>OY744533.1:39061276-39296276 GCA_963556195.1 Sepiola atlantica
AGTTGATCTTACAGGACTAAATCTATATATATCTATATATTATATATAAATTGCTTTTGTTTGGATGATTGACAACTTCTTGATTTATTACAGATTCAAATAACTTACTCATGATGTGCAGGAGTCTGATCGGTCTGTACCAAGTAACAACCAAATATTTTCTGCAATAAAAATACATTCTAAAAATTTCACACCTGATATTTAGGTAATTAACTGGTGAAAAAATAGCTTGTAGGATCTTGAGTTTTTCAATTGTACACAAGCTACATTTCTTGGAATGTGGAAGTATAGATTTTGGTACTCCAGTATTCTCCAATCATGTGAGATGTTTTGGTCTTTTAAACTCCAGACACGCCTTGAAACAAGCTGTCTTTTATTTTCAGGATGTCTGTGAGCGTAAAACCTTTGTTTAAAGCTCTTTTGTGTCATTCAAGTGTATATTTCGCTAGCTGGGGTTAGTATAGTTAGACTGATTTTAGTCTCATAAACAACAAATTTTTCACAGTATTTTCTCTGAAAGGAAAAGTTGTTTCCAATTCTGCAGGAAAACTGGGTTTAAGTTTAGTGGTGATCTTATATTTTACAGGTGGAATGCAAGAGTAACTTGTTTTGATGGAATTCCTATTGAATAACTTATGGAGGCTATGTTGCGGTGAAAAGTGCCTATCCATCAATTTTAAAGAATAACTTACCTATGTTGATTCTGGTGTAAAGTGAAAATGAGGGGAGTAAACCAAATGATATGTCTTGTCCTATTTTTCTTGCTGTTATTTTTCATTTCTTAGTTAATCTTTCTTAATAATACTAGCAAATATATGCTCCCTCCTGTCGCATATTTTTGCTAGTTTATTTAATTACTCAGAAAAATGTATGTTTTTTTTACAAAAAAAAGCAAGAAAATCACTCCATCCTTTGTTTTAATAAATAAAATGCAGAATAATAAAAACAGTTTTGAAACAAAATTTACCCGTTACGGCGTAAAATGTAAAACTTAAATTTCTAAACTCACTTAAGGTCGTAAAAAGATAATGATATTTGAAGTTTTTTATATAAAAAAATAAAAGGTGTACCTAAAATAAAATCAACAATTAAAAGAAAAAAATACAGTTATTTAATTGCTCAATAAAATGTGTTTGGTTTTTCTTACAAAATAAATAGTAATTTTTTAATCAATAATTTTTTAATTAAATAATTTGATAATTTGTGCTTTAAAATATAATTTCTAATAATATTAAAAAAAAAAAAAAACATTTAATAAAAAAAAATCAAAGTAAATATATCATTTTTGAGCAGCTCGTACTATAAATTTCAGAGAATCTGTTGTTTACATGTTATTAATCAAATAACGCACCTCTGTCGTGTGTCCCTCTCTCTCTTGGAATAGAACTTTCTCTGCATTCGAAATAGAACACTATACTTAATAATCAGAGGGAAAGTAAGACATATACTACATTACCCTCCCCCCCCTCAAAAAAGGAGGAGGTATTGCTTGGGAGGATAGTAATACAACTGAACAGATACTACACTACCTCATGCCTCAAAAAACGCAAAGGAGAAGGTAATCCCTGGGAGGGTAGTATCATGACCACAGAATAAATACTACATCATCCCCCAAAAATAAGAGTGGTAATGCCTGGGAAGATGATATCATGACACCAGAACAGATACTACACTACAGTATGCCACCTGAATTGAGCATTGAAAGATAGTACATTAGTCTGAAATAGTATATACTATACTATTTCATAATAAATACAATAGTCTTAAATAGTATACTTCGGCTTCAGACAGACAGACAGATACATAATTACTATTATTAATAGATGTGTTGGCTGGCTAATCCCATTTCACATTTTTACATGTTGCAAAAGTCTGCCTTGTGGTCTTTTAGAGTAATCAAAACATCCTATTTAGCTTTATATTCTATTTTTTTTTTACATTGCGAACTCTTTGGTTTCATGATTGATATTGTTGTAAGTATTGGTGTGTGCTAATTGGTATTTTTTAGTGAAATTATCCATAGTTGTTGATGTCTTTACTAATTTCATGTAGTTTTTTTGTCTTTTCTGAGAAGATGTAAGCAGTGTGAGATTATTTAAATGTTTTATGTCTGTAGCTAGAGTGTGTTGGGGTTGGTTACTAGAGCTTCTGAAATTTATATTAGAATTATATTTCGGGGTTCTCTTTTGAAGTCGTCCAAATCTTTAATCCGTTTTAAAACCGAAGTTGTTCGTGCTGGTCATTGGAGACTAGGCATTTAATATTATATTGAAAAATGCGTTTATGAAAAATAATATTCTTAAGCTTTATAACCTGGAAAAGTACAGGACAAGTTATTACTTTTCAATATAATCTATGACTTTTCCAGGAATTGTTATGAAGCTAATAATTATGTTAATGATAGTTATGATAATGTTTCAATTAATAATCTTTCCACATTTTTCGCAAATAGTTTTTAATTTTTTTATTTTTTGAAACATTAAATTTCTAATGCCCAAAACAGAAGTGTGCATTGCTAAGATTTTATTCAATCCTTATTTTTGTTTATTATTTGAATTTTTATTTTTAATAAATAAATATCAGTTTATGAATAATTATAGCGTTTTGAACAAAAACATTTGAAAATTTACTTATTTCTTCAATAAAAAATTATTTCTTATACATTTTACCTTTGGTTTTGCATTTCTTTTTTATTCTTAAAATTTGATTAATAAATATTTGTTTGATTTTTAATAGAACATTATTTTAAAACTTTTTTCCTATTCACTTTTGTTAAATAATATGTGGATTCCTGTCCATTTTCCTATTATTTGTGTTTAAAAAGTATATATTTTTGTGCTTCTTTAGAGGCGTGGCTGAGACGAAATATGAAAGGGGGGAATAATTCAAACTTTGGGGGGGGGGGGTCAAATCTGATTTCTCATTAAATGGATGCAAACGATTTGAACTTAGAAGACCTGTTGTTTTTACTAAGAGATAATTGCAAAATAATCGATTTTTTGCAAGCATAAAGGCTTATTTCAGGTGCTGAAACCTGCATCTTTGGCGCTGAGATGAGACTTATACCATACACAACTAGAAGCGATAGACCTTCCTACACAAGTAGGAAGGTCTTCATTAGACGAAGAAGTAACCCTAAACCCTAACCTTTTATTTATTTATTTGATGTTTAATTTATTTCAATAAATCTATTTAATTTTAACGTATCCTCAGAAATTTTATTTTTTGCATTTTAAATTGGCTAAAAAAAGTTTGAATTATCTCACCATTTCATATTTCCGTCGGTCTCGGCCACGTCTCTAAATCTATTTCAATTACAATGTGAACAACCGTGTTACTCCCTCACTTTAGTAATCACATATGCAATTTTTTTTCTAGACAATCAAATTTCGATCTTTTAATGTCAAAATGTAACTGGGCAGTTTGAAATTTAGTTGACAACTGAATTAGATATAAATCTTAAAAGTGTGAGCATTGAATTATACTTTCATCTTAACTGATTTATTTAAGAAAGTAATTCTATGTTCTTATCTCGTCAAGCATCTGCTCTGCTTCTTGGGTGCTGGCTTTTCAACCTCCACCTTCCGACCTTGTGTCACATCTTCCTGCGGTGGGAAGGAAGTAAATACTATCTCTAGACGCGTCTCACTTCTAAAGAATTAAATTCTTTTTACAGTTTAATAACAAAGAATCATAACTATTTTAATTTGTTGAATATAATATATCTACTTAAGTACACATAGATACATCTTATGTAATTGTATATACAAAACAAAAAGCTATGTATCTTTTCAAAGCCAGTAATTTGATAATGTAATTACAAGCAATTAAAATCATATTCAAAAATAATAATTTTCTCTTTATTTCACTTTGAAATGGTCTCAATATTTTCTCATTTTAAAGATAATATTCTAATTCTTCATTAACAGTTTAATGAAAAAAATCAGTAGCTAGATTTCCTTAGAAGGGTGTCTTTTTTATAAATGGTAAAAAAATATAAAGAAATAATTAGTTATAGAAAGAGAGAAAATAAAAATGATTTAGGTGTGATAAAAACCACTGATTATTAATATTTCTTTCATTTTTCTGTGCTGCATAGAAGAATGGACTAAACATTAATAATGTATTTTAAAGCGCTTTTATTGATGGGGTCATGGTGTAACAAAATGTAGAGAACGGGCGGAAGTCTCGGAGGACCCTGACAGCATCTGCGATACTTAGGCAGGAAACCCATACTCCTACTTTGTACCTTTTCTTACAGCAAAACTTTTATTCATCTTTTGTCAAATTCTATGAGATGCAATTTTTCCTATCACATCTGATCTTAACCATAAGCTCAAGAATAAAATCAGATAATAATGGAAAAAAAAAACATCACCATATAATTCATTCTGTCGTGATGTCCATACCACCATTCTTGCTATGGCCAAGATCACAAGAAAGATTTGTTTCACCTGAGACCATGGTGGATCACAAGAAACATTTGTTTCACCCAAGACCATGGTGGATCACAAGAAACATTTGTTTCATTCGAGACCCGATGGTGGATCAACGTTGTTTATGATGCATGCTGCATCAACGTGTACCCATTGCTCTGGAAGACACAAGCTGTCACCTTAGGCAATGTAACTCCAGAACAGGCAATCTTTGTCACGTGCTCATCCATTTCTTCCTCAACACTGGTACAGTATAGACCAGATGCCCACCAAGCTTGTTCTGTGCATTAAGAGGTAGCATTAAGTGAAAACTCAGAGTTATTAAAATACCCTTAACCCGGTGCCCATCTCCACTGAGAACAAATCTCTTTTAACATCAAAAACTGACCCCACCATGAAATTTCTATATAGCATCTTTCTAAATCAAGAAAAGTAACTGAGGGTTGACCATTGCTTCTTAGCATTTTTTTTTTTAGAAACTGGACTTCTGCAAATGACTCTCCATCCTGTACCAAATACCAACTGTAGTGGTATAGGTGAATGTTAAGTGATCAGGGTTGTTTACGATATCCAGGTCGATTTGGCAGGATTGTCCACTGTCACTTCTATGTCTATGTGTTGGAGTCACAGTGGCCCAAATCAACTATAGCAAGTCGAATTGTCTGTAGTTGGGTGTGTGTCCATTCTGAGCCCTTTTTGCTGGACAGATGATCTGATTGACATCCTTGGCCTGATCCAAATTGATCAGTTTTGCTTTGGTGGCATCTTTTATCCTCCATATAATGCAAACCAAATGCTAGTTGCTCTAGATACATCTTCCCTTTACAGCAAAATTCTGATCGGGCTCAAGGTTTTATTACCCCAATAACAATTTTCAACCGATTCAACGGGTTCAAATCTTTAAAATTTTGTTTAATAGACTCATAAGTAAACATCTAATTCCTGCTTAATTCAATGTTTGCTTTGCTTCATCATTGATGTGATTACATTCTTGAAAATTTGACCAGTTCCCTACTGAAATCAATGGTTGAACGCATCCATCAGAATTCACATAAACATGTATGCCAACCTCAAGATGTTTGTATGGCATACCATCAAACCCTAGCAATTTGTTGTAGTCAGTCTGCTTCAACACAGCAAGGGTCTTTATTATCTCTCCCTCGCAATCAGCAACTACAGCCTCCTAGAGGTGAGGAAATCAGCCAAATAGTTGCCACGGTCTTGGACAGAGAGATCGTCCAGTTTGGTGAAGCACTTCTGGAAGTGCTTCTTAAATCCCTCACAAAGATCTTGAGTCGATCAAAGAGTATGTCCATCTAGGAACTTGATCAGGATCCGACAAAATTCCTCCTTACGTGTCAAATTTCACAGTTTTGTTGAACAATCTTTCTAACTTCAATCTAACTACTTGATCATGGCCATCTTAATTAGTTCTACAAATAGGATAGCTTATCTACAAAACATCTTGATCTTATTTAAGGCAAGATGTTGGTGTACCTGACAGTGAAGTTACCAGTTCTAGCTTTCAAGTTAATCCACGACTTATTCTGTAACTACCGCCACAAATGTCTGTGAGATACAGGTTTCTAGCCTTTCCAGAAGTACTGTATTTTCAATAAGGAGGCATTGAACTTCAAATACCCAATTAGACTAGGTCTATTACCTCAATGCAAACGGGCCTGGAAAGAGGAAACACCTTACAAGATAAAGAGTTGAGCGCATAAACCTTGACCACCTGGAAAACACCACTTTTCATGGCAATATTGGCTATGATCAGCTTGCATGCATGAACAACATTCATCACCGCAGACAAGTAATGCTTCACTAGCAAGGAGATTCCTCTACTGGAGAGATTGCTGTATGCTGAAGATGTGATAATTACGCATATTAATCCAGTTCACAAATGTAGTGTGTCTATTAGATTGCAGCCACATCTACTCAAAGGTGCAAGAGGGTTTTCAACACATGAGCTGTGCAGCCTTCATCCCCCATTCCACTTTTATTTAAACTAGACAAGAAAAGAGCCATTTAATTACCTAGGTCGTGTCCAACACGGTCCTAAAGTCTACCGAAATAAATGCACGGCAATATGCACCATGCTTAATTCGACCACACCATTACAAGTTATTACTTGTCCACTGCATTTCTGTCGATATCCACAGGGAAAAGTTCATTTTAGAACCCTATATAGAGAGGAGCGAACAAAGATTGGGACCCTTCCCTTACAGCCAAGTTCAAGTTTCTTCAGGGAAGAATAGAAAGTCATTTAAACTGTCTTTAAAATTCTTTGCAAATCCTCATTCAATTAAAAGATTGAAAGTTTTGGAAGCTTTTTACATCTAATAATTTTAGAAACAGAGATTAAAATAACATTACCTTAAAAAAATTAGTTATAGTTTTATAAATATAATTTAAAAACCGAACGATACCATAATAAAATTTTACTTTCAAAATGCTATTTTAATATATATATATATATATATATATATATATTACTATTTGGTAGTAAAAAAAATTAAAGTAAAAAGACTTCTGGGTAATGCCAGGTACGAACAGCTAGTATATAATGAGGTAGGTGAAGCTATCAAAATATTTCAATATGAAATAATTTTTTAATAAATAAAAAAAAATTTTTTAAATGGCGATTTTTAACAATTTCCAATGGGTGGAAAAACAAATAGTCAACAAATAACTGTTACCAAAGGCAAGAAAATTTACTTTTCTACTTACCTGCTAATTTTTTTGTATTTTAAAGTATTTTCAAGGGATTTTATTTACATTTTTTCTCGTTGTCTTCTGAATCTTGCAAACCCGACATATTCAAGATGGCGCCGGATTTTACTCGAAGTGAAACTTCGATGTCTTAGAACAACTCAAAAATCGAAAAGTAAACAAAAATACAGTTAATAAAAATATACAGATCAGTTAAAATTAACTTTTCGACCGAGTGGTGACAGTTATACAGCTGTATTTTTTGTGTAATTTTCGATTTTTGAGTTCTTAAATCTACGACATTGAGGTTTCACTTCGAATAAAATCAGGCTCTATTTTGAAGACTAGAATTAGAAGGCATCGATAAAAATGTAAATAAAAGCGCTTTAAAATACTTTAGAACACAAAAAAAAAATATGCAGGTAAGTGGAAAAAAAAGCTTTCTTGCCTTTGGTAACATTTGTTGACTATTTTGTTTTTCTCATCCCTTTTTTCCATTGCTGGGAATTCTTAACAATCGCCCAGATTTATTCAGATAAAAATGTTCGATGTGGAATTGAGTTGGAATCGGAGTCTACGGCTTCTTTTCGATTGAGTTTCTTCTTTTGGTGAACATCACGTGATGAATGAAAATGGCTGTTAAACGGGCTTTATCATAATTATTTTAATCAGTTTCCATTTAAATTTTGAGTGTGTTTGAAAGATAAAAGCCTAAAGTTAATCTACAAAAAAAAAATGTAATTTTACGCGTGAAAATTATTTTAAAATGACAACTGTCCACAAGTTGGCTAAAAAATACAAAAATTCAGTGAAATTTAAACTTTAAGAAATTCATTAAAAAAATCTCTTTGAAAGATAAATATTAATTTTCTGAAAGTATTTCAAAGATAAATTAAAGTCTTAAGACACTGAATTTTAAAAAGTGTAGGGTAACATGGGGTATTAAGCACCATGGGACATTAGGCACCAGCAACTAGGTAACCTTCACAAACCTCTCTATAGCATTATTATGACACTTGTATGGAAATAAGCACCAAGCTTGTCTGATAACTGACGAATCACAGGCCTTGTTTCTAACGAGTAGCATTTACTGAGTGAAACAAAAGTAGTCTTTTTGTGCCAAGTTGAGAAGCTGTTTTTTCTCCACATCTGCAGCTATTTCGAAACAGACTTCAAAACTTTATGCTCCAGAAGAGCAACTGAACAAAACTTTGTTTCTCTGCGAAACCACTAAGACTGCAAACTGTTCTTTTGCTGCTGAAGCACTAAGATATATAAGAGATAAGTATCAAAACATCTTTACACTTGATTTAATTCAGATTTCCATTTTTCAGAGCTGGAAAGTGTGCCATGGTGGTCTGCATCCACAGCCTATCAAATGTGATCATCATTTCCACACCATTTTTTTTAAATGCTGCAAATTCAACTTACCATGTTTTTGTATGCTTTTAGTATGTTAATTGTTTTGTACTGGTTCTCATTTAAGCATAATTCATGTCATTGTGTGTAATTTATTTGTTTAAAAAATAGCTTGATCTTGAAAAAAGGTGGTGCTTAATACCCCATGTCTGTATTTTTCTGAAGGAAAAGAGTTGAAAATTCCTTAAAGTGATTTAATTAATAAGAAACATGATTATATTTGTAAAGTTTCACCTATATTTCAATAATAAATATTGAGGAAGTTATATAAAACCAAAAATTTGTAATAACAAGTTAACATTTACTGATACTAATACTTGGGCATACAGGTGCCTAATGCCCCATTAAAAAATTGTTTACAAATGGTTCACACACTATCAAAAGAAGACTGAGGGTGGAAGGAGGAACCTGAACCAATCAGAGGAGATGGTTGCTCCATATGAGGCTGTCATGAAGAAGCAGATGTCTGCTAATTAAGCAACCAAATACTATAAAGTCAACAAGAAGCCAGGACCCTCATCCTCAGCCGCCACTTATGGACACTCATCCTCAGACATGCCTGTGTCCTTGCTGACTTCATCATATTTATCTTCTTTCTCAAACAAATGACTCTCCACTTTCAATCTGCAGCAAGAGGGAAATCAGCTAGAATACAGCGATTCCGATATGTGGAGAGCCTCACAGCAGATGAAAGTATCACCAGATTCATGGAGACATCTGCTGCTAAGGAGGTTGCTACAGCATCCAGAGGATGTAGCAGAAGCAAAGGAAATGGGAAAGACAAGGGTAAAAGATACCAGTACATGAGACACAATCAATACCATGGTCAAGAAGCCCACTGTTAACATCGGGGAATTCTGACACTGGTGAATGTTGCAGATGTGGTAGAGGGGGTGGCATTATGTGGATTCAGTGTGACATCTGTGTTTCCTGGTATCACATACAGTGCACAAGCATCAACATTTTACTGGAAGACCTTCAAAATGAGGAATGGTGACTATTATTGCCCCAAGTGACTGAAATTTGTGGAAAGTTAACCTGAGTTTTTAAATAATTCAATAAATATATTTTATTCTCGGTGCTCTTATCGATCCTGAACCAGTTTTCGTGACGTTCGACTCGGAAGCGTTCGGCTGCTCTATGCAAACACCTAAGAGTTGACGAGCCGATTTGTACCAAACAACATTTTTGATACGGTGCTGCGTCCTATGATCATAATGTTTTGCTTGTTTTTTTGTTTTTTTTTGTTAGGGTTACGGTTAGGGTTTAGGGTTAGGTTAGGGTAAGGATTTTTTTAAAGAAACAACAAAGAAAATTAAACATATTTACATGAATTTTTTTGAAAGAAACAACAGGAAAAAAAACATAGCGAGGTTACTGTTATAAAATGAATACTGTATTTTTATTTACAAGGAATTTTTTTGAAGAAACAAAAAAAAAAACGTACCAAAATTACTTTTATCACAACATATTTTTTAAATTTTATTATTTATTTTTACTTGCTCGCGATGATACTGCAGTGCAAAGCTGTTCGTAATTCATTTTGGGTTTATTTCCTTCAAAAAAACTTCCTGACAAAAAATCCGTCTTCGAAAGCACTTATTTTCACTTTGTAACAAAGTTATCGGCCAGGCTTTACGCGCTCCATTACTTTTGGAGCTGCTCTCGCTCCTGCTCCAACGCCGAAAATTGGAGCTGGCTCCTCTCACGCTCCCCATTTTCAAAAAGGAGCCGCTCCTGCTCCAACTCCTATAAAAAATGAGCGGCTCTTTTTCAGCGCTCCATAATGAAAATGTACCTTCTTTCATAAACGTTCTATTCTGCCAATGAATGGTCGAAGTATAGGGGTGGGCGTCAAAGGATCTCATCGATATGTGTTGGGATGTCACTTTAAGTGTAAGACCGTAAGATAATATTTAACAAAATGTTGCTAATATTTTGAGAGTTATAGGAGAACATGTCGGACGAAGTATAAGATTATACGTAAATTTTCGTTTCCTGAGGTATAAAATAGAAATAGAAACATCCCTGAAGCATTTTAAAACAATTTTAATTTTCATTACATTAACAACCTATTTTTTCAGGAAAGGAAAATTTGACCCGATATTTTTTCTTTTGTTTTAAGTAAATAAAGTTTTACTTTTAAACATTATTAGTGATTATTTTCTTTTTAAGGAAAACATTTCTCTGGAAAAGGAGAGACAGCCAGGGCAACATGTCATGTTGTTTAATATTTGTTTGTTTTACGAACGTAACTATATCGTATAATGTATATTATTATTTATAACAGAGAAACGCGCAAGTTCTTTCAAACAAATCGATTCATCCATTTTTTTCTATAGTACAATTTGGGGCGAAAAAAACCCAATGAAGTTTACTTTTTAAGGATTGAATAAAAAAAATATTTTTCATAAGTTGCCCCAAAAATATCAATAAATTGTCAATAAACAATTCAGAGATCCATTTAATGTCTTAAAATTTCATACAAAATATCTGGCCTAAACCTTGGGAGTTGAAAAAGTATCGAGTCGAACGTCACGAAAGCTGGTTCAGGATCGATATCAGTACCTTATTCTCTAATGAACACATGTTAACTGATATTTGTTTAAACAAAGCCATCACAAATATATTTTGCCCATAATAGTCCAAAGAAACTTTGAAAACTATCTGCTATGCAAATGAAACATAAAGTCAGTGAAAAAGGTGGTGCTTAATACCCCAGTTTACTATACATACTTTTTACTAAAAATCGCATAATTATCCAAAAGATGTGAGAGTAATCATAAAATCTGTAAGCGATGAAATGTAAACAAGATTGTTAGTGACATTCAAAGATTATATGGGAGCTCATAATCGCAATAATATATAATTTTATTATTTTTACTTTTATAAAGTAAATATGGTTTATAGAAATTGTATACTTATTGTACCACATTTTTTCAATTTTTTTACTTATTAATGCTATTTAATATTTCATTGGGCTTAATGAGATTTTATTTCCCAATGTGATATTAAATTTTTTTTATATATCGACCAATATATTTTAGTTTTAACCTTTTAATTTTGTTTTAAACGAGTTTTCTTGTAATTTTTTATAAAAGAAAACTCGTTTAAAGTTTATATTTTGTATTAAAAATTTTGTCTTTTGTATACGTCGTAAAAATATTTCTGGTGCATAGAAAAACAATATGGCCGCCAGCGATTAAATCATTGTATTAAAATTTGATTCTCAAAACTTTAAAAAGTAAATTAGAATTTATTTTAAGAAATACAATCAATTTTATCCAAAATTTGAGCAATATAGACGAAATGAAAACAAAGTTGTTTACATTTCTTTGTCATATAAACACATGTTTTCTTGTTTTTTTTGTTTTTGCTTTGTTTTTTATTTTTATAACAGTGGGTGGCGGTGCAAATCTCGTCTGTTTATTACAATACTGGCCATCCATACATCTTGAAGTTAATCGTTAATAGAAATTATCTCATTTTTTTTTTAATTAAATTTTTGGAACGGCCTAGTTTCTATATTTTTTCAATTTTATTTTTTTTATTTTAAAGATTATAAAAAAATGTCTTACGCTGATGATTACACGTTTATGCGCAAAAGGGAAATATAATACTAAAAAGGGAAATATAATACTATCACGTTTTAAATTTTCCCGGAAACTGTTATCATTAAAATCACAGAAAATATTTTTTTGCAATCATATTTTTTGCTGAAAATATTGATTAAATAATGCTTTATTCAATGATAATATCGTTAATTCGAGAAATTAATTTTTCTTCGAGTTATATTGATTTTATAAACACGGGGTTTAGGAGCTTTTTTCGTAATACATAAGAAATATTAAAAAATAATAATTTTTAATCGTTAACATCTACAGTGCTTTATTTTCATTTAAATTTTTTATTTAAATTCATGCGTTTTTTTTTAGTAGTACTTAAAAATGTAACTTTAGTAAAAGTGTATTTTGTTTTTAACAAAATAATACATTTTCACTTAGATTTAATCATGGGTTCATTAGGTGGTTTTCCAGTTTAGCGGATACTTTCGAAAAAAATAAATAAAACAAACTGAGGAATATCTTTTTGATGTACGTACCTGTCACGGGCTGAATATATCCTATACCAAACAAGCACGTAAATTAATCCAGTAGGTTTTTTTTTTAAAGAAAATTAAATTTTACCGATTAACGAATAGGTGGAAATACGTCCTCATTAAGCTTATTATGAATTTCGGTTATCTCCCTTGAATAAGTCGTAATGGAGGACGTATTTCCACGCTATTCGTTCATCAATGAAATTAGTTTTTCTTTTATAAAATAAAAACTACTTGATTAATTTATGTGCTTTTTGGTATAGGACATATTCAGCCTGTGACAGGTACGTACATCAAACAGATATTCCTCAGTTTGTTTGTTTTTTCGAAAGTATCCGCTAAACTGGAAAAGCACCAATGTTTTACATTTTGGCCATTCATTTTGCACGTACCTAGATGAATCCATCAAACCTGGAAACTCATCATGAAAATGAAGCCAGAATTTGTCTTGTTCAAAAGAAGAAATGAACAAAGTATTGTCATTCCTAAATTTGAAAGTTAATCTTTATATCAACGACCGGTGCTTGTACAGATCAGCCCTCATGGCTGCCGATGTTGGATTCGTGAAATCCCGTAGCAACCGAAAGACAACCATACAAAATTAAACTCGGGTTCCCGATTGAACTGTTACATTTTATTTTTTAACTGATTTATTTAGTCTGCAAAAAAAAAAAAATCACTTAAAAAGACAAAGAAAAGAAGTTTTGCTTCCCTTCTTTCTTTATTTCATTTTGTTTCGTTTTCTTTATGATTGTGCTAAGTGTACAAGCATCTAGACGTCGTTAGGGTGCTTGTACGTATCAGCCCCCATGGTGTAATGTATATGTTGTTGTTTTTTTTTGTTTTTTTAACATAGTTCACCCCAAACAAGGCAGGCCGCCACTGTAGACGTAAGGGGCTACTGGGGAAAAAAAGGAGACGGTTGGGGAGGGGGGGGGGGTCAACCTAAATTGGGATCTGCGCAGCGAGATGTCTGTTTACATTAGTTTTAAATTTCTGCATGTCAGTACTGTCGGGGAAACAGGGGGCAGGGAGGGAGTTCCAGAGGCCAGCAGCATGAGGAAAAAAGCTATTTGAGTAGAAAGCTCTGGGGACCTCCACAGTGAATGGATGGGATTTAGTTGATTGTCGAGTTGGTCTAGTGAATTTACGTCGAGGGGGCACCAGAGTAGCCAATTCATCAGAGCATAATCCATTGAAGTATTTGTAAAACAAGCACAAGGAAGCAACATTGCAGCGATGGGACAGGGGCTGGAGCTTGATTGATAGTGAGGGACCTATTAAGTTGGCGACTCTTTTTTGGACCTTGTCTAGGAGGGAGAGACTAGTGGATGATGCACCAGCCCAGATGTGGCAACAATAGTCCATGCATGTAAAGATACAGGATAATGTCAGGTGTGAGGAGTTTACTAGCACGGTAGAGGGAGCCCACCTTCTTTGCGGCAGCCTTGGCAATGTCTTCAATGTATTTATTCCAATTCATGTTACCTGTAAAAGTTAGGCCGAGGATTTTGAACGATGAACTCTCAGGTAGGGTGTTATTTGCCATGACAATCGGTGGTTGGAGAGGTTTCTTGTAGTTATTGAAGGAAAGCAGTGTCTTTGCGGCATTAAAAGTTACCAACCATTTATGACCCCAATCCACTACAGCCTGAAGGTCATTTTCTAAAGATTCAGCCATTGCCTCGGATATGATCGTGTCTGTTTTGCCAACATGGCGAGAGTAAAGCGTGGTGTCGTCAGCAAATAAACCAATCTCAGACTCTGTCATCAGAGAGATCGTTTATATAGATCAGGAACAACTAAGGTCCAAGGATAGATCCCTGGGGTACATCAGCATTTATGTCATGTTGCTTGGATGAGCGGCCATCGAGGACAACCTGGATTTTTCTTCTGTTTAGGAAGGATCTAATTATATTAAGTAATTGCCCAGTAATACTGTATGAGCGCATTTTCAGGAGAAGCCCTTTATGCCATACCTTGTCAAAGGCCTTGGATATATCAAGCGCTACTGCCCTAGCTTCTCCTGCCTTGTCGAGTGTATGATACATGCGTTCAGAGATGACCGTTAGGATGTCTGCAGTAGATCGTGCTGTCTAAATCCATACTGGCGGTCAGATAGAAGTTTAGCATTAACTAAGTGCCATACTATCGCTAGATTGATTAATGATTGAAAGATTTTAGCAAAGATCGGCAGTAGACTGATTGGACGGTAGTTCTGAGGATCGGTTCTATCCCCAGAATTCTTGAAGACTGATACCATAGAGGCAATTTTCCAGCTATCGAGGAAGCAAGATTCAGCTAGGCATTTATTGTAGAGTTTGGAGAGGACAGGGGCCAGTTCAGCAGAGCATTTCTTTATTACTATTACAGGTATAAGATCAGGCCCACAAGCTTTGGAGGTGTCAAGGTTTTTTATGATGTCTCTGACCTGGGATGGGGTGATGACCAGGTTATCAAGTGTGGCTTCGGTCCGCAATGGGAATTTGGGGAGGGGGTGGTAATCTGAGTCCAAAGTGGAGTTAGAAGCGAAATGCTGGGCAAGTAGTTCAGCCTTATCAGTGGCCATACAAACGACATCATTGTGGTTTGATAGTGGGGGAATCGTTGATTGTCCATTGTTCACTACACTATTGTAGATTTTCCAGAAATCACGAGTACCTAGTTTCTGTGACTGAATGCGTTTTTTGTTAACTCATTATACCTTCTCTTTGCTTCGCCTATCACGGCCTTACAATTATTTCTTGACTCTATAAATTTATGTCTATTAGTAACTGACTTATGGCAGCCGAATTTAAGGAATGCTTGTTGCCTCTCAGCAATGACAGCTTCACATTCCAAGGTGAACCATTGGGGAGAGTGGGGCTTGCTAAAGAATTTTCGCATGGGGACATAGGCTTCAATGCCTGCTTTGACCCATTCAGTTAATTCATTCACACACTGGTCAGCAGGGAGTGAGAAGGTTTCCCTCCATGGGGCGTCACTGATGTGATCTCTGATTGACTCAAAATCAGCCTGCTTGTAGTATCTCATTATTTTGAGCAACAGTTCATCAGCTTTTGGACGACTTTTTAGGGTGATATGTATCATTAGCACAATGGGATCAGCATTCCCGAGTTGGCTATGAGTTTTCGTCACACAAGCCTCGGGCATTGAGGTCAAGAAAAGGTCTAGAAGTGAGGCTTGTTGGTTTACTCGATCGGGGATGCGGGTCGGAAAATCGACAGTCTGAGAGAGGGAGTGAGCTAAGGAGAAATTATACGTAGAGTTGCCGGCTGCGTCAGTAAGGCTGGAGAATCCCAACCAGTCACAGTGGTGGGCATTAAAATCCCCAAATACATGTATCTGGGCATTCGAGTCAATTGAGAGTGCTCTATCTATGCTTTCAGAGACAGAGTTTAGCAGAGTACATTCCTGGGTCGAAGGGGAACAGTATAAGAAATATAAGTAACTGACATGGGATGTAAAGTCAATCTAAAGCACATGTAGTCTTGGTCATCTGATTCTAACCTATGTTCCCTAGTCAGGGGGAGGGTGTTCCGAGCATAAACTCCTAGCACGTGCATATGTTTGTCAGAGTCTTTATGGTAGAGTGGGAGGTAGTCAGTCATGTCAAAGTGGTGAGAGGAGATTGAGGATTGAAGGTTAGTTTCACTTAGAGAGGATATCCTCTCTAAGTGAAACTAACCTTCAATCTCTGGGGAGTTTGTCAGGAGAAAGGTTTCTACGTCGTTGACGTTGGTTCTAAGTCCCCGGATATTTGTGAATGCGAGCCTCAAGGGCGGAAGCAAAAGTGTTTTTTGTTGGGTGTCTGGTTTAGGTTTGATTTGATTTTTTTGTAATGACATGTTTGTTTTGATTATAGAGTGGGTTGGCCAAAGTGGGTCCTTGTTTGGTGCCAATAAGCTCACACAACCAGTCCATTAGTCGCGACCTGGTCCATGGGGGTTGTGGCCTCTGGAAAGCCCACCGGAGATAATTGCAGGGTCCCTTTCCATGCGCGACATGACACATACATGGTATTATGCAACTGATGATGGAGCAGCCGTTCTTAGCGCTACCCAAGAGTTTGGGCTCCTGTCCTGTCAGTCGGAACAAGAGAGACCCAGACTGGTCATGTAAGACTTAGTGACGAAATAACTTTCCCCAAGTTTCCCAAATAGAGAGAAAGAGAACGGCGTTCATTGTCCTAGTAAGGAAACAAGGCTAGGCACTGAGTGTTTAGAGGCGTCCCAACGCTGGTACCTCTGCGCCTGGCTAATAGACAAAGAAGGAGTGCAAGGGCCGGCGATAGGCAGAACCTATCTAATCCTTAAGCAATTGTAGGTTTGCAAACCGGATATTTTGTTCGAGATTCCAACTCTAGAAAAGTTGTCGATCAGGACTAATAAGTTCATTGTATACTACAGAGGGAACAGAAAGTTGAAGATAGGTTTTCCTCTCGCAAATAAGTACAAATAAGAGAAGTAAGAAAGAGAGTCAAAACTTCAGGCCAGCGTGGGATTTCAAGAATTTCTTCAGTGGGAAATCAATAGACAGGCAATAAGACAGTATATATCAATAATTAAACACATTTAAGTCAAACACAGAATTAAGTACATTCATATAAGACACATTAGAATTTGGAGATAATAGTATGTGAGTATTGATTTACTCCTCTCCAGGGGTTAGGCGCAAGGCCAGTATGTGAGTAGATAAGAGTATGGAAACAAAAGAATAAAGAATTTTTTTTAAAGTGCTTGTCTTTCCATCGGATTAACATTGGGAAGTATCGGGCCGCTTGGCCTCGAATGACTACAGAAGGAGGAGAACGGTGTTTTTTGGGGGGAAGGGGGGGTGTATTTTGTTTTCCATTTTAGGGGACTGGTTACCGGATGTTATCGCGACAATGTCGTCCACCATGGGGGCTGATACGTACAAGCACAATCATAAAGAAAGCGAAATAAAATGAAATAAAGAAAGAAGGGAAGCAAAACTTCTTTTCTTCGTCTTTTTAAGTGATTTTTCTTTTGGCAGACTATTTTTCAAAACGGACTCTTCTCCTAGTTCTTCACCAGTGAATTATGATGTTTGATTAAGTGATTTTTATCCATTTAAACTGGCAGTAATAGCCTTAACACAAGAATGCGTATGTGTAAAAAGAGTAAATCAAAAGAACATTTTAATATGGAACAAAAGAAATACACAAAGTGGATGATTATTATTATTATTAGGTTTATGGCATTGCTGTTGTAAATTAAACAGCAATATTTTTTTTAATATCTGCATTACTTATGTTAGATTTGATTAAATGTTACTTTTAAGTTTGTGAAATGCAATGGACTTAAATTGCCAGATCTCAGCTGTCTATTAGAATCGGAATGGTTTCGACGTCCTAAATTATTTCAGTTGGGAATTAGTCTAAGACTTTTTTTAAACTATTATTAAATTAATAATTTGTGACGCGCATGTTGTTAAAAAAAGTAAATAACATCAAATAGAATAAAATATTTCGCTATTGCGTAACAATGGCACTTTCTTTATAGTCGGTGTAACATTTCGCAAAATTCAAAACTGACCCCGCTCACCAACACTTTTATTTTAGACCCCGATTGTTAAAAATAGCGTAATGTTATTTACTTTTTTAATAACATGCACATTATAAATTATGGATTTATTATTAAAAAATAAGTGTGTGTTTTTTTTTAAAGTAATTATCAACTTTAATGATTTCATTTCTTGGAAATAATTTACGACGTCGAATGTAACCTTTACTAAAAATAGTGTCGTTTTTACGAATATACATACAAGTGTAAAAGTGGCAATGATTATGTCGATTGTTTATTGTAAAGAACAACAAATCAAACAGTTTGTATATAAAACAGAATTAGTATTATTTGATTTGGAAGGTAAAAAAACAATTTCCATCAAAAATAGTTTAAAACGTATCAAAAGACATGTAAGTTTTAAGTAAAACCATTGCAATAATATTTAATTCAAATTTTTTAAATATCAAATAATTGTTGTTTTAAGTTAGAAAGTTATATTTAAAAAGAATATGAATTTTAGAAAATCGATTTAAAACAACTGTAGATTTGACGAGAGTAACAACAACAACGGAACGTGTGACAACAAAAGTGCACTGAATGACACGGTCGTCGCATCAGCTGCAACAACAACATTTCGTAAACAAATCTCGATTTAAATACACAAACAATTCAAATCCATTCAAAGTTAAATTGAAAAGAAATAAATACCTTAGTGCACGCCATGTTTCCCATGGTATGCCTCTTTTTAACAGGTGAAACAAAACGCGTAGTTGAACAACGTTAACATCGATAAGCAAGGGAATTCAACAGAAATGCTTAATTTTGGTCCTTCAAGCAAATCAACGAAATGGACGTCAAAAATGTCCGACACAAGTTCCCATCGTTGGTAAAAAGAAATAGGCAAATGATGAAGAAGTTGATCACTTGTGTTTTTTTTACCGTGTGGGAGGATGCCTACTACTAAGTAGTAGTCATTGTAGTTGAGTGAAACAGGTGAACACCAACACCGTTTAGTCCATCACGCTCTCTCTCTCTCTCTCTCTCTCTCTCTCTCTGTCTCTCTCTTTCATACCCCTACTCTCTATCACACTCTATAACTATTCTTCCGAAAGGCTCTTTTCGGGTTTTGGAATGGTCAGATAGGTAATCACGCCGAAAAACAGTCAAACGTTTACAACTAAAACAATAACAGGGATCTTGGTTAAATCCTATTTTAGTCACCCAAAATAACTTATTATTAAACAACTTATTTTTATTTAAACAAAGTTTTAGTAAAAAAAAACCCATTAAAAGATTTAAATTATAGCTAGTTTTATCGTACACGCGAAACGCCGAAATGAAAACTCATCTATAGTCGCCATCTTTATAACCAGTCCAAGGGCGATAACTCAAGTTATAATTTTCTAGTTAAAAGACAGGAGCATTTTTTGTAAGATAAAATATTATTTTAGAATTTTTTTTTTTTAATTTCGCAATCAAAAAATGGTAAAATAATTTTTTAATTTGTTTTTGTATTTACCCTTAAAATAGTTCACTATCCTTTCACTATAAACTTATGAACTTGAGACTGGTTTATAAAGATGGCGACTATATTTCTCCGTGTACAATGAAACTTGCTATAACAGTGTTTTTAATGATATCTCTGCTTTTGGGTTGTGCTTTGGAGACATTGAGGCAAAACATACAAGGGCAAAAATCAACCACAGCAAGTTGATGGGCGCATGGTTGGATGCCTGGAGCGGTAGCGCTTTGCTTCCAGATCCTTTCTACTGGATGGATGGTTCGGGCCGGATCTCCAGGTATTGGTTGGAAGTACAGTTGTTGCATAGCCCCTCTGCTTGGGCCGCGGCACTTCTCGTTTTGTATACTCGTCCTGGAACGGGCCGTGGCAGTTCTCGTTTAAACACTCGTCATTTTTTTTAACACCAAAAATCATATAGTTTGCATACCTTTAAATTTCTTGTACCCTCTCTTCTTTCCTCGTCGCGTGGAGGAGTGTGTCGTCTAGTGGTTGAATTCTTTCTTCTTTCTTTCTGACGAAACATCGCCACTACAACAAAAACTTCATGACCGACTCCGAAGACAAACAATCTTTTAAATTTAATTTCTGTTTTATTTCAAGCATTAGTTATCCGTCAGCTGGGAGATATTCACTAACGTCGAGAGAGAGAGAGAGAGCGCAAATTACTGCTTTCGTAATTACTTATCAATTACGTCTTAACCATTCATGGAGGGGAGGAAAGAGATCTTTCGCCTGTATTTTCTTAGGGAAATATTTCCCTTAACTATGTTGCAGACTACATGGTAAAAATCACGTCTGATAGGTTCGCCTCCAAAACCCAGGCTGCTAAAACTCGCTTCTCACGAAGAACGAGTGACGTCACGGATCCCTCTGCTTCCCACGCAAAAGCCTGTGACGTCACTGAGCCTCTATCGCAGGTGCACATTGACTCTTGATCTGAGGTCTCGTCACGTGGTGACCCTGTCACGTCTGTGAGCTCCGACAGCCCTTATTCTGCACTCAACTGCACGGGTCCCCCCGCACTAATTCGCACAAGTCAAACCAACGATTTCCAACAGGTACGTCCATTCTCATAGGGCCATTATCCAACACAGTCAACGGTCGAAGTGTCAGTTTTGACTTAGCTTTGAAAGAATCTTTCCTTTAAGTTTAGAGCTGAGGCGTGCACCATGTATGTCTTTCCTCTTATTCTTTAGCAATTTGATGTACTTCCTCTGTCTGCAAGCCACTTACGGTCTTTCAGCGCCTTATCTTATTACTTTTTTGAATGAGAGAATGGCTGTGGGTTTGCAGACAGGTCTGTATTCAGCATCCGCGTGAGAAAGGCTTAGTAATGCCTAGCTTTCCTGAGTCGAACCTTGACAGAAGTGTCTACAGGAGGCCCTGCGATCTAGAATGTTTTTCTGAACATAATCCTCAGTCCTTCGGTCGAGGGCCATCATAAACCATGGGATGAATTGTAGTTCTTCACCAAGTGAAGCCACACTTAGAAAACTTTCTCAACACAATGACGTTTAACAGTCGCAAATGGTATTATATAGGGATTTAGTGGAGGGTTCTGCTTCGAATCTGTTTGGAGAGCAAATGGGATGATTGATGGAAAAGATCCACTCAATAAAATTGGACACCAGGTTCAAGATATTGTGGCAACTCTGAGTACACTCTGACTTGGCAATTGATTCGAAACGCATTACTCCATTATGGTATACTTTTCAGTTCACGCATAGTGGAAATGCTTGAATGTCCACATTGCGACATAGCTGAAGAAGAAATGGCTGAACACGCCTTCTTCACTTGTAGCAAACTTCGGCTGTTCTGGAGGTGACGGCACATATTGATCCCAAGCTGTTGGTACTGCTGGATGTTGCATATGTGATTGACAGTGTCGTTTAGGAAAAACCGAATGGTGTTTTGTATTTTTGTGATTTTGGCTGTAGCTGGAATGGTGGTGTGGACAACTCATCTGAGGGAATTGTATGGGGTTAAGTTTTTTCTGATTAGAATCTGATTTTATTCTTCCAGCATCAGCTAAGAATTAAAATTAGATAGAAAGAGATTACATTCCATAGAATTCAACAAAAGGTGGGTACAAGTTGTTAGCTTGTTTGTAAGAAAGGAAGTCAAGTATAAGTATGTATTCCATGTCTGAACATGGCAAGTGGCAACCAATCAAATTGGAGAAAAGCCTGTTGCTATGCAAACGGAAGGCCCTAGACAGGGAACGGGAAGAGCCGGCCAAGAAACTAGGGAGTTGGTTCGCAGCTGTGGTGGAATCAAGACGTGTCAGGATTTGCTACTGGCGGGACAGACAAATCGTCGACAATATATACCCGCATAAAGGGACGGATTTCGGCAGTGATGGAGAATTGACGTGTCTAGATTTGAGGCTCAAAGAGCAGTCAATCGAAAACATATCCCTGCACATGGAACGGATTACAACGGTGGAGGAAAGATGCCATTTACAAGATTTGCTGCCAACCAAGCAGAAATCGAAATAATATATATCCGCGCACAAGGGACGAATTTCAACGGTGGAGGAAAGATGACGTTTCCAAGATTTGCTGCCGATCAAGCAGAAATCAGAATATAGATCCCTGCATACAAAAACCAAAAGGAGATTCCCAAGGAAAAATCCAATCCAACAAAGTTGGCCATATAGACGAAGGCAACAATTTCCTTTCTGGATACGAGATTACATATATCTCGCCACCTAAAATCTATCTGCGAAAGACAGACATCAGAATCTAAAATTCTGTGATAATATCTTTCATATAGCCGTCAACTCCACACTAAAAACTATCCGCGAAGGACAGACTCAGAATAAAAAATTCTGTAAAAATATCTTTCATATAGCCGTCAACTCCACACATACAAAAACTATTCGCAAAAGTCAGATTTCAGGAGCAGAGGGGTGAAGTCCTGTCAAGATTTTGTGCCGACCCAGTACTTCAAATCGAAAGCTATACTCCTGTATTTGTATACAGGATAACCTAAGCTCACCACATTAACAAAACTATCCACGAAGGAACGGACCTAAAATCCTGTCAAAATATCTTCCACTCATTGTGTCAATTAACACACAAAAAAAAGACTATAAAAAGGTATGTGCCCTATGAAAAACAAAAACAAAAACAAAAAGGAAAACAAATTACTTATTTTTAACTTTCATTATTTGCCAATTTTTATAACTCTGGACAGATCAACCATTCTCGATCTTATCTAAACCAGCTCCATATCAAAGACTCCCCAGAGAGGAGCAGAACTTTTATTTGGTCTTTTTTTGATTTAATAAACACTTGTTATGTTTGCATAATCTCGCCTTTTGTTAGTTCCTACAAGTGTTTTATTTCTTATTTTATCTTTATAAATTGTGATTCAAATGTGTCCCGTTCTTTCTCTATGATTACTTGCTGTTCTCCCTTTTATCGTTTTAATGAAAAGTCGTTTTACTACCGCGAGTCTTAACATGTGACCCGCGAGCCCGATTAAAACATAAAGGATAGGAGACGTGTGGTGAAGGGAGCAAGGGTTTCCAACCTTACACATAATTAACATTGGATGCTAATTTACACGTTTATAAAATTGGTGCCATAGGATCACGTTTATAAAACAAGCACGATTCTGAGTTGTGTTGGACCTCAGCCCAATTAAAGTAGACTTTTAGCTTGTTAAGTGAATGAATCTTGCTCCTTTTTTATTTTTATAGTAATAGAGATCCTACAAGATACCCATTCCCCACTTTTATTTCGACCTTGGCCTCCATAATTGTTTTTATTTGGGAAAAACACCATCCACTCCCAATCTCTACTCCGATTTCATTTCTTCCCACTTAAGTCCCACTCCCATTAAGAGATCGATTTGCTTGTTTTCGGTTCAAAGCAAACCAGAAAACAGTGGGCGGCCTTTTTTTAGAAAGAGTTGGGAGGGTTATATTAATCTGTTTTTTATTTGGTTTCTTAGTTTTTTTTTCTTTTTTTGTTTTTTTTTATCCCACTCCTCATCATTTCTCATTGAAATTGTATATATATATATATATATATATATATATATATATATATATATATATATATATACGTACATACATTTTTTTTTGTAAACAAAATTCAATTAAAACCATTGGAGATATTTTAATTAGGGTTGTCTATAGAGTAAATGTGGTATTCTGGTGATTGCTGAAGTGAAAGTGATGGACAAATGATGAAAGAATGAAAGAAACAATATTTGTACAATTGGGTCAAAATGTGTATAGTTAAAAGTAGGATAGACAGAAGATCACCCCCCCACCACCACCACCACCACCACCATCCTCCCAGGTATTACTCCTCTTTCAGAGGGAGGTGGCGTTTTATTGCCGACAGGACTGTTCTCGATTATTTTTGTACCTGCAAGAGTGCCCCCTCTCTCCTCAGAGGAACTGACTTAACCCATATTAAACAGCCGTGTTCCATATTTTGATGGTGTTAGAAGCTTGTAAACACCGCTTTTTCACAGGTCAATTACTAAGCACTTTGTGCTGGTTTCTTTGTTTATCTTTCTTTTGTTTTGTTTTGTTTTTTGTTCCACTCTCCGCATTCTTCTTTTCTTTTTCAATGAAATTGTAAAGATCGTTAGTAAATGAAATTGATTTTAAATCTTTGTGAGTATTTTAAGTCGAGTAATCCTTATGAGAATTGTCTTATGGAAGTAAACAAAGAAGATATGGTGCAGCTCTTGAGGGAATGAAATATCCCTGTCAAATACATCGGCCATTGGAGCTACGCCATGTGTGGCATCTTGCTCCCTACAAAAGAGAAGGCAAAATGACTCTCCAGATGTCCCGATTGAGCTGTGGATAAATTACCTGGGCATATATTTCAGCCAGAAGGTGGACTCCTTCTGGCAGCAGACGACTGCATCGTGATGAAGTTTCAACATTCCAGCAATGTTGACACATAAAACCTGGAACATAATGATCTTCTACATTGCTGGTTCTGCCAACAGCAAGGCTATTTGGTAAGGAGACAAGAGTGTTGTCCCCCCCCCCACTCCAAAACACACATACACACCGGATATTGTGGCCATTGCTTCTGTATGATTTTCCAATCACCACCGTGGAAACGTCGGAGAGAGCAATCAGTAATCGACTGAGAAGATGGCTCACTTTACCGAAAGGCTTAAGCAATGCAGACCTCTATGGTAACTGCAACGCATTACCGCTTACCTTCAGAAGTCTCATAGAAGAATTTAAAGTCATGAGGACCAGAGAAAGGCTGCAGTGTGCAGAATCCAGAGATCCCAAAGTGGCAGCAGCTGAAATTCAGACAAGATCTGTCAGGAAATGGAGCTATGAAGGAGAGTTGCGAGTGGTGGAAGGGAGGCTTAGGCATAAAGCTATACTAGGGTCAATAGCTAAAGGCAAAACAAGGTTGGGTTACGTCCCCCATTTCTAAATCGAAATAGCCAAAAGTAAAAAAAGATGCCAACTCATCCAGGATGAAATGCGCACAGGTGCAGAAGATGCACAATACTGTAAAATGGTCGGTCTTTGTCAGCAGAGAGCCTGGATGAAATAGGAGTGTCGAGAGAAAAAGAATACCTGGCAGAGTGTTGGTGGTCAGATTTCAGTAAGGTTCGTTTCCTCAATCAATCAGTATATGATGTCCTGCCGAGCACAACCAATCTGCACATATGCGGAAACAATGAGACCCCCAATTGCCAACTGTTTGCAAAGAGAGGATCGTTGCAGCATATCATAAGTATTTGCTCAAAGCTTTGGGTGATGGTCGGTACTACTGGCGACACAATCAGGTCCTATAAACAATCACCAACAAATACATTTAAGGCATTACCAAGGCTGCTGCAAAGATAGTGGGCTCCCTCTAAAGTAAACTTCTCACATCTGACATAATCTTGTATCTTTACAATGCCACCATCCGCCCATGCATGGAGTATTGTTGCCACATCTGGGCTGGTGCATCATCCACTAGTCTTAGAAAAGGTCCAAAAAAGAGTCGCTAACTTAATAAGTCTCTCAATATCCACCAAGCTCCAGCCCCTGTCCCATCGCTGCAATGTTGCATCCTTGTGCCTGTTTTACAAGTGCTTCAATGGATTGTGCTCCGATGAACTAGCTGCTCTAGTGCTCCCTCGACATAAATACACTAGACCAACTCGACAATTAGCTAAATCCCATCCATTCACTGTGGAGGTCCCCAAATGGCAGAGAGCCTTCTACTTCAATAGCTTCTTGCCTTTGGAACTCCCTCCCTGCTCCCTGTTTTCCTGACGGTACTGACATGCAGAAGTTTAAAACTAATGTAAACAGAGATCTCGCTGCACAGCTCCCAACTTAGGATGACACCCAAAACTTACACCCTAATTCTCAGTAGTCCCTTACATCTTGTTTGGGATGAACTATGTTAAAAATAAAAGAAAAAATAGATAACTAAAGCTGTAAGGGCTAGCAATCATAAACCTGGGATAGCATTGAGCCTGATTAAGTTCATCAAAGCTGGAATCAAGACACCGAAACAGAGAAGAGAGGGAACAAGTCAATTATCTTCCGCCATTGATTGCCATTAATAATGGACTTGAAGACCCAGCTGAAGTTTCCTAGACACATAGCAATAACAATGCTCACATTCTGAAAAAACTTTTGGTGTCATAGTGTCAATGGTGTCATCACCTAAGCAAACGAAAGAAAAGGGACAAAATATTAAGAATTGGTCAAGCAATGTCGACAGAATGGGTGGAGAATTTACTATGACCTGATAGAACTTAGTTGCAGAAGTTTTACGGGTCGGTCACTGTGCAGGTATAGTAGGAACAACGAGGGCTTGAGCTTTTAAAGGACATAACGAATAAAGTGTTAGCTGCATCCAAATCGATTTGGCTAAAAAGATCGGAGCTCTAGAAAAGGAATTGAGTAGAAAAAGGTGGCGGAAGAAATCTGTCACTTAAAAAAAAAAAATTTTTAACCAACACGCTATGTTTTTACTTAGTTGGGTTTTTTTGGTTTCGTTTCTTTTTATAATTGACACGTTGACAATCGTTTGCATTTTTTAATGTGTGAATCAGTCACATTGATATTTTTAAGTCGTCATGTTTATACTTGTTTCTTTGAACAACTAAAATAGATGAAGATATTCGAGATATTCAAGCCGAACTAGTTAAACATTTTGGAATAATTTCATTAAATAGTAGGAATCGTTAGACGAGTAATTAACTTTAAGATTTTTCCAGTTTGTTTGTCTATAAGTTTGTTCTGATACTAGTATTAATGTGTGTAGGATTAATTATTCTCGTAGTTAACGTTTTTTTCCTTTGAGTTTTGATATTATGCAGGAAGAGTCAATCGAGCAGCTAGCTTATGAGGTTATTTTTTTCCGTAAATAGAATAAAGTAAATGGCATAAGATCAGTTGTTCGATTGGTCTGCTTCAAAGTTAACAATTAGATTAATTAGGTAATCCTATTGAAAAGACCAACTTATGCGAATTCAGGGGAAGACATCTCCGTCGATACAGGAAAAAGTGAGGTGAAGCATTATATAGGAGTGGAGGAGGGGTGAGACTATTCTCATTGGCTTATGCCAACGGAAGTGTTTCTAGAAGACGTGTCACTTCAAAAGAATTTTGCAACGTCGATGTATGTAGTACAAGGCTGGAGTCAGGTCGGGGTTGCTGTCTGTGTTGATATGATGCAGAACCTAAAATCGACAGTAAGGACAGTGCATCACTGAAAACCACCCTTGATGCATCTAAAAATTGCATTTTACGATTAGTTCCTGCCTTCTTTTTATACCAGTCAAGCTTCGTGAGGTAGCATCTTGTGATACCAAACCCTTCTTCGTCAGAATGTGTTTAGGTTCGGTTTAGTCGGGGGAGTGGATAATTTTCGATCGCCTGAAGCGCCTCTACCAGGGAATGCTATTTTTGTACCTGCCAGAGAGTCCTCTCAGGGGAGCTGGCATTACTCATACTAACATCATGTTGCAGTGGGAAGCTCCAAAACACTGTGTCACAAGCCACTTGACACTTTATCATTATGATCAAAGTATAGTATCTCTTCCTATATTTCTTGTCACTGGGAACTTTGTTGCTCGCTCTTCAGATATCGTGATGGTTCTTGTGATCCTGGCCATCATAAGAATGGTGTTATGGACAGTGCAACATAAAACATGAACGTGTCTTTTTTTTCACAGCAACATCTGATTTTCTTCGTCAAGCATCAGCTTATGGTTAAGATCAGATTTGATAGGAAAAGATTGCATTCTATAGAGTTTGACAAAAAATGGATAAACGTGACAAGTCTTATTGCAAGAAAAGAAGCCAAGTGGGAGTACATGTTCCCTGCTTGAACATGACACATATGGTCCGTGTCTTTTGGAAGTGCAACCTGGTTGTTAAAATAGACCCTTAACTAGTAATATGAAAGTATCCCATCCCCATGATTTACTTTTTTCTGAGATCTCTTCCAAGATTCCCATTCCCCTCATTTTGTTAAACCATGACCTCATATTTTTTTCATTTTGAAAAAACAGTAAAACAGTTCAATGAAACCTCTAATATTTTTTCGTCTCACTTAAGAACCCCATTCCCATTAGTGATCGATCTGCTTGTTTTTTGTCTTTTAACCGGAAAACAGTGGGCGCTCTGCCTCTAGAGAGGGTTGGGGGGGGGGGCTTACTTTGTTTAAAATGTGTTTTCTATGCAAGTCTTAACGTGCCTGTTTTCACAAACCGAACTACAACTGATCATTACGCAAGAAATTGCATGTATATACAGAAGAAATAGATCTGTCATGTCATGCAACTGCTACATTACCCCTGCTTAGGTTTTAGCAGATAAAAACAAGATATTATTTATTGGTTGTAGCAAAACATGAGAATACAATTAAATAAACATGTAAATTGCAATAAGAAGGTAAATAACTGTTCAGTGTGATCAAAAATGTCTTTATTTTGCTGAAAAGTGAAAAAAAAATTTGCTGAAAAATGAAAAATGTTCTTACAAAAATTAACCAAGTAAAGATAACATTCTCAAAAGAGTCTATTGTTTTTTAATAATGTGACTGTTCAAATATACATAGGCTTGCTTATATTTTTTTGCCAATGAACATGTCTACCAGAACGTGTGGTGGTAACATGAGTTGGAAGACATGACTTGGCTGTCTCTGAAGGTTCTGTACCACTTTGTTCAGAAAAAATGAGTATGGACGGAGCATGGAGTTCCTGGATGTCGTTGTCCAAAAATGCTTGTTTCAGTCTATCAACCGACACAGTCTCTTTGATACCCCCAATGTCCAGAGTAAAAATTTGTTGTTTCGTGTGAGATCCACAATATGAACCGGAATAAAGTGGTGTGAGTGGGGGTTTAATCGAGTCTTTCCTTATAAACACATGGGTTCATGATGCAATGTCCTTAGGGACAGCTGATTTGATGCTTTGATGCCAAGAGTTCATGGGCAGTAGACTGTTGAAATGGCATCTAAGTCTGTTAACGTAATGTTCCATATCAATCACAGGAGAATTTGATAGTGTGAACATATGACCAGATAATGCGAGTGGGGTTCCTTACAGCAGTTCAGCTGGATAATATCCCAAATCTTCTTTAATAGCAGAGCGACAGACAAGTAGAACAATGGGCACATACTCAATCCAATGTTGAAGATTGGTGGTAAACCTTCACAACTTTTTTTAAATTTTGAACCCGTGCAAAGATGAAGCTTAATCTTGAATATGAAGGAACAGTAGTTGAGTTCAGCCGACTGAAATCTCCGGTTGGACGCCAATCCCCAGAACACTTCGGAACCATATGAGATGAGGGAGGAATAATATCTAGCTGGAGCATGTGATTAAATTCACGCCTAGAGAGATTAAAGGTCTGCTTGATTTATGTCCACCAACTTCTTTTCGTCAGCTACGACATTTCTCGGACTATTACATTTTTACAAATGGTTCATCCTGCACTGTGCAAGTATATTTGCTCCTTTAACTGATCTATTAAAGAATATAAAGAAAAAAGATGAACTCATTTCACTTGATCACTTCCAGCTAAAAGCCTTTTACAAGGCAAAGAAAAAAACTTTCAGATACATTTTTGCTTCCACATTCCATACCTGATGCTGAATTTTCTATTGTCGTAGATGCATCTTGTCCTAAGCTCTTGGTTAAGTTTTTCCTCACAATTAGGCATACAATACATGAATTTTTATCAAAATGTTATGGGGAATGCAGTTGAACTATTTTTAATGCAAAAGGAGATAATTAAAGTGGGCAAAGTGCTTTAAAGCCCCCACTATAAATTTGGAACTAGTGTACTGATAGACTTTGACAAGACTTAATGTTTCACTCATCTACCCTTCTCAAATGCATTAAAAATGCCCCAAAATGGATTTGATTTGACTTGAGGAGAAACATAAAACAATATGAAAGACTAATTGACCACATTTATGGTACTTTTTCCCATAAATCCTCTTTAAAATAAGATTAAAATGCATGAAGTCAAACAACACAACATAACTTACATATGAAGCTCAATATAACCCTAAGTATTAATAAAGAACAAATATCAAACAACTTGAAAGAAGTCTGTTCACTTTTTCCTACCATTTATTGATAAATATAATTCTTTTCTTTATAGGTACTTCTAAAGAATAATGTATTAGCTCCTACAGGTTCTTAGTTAATGCAATGTTTGCAACTTAAGGAAATCAGAAAAAAATGTTTTTCAAAAAGAAACTAAGTCAGGTAAAATTTACTTTCTTTTAGTTTTCTTATTTTTTACTAATTAGCCAGATTGATCTAATGGATAGATAAATTACACGAGTAGATATTTCTAACTATTTTTCTCAAATATTTTACTCGTAATTGATTGAGTCAACTCACGATTTATTTCTATTTTAAAACAACACCAAGTCCATCGTAAGTTGACAAAATATTATTTGGATTTTTTCATAAAAGATTGAACATAGTCCACCAGAACATTTTTAGTAAAAAAAAGAAGAAAAAATGGACAGAAAACTATCTCCCCTCTTTCTTTCTTCTTTTCAAAGATTACAAAGTATACTGCTTTGATGTTCATTTCTAACAAGCAACTTGTGGGGTTTGATGCCCACATTAACCATCCGGTATCATACCTTCTACGAAAATATTTAAATGTATGTCTCACAAAATTGAATTGAACTGTTACATTTACCGGATGAAGGAAAATGTAATTGTAAATCCATAACTAAGTGAAATTATGCCATATACAACTCAAATGAAAACCACTGATTTCCACCTGGGAATGCTGAAATGTAGGGTGTGAATTTTACATGGGTAGACTTCTTTTTTTTTAACAAATTTTATGCTGAAAATCATATACGCATATTACAGAGGTGCGCACATTACATGTTTTTTTATGGTACACTCTTTTCAGCATCAAATTTTAAGATTATAAAAAAACCTTTTTAGTAAACATACCTATTTATTATTTTAGAAGGGTCACAGTAGGGGCTATGTTTGTTTAACTTACCAAGAAACTGTCATACCACTTGGGGGTCAATTTATGTCAAACTTACATATCGAACTAACATCTCCTCATCTAAATATTAAACAGGTAAGTTTTTCAAAAAAAAATTATAATCTTAACATTTGTTGTGTCCGGAAAATTTGGTAATTTTGACAAGGCAGGCTAATTCCGTATTCACTAACTCAATAATTGAATCATGCAAAGATTTACAGTGAAACTGTAAATACAATTTTATATATCTAAAACCAAAATGACAGTACAAAGAAAAAGAAACCAACCCTAACCAGACACCCACCAAAAAACATCTTTGCCTCCACCCTTGAGGCTAGCATTCACAAATATCTGGGGCCTTAGAACCAACATCAATGACGTAGAAACCTTTCTCCTAGCAAACTCCCCGGATATCTTAGAACTAAGTGAAACAAACCTACAATCCTCAATCTCCTCACACCATTTTGAAATGACTGAATACCTCCCACACTACCGTAAAGACTCTGACAAACATATGCACGGGCTAGGTGTTTATGTTTGGAACACCCTTCCCTTGAATAAAGAACATAGGCTTGAATCAGATGATCAAGCCTATATGTGCTTTAGATTAACCTTACAGCACAATGTTAGTTACTTATATTTCATATAGTGTTCTCTTTCGACCCAAGACTATACCTTGCTTAACTTTCTCCCTGAAAGCATAGATACAGCACTCTCACTTGACTTTAGTGCTCAAATACATGTATTTGGGGATTTTAATTTACATTACCGTGACTGGCTTGGATTCTCCAGCTATGCAGATGCAGCTGGTAAGTCTACATATAGTTTCTCCATAGCGCACTCCCTCTTACAGGCTGTCACTTTCCCGACCCGCCTCCCTGATCGTGTAGACCAGCAAGCCTCACTTCTCAACCTGTTCTTGATCTCACTGCCTGAGGCTTGTGCGACGAATGCCCATAGCCTGCTTGGGAATGCTGATCACCTTGTGGTAATGATTGATATCACCCTAAAATCTCGGCAGTAAGCTGGTGAGCCATTGCTCAAAACGACGAGATACTACGAGCGGGCTGATGGGAATCCATCAGAGATCACATCAGAGACGTCCCATGGAGTGAAACTTTTTCTCTCCCTGCTGATCAGTGCACAAATGAGTTAACCGAATAGGTCAAAGCAAGCATTGAAGCACATGTCCCCATGTGAAAATTCTACAGCAAGGCTCACTCTTCATAATGGTTCACCTCGAACTGTGCAGCTGCTATTGCTCAGGGGCAGCAAGCATTCCAACAATTCAACCGCCACAAGTCAACTACAAATAGACAGGAATTTATAGCATCAAGAAAAAATGTAAGGCAGTGATAGGTGAAGCAAAGAGAAGGTATACATACATGACCAGAAAACGCATTCAGTTGCAGAAATTAGGTGGTGAACAATGGACAATCAACAATTTCCCCACTATTAAACAACAATGATGTCGTTTGCACGGTAATTGATAAAGCTGAACTACTTACCCAGCGTTTCACCTTAAACTCCACTTTGGACTCCGCAAATTACTCCCTCCCTAAATCCCCATTGTGGATTGAAGTCACACCATCTCATGTCCGGAACATCATAAAAAACCTTGATACCTCCAAAGTATGTGGGCCTGATCTTATACCAGTAATAGTAATAAAGAAATGCTCTGCTGAACTGGCCCCTGTCCTCTCCAAACTCTACAACAAATGCCTTGCCGAATCTTGCTTCCCTGATAGTTGGAAAATTGCTTCTGTGGTATCAGTCTTCAAGAATTCTGGAGATAGAACTGACCCTCAGAATTATCGCCCCATCAGTCTCCTCACACTCTTCGCTAAAATCTTTGAATCCTTAATAAATATAGCGTTAATGCTGAACTTCTTTCTGACCATCAGTACGGATTTAGGCAAGTACAATCTACTGCGGATATCCTAACGGTCATCTCTGAATATGCATACACTTGACAAGACAAGTGAAACTAGGGTGGTAGCGCTTGATATATCCAAAGCCTTAGACAAGGTCTGGCATAAAGGTCTTCTCATAAAAATGAATTCATATGGTATTACTGGACAAATATTTAATATAATTAGATCCTTCCTATCCAAAAGAAAGATCCAGGTTGTCCTCGATGTCCGTTCATCCAAACAACATGACATAAATGCAGGTGTACCCCAGGGATCGATCTTTGAACCTTTATTGTTCCTGATTTTCATAAACAACCTTCCTGATGACATTGTGTCTGAGATTTGTTTATTTACTGACGACACCATGCTCTACTCTCATCATGTGGGTAAAACGGACGCGCACATATCCGAAGCAATGGCTGAATTGTTAGAAAGTGACCTCCAGTCTGTAGTGGAATGGGGTCATAAATGGATGGTAACATTTAATGCTGCTAAGACAAAGCTCCTTTCCTTCAAAAACTACAAGAAACCTCTTCAACCACCGATTGCTATGGCAAATAACACCCTACCTGAGAGTCCAACGTTCAAACTCCTCAGTCTAACATTCACAAGTAACATCAATTGGAACAAATATATAGAAAACACTGCCAAGGCTGCTGCAAAGAAGGTGGGCTCCCTCTACTGTGCTAAAAAGCTTCTCACACAGTATCCTATATCTCTACAAAGCCACTATCCTCCCATGTATGGAGTATTGTTGCCACATCTGGGCTGGTGCACTATCCACCAGTCTCTCTCTCTCTCTCTCTCTCTTAGACAAGGTTCTAAAAAGAGTATCTAATCTAATAGGTCCCTCATTATCCACCAAACTCCATAAAAGCCATATTTGCATGTCCGCCACATGAGAATTGGTACACCACGTGGCGACCATATTAAAATTGCCCGGCATCTATTTTTTTAATAATTAAAAGTAATTTTGAATTTAACCTGAACGTAAAACTTGTATTCTATTAATGACCACTTACGTTTTTGTTTTTAAGTAGATGTAAAAGCACAAGAAACTCGGATAAAAAGGAAACGTTATACAACGAATATCATGCCAGGAAAAAATAAAACCTAAAGAGAAATGCATCTACTCAGATATAATTGCTGCCAGCCGGTATTATCTCTCTCAGTAAATTCATGATAATATTTTAAAGAAAAATCTTTAGTTGTGCTTTAACGCTTTAACCTGGCGAAGAAAAAATACTCGTTGTTGATAGAGAAGGATAGAAAAATGGAAGCTTTTGTTGAAATCTGACTGTCGGTTTTTTGTTTTTTATATGTCCGAATTTCCAAAATATTGATCTCAGAAGTTTTGCGTGTTTAGATTGCATCAGAGTTTTCTATTTTATAGTATCAGAAGGTCGCGTGCTTAGATCACGTTGTGGGTCGCCATTTTAGAGTAGCTTGTTAGTGTGAGTTTATGTCGAGACAAGAGATCGCCATTTTGTTGAGTCGGCAACGTAAGTCTGTATCTGATGGATCTGGCTTGAACTGCATGAGAAAAGGAGGTCATCAAGTTCCCAAATAAAATACCCAGGGCTTTACGCGCTCCACTACTTTTGGAGCTGCTCCCGCTTCTGCTCAAACGCCCAAAATTGGAGCTGGCTCCTCTCACGCTCCCCATTTTCAAAAAGGAGCTGCTTCAACTCAAACTCCTATAAAAAAGGAGCGACTCTTTTTCAGCGTGCCATAATGAAAATGTACCTTCTTTCATAAACGTTCTATTCTGCCAATGAGTGGTCGAAGGATAGGGGTGGACGTCAAAGGATCTCAATATTGGTGGGGGATGTCACTTTAAGTGTAAAACCGTAAGATAATATTTGACAAAATCTCGCTACTATTTTGAGATATGCTAAGGGTTATAGGAGAACATGTCGGACGAAGCATAGGATTATACGTAAATTTTCGTTTCCTGAGGTATAAAATAGAAATAGAAAAATCCCTGAAGTATTTTAAAAGAATTTTAATTTTCATTACATTACATTTCAGGGGAGGAAAATTTGACCCAATATTTTTTCTATTTATTTTGGAAGGGAATTTAGATTTGGTTTAAGTAAATGAAGTTTTACTTTTAAACATTATTAGTGATTTTTTTTTTTAAAGAAAACATTTCTCTGAGAAAGGAGAGATAGCCAGAGCAACATTAATCGTTGTGTTGTTTAATATTTGTTTGTTTTATGAACGTAACTATATTGTATAATGCATATTATTATTTACCACAGAGAAACGCGCAACTACTTTTGTAAGAATAGAGGATTTGTTATCCCCTATCTTAATTTAACACACGAAATGAATTAACGAAACAAACGAAACCTTCTTTACAACAACAAACGAAAGGGGGTTATTCGTATATTTGAGGTTACCTATACCGTTTGGTATAGGTAGACAGAAACTTATGACAGTGTCCGAAAGAAGAAGATCAAATAGCAGGCGCCATGAGCGTCCAGTGGACAAGGAGTTAGGAGCGAGGCTGAGGCGATCCTTACTGGCTGGTGGCAGGGTACCGTCTGATCATCGTCTGCCTTATCCTAAGGGAGCTCAAGTAGTCCCTTAGGAAATTAATGATATCAATGCGCCCTGCAAGCTGATTGGCTAAACCAGCTTACAGAGACATTGATACGCTTTATAAAGTAAATCTATGACTGCTACATCACTCCCTGCTTAGGCTGAAAGCTGACAGGAAAAAATGGAAGTGTAGCAGTGGGAAAGAATAAAAATACAATATACAAAATTTGTCAATTCAGAATTTAAAAAAAAGGTTTTTGCTTTGCTTATGCAAAAAGTATTTTTGAAAAATTGTTTTTCTTTTGTTTGTTTTTTTTTGTTTTTGGGTTTTCTGCAAAAAGTATTTTTAGGAAAAAAAAAATTTTTTCTGTGAAAAGTATTTTTTTTTTAAATGTTTGTATTTTTGTGAAAAATACTTTTTTTGAGAAAGTTTGTCTTCTCTGAAAAGTATTTATTGAAAAAAGAATTTGTCTTTTCTTTGTGTGACAATATTAAGCGGATGCGACAATATTAAGCGGCCCTGCGAAGGACAGGGCCTAGAGTACAGCGCTAGTGTGAATTAGCCACAAGCTTATTCAAAGTCAAGCATCATCTTATATTTCTAGTATAAACAACGTAAGAACAAGGTTGGAAACATAGTTCGATCACCCTAGTAAATGAACTCCCCATCTCAAATTCAATATCAATTCGAAATCATATTTTGTTTCTATTTGTTTCGTGTTAACCTTTCTGCCCTCGAGTGTCAATTGCAATCTAGGTCATATCGTTCTTTCGGTCAGAGTGAACTATACACTTTAAAAAAAAAAAATTATTATCTCAAATGGCAATATCCAAATTAAATCTTAAATCTCATTTTGGTTCAGCTAGACAATCGAACAATGCAATATCAATTTAGAATCATATCGTATTCCCCCTCATTCAGGTTGACCGGAAAACTTGTTGTTCTCGTTGCATGATCCTATTAGATGCTCACAAGAATTCGCGCCCCTCCCCGCATTCTCAATAAAAGCGTAGAGAGATTCGAGAGAAGAGAGTCAGTAGAAGGAATCACAGAAGTGAGCAGTCCGTCGGTGAGAAGGTCGGGCGAGGATTGGCCAGCTGGTTACGTCCACAGATCGTTAGTTAATCAGCAAGAGAATCAGACATACTAATCCGTCTCTGCCCCACGCATCGAAGATATCACGTCTATCGGTCACGTGTGTGTCCTCGCTCAACTTAGGACGGCATTCCACTGTCAGAGGAATAAATAGCCCCGAATTACTAAGTCCGTCGATCCAACCCAAACCAAGCACAGAGTGAACTTTAACATTATCTAACCAAATTGCCTTGTAACCCAACAAGTGTAACTTCTTCTCTTTGATTGTTTTTTTTTAATAATTATTTTTTCTAAGAAAACTACACGGGCTTAACTTCTTTCTTTCTGCTGTTACGCATTAATGACCCTTCATTCCACAGGGATACCGAGTTGCTGACCCCTCCCCCCGACAGTCACCTACTGATCTAAACAAACACAACGTGGGAGTATGTGACCTCGGGAACGGCCTCTTCGGCAACCGTGGCCTTCTTCAGAGCAGCAACTTCTATACCAACAGTATCACATGACTAACCGGCTCAGTAGCGGCCAGACTGGTGACGTCACGGGTGTGGAAGGAAAAGGGCTTCATTTTGGTGCCATGACCAGGATTATCAGACCTTGCCGGTTGACCACTCAAAGGATTTCATTTCGGTGCTGTTACGACCAGGATCCCACATTTTAGTGGTACAGTTTCGTCCGGGACCCCACAAACAACTCGACCAAGTAAACAACATTTTTTTTCAACCAACAGGACTTTGTTTTGATATCGTTTCGATATCGGTCCAGGATAGACCATCAAAAAAAAATAAGAAAGAAAAAAAAAAAGAGAAGAAAGAACAGACCGTTTTTATTTTTGGAAAAAGAAAAGAAAATATATATGTGTGTGTATATATATATATATATTATAAAGAACTCTGAGAGCACAGCCAGATCGCAAACTTTTAGTCAATCGACTATAAGGTCTAGGCAAGCTCGCTATAACGACCATCCGACAACAGTAGACCACAGAAGGAGCGGACCGCTGAAGGAAAAGGTAAGTGACTCTTTGTTTCCCTTGTTCAATTGCTCAGTTCTGTACGCCGTCAGTGTATAGATTGTTGTCCGACTTTGCACGGAGTTGAGTAGTTCTGTTGTGAGGGAAGGAAGTATTATAACTAGAAGGATGGGATCGAAAGACGATATGGTGGGTAGTTTTACAGAGATGGGGGCAGGAGAGACGAGAAAGATAGAAAACCCGATAGGGGGAATACGGATACCCCCCCTATAAGGGAGACCGCACCGGCCTAATGGAATGGCTGGCGATAATCCAAAAGAAAAGATATATGGGCTGGAAGACTACGAGATGGTGCTGCTTGCTCTGGATGGAGCAATATGCCCAGTCTCGAAGTTTATAGGGGGAATATATGAGGAGAAACCGGAGATAGCTTGGACGGAGCTCCGCGGACAGTTGGTACGGCAATATGCCAATGAACGGACCGCGATCGAGGCCGTACGCAAGCTAACATGACTACAACTAAACGACGAGGGGCTCGACGAATTGGTCAAGCGAATCCAGGGGTTGTCAGTCCAGGTGTTCCCGGTGGGGTGATCCGGAATACGGGCCCCATCCAGGTCATCCTGGTAGATGCCTTGGTGGACGGGCTGGATGACAAGGAGACCCAGAGAGAGGTCTTAAAGGGTCACCCACTTACCCTAGTGGGGGCACAGGAGTTAGCTAGGGATATCATAAGGCTATCGGAACGCATAGAGAGGGGCGAGAGTGAAGGAAGATTTAAGGGTATGAGGAAAACGGTGGGGAGTAGAGCGAGTCCGGGACCCCGAATAGGAAGAGGGGGCGTAGGGGATTGGTGGGCAGAGTCCGACCCTAGAGGGAAGTCACAAGGCTTTCAATATGAGCACTATAGGCCCACTACGGCTAGACAAGTATCGGTCTGCTGGACCTGTAGAGGTGAAGGGCATCGAGCGGCAGAGTGTCCCACAAACTACGGGTGCCCACGCCGCTCGGTTGGGCCGAACTGCACTAAGTGTGGTCAGTTCGGGCACGAGAGTCGGTGGTGCACAGTAGCAGGAGATCGGAGGTTAGGAATTAGCACATCATCGAATGCTGGAACGAAGGTCCAGGGAAATGTCAACGGGCCACCCAGCCGAAGGTAAAAGCGGGGTGGCCCCGATAATGGTGAGATACATCACGTGTTGGACCTGTGGAAAAAGGGGCCATTTCTCCACTAGCTGCCGGTCGCGGAAGTGCTGGCAGTCTGGGGACACTGGCCATGTGAAAAGGAACTGTCCTCACAGGGTAAGACGCAGTTTCGAGGCAAGAGACCCTCCGAGGGGAAGGGGTTGGCATCAACCCCCAACCCCGAGGCGAGGCCAGCCGTGTGTGGAGACTTGTAACGTGAGAAGGAGCTGGCCTTATAGGGGGCAATGTAGCGCCAAATTCAAGGGCCCCCCAAGGGAGTCCGGACGTAGACCCAACCCCGTGAGATAGAAAAATGGACAGAACTGATGGGTCTCAAGGGGGCTTATTATTGCCGGCCCCAATGTCTATCGTGACAGGATACAATGGACGAACTCCAAACCAGGGGAAAAGAAGAGTCCAAGTATTCTCTCTGCTCACAGAAGAGATAGAGGTTACTTGTGATGCATTAATCGAAACCACGCGGGTAAAGGCTCTGATCGACATGGGGGCAGCGATCTCCCTGATAAACGCTAAGATATATGAGGGGTTAGCAGGGAGGAGAAGGCTGTGTCCACCCGACATAATCGTGAATCAGGCCGACGGCAGGGAGATGCTAGTGGCCGGCATGGCCTGGCTACCCTTGCAGGTAGCCAAAACAAAAGGAGAGTTCCCATTTTATGTGGCCCACAATCTATGTAGCAACATGATACTGGGGGAGGACTGGCTCCGAGCGAGGGGAGCCAAGATAGGGTTTGATCCAGCAATGCTGACGGTAGGAGGAATGGGAGTTCCCCTGGGAGGTGCAGTGCGTGGCACCCTGATGGTGATAGCAGAAAAGGACGTGAAATTACCCCCCCCTCCCAGACGGCTATATCCTGTGAAGGTAGGATAAAAAAAGACAGGGAACTGAGCGGAGAACTATTTCAGATAGCCCCCGCAAGGAGATATGCTGATGATGACGAGGAAGTGACCCTAAGCGAGACCGTCGTTAGAGGGTTCGAGATAATCCCGATGTTGTTGGCCAACTCAGCCAACAAAACTGTGAAAATAAGGAAAGGGGGGAACTAGCATATGCCCGACCTATATGACAATTGAAAAAGGTACTGGTGGGGGAAGTAAGTGGGGAGAAGCGAACTCTCGGGTGGGACCAATTACAAGACGAGGACATCAAAGTCCCCGAAAGGTATCGAGGTAGAACGAGGTGGTGGTCGGAAGACAACCAAGATATAATAGCTATAACAGATAAGGAGTTAGGACAGACCAAGACGGTAGAAGTAGGGATCGACACAGGGGATCATCCACTAAGGCCCTACAGAACCCGAGACGTGTGGAGGAGGCGGTGAATGAAATGCTTGAGACAAGGATAATTGAAAGATCCAGGTTATTCGTGCCCAGGGAGCTGAGGGCGGAGATCTTAGAACAGTGTCACGAGAAGGTTGGTCACATGGGGATCGATAAAACTTATGAACTAATAGGTAGGAAGTATTACTGGCCAAGGTTGTACGAGGTGGTCAGGCATGTAGATAGGTGCATGCCATGTCAGCTGCAGAGTAGGAGGGGGAGAACCGCCCCTCTGATGGAGACCGACGTCCCCACCTATCCATTCCAAAAGGTGAGCATGGATATCTCAGGACCGTATGCGGAGACCACGCAAGGTAATCTCTACATACTGAGTTTTGTGGACTGGTTGACAAATTGTCCAGAGGCCTTTGCGATACCGGACAAGCGGGCACAGACGGTGTCGGACATAATATTGAGGGAGATATTTCCTAGTTATGGAGCCCTGGAGCAACTGATCATTGATAATGGACCGGAGAATGTCAACCAGATCATGGCGGAAACGCTGGCCGGTCTGAATGTGCACCGTGTACTGACCTCGGTGTACCATCCCCAGGCTAATGCCAAGGTTGAGCGGTTCCACAAAACCTTGGCCGATGCTCTGGCCAAGATGACAAAGGGCAATAGACAAATTTGGGATCTCTATTTTACCCAGGCATTAGCGGCCATGAGTTCACAATGAACGATACCTTGAAGTTCGCGCCCTATTACTTGCTGTTTGGTAGGGATGTGGTCTTACCAGTAGATAACTTGCTCAGGTCACGCCGGAGATACATGGGGGAGGACCACCATCAGATGATCTTAGAGAGGCAGCATAAAGTGTTCGCGCAGGCTGGGAGGAGGATTAAGGGGGTGGAGAAGAAGAGGAACGCCTGGATAAACAAAAATCGGAAGGAGGTTAGTTACAGGTAGGAGACCCGATGTATTATAGGTTGCACACCAGAGATGGTAAGCTAGACCAGCGGTGGGTCCCCTTCTACCGGATTGTGCAACAAACGGGCCCAGTGTCCTTTGTGATCTGGGATCAAGTGGCCGGGAAGGTAAAAAGAGTACATGCCAACGATTTGAAGTTGGCCGAGGTAGAAGGGTGGGACGAACCTAAATCTACTACTAGGCAGAGGAGGGTACGGAAGGCTACCCTTGTGGAGCTTGAAGAGATGGAGACGGGCAGTGAATCCGAAGGGGAAGTAGAGGGGATTAGGTTCAACTCTCCGGCCCATGGGAGGGCGAGGGAGATGACAGCCCCCTTCATAGAAGGAGGGTCTAGAGAAGGGAGAAGGGGGAGTGGGTCTGATTCTCCGGCCTGTGAGGAAACGAGAGAGGCAGTCGACCTCCCCGGGAGAAAAGAGGGCGAATTCGGCACCTTCTCCGAGTCCGTTGAGGAGTCAAGTGTGTGGGAGGAGGGTGCAGCTCCACCTCCTCAACATTCGGAAAAGGAGAGAGAGGTAACTAAGGGGACGGAAGAATTGAGTTACGATTGAGGGGAGCAAAACTCCCCGTGACACAAGAATAAGTTAAGTGAGTCGGTTGTCGGTAATCCGGGTAGCGGGTGGGGTGGTCTGTGTGGCATCCGTTGTCTCCATCAGGTTCATGGAGGGCCCTCATGTTCATGTGGTGCTGGCGGCTGTGGCACAGTCATCGTCTCAGACGTTGCCTAGAGATGTGCCGATAGCTAGGAACAAAGGGAGACAGGTAACTAAGATCGATTCATCTCTGGCTCATTGCAGATATGGACGCAAAGCAGCTGGTGCTGGTTCTGTCCATACTCTTTGTAACAGGTGCCTGGGAACGTAGCGGAAATACCATATTCAAGAAAACGAGCGAAGTGATTATCACGAAGTCGAAATGGTTGGTCACGTTGGTGATCGATTTGCAACCATACAAGTTGCTGCTGGAGAGATTGGTCGGAGAATCCACAAGATTAGTAAGAGTGGAAGGACAGATGATCGATAAATATGCACACAATCGGGAATATGTCCGGTTGTTATACAGTCTGCAGGAAGACACGAGAGTAATGATAGATGACGGGAGAGATATGACCTTATACCTAAAGGGAGTAGAGCTATTGCGAGAACGACCGAAGAGGACACTTTTACCCATCGTAGGAAAGGCCCTCAGCGTATTGTTTGGGACAGTATCCGAGGGTGATATGAAGGTAATCAGGAAAAAGTTAGAGTATTTAGAGAAGAATCAAAAGACACTGGTGCAGGTGGCGAGGGAAGGGGTCTCCATATTAAACGCCACGAGGTTAGAGCTAGCCGAAAACAGGGATAGCATAGGGTGGCTGTTTTCCTGGATGGAAGAAGTAGCCAATGTAACCAACGCTGTGACAGCAGGAATGCAGGAACTGGACGCTTTCGTGCAACAGTATTTCCAGCTATTGACTCTGACGAATAGGATACACCAGACGGTACAGTCATTTAGGACGATATTAGAGCATGTATGGGTGCAGTTGGATGTGTTGTCGCTTGGACACTTGGCGCCGAGTATAGTAACCCCGCGGATATTGAGAGAGGTGCTGTTGCAAATACAGATCGAGTTGCCACATCATTTAAGGTTGCCGGTCGACCCCGCTGCGCAGCTATGGAAATATTACAGGGCGTTGGGATGTGCTACATTGTTGGAAGGGGGGAAGCTACTAGTATTGGTGTCCATTCCATTATTGGATAGAGATGGCACTTTCGAGATATACCGGGCAATTACCCTACCCATGCCATACTCCCGAGCTGACCCAGGACTTGGAGCCGTCGCTAGATATTGGGTAGCGACAGAGTTTGTAGCCTTAAATGTAGCTAGAACAAAATTCATGTTGTTGACAAAGGAGGAAACGAGTAAGTGTGAGACGGACGCCTTAGGGGCGTGTGGGTCCGTAAGTCCGATTTACGTGACCAGCGGCCATGAGCTGTGTGTGTTGAAATTGTTCAAGAAAGATAAGGAAGGGATTAGGAAGAATTGTTAGGTAGAAGTTTTGACGAATGTTGTGTTACCCACTGCGGTCAGTATATCCGATGGGATCTGAGCCGTAGCCACCCAGGAAGGGATTGAATTATCTAAGGTTTGTGAAGAGAAAACCACCCAAGCCATAACCGCCCACCCTCCATTGTCTATTATAGAGTTGCCCATGGGGTGTGCCGCTTTTGGGGCATCGATTACTCTTCCCTCTTATTATCAGGCGGATGAAAGATTTAAAAACAGGGACTCCCTCTTGGAGTTGATCAGAGCTAACACGAGTGGATGGACGGCATTGTGGGAGCCCATGGTAAAGGAATTTCCTAAGGTCACCTTGCAGAGGATGTCGGAATTATTAAAACCGGTAGACAGAATTACTTTGGAGAAACTGAAATCTCAATTAAGACTAGTGGAGAAAGAGGATTCAGGGGGAAATTTGGACACAGGAACTATAATCGCTTGGCCGGTAGTAGTGGGAGTTTCAGTAATGATTGGGCTAGCCTTTGCAGCAAGGCGGGTGTTGAAGGGATGTAGGAAGAGGTTGGACAAAACGAGTACACTGACAACCGAGTGCATGAGCGAAGAAGGGTTACCTTTGAGTGCACTGTGCCCAGATCGCGAGCGGGTGCAAGAATCGCTACCCTTGGCGGAGATCCAGGTGGATGACCCACCTGCAGAGAAGAAGTTGGAGAGACTGAGCATCATACCAAGACCTACCCTTAAAGCACGAACGGTGAAGAACTAAAGACGATTTCGAGGAGAAGAGGATAGTGCAGTAAATTGTAAGGAGTGCTGAGAGCCCTAATTTATTTTAGTGACAAACTCTCCATTGCATGCGTAGATCATCGATTTTATCATTATCCTCTTCCAACACAAGAACCATGAAATGCATACCTGCACACACCCATGTATATGCATCTGCCACCTAAATATGCATGCTGAGTGAACACTGGCCTAAAGAACTTTTTTTTGTTTTTCTGTTTTTTTTTTCTTTTTGTGTTCTGGACGACGGGCTTGGGAGGTGTCAATTACAAGTAAATGACACAAGATGGAGGGGACGGATGTGACAATATTAAGTGGATGCGACAATATTAAGCGGCCCTGCAAAGGGCAGGGCCTAGAATACAGCGCTAGTGTGAATTAGCTATGAGCTTATTCACGGTCAAGTATTATCTTATGTTTCTAGTGTAAACAAAGTAAGAACAAGGTTAGAAACATAGTTCGATTGCCCTAGTAAATGAACTCCCCATCTCAAATTCAATATCGATTCGAAATCATATTTTGTTTCTATTTGTTTCGTGTTAACCTTTCTGCCCTCGAGTATCAATTGAAATCTAGGTCATATCGTTTTATCGGTCAGAGTGAACTATACATTTAAAAAAAAAAATGATTATCTCAAATGGCAATATCCCAAATTAAATTTCATTTTGGTTCAGCTGGTCAATCGAACAATGCAATATCAATTTAGAATCATATCGTATTCCCTATCATTCTTCGCTTATGGCACCTTGCTCCCTCATTCAAGTTGACCGGGAAACTTGTTGTTCTCATGGCATGATCCTATTAGATGCTCACAAGAATTCACGCCCCCCCCCTTCCCGTGGGGGTCGGCGCATTCTCAATAAAAGAGTAGAGAGAGTCGAGAGAAGAGAGTCAGTAGAAGGAATCACAGAAGTGAGCAGTCCGTCGATGAGAAGGTCGGGCGAGGATTGGCCAGTTGGTTACGTCACACAGACCGTTAGTTAATCAGCAAGAGAATCAAACATAAGAATCCGTCTCTGCCCCACGCATCGAAGATATCACGTCTATCGGTCACGTGTGTGTCCTCTCCCAACTTAGGACAGCATTCCGCTGTCGGAGGAATAAATAGCCCCGAATTACTAAGTCCGTCAATCCAACCCAAACCAAGCACAGAGTGAACTTTAACATTATCTAACCAACTTGCCTTGTAACCCAACAAGTGTAACTTCTTCTCTTTGATTGTTTTTTTTTAATAATTATTTTTTCTAAGAAAACTACACGGGCTTAACTTCTTTCCTTCTGCTGTTATGCATTAATGACCCTTCATTCCACAGGGATACCGAGTTGCTGACCCCTCCCCCTGACGGTCACCTACTACTCTAAACAAACACAACGTGGGAGTATGTGACCTCGGGAACGGCCTCTTCGACAACCAGCGATTTCTATACCAACAGTATCATGTGACTTCATTTGAAAAGTAGTTTTTTTTTAAACTGTTTATCTTTTCTGTAAAAAGTAGGCTTTTTGAAAAATGTTTATCTTTTCTGTGAAAAGTAGTTTTTTTGTGAAATACAGTAATTGTATAATAAAGTACAAGGACTCAAAAAAGCTAATTCTAAATATATATAGTTTTACACAGTTTTTTGGGCCAATGTACTCGCCGATCACTACATGTGGTGGTGACATAATTGTCTTTAGAGGTTTCCAACAGTACAGGTGTATTTACAGCTGTTTGATGCACAGTGGGGGGAATATGGGGCTCAGGTGTTTCTGTGTTTAGAAAGGCCCTTTTCACCCTGTCAATGTCAAGAGTGAAAAGTTTGTTAGTGCGTGAAAGCACGCGATAAAGACCAGTATGAGGAGGAGTAAGAGGGGCTTTCGCAGAGTCTTTACTCACAAAAACATGAGTCCATGACGAAATGTCTTTCGGAACCAAAGATTTAATGGTCTGTTCCCTAGGGTACATAGGTGGGAGCTCATTAAAGTAAGCTCGCAGTCTGTTTATGTACAGAGCTGTATCTGTTGCCGTTAAATATATCGGGGACAGCATCTGACCCGGCAATGATAGAGGTAGTCCATAAACAAGTTCGGCTGGAGAGTATCCAAGGTCCTCTTTGATCACAACACGGCTTTCAATTGACGATGGAAGCATTCTATCATTCCGTTAGAAGCTGAATGATAGCTAGTAGTACGGATACGTTTAATTCCTAAGATCCTGGAAAGTTTCTGGAATGTTCACCATGGTCGGTGGTAATAGTTGTGGGAACTCCGTAACGTGATATCCAGCCCAATATAAAGGTTTGCACTACAGATTCAGGCAAAATATCTTTTAGAGGAATGGCTTCAGGCTACCATGTAAAGCGGTCTATACAGGTCAGGAGGTAAGTAAATCCATGACTGACAGGCCATGGTCCAACCAGATCAATGTGAATATGGCTGAATCCAGCGTCTGGAGTGCTGAATGTTCCAAGCGGTGCATAGATATGCTTGTGCACCTTTGACTTTTGGCAGGATATGCAGGAACGTGTCCAGGCAGTGATGTCGCACCTCATATTCAGCCAGAAAAATCTAGTTGAAATCAGCTTCACTGTGGATTTGAGTTTGGGGTATGCCAAGTTGTGAAGAGTATCAAAGACAACCCTATGATGAGTCAGTGGAACAAAAGGGTGAGATGAATCTGTTGAGGTATCACAGATGATCTATGTGTCCGAAGTGGGCACAGGCAGGTATTTGAATTTGCAAGTTGCAAACTCAGATGACGACAGATCCAGAGTGTCCAGACGTGGCTGGTCTAAAGCCATCTGTTGTATATCGATATTCGAAGGTGAAGACAGAGAATTTATAGGAAGGTGGGACAAGGCATCTGCCATAGCATTCTGTTGTATATCGTTAGTAAATTGTGAAATAAAATCCAAGTGTCGAGTTTCCCGAGGAGAATATTTGTCCGGCTTAGCACGCAGTGCCTATGTAAGCGGACGGTGGTCAGTGTACATCACGAATTAATGGCCCTCGAGTGAATGCTGAAAGTGTTTCACTGCGAGGTACACTGCCAGTAGTTCATGGCCAAACGTGCTGTAATGTTTTTCTGCTGGTTTCAGTTGTCTCGAAAAGTATTCAAGAGGTTGTAGTTGACCTTGTTGCAACACTGCACCTACTGCTGTGTCCAATGCATCAACGAAAATGAAAACTGGGCATTGGACACAGGATGTGCAAGCAAGGATGTCGTCGCTAGTTTTTCCTTCACTTCATTTAAAGTTTTCAGCTGAATATCATTCAGTGAAATCTGCTCATTTTTCTTCTTCTTGTTACGTAACAGGTCGGAAAGAGGAGACAGTGTGGGATAAAGCGTCTGTAATAGTTTAACAGACCGAAGAAGTGCCTTAGTTGACGAAGTGAAGTGGGTGGTTGAAGGTCTTGTAGAGCTTTAACCTTTTCATGCAATGGAGATATGACTTCAGGGTTGATAATGTGGCCCAAGAAAACTAGTGACGAAGCACCGAAAACATATTTACCAGGGTTAATCCTCACCTGGTATTGCTGAAACCGTTCAAACAGTAGGCGAAGATGGGTGACATGTTCCTCAGGTGAGGCACTTGCCACAAGAATGTCGTCTATGTAATTATAAATGAAGTCAAAATCTTACACTACTTCGTCCATGAAGCGTTGGAAGGTACTAGCCGCGAAGGCATAGTCAGGAATTCAAACGCTCCAAAAGGAGTTGTTACCGCCGTTTTAGGTATATCGGCCGCATTCAGTGGAATCTGATGGTAAGCCTTAACTAAGTCCAGTTTGGAGAAGGTCATACAACCATGCAGAGATGAAGCAATGTGTGGGATTGGATAACGATCATGTACTGTCATGGCACTGAGTCGTCGATAGTCCTCAGTCGGACGCCAATCTCCGGAGCGCTTTGGGACCATATGCAAAGGGGAATCCCATGGACTGGACGAGGGGTGTATAATTCCCAGTTGCAGCATATGGTTAAACTTCGCCTTCACCGCTTTTAGTTTATCTGACGGTAAGCGATGAGGGCGTGTGAACACAGGTCTCAATGTAGTGTTTTGTTGAGTGAGTTGGTTTGCTCACAACAAAATTCAAGTTAGTTAACTTCGGGTAGGAGTGTAGTAGGGTCTGGTATGGGTCATCGATTGCGGCAATAAAGTATACCGGGCTGATAGATGTGGTATTCGATTTTAAACCCAAACCGGAAAGTTCTGTATTAGCGTCTATCAGCCGTTGTCTTCGCATGTCCACTAAGAGGTTAAAGTGGTGCAGAAAATAGGAGCCCAGAATGGGGTAGGGTAAATCGGCTACTGTAAAGACCCACGTAAAGTCTCTGCGCAATTCCAAGTCCAAAGAACGAGAAATTTGACCATACGTGGGAATAGGAGAATGATTTACGGCTTGCAGTGAAATGGGTGACACTGGTGGCTTCTCGGTGAGGAGTTTCAGGGGCCAAGTACTGCAGGCGGCTCCCGTGTCAACCAAGCAACATGAATGAGAAATAGAGTCCGTAAGAGTGCACGATTGTGTAGCTTCAGTGAAGACTATGTCGTGCTCAGGTCTCCAGATATTAGTTTCCCTGGTTCATAAATTGCACCGCCATGCATGAGTACCAAAGCACCTGTGGTAGTAACACAAAGGTCGCTTGTTAGAATGGCAGCGACGATAGGGATGAGGAGGGGGTCTGGAGTCGGCGCATGTGCAGCTACGGCTCCGATCTCCTCATTTTTCTCACCTCATTGGTGAGGCTTTCTATGGCATTCACTATAGCCGTACCAATTAGTGGTTGTGTACCCTCCATTATAAGAGACAGGTAGGATTCAGTCTGTAATATAGTAGTTACCATAATCGCATCCATTTATATACATATGGAAAACAGACCAAAATAAAATCTACAGTCAATAAAGTGAGAAAAAATATTGTCATGGAAGCACATTTAAACGAGAAAAAACGAAATAGAAAATATGTATGTTTTAAGAGCCCAAAAAAGAATAAATAATATATATATATATATATATATATATATATATATATATATATATATATATATATATATATATATACAGGGCTTTACGTGCTCCACTACTTTTGGAGCTGCTCCCACTCCAACGCCGAAAATTGGAGCTGGCTCCTCTCACGCTCCCCATTTTCAAAAAGGAGCTGCTTCAGCTCAAACTCCTATAAAAAAAGGAGCGGCTCTTTTTAGCGCTCCATAATGAAAATGTACCTTCTTTCATAAACGTTCTATTCTGCCAATGAGTGGTCAAAGGACAGGGGTGGGCTCAAAGGATCTCATCAATATGGGTGGGGATGTCATTTTAAGTGTAAGACCGTAAGATAATATTTCACAAAATCTCGCTAATATTTTGAGAGTTATAGGAGAACATGTCAGACGAAGTATAGGATTATACGTAAATTTTCGTTTCCTGGGGTATAAAATAGAAATAGAAAAATCCCTAAAGTATTTTAAAACAATTTTAATTTTCATTACATTAACAACCTAATTTTTCAGGAAAGGAAAATTTGACCCGCTATTTTTTCTATTTATTTTAGAAGGGAATTTAGATTTGTTTTAAGTAAATAAAGTTTTACTTTTAAATATTATTAGTGATTATTTTCTTTTTAAAGAAAACATTTCTCTGGGAGAGGAGAGACATCCAGGGCAACATTAATCGTTGTGTTGTTGTTTAATATCTGTTTGTTTTACGGACGTAACTATATTGTATAATGTATATTATTATTTACAACAGAGAAACGCGCAAGTACTTTTAAACAAATCGATTTATCCATTTGGGGGGGGGGGGCGAAAAAAAGACAATGAAGTTTATTTTTTAAAGATTGAATAAAAAAAATATTTTTAATAAGTTGGCCAAAAAATATCAATAAATTGTCAATAATCAATTCAGAGATTCATTTAATGTCTTAAAATTTCATACAAAATATCTGGCCTAGACCGAGAGTTGAAAAAATATCGGGTCAAATTTTCCTCCCCCGAAAAATGAACTGGAGCAAGTTTCCTAGGTCAGACAAAAACAGTTATTAAAATTAAAAATTTGAATGAAAAAGGTGAAAACGTCTATATTTGAAATTTCCAACAAAAACAAACTGTTTACAATTTTAATATTCGATAATAGATATTTTAAGATAAAGAAAAATATCTAATCTACTTTCGGTTCTAAAAAGAAAAAAAATTAGTCAGAAAGTCTTTTTTTAAATAAAAATTTAAGATATTTTCTTTAATTTAATTAAGTTTAAACATCGGTTTAATTGTAGAATAGGACCGCTGTTTTCTTTTGCTCATTTTGCTTGGTATTCGCCAAAATTTTGGATAAAACTGATTGTTGGTCTTAATTATATTTTTGGTCCTGAAATAAAATTCTCATTTACTTTTTAAAGTGTTGAGAATCTAACTTTAATTCTAGGTTTTAATCGCTGGCGGCCACGTTGATTTTTATTGTTTTGTTCCTTGGACTAAAGATATTTTTTCCTTGGACTAAAGATATTTTTTCTGCTTTAACATTTTATTACACACAAAAAAAAACTTTGAACATTCTATTTACAAAAACAAATTTTAACGGAATTTAACGAATTTAAAAGCAAACATGAAAAGGTTAAAATATACTAGTCGTGAATTTAAGAATAACAAAATGTCGCCGAAAAGACGGCAGGTAAAAATGTGGCATAAAAGTTCAATTTGATATATGCTAAAAAATAAATTAGAATTTTTTGTAAGGACAATATGTACCATTTCACCCAAAAAATCGATTTCATCGAACATTGGGCGAGAAAATCCAATGGCCCCTATAGTATAATTGAACCTAAAATTCTTTATTTTAAAACACGAAATAAAAGTAAAATTGGCTTATTTATTCAATCAGCAATAAACATCTTTGTCATAAATACAAAAAAGTTCAAATCTGTAAGAAAATAACTTCAAAGACATCTATAGACTCACTGGCGACATTTGTTGCCCAAATTGTCTCCTGCCTTAAGAAAAGTGTCTCATCAAAAATTTAACATGTCAATGTAAAAATGTTCTGCTTAACTCTCTCGTTCTTTCTCCCTCTCTCTCCCTTCATATCCCTCTCTCTCTCATATACATTTACCGGAGATATAATTTAAAAAAAACAACTCAGAGTAAACTCTGAGACTTTCTTTTCTTTTCCTTTTTATTGCTGAATAAAAAACTAATGTTTAAACAAAATAAATCAAATAATTTTGGAGCTAAGAGCGCGGAGCAGCGATAAAACCACTGCTTTTTAGTCCCAAATGGAGTTGCTCCCGCTCCACTCCCGCTCCTCTCTTTCACTCCAGCAAAAAGGAGCGTGCTCCTGGAGCGCGCTCCTTTTTGGAGGGCTCTGTAAAGCCCTATATATATATATATATATATATATATATATATATATATATATATATAGCAGACAGCAGACAGATAATAGATAAGAAAAGTGAATATTTTTCTGTGTTTATGTAAGGGAATGTACTCACGTTTTTTTTCAGATGCATTTAAAAAACAAATTGTAAAATTTTTTCTTTTTCTTTTTTTTAATGTGGGGAAAAAAAGAGTGGTTTCGGTACTTGTTCGTCTTTTTCCATAGTCCGTTTTTCACAACTTTTTACTGACCATTTTTTTTTTCTTCTTTCGATGTACACTTATCTATCAGGCTGCTAGAGAATTCCGGGGTTTTTGGAAAACATTTTCAAATATTTTACATTTTAGGAGAGGGGATCAGTTTCCAATGTAAATTCAACGTAGACTGATCCCCCTCTTTTTTTAGTCCCTTAGGGAATTAATGATATCAATGCGCCCTGCGAGCTGATTGGCCAAACCAGCTAACAGAGACACTGATACAAAGTAAATATATGACTGCTACAATTTCAAACAAATCGATTTATCGATATTTTTTTTTCAATAGTACAATTTGGGGTGAAAAAAAACCAATGAAGTTTATTTTTTAAAGTTTGAATGAAAAAATTTTTCATGAGTTGGTCAAAAAATATCAGAGATCCATTAAATGGATCTCTGATAAATGGCTTAAAATTTCATACTAAATATCTGGCCTTGGGAGTTGAAAAAATATCGGATCAAGAATATTTAAAAATGTTAAGTTAATCTTGTAATGAATGTAGAATGTTATTTTCACATAACTAGAAAAATGAATGCTATTTTATTTTTATTTACATGAAAGAGGAATACTATTTGAAAAGTTTATATTTAAAGCAGTTAAGATTTATAATATAAAACTTTAATCTTAATGCACTCTCATGTTACACGTTATTTCTTATGCTATCTGGTCCGGAAGTGGTTGATCATTTTACGTTAAATTTATATAGGAAAGTAGTCCCCCACACTAAAGTCTAAATTTTTTTTTTGGGGGGGGGGTATTCCTTTTTGCGGATATTTTCCCAGGCTGTTTACATGTAATCGTCTAAAAAAAAGTAGAATCTCATTTATATTTTTTGCTAAAATTAAAATTTTTTTTTTTTTTTTTTTTACATGGTTCACCCCAAACAAGGCAGGACGCCACTGTAAACGTAAGGGGCTACTGAGAAAAAAGGAAAAGGGGGGGAAGGATTGGTGGTTCAGCTTAAATTGGGATCTGAGCAGCGAGGTGTCTGTTCACATTAGTTTTAAATTTCTGCATGTCAGTACTGTCGGGGAAACAGGGGGCAGGGAGGGAGTTCCAGAGGCCAGCAGCACGAGGAAAGAAGCTATTTGAGTAGAATGCTCTCCGGCATCTGGGGACCTCCACAGTGAATGAGTGAGATTTAGTAGAATGTCGAGTTAGTCTAGTGAATTTACGTCGAGGGGGTACCAGAGCAGCACACTCATCGGAGCATAATCCATTGAAGTATTTGTAAAACAAACACAAGGACGCTACATTGCGGCGATGGGACAGGGGCTGGAGCTTAGCTGACAGTGAGGGACCTATTAGGTTGACTACTCTTTTTTGGACTTTGTCAAGGAGGGAGAGACTAGTAGATGATGCACCAGCCCAGATGTGGCAACAATACTCCATGCATGGGCGAATGGTGGCTTTGTAGAGATACAGGATAATGTCAGGTGTAAGGAGTCCACTAGCACGGTAGAGGGAGCCAACCTTCTTTGCGGCAGCCTTGGCAATGTCTTCAATGTATGTGTTCCAATTCATGTTACCTGTGAAGGTTAGGCCAAGGAGTTTGAATGATGAACTCTCAGGTAGGGTGTTATTTGCCATGGCAATCGGTGGTTGGAGAGGCTTCTTGTAGTTGTTGAAGGAAAGGAGCTTTGTCTTTGCGGCATTAAAAGTCACCAACCATTTATGGCCCCAATCCACTACAGCCTGGAGGTCATTTTCTAAGGATGCAGCCATTGCCTCAGATATGATCGCGTCCGTTTTGCCAACATGGCGAGAGTAAAGCGTGGTGTCGTCAGCAAATAAACCGATCTCAGACACTATGTCATCAGGGAGATCGTTTATATAGATCAGGAACAACAAAGGTCCAAGAATAGATCCCTGGGGCACACCAGCATTTATGTCATGTTGTTTAGATGAACGGCCATCGAGGACAACCTGGATTTTTCTTTTGTTTAGGAAGGATCTAATTATATTAAGTAGTTGCCCAGTAATACCGTATGAGCGTATTTTCAGGAGAAGCCCTTTATGCCATACCTTGTCAAAGGCCTTGGATATATCAAGCGCTACTGCCCTAGCTTCACCTGCCTTGTCGAGAGTATGATACATGCGTTCAGAGATGACCGTTAGGATGTCTGCAGTAGATCGTGCTTGTCTAAACCCATACTGGCGGTCGGATAGAAGTTTAGCATTAACTAAGTGACGTACTATCGCTAGATTGATTAAGGACTCAAAGATTTTGGCAAAGATCGGCAGTAGACTGATTGGGCGGTAGTTCTGAGGGTCGGTTCTATTCCCAGTATTCTTGTAGACTGGTACCACAGAGGCAATTTTCCAGCTATCGGGGAAGCAAGATTCAGCTAGGCATTTGTTGTAGAGTTTGGAGAGAACAGGGGCCAGTTCAGCAGAGCATTTCTTTATTGCTATTACAGGTATAAGATCAGGCCCACAAGCTTTAGAGGTGTCAAGGCTTTTTATAATGTCTCTGACCTGGGATGGGGTGATGACCAGGTTATCAAGTGTGGCTTCAGTCCGCAATGGTAATTCAGGGAGAGGGTGGTTACCCGAGTCTAAAGTAGAGTTAGAAGCGAAACGCTGTGCGAGTAGTTCAGCCTTATCAGTGGCCGTGCAAACGACATCATTGTGGTTTGAAAGTGGGGGAATCGTAGATTGACCATTATTCACTACACTATTGTAGATTTTCCAGAAATCGCGAGTACCTAGTTTCTGTGACTGGATGCGTTTTTTTGTTAACTCATTATACCTTCTCTTCGCTTCGCCTATCACAGCCTTGCAATTGTTTCTTGACTCTATAAATTTATGCCTATTAGTAGCTGACTTATTGCGGCCGAATTTACGGAATGTGCAGCTGCCTCTCAGAAATGGCAGCTGCACATTCCGAAGTGAACCATTGAGGAGAGTGGGGCTTGCTAAAGAATTTTCGCGTGGGGACATAGGCTTCAATGCCTGCTTTGACCCATTCAGTTAATTCGTTTGCACACTGGTTGGCAGGGAGTAAGAAGGTTTCCCGCCATGGGGCGTCACTGATGTGGTCTCTGATTGACTCAAAATCAGCTTGCTCGTAGTATCTTGTTGTTTTGAGCAACGGTTCATCAGCTTTTGGACGACTTTTTAGTGTGATATGTATCATTAGCACAATGTGATCAGCATTCCCGAGTGGGCTATGAGCTTTCGTCACACAAGCCTCGGGTATTGAGGTCAAGAAGAGGTCTAGAAGTGAGGCTTGTTGATCCACACGATCGGGGATGCGGGTCGGAAAATCAACAGTCTGAGAGAGGGAGTGAGCTAAGGAGAAATTATACGTAGAGTTGCCGGCTGCATCAGTAAGGCTGGAGAATCCCAACCAGTCGCGGTGGTGGGCATTAAAATCCCCAAATACATGTATCTGGGCATTCGAGTCTATTAAGAGTGCTCTATCTATGCTTTCAGAGACAGAGTTTAGCAGAGTACAGTCCTGGGACGACGGGGAGCGATATAGGAAATATAAGTAACTAACGTTGTGATGTAAAGTCAATCTAAAGCACATGTAGTCGTAGTCATCTGATTCTAACCTATGTTCTCTAGTCAGCGGGAGGGTGTTCCGAACATAAACTCCTAGCCCGTGCATGTGTTTGTCAGAGTCTTTACGGTAGAGTGGGAGGTAGTCAGTCATGTCAAAGTGGTGAGAAGAGATTGAGGATTGGAGGTTAGTTTCACTAAGAGCTAGGATATCCGGGGAGTTTGTCAGGAGAAAGGTTTCTACGTCGTTGATGTTGGTTCTAAGTCCCCGGATATTTGAGAATGCAAGCCTCAAGGGCGGAGGCGAAAGTGTTGTTTGGGTGTCTGGTTTAGGTTTGATTTTATTTCTTTGTAATGGCATGTTTGATTTGATTATAGAGTGGATTGGCCAAGGTGGGTACTTGCTTGGTGCCAATAAGCTCACACAACCAGTCCATTAGTCACGACCTGGTCCATGGGGGTTGTGGCCTCGGGAAAGCCCACCGTAGATAATTGCAGGGTCCCTTTCCATGCGCGACATGGCACATACAACTACCCACGGTATTATGCAACTGATGATGGAGCAGCCGTTCTTGGCGCTACCCAAGAGTTTGGGCTCCTGCCCTGTCAGTCGGAAACAGCAGCCAGACAAGCTGTCTAACCTGTACCCTCAACCTGTCGGAACAAGAGAGACCCAGACTGGTCATGTAAGACTTACTAACGAAAAAACTTTCCCCGAGTTGCCCAAATAGAGAGAAAGAGAACGGCGTTCATTGTCCTAGTAAGGAAACAAGGCTAGGCACTGAGTGTTTAGAGGCGTCCCAGCGCTGTTACCTCTGCACCTGACTAATAAAAACAATGTTAGAACAAATAAAAGAAATGCATTTTTTTAGAAAGTCTCGATTTATCGTATAGAAAAACACATCACAAAATAATATGAATTTATAAAAAATCAGTTGAAAATATTTTACAGCGTCGAAAGTACAAACAGATAGGCATTTAAAAGATGCTGATAGATGTATTGTAAAATTTTAGTTAACTTAGAGTTTCGGGTCGAAAAAATATTTTCGTCGGTGTAGCAGGAGAGGAGACACTTGCGAAGATATTACACTATGAACAGCAGACAAAAACACTGTTCTATTTTCAAGAGTTATAGCGATATGTGGTATTATTTCGTTGGGGTGGGGAATAATATAAGTGGGTAGGGGTCAAATGGCTTCAAAACAGATGTATTTAATTAATTGTTATGAAAACAAATATTTCTTTAGTTATTATTACCCTTAAAGATGTTTTTAATACCTTTCTTTGGATAATAATAATAATAATAATAATAATAATAATAATAATAATAATAATAATAATAATAATAATAATAATAATGATAATAATAATAATAATAATCATAATAATAATAATAATAATAATAATAAAAGTAAGATTGAGTACAAAAATAAATTGTCTGTAAATTAAAAGAAAAATTGGTTTATTTATTCAATCAGCAATAAACATCCTTGTCATAAATACAAAAAAAGTTCAAATCTTTAAGAAAATAACTTCAAAGACATCTATAGACTCATTGGCACATTTGAAGACATTTGTTGTCAAATTGTCTCCTGCCTTAAGAAAACTGTCCTATCAAAAATGTAACATGTAGATGTAAAAATCTACTTGCTCTATAAAAAACCCTGAGAAGTTCAAATGTTCTGTTTTCATGTGTAACTCTCTCGTTCTCTCTCCCTTTCTCTCCCTTCCTCTCTTCTCATCTCTCTCCCTATCTAATATACATTTACCAGAGATATAATTTAAAAAATAACTCAAAGAGTTTAGTTGAGACTTTCTTTTTATTGCTGAATAAAAAAAACTAATGTTTAAAAAATAAAATCAAATAATTTTGGAGCGCGGAGCAATAAAACCACGCTCTTTTGTCCCACATGGAGTTGTTCACACTCCACTCCCGCTGAATATAAAATGAGCCCTCTTCTCCTTTGCTCCAGCAAAAAGGAGTGTGCTCCTGGAGCGCGCTCCATTTTGGAGGGCTCCGTAAAGCCCTGAAAATACCAACATCTCCACTAATAAAATCAACTTTATTTAACAATAGGAATATAAGGCAAGTTCAGCTAAAAACAGAATATTGAGTTCTCAAGTACTATCTCGTCCTGTCGTTTTCTGGCAAAAGAACAAGAGCATATTTTTAGCATCTTATTTTCACAATATCTTGTTTAGGAACTGGTTTGTCTCTTCCCGCCAACGAGGTGGGTAGAAACGGATGTTTGTTGAATGTTTTGCACATGCACATATGAGTTTTCTGATGGTGACTCTTGGTGCAAGATATCTGTTGTGGTGGCAACCACTCATTTGCATATACGAATAACGTTACACTATAAATGGCAAGCCTAGGTTGGCCTTAGTGTGTGTTACCTAAATGCCACCGGAAGTGACGCCGAAGAGCGTACATGTCCTCCCACCAAGACTCTCTGACTCGACACCTTCATTTGTACATACTGTAACTATACCTTTTCTTTAATACACTTATTATTGCATTCTCCTTGTTGTTTGCGTCTTCATTGTATTCCTCACTAATTATTGTTCAACCTTGCAACCACAACAATATCCTGTGGTAGTTAGATTCTTTTCACATAAAAGTGTGGAAATTCTCTTTTCCAGAACATGGTCTCAAACAGAGTGTTTAAGGATGGGCAAAAAATGTTAATCATCTTTCTTTCGTAAACAGAAGGGTTGATATTTTGGGTAATTTGTTAAGGAAGTGTTGGTACTTCGGGTTTAATTTGATATCTTGTTAAAGACGGGAAATACGTATCTATTTCTTCTATGAAAAGTTTAATTGCAAGATTTAACCAAAGTAATCCTATTGCTATGAAATTTTCAGTATGTGACAGTGTATATATGCGTACGCAGTGTGTACATATGTGTACGCATACAGTGTGTATATATGTCTACATAGTAAACTGCTATTTGCTGCTGCAGTGCTGTTGTACCGTTACTTGTTATTTCTTTTAACCTTTTTTAATTCCACAATTAAATTCAATCACTTCACGTGTTCTTTTATTAAAACACCATTATATCAGAAGCAACAAACCCAGAATTATCGCATTTTGTACGGAACTGATCTCACTCAAAATGGCGCCAGATGACACAATTACAAATGACATTATAAGAGTTGTGAGTGCAACGGCATCACTTAAAACATAATGGACAGTTTGTCGATTACAATTTGCTTTTGAAGGGATTACCAGAAGACTTTAAAACTTTTGAAGGGATTACCAGAAGGTGTTAAAACTTTTTCTATGGTAATAATCCAATCTAACGAAGAAAAGAGCTAAAGCTTAGTGAATTTAAATCTTCCTTTTGGAGCTACGGAGAGATAGAAAAATGTCCATATAGTCTAAGAATGGAAAACATGTACAACGTTAACAGTTATGGAAAAGTAGAATATAAAAGGTTTTGAATGCCGAAATCAATGCATGTCTAAAATTAAATTTTGATGAATTATTGTAGGAAAGGAAACCCGGCTAAATCTGAACAACACAAAAGAGATCAAATCATTTTTATTCAAAGTAGATACCTCTAAAAATCTTTTAAAAGCAAACACTTCTGACAGGTTTGTAGACTGGAGCTACTGCTCGCATGCAGATAATCCAAATGTAGATGAAGGAGACAAAAGTTTTGATGAATCGAAACATGTTATTGAATATTGATGGAAACTTAATTCAAGCTAAAGATGTGGAAAATTGTTTTGCTGCTGCTTCATAAATACTTAATTCTGATTGGTTAATTTTTACAAAATACTCAATTTCGATTGGTTACTGAAATTGAACTTCAACCAATCAGAAAGAGGTTACTCTGGGAGTCAAGCTTGAACTCAAGCACAACCATGAGGAACTCAACCTGCCACACGAACCCTTGTCAGTTACAATGCAGTGTTATCAACTACTACTAAATTCGTGCAGGAAGCACATATTCGTACACTGCTTACCCAGTCAGCTTAAAGATGTTTCCATGACAACACTGTTCACAGTCATGTTATGTAGGCAAACTATGCATTTTGATTTTAATGAACAAATAATAACTCTCTTCTTTTCTTTACAGAGACTCCATTATTGATTTTTGAACCGAGTTTACAAATAAATTCCAATGAATATTTGTATGAATTGTCATTCATTTATATTGATTTTCCTCTACAAATGTTGGCATTTTCATCAGAGATGATAATGGTATTAACGTGAAATAATTTTATAAAATACATTATATATTCCTTCTTACAGAGAAAATATTTTCTCAGGAACAGAAAATGATGCTTCAATCTATTTGTCACAGAATCGTGCCAAATTGAAGATCCCGGATGGAAGCAGATGTGTTACTCTGGCACCAAGCATGGCCATATGTGCCATGAAAGTCACTCAATGACTCGGCACTAGGCATAGTCCAATGCTATGAAAAACTCATGTGTTCCGACTGGTTGTTTTTTCAATCATTCTATGCTGATCACCGCCGTGTTTAAAAGATCCACAGAACTTTGGTGTTGATGCAGCTTAGTCAGGAACTCGAATGAGTAGTCAGTCAGTAATTCCTCTCAGCCTGGTCCAAGAAAGTGTTGCCTTATTCCATAACCTTTTTCATTGGTTTTAAGTGAATAATCTGGAATTAAGGTTTGCAACAGACATTTTTATCTTTAAAAAATATACTTTATTATAAGTGAACACTGTGGGTTAATTCTCTAAGATATAAGTTTTACATCCTTCCAACTTGTTACTGATTTTTCATCTCAAAATATCTCTCATACAAAAACACCCATCCCACGGCACATGACCAATCTTAACAAACTATAGGCACCATATTTGAAAGTTCACATACCAAAATTATTGGAGACAGATGGGTATAAGCAATGAAGTTATGAGCAAACAATGAGGAACAATTTAAGGCCAGATATGAAGCTAAAATATTTCCCCAACGAACAAGAAATATTTTCTCCTGCAGATCACATCTATCAGAATGTTGATGCAAATAGTGGTACAAGATTGTTGCAGGGTCCGATCGCTGGCTGATCGATCTTACAACTAAAAAAGGAGACACAGACAAAAATAGGGCAATGGCAAAGGAGGAAAGGCAACTCGTGTGTGCAGCAAGATATAAAGGTGGCATTTATTTCAAAGAAATAAATATGTTACCGTTAAAAGGAGTTCATGATTCAGTGAGTCGACAGGAAATATATATTGATATGGTATAACGTGGTGCTTCCGGTATGTCCAATCCGTATAGACATGACCAAGAGCTGGATCGACAGGAGGACGTCGACGGGTACAGGAAAGACAGGGCGTCGATGGGAACTGGAAAAGGGTAGGACGTTGACAGGAACTGGAAAAGGGCAATATGTTGACACATGTTTGAAATGTTTGATTGCAAGGTAGATTGCTAAAAGCTCCCTTGAAAATGTTCTGTACTTTGATTGTGTTTGGCTGAGCTTAGAAGAGAACAAAGATATGGGTACTTTGGTGTTATCAATCTCCTGATGCACCAAGCCTACAGACGAGATGCTTGCATCAGTCGTTAGGATTAGTTTAGCCTAAACATTGTTAGTGAAGTATGTGAATTTGGTGTCATTTTTTAATGCGGATTTGGCTTTGTTGAATGCGTGAAGTGCTTCTGTGTTAAGTGTAAGTGTTTGTTTTTGTCTTTTCCCTTTGTTCTTTAGGATATTCGTCAAAGAAGATAGTATCTCAAAACAGTCTGGGATGAAACAACGATAGTAATTGATGAGCCATATGAATCATCGCAACTGATGAAGTGAGATTGGTGATTGAAATTGCTGTACTGCTTCTACCTTTTTAGGCAGGGATGTGATTCCACCTTCATTAATTTGGTGTTCCAAAACTGCAGTTGCTTGGCACCAAATATACACTTGTCTATATCTATTTTTATATCATGTTGAGATAGTCTTTGAAGAACTTGGTGCAGATTTTACTCGGGTGTTGTTTTGTTTTGGCTTGCTATGAGAACGTTGTCTATGTAAGCGTATACATAAGGTAGTCCTCTTAGGACGTTATCAATCAGGTATTTAAAAAGTCTGAGCAGCATTTCTCAACCATCTGAACTGGAAAAGTCCGAAAGGTGTGATCACATCCGATTTTGTAATGTCTCTTTAGCTCTTGAGATTTGGTAGAAAGCTTTAGTCAGATCCAATTTTGAAAATACTGTTGTACCTTAAAGTCCTAAGGTGAAATCGTTTATGTGCAGTATGGGATAGCGGTCTGGTATAGTTAGTGTATTGATTGGCTGATAATCGACACATAGATGATGAGAATTCAAGTCTGGTTTAGGAACTAGGTGGAGAGGTGAAGTGTATGGACTTTCGGAAGGTTTGAATATTCCGTCCTCAATCATTTGTTGAAATTCTCGCTTGGCGTACTTGTATTTTTCAAGCAATAGGCGTTGGAGAACGAATAAACTGGAGATCCTGTGGTTCTTACGTGGTGTTGTGTTGTGTGTGTTTATTGTGTCGTTTATGCCAAATGGTTGATAATGTATGGATACTGGTCCAGGATGTTGATATATAGGGTGGGCCAAAATAAGGGTCCTATCTTTAAATTTGAATAACTTGAATTTGAATAACTTCCACAAAATAAAAGTTAAACTCACCAAACTTTATGTGTGTGTAGACTGACCCTTCCGAGATTTTTTGAAATAAACAAAACAAATTTTAGCCGAAAAACACTTCTTAAAACTTACAAAAACTAAAGTATTGTTTTTTACACTGTTTTGAGTTTTTTAAGCAAAAATAATGTTTTCTAAATGAGGGTACGTTCGTTAGGGCTAATACGGCTCATGCTTGCTTCGGAAGGGGTCCTTTACTTATTCTAACAAAAAAAAATTTTAAAAATCAATAAATAAAAAAGTTATGAATTTTTAAAAATAGGACCCTTATTTTTGCCCACCCTGTATTATTTGGAGTGATGAGTTGCTGAACAGATTCCAGGTGGACCAAACTTCACCTTGATGTTTATCATGTCGTTCGAGAGTGTTTGGTTGTACATGTAGACAGACAGGCCATAATGTGAGAGGAAATAGGATCTTATGACTGCCATTTTTACGTTTGTATAAATTTCCAGATGAAGTTACGGTGGAGTCCTAAATTTAGAATAACATTTTTGGTGCTGTACATCTGGATTTATTTAGCTATTTGCTGCTTGCAGTTAGAATGTGGAAGGAATAATTTTGTGTCCAGGTGGTGGTGAGATAACACTTATCTCTACATTGTTATCTACTAAAAATGTGTAACCGCTGTTGCGGTCCTTCACATAAAACAAGTGATCTTTTCTTCTTTTTTTAGGAAGAGGGGATCTTGCAGCTCGTACTTAGGATTAGAGGTAAGATTAAGGGAGTTTTATTTAGGGGAAGGCTTGTCACTCAGATTTAGGGTTAGTGGTACGGTCAAGGAAAGACATTTTTAGGAAGTAGACTTGTCACTCGAACCTAGGGTTAGTGGTAGTGTAAGTGATTATAATTTTTTATACTCACTTTTCAGCTTGAAAAATATCAAAAGAATTTGAAGGGCTAACTGCCACGACCTTCATTAAGGCCACATAACTGCTCTAAAAGGCAAGAATGACCCGGAAATTTATGTTTAATTTATATGCGAAACTGATACGCTTCCACTCTAAATTCTAAAATAATTGTTTTTTGTTTTGCTTTGTTTATTTAAGGTTTTCACACGTAATCGCATAACAAAATTAGAATCATATTCACTTTTTACATTGGCAGACGAGAATGTCATTTCTGATGAGAATCAAAGTTCGAAGGTCAAGTATATTTGAACTCTTACACCTAAGAAAAACTACTCCTCGAAGCAGCCACTATATTATAAAAGAATCACAAACTGCATTAACTTTTTTGATGATCATTTTATTTGAAGAAAAATACTATTTTTTTCTTCAAAATAAAATAGCCGGTAAATGTAGTTTGTAAAAATCGCCAGTTTTGTTTACATCTGCTGCTGCTGCTTGCTAATACTATTACGGTCGACTGTATCGCTGAAATCGAAACAATATTTTGGGGGATAGGGTAATTAAAAATTGCTACTATGAAAAGATAAAACAACATACAATTATAACTATAATATATACAAATGTTAAAAGGATTCATTTACTTATCAGTTAGGGTACAAAATATCTTTCATCATGACATAGAAAACTCACCAGGATTAAGAGCTTCATCTCTCGTAATTGTTATTCAAATTTTATGAAGAAATTCTTCATAGATGAGTAGTAATGAACGTTTAAAAAAACACCCTCATTATTGAGAAAAAGTTGCGATAAATGGCCTGTTAGTGGTTTAGGATTTTTGATGGAAAGGTTATGTGGGTAGTTGGTTAGGAATAAAATCAGGATGATGAACGTAAATGGTAGAATTAGTTGTATCTGGCCGCATCTGACTAAAATAGAACAAGAAAAACGTTCACCATCTTCCATAAATAAGACCACATCTCCACAACTAAATAGGTATCAACTTTTATTCAAGGGAAAACTGGAACAACGATAATTATTCAGTAAGCTGGCTTTTGTCAATAAACAAATGCTATATCCTGAGAGTTCCATTCTAGCTGTTCACTCATGGTAAAACAGCAAGCACAGGATAACATCCTATCAAAACGGGAACTGATTCGAATTGTCTTTTTGGCGCCAAGACACATTTACGTGTATTAATCTTGCTTTTGTACGGATGTATCATAACACCCATGCAGTTAGCAGTCCAGGCTCGAGTGTGAGTGCACAAAGTCAACCCATGACTCAAAGCATACATTTAAACACAATAGGTCCCTCATGTGACTGCTATGATAAAAACAAGAGAAACTTTATTGGTGGTAGCAGCACATGAGAATACATTTCAATTAACATGAAAAATGCAACAATAGAGAAAATAACTGTTCAGAATGCTCAGAAATGTTATTTTGCAGAGTGCAAAATGTTCTGCTGAAAGAGAAAAATCTTTTTTATATACTGAATATATTATATAGAGAAAACGGTTTTTTGCTGAATAGTGAAAAATGTTTTTTTCGATGAAAAGTGGAAAATGTTCTTTTGTTAAAAATAGAAAAATGTTCATTTGCTGTTTTGTTTTTTTTTTAAATAGAAAAATTGTTCTTTCAAAATTTACACATGTAGTGGTCACATTTAAAAAAAAAGGGGTTAGTCATTTTTCGGAAAATGTAAATGTTATGGTATACAAAGTTTTGCATAATTTTTTTGGCCAATAGACATGTCTACTAGAACGTGTGGTTGTAACGTGAGTTGGAAGACATGATTTGGCTGTCTCTGGAGGTTCCGTATCACTTTGTTTAGGAAATATTATAGTGGTGGAACATGGGGTTCCTGGGTGTCGCTGTCTAAAAATTCTCATTTTAGTCTGTCAATCGACACAATCTCTTTGGTTGCTCCAACATCCAGAGTAAAATATTTTTCATTACATTTGAGTACACGTTATAGACGGGAATAAGGTAGTGTGATTGGGGGTTTAATCGAGTCTTTCCTTATAACTTAGGGACAGCTGATTTGATGCTTTAATGACGAGTGTTCATGGGCAGCAAACAGTTGAAGTAGCATCTAAGTCTGTTAACATAGTGTTCCAAATCCAAAACAGGTGAATCTGGCGGAGTGAACATATGACCAAGTGATGCAAGTGGGGTAGCAGTTCAACTGAAGAATATCCAAAATCTTCTTTAATAGCAGAGAACAATTGGCACATACTCCATCCAATGTTGTGGATCAGGGGCTACACATAATGATGCTTTTAATTGTCGATGAAAACGCTCGATCATTCCATTGGAAGCTGGTGTAAAAATTAATATTTTTAAGCGACGAGTTTTGGAAGAAAAGAAATACCACATGTCTTTTATAGTCATGTGGTAGTCTGGAACCGCTCTTCTCATTGTTAAATTGTGTCAAAGGTGGAGGAGAAGCAAGCAGTTCTACTCAGCGAACAAGCTGCAAGATAGTAAAAAAATTTTCTAAGTCAAATAAATTGTCAATTAACACAGGTAGATGTCTCTTGTTACCAGGAACCAATTCAACTTCCAGAACGGCTTCCCTCAACTTTTTTTGTTGGGTGCCCAGATACGTACTGATAGCATACTCAACGCCAGTACCCACAAGAGGATTACATTGGAGAGATTCCAAAATATCACTGAAAAAATACAACTTGGCTGATCCACCACACTTGTATTGATGCACGTATTAACAACAGATTCGTTTGGTAAAGTATCTGGACATAAGACACTGCAGTGGCAATAAGAAGAACAGTATCTACAAGGTGAAGAAAATCCTTCACCGTTACCTAGACAATCAATAGCAGAATGAGTACATTCGTCTTCAGGGTAACACGAGGTGTGGTGCTTTAGCACATAGTTTAAAATAAATGGGGAAGCATTAAACCCAAAAATGAAGGAACAGTAACGATAACAAAGTAGCTGATTTCCCTTTTTTAAGAAAAAAACAAAATCTAATCTTATCCTCGAGAATACCTTTCAGATATTACCCAGCAACACATATTTGTTAGAACTGAACAATAACAAAAGTTTTGTGGGGGTCGTCATACCTTTTTTTGGTGATAACTTCCTCCACAAATAAAAATAATAATAAGAAAACTTACATGCAAAATCAACGGAAGTTTATTTACTGAAATAAACTATTAACAAATAGAATATATTTCTTTTTGTAATTAGTTCATGAGTCCTTTCTTTAGTTTCAGGGTAAGTTAAAAGAAGAATGTCTTTTCTTTTGTTGAAATGTTCATTTGTTATAAAATATTAAAAGAGGCAATAGGTAATGTTCGTCTGTGAAATTGTATGAAGCGCGCGAAAGGGTGAAATGGAAGAGTGATAGTAAGATGCGTGTAACCTCCGGATGAAAAGTCAGTTGAAAGAGAAAGTTTGATGTTTGTGTGTGCTTAAATACTATTTGGATAGGCTCCAGCGAGCTTAAAGAGAAAAAGTTTAGAAAAATATGTCTTTGGAGAAATCTCATTGGACAGAAATATCACGTGGTGTGCTCCCAACTACGTCCGCTCGTTTTGAGTTGATTTAATATATAAGGCCACATCGGAATTTGCGTGGGCGTTATTTTTTATTTGTCACGCGCCAATACAATTATATTCACTCTGCGCGCCTAAATTGTATTTATTCCAAACAACAATTTTTATTCGAATCTTAACCGTGTCAACTGGCACAGTTTTAATAAGTCCCCATGAGGTTAAAACCGGAACAGACAGCCTCGTTCAATAAAATAGCCCCCTTGGTTTTCAGTGAGCAATTAAAATCTGGCCTTATTTTGGTTGTAGATTTGTGTGCTTGGCTGTATTTCGTTTGGTTTGTTGAACGGTTCACCTCGTGGGGTCGGTGCTGCTGCTGACAATCATAGTCGTAGACAAAGACAAAAAGACATGTGCTCAGTATAACAACTTTACTCCTACTGCTACAATCAAAACAAGGGCAAGTAACTCTTGCCTTTATAACTGAACATCTCCGTTTGTCAAGATATCATTTTTATTATTTACAAACGGTTTTAACATTTATTATATTTACAATAAAGTCTTTCAAGTATTTTGAATTTTGTGATAACCGTCCTCTGCTTGATATTGTTGATTCCTGTTTTTCCTCCCTTTCTCTTCCTGGGGGAAGAATTGTCTACTTTTTCCGAAATAGGTAGTAAGTGTTTTGTTGTTTCTTTTTAGACTTTCTCCAGAGTTCATCTTAACTGTATATTTCCTATTTTTCCTTATTTTTCTTGCTGTGACTATATCAGTATTTCTCCACATTTTCTTTTCATCCGTTTTCTCTCGGATTCTATCGCCCACTCTTAGTGGTTTCAAGTCTTTAGTTCCATGTCTTTTATCGTAATTTATTTTACTTTTTGTTATGTACGACCCATCTCTCTCTTTTAGTAAATTTGGCCATTTGGGTTTTAATTTACTTGGATGACTGGGTAAAATTGTTTTCATTTTTCTACCTATCAAGAGTTCTGCTTGCAATTATAGGTGTACTACGGTAGGCCATTAATGCGAGAAATATGTCTGGCTGTCGTAATATTTTTTCCCGCAATTTTCACTGTGCTTTCAACAGCTCCATTCGCCTGAGGGAAATGCAGACTCATTGTGGTGTGTGTGAATCCGTATTGTTTTGCAAATTCTTTGAAATATATGCTTGTGAATTGTCCTCCATTATCACTTACGATTTTGTCAGGTATTCCCCATCGAACAAATATATTTTGTAATTTTCCAATTACTGTTTTACTGGTTAGTGGATTTAATTTCACTAATTCCAAGTAACGGGAGAAATAGTCTGTTACAACTAAGTAATATTCTCCCTCCAATTTTAGGATGTCTGTTCTCAATTTCTGCCACGGCCTATCTGGCAAAGTAGTTGATTTCATTGTTTCGTTGGGATTTGCAGCACGATCACAATTGCAAAATCCACATCCTATTTCTTGTGATATTCTCGGCCACCATACCGATAATTTGGCTCATTCTCATCATTTGTTTAATCCCCAGATGTCCGGTATGTATTGCTCGTAACATTTCTGCTCTGAGATTTTGTAGAAGCACTATTCGATCTTGGTAAAACTGATGAACTGATAGATTATTCCTATAGTTAAAATAAGGTTTAACTCCTTCATTTAATCTATCCTCCTTACTAGGCCAACCATTTGATGTAAAATGGATAAACTCCTGTTGTTTTGAATCCTTAGATATAACATTCATAATTTCTTTTAATTTTTTATCAGTAGCTGATCTAGTCTTTATAATAGTATCTATATACATTTCTACATCTTTCTCTGTAGCGCTTTCTGCTTTTCCAATTGAACTTCTAGACAGTGCATCTGATACCAGTAAAAGTTTCCCAGAGATATACTCAACTGTAGGATTGCATCTCCTAAGTCTCATCAACAGTCTTTGACATCTCAAAAGAGTGTTGTTTAGATCCTGGGTATTTATTAACGGTACCAAAGGTTTGTGATCCGTTAAAAGACAAAACTGATCTAGTCCAGCGATATACCTGTCAAATTTCTCACTGGCCCATACACTCTCTAAACATTCTTTTTCGACTTGAGCATAGTTTTGCTCTATTTGTGTCAGCTTACGAGTGGCATAAGCTATGACTCTCAATATTTTATTTTCTTCTGGGAAAATAGCAGCGCCAAGTCCATAGCTGCTCACATAGCACTAATCGTGATGGGCTTTTTTGGATCATAATAAGTCAATATCGGTGTCTGTGTCAAGAGTTCTTTAACGTTTTGGAATGCCTTTTCTTGAGGTTTATTCCAGGCCCAAACTGTATCTTTTTTTAATAATTCCAGCATTGATTGTAATGCCTCTGCAAAGATAGGCACGAATTTCCCTAGATACTAACTCATTCCCCAAAATCTTCTGAGTTCTGTGATTGATGTAGAGGAAGACAACTTTATTATCGCTTTTAACCGTTCTTCAGTGGGTTATATCCCCTTAGCTGATGTGCTGTGTCCGAAGTATTTTATGTTGTGTTGTCGCCGGTCGAGGATGGCTTGAGAACAAACAGAGACGGTAAGTAAATGAACACAAAGTGGATCGTCCGTGTTAATCGCCAAATTGAAAGTAACCAGGCACAACTTTCTGGAGGTTTGTAGTCCAAGCAGAATCGAATGTGGGCGTGGGTTCGGATCCCACTTCTGACATCATGTTGTGTTGTCGCCGGTCGAGGATGGCTTGGATTAAGAACAAACAGAGACGGAGAGTAAATGAACACAAACTTTATTTACATAAGACGCCATTACAAGTGCGGACAGGCTATTCATTATTTTCATACATATATACTACCAGTTCTGCTGTCTTTGGGGAAAGTTTTTTCCCTTTTTTAGGGTCAGGCTTTAAGAGAATACTACTCACATTATTCAGTTCCCTGGCAGTTCGAACAACATGCTCTGACACCTTAAAGAATTTGGAACAGTATTCACGAGACCAGAAATCAGGATTTGGATTTGATTTTGAGTCAAAGCTTTCTTCAATTTCTCCTTCATCAGATCATGCAATCTATCCAATTCTAATGCTTTCTTTTCGATTTCTTTTTCAGTATGCACTGATTCTGACAGTCGATTCTTTAGCATCGACTTTGTATACAGTCGACAGGTCGCTTTTGAGTGTTCCAATCAATTGTCCTAATTTCCTTTTGGCACTATGAACATGACTATGAAGAGCAACACCATGTAAAGCGACAGGAGAAATGTCTATAGATTTCAGATTACTATTCAATTTTTTTTTGTAGGTTTCCAAAAGTTCACAGGTGTAGTCTGAATCCATCCTGTCTGCATTATCGATCAGTCTCACATATTTCTTCATACACTGACGACAAAGAACGTATCCTGGTGTTACATTGTGCTCTCTCACCTCCAGCTCTTTTGCCATCACCAATGATATCGGCCGTTCACCTTTGATTTTACTTTTATGTTGTAACAATCCACCGCGGCACTTCTTTGAGGCCTTTGCTTTGGGTTCAAACACATTTCCAAAATATTGTTTGTGATGAAAGCAGATGGTTGATAACTCGCCTTCATGTTCCTTGAGCCCAGCTCTCCACAACAACGTCTCAACAACGTTTTGGTTCAAGTCTGAGAGATTCTCAATTCCTTTGGAGCGATCATAGTTTAATTTGTGACATTCCAAATTGAGTTGGACACTAATGGAGCAAGTCTCATCAGTCATCTTGTTTTCTTCTTGTTTTCTAAAAAAAGAGAATTTGAATTGAAGACAAAACAATAAAATATATATAGATAATCAGGTCACTTAAATTTGGTAGTAGGAGATGAGTGAGCAGTTAGTGAACAGATTTATATACATTTTTCCAGTGATTGAAAGGAAAATCAACATTTAAAATATTAACAAATGTGTGCCTACCTCAAATTCTTCTGTATTTTCTACAGCCTATTTCTTTATATAAGAATTAAATGCTGCCTAACTTTCTTGCCTGCATAATGGAATAAACAAATTGCACCAACCACTATATATATTTTAATTAGGTATAGATAGTGTTTTTCATTTTAAATTATTTTAGGGTTCTCACACTACATTATGGTAAACTAATCCAGCTCCGTTGCGTATGGGACACATTTTACTGAAAAATCTTTTATTTGGTTTTTGTTGTGAAGTTCGCTTTTGTAAATATCTGATCACTGTGAGACTTGTTTTACCATTTACTATTTAACTTTTACTTTTTAAAACTTATTTTAATGTGAATTTTATATAAATTTAGATGAATGGTCTCCCCAACTCTCTCATACTAAACTAGTTGCTTCCCCCAATAGGGTATTTCTGAACCCTTAGAAAAAAGCATTGTAGGTCCTGCTTAGCTAGTTCTATGCATAAGACATCCACTGCCCAGGTTAGTTTCTCTTCTAAATGCTTCTTCGCCTTGGCCTTATCTAGTGTGAAACGATGACCGTATCTGATGAAGAAGCTTCTGATCTTAGCTTTCAAGCTAACTCTAAACCACTTACTCCCACTGGATAAGGGTTTTTAGCTTTCCCCAGAAGTCACATATCTCCAGCAAGGAGGTATTTAACTTCCAGTATTCAGCTAGTTTAGGTTTATTTCCAAAGTTCAACTGGACCAAGATCAATTTATGATCCGATTGGCCTAAGCAGATACAATATAAAGTCCATTTCACCTCTTCTAACTAGTCTCCTATGCAAATAAGTATTTAGGTAGGAAGGGATGCTATTTGTTAATGTCTACATCTCCCGCCCTCGGTGATTGGCATGAAATCTGTCGACAAAACTGCATCTAGCCATCTGGTCAGACAGACTACTCTCATACGTCTCTGGCCCTCTAATTCTCCAATCTTATCTATCTTAGGATCAAAGATGACATTCCAATCTTCCATTAAAACTATGCACTTTGGACCTGTGCTAAACATATCCAAACCGCAAAGAAAGGAGACCTTCTCTCAAACAGTGTTGGCTGCATGAACCGAAACTTGAAATCTTTTACAGCAATATCAGCCACGACCAGCCTGCCTCCACATCCCTATGGACAACATTGACTGTCACAGATAGGGGGGAAGGGGGGTACGTTTCAGAAGCAAGGAGACACTTTTTCCCTGGGGATTCTAATATGCTGAAAAGATGTCAACATCTCTGGTCAGAACCTGACAATCCCGAGATAAACGAAGTGCGTCTCCTCGATCACCACTACATCCATTACTAGGGACAAGAAATCCCTTTGGATGTGAACCATCCTTTTTGAAGAGCTCATACCTCTTGCATCCAAACTAGTCAAGTAAAGAGTCATGAACTTACTTCAAGCACTGTCGCACCAAGTTCCAAAATCTGCTAAGGAAAGGATGCTGAGACTATGTGCCATGCTCAAAGTGGCCAATTCCTTGGAATCCTGGTTGCTGCATGCGATACTGCCAACATCTTGGGGAAATGTTAGTTTTAGTACCTTACATAGTGATGCCCCAAAATGGGGACCCTTCTCTGGTAAGAGTTTATCAAGAAAAGGATCTTTGTTCATTTTAAGCTTTGTTCCCAATATGCGTTTGCCGCATAAAGTTTTTGAAGCCGGCTAGAAGCCTTACGACGGTTGCCATGAGAGGGGCATCCGGGAAGTTGATGGGGTTTTTAATGTTCTTTCCCCCTATCTGATAGAAGTCCACAAGGGGTTTTAAGTTTCTTCTTTGATGGAGGGGCAATTCTGAGCTGACAGACAGGGAGTCCATTTGTAGATTTCCCTCCCCAATTTAAACAGGAGGGCTTTTCCTTTTTTCATAAGGACGAGACATGGACTAACTCCTTTTTGTCCCCGGCTCAACCTGCTCTTGTCTAGAGTACTCGGAGCAGGGAGGTGGTAGTGTGTGTGCAAGTATTGTTATTTGCAGTGCGGTGATAGGTGTTGTTGTAGGTGTTAGTGTGGGGGTCGGTGTTTGCAGGTAGAGGCAGGTGTCGGTTTTAATGTTTTTCTGGAGATGGGTGTTGGTTGGGTGTGGGTATGTTTTGGTGGTGTAGGGGATGGTAAATACTCCATGAGAGATTGGGTAATCTTTTCCTTCCCCTTGCTCCTCTTTCCTGTTTTCTTTTGCTGAGTCAGGGAGGGGGGAGCAAGTTCATATGTGCTTCCTCCTAGTTGGCTCCTTCCTCCTCATCAGAGGAGTTTTTACTTTTAGTCCCCTGCTGGTTTTGCACCGTGGGGATATTCTGTTGTTCTGCTGTTAGTTGTTGTAGTTTCAGTTGCTGCTGTGGTGGCGGTGCGGTGATGAAACTGTGGCGAGACAATTGTGTTCTTCCACCTTCTTCTCACCACTGTCCTCCATTTCTCTTCTGCTCTTCCTAAGGACTCCACTGACCTTGAAGTTGGAACTGAAGCTGGAGCTGCAGGTGGCACTGGTTGACTGGGAACTGTCTTTTTTGCACAGCTCTTTGCCATGTGGCCTTGCTTCTGGCAAGACCAGCGGTGCAGATGACGGCCTTCCACAACATTCTAGCCTCTGTGTGTCAGCACCACTGGAATCGCATTGAAGCCTTGGCACTTCAGCTTCATGGCTATTGTATAGTCCACCAGGTGGATTCCACTTTTTGACCTTACTAGGTCCACATCCCAAACTGGCTGAAGTACACTCCTCTGTAATTTGTGCACAGCTAAGTTGGGGCATTATGTATGTGGACCCGCCCCTGCCCTGATATTCGAGCTGAAGCCTTACTTTCTTGCTCCTCATTTTGTTGTTTTGCTGCCTCTTTTGTGGGGAGCAAGATGTCTCACATGACCTATTTCCTCTGGCAGATGTAAGAGGCCGGGATCTTGAATTTCTTCAGGAGTTGCACCATTTCCTCCTTTTTAAGTTCTCGGAGGTTATTTTCTTTAAAATCTTGTTTTCAATTGCTTCCCAGAAACAAGGCACAGATTTGAGTACATTTCCTTCGATGTATTGCTTGTCTGCAGCAGGTAAAGTTCTCTATAGTCCTGTGGAGAAATTTTCCTTTCTTCTTTGTTTTTCTCCCATGCAAACTCCCTTGGCTGTGTTGTTGTGGCCTTCCTCATAGTCCCTGATAGTGGAGTAGGGGGAACACTGGCTCCTGGAAGCGGTGCTCCTTTTCTGGGGAGTTTGGAGGGATGTCTGTTGATACCGCTCCTTCTTCATTTTCTACTCTTCTGCTGGGAGAGCTCTGGCTGGTGGTGGTTGAAGCATTCTTCTGAAGGATTACAAGAGATTCGATCACAAGGGGGCTCGCCACATTGGGTGATACAACTCTAATTTTTTTGTCTGCTCCCTCACTGGGGGAGCTCTGACTCTTGGTAGTGGAACCAGCCTGGTCCACATCATAGGAGGAGGGCATCACAACATTGGGTGATACCGCCCCTTCTGCATTTGCCCACAGGTTGGGGAGTAGCCTTCATTTTCCGTTGAGATGATAGTGGTGGTAGTGACTTCAGTTTCTCTTCCTCTTCCTTCTATTTCTCCGTCAGTGGGGAAAAAAAAAGAAAAATTTCGACCGACGATGCAAAAGAAGTGCGCAAAAACCAGAAAGAGGGGGAAAGAAGAGAACTGAGAAGTGGTAATTAGTAGAGAAAGTTTGGCGCACCCTCCCTAGCTCATCAAATGTTGAGAGAGGGCAGGTTATCTCTCAACCTGAAGGGAAGACAGAAAGATAGACAATTTTTTTAAAATACTAAAAAAAAGAAAGAGGTGTTACTATATTCCCCGCCCCATAAAAGAGGAGTACAGGAAATCAGCACAAAAGACACAACTTTCTTGCTAAGATCAGAGAACAGATACTATATTTTGAATTATTTATTCTCCATATAATAAAATAAAATATGAAAAATTAGGCATAAGGCCATCTTTGCAAAAAGGTAAAGAACTTTGCTCATAGCCAAAAAGCCAAGGAACGCCAATAAGAGTCGTCTATCTTTTGACCATGTTTAAAAGAAAATAGTAAGCAAACTCCATGTGTGCATGTGTATATATTAAGAATGAATTAACAGGTGTTTAAACAATCTAACAATGTTTTTGGGAGACGAGCAGCATTTTTTTATAGGATTTCCTTAATTAATGTTAATTTGTTGTTTTTTCTGGCACAAAAAACACACAGACAAAAAAAAAAAAAACTTTTGAAAGTCCTTTTAAAGAAATTTAACGAATTTAAAAGCAAAGATGAAGAAGCTAAACTATAACTAGTTGCTAATTTAATAACAACCGTAAAACAAAATGACCGTCAATAAATGTTCAAATTTGACCGTCAATAAATGTTCAAATTTGACCGTCAATAAATGTTCAAATTTGACCGTCAATAAATGTTCAAATTTGTAGATTTTAAAAAGCGAAGTACAATTTTATTTCATGACTAAATATAATTTTAAACCAACAATCAATTGTATCCATAACGAGGTAGGTTATAACCTACCTCGTCTTGCCCGGGAGTCTATTTACTTTAATTTTTGTTTAGCTTGTAGAAATAAAAAATTTAGTCATGTGACGACTATTATTTTATTTTATTTTTTTTTTACCCCAAACAAGGCAGGCCGCCACTGTAGACGTAAGGGGCTACTGAGAAAAAAGAAAAGGGGAGAAGGTTGGGGGTCAGCCTAAATTGGGATCTGCGCAGCGAGATGTCTGTTCACATTAGTTTTAAATTTCTGCATGTCAGTACTGTCGGGGAAACAGGGGGACGGGAGGGAGTTCCAGAGACTAGCAGCACGAGGAAAGAAGCTATTTGAGTAGAATGCTCTCCGGCATCTGGGGACCTCCACAGTGAATGAATGAGATTTAGTTGATTGTCGAGTTGGTCTAGTGAATTTACATCGAGGGGGCACCAGAGTAGCCAATGCATAATCCATTGAAGTATTTGTATAACAAACATAAAGATGCTACATTGCGGCGATGGGACAGGGACTGGAGCTTGGTTGATAGTGAGGGACCTATTAGGTTGGCGACTCTTTTTTGGACCTTGTCAAGGAGAGAGAGACTAATAGATGATGCACCAGCCCAGATGTGGCAACAATACTCCATGTATGGGCGGATGGTGGCTTTGTACAGATACAGGATAATGTCAGGTGTGAGGAGTTTGCTAGCACGGTAGAGGGAGCCAACCTTCTTTGAGGCAGCCTTGGCAAGGTCTTCAATGTATTTGTTCCAACTCATGTTACCTGTGAAGGTTAGGCCGAGGAGTTTGAATGATGAACTCTCAGGTAGGGTGTTATTTGCCATGGCAATCGGTGGTTGAAGAGGTTTCTTGTAGTTATTGAAGGAAAGGGGCTTTGTCTTTGTGGCATTAAAAGTTACCAACCATTTATGACCCCAATCCACTACAGCCTGGAGGTCATTTTCTAAAGATTCAGCCATTGCCTCGGATATGGTCGCGTCAGTTTTACCAACATGGCGAGAGTAAAGCGTGGTGTCGTCAGCAAATAAACCAATCTCTGACTTTATGTCGTCAGGGAGATCGTTTATATAGATCAGGAACAACTAAGGTCCAAGGATAGATCCCTGGGGTACATCAGCATTTATGTCATGTTGCTTGGATGAGCGGCCATCGAGGGCAACCTGGATTTTTCTTTTGTTTAGGAAGGATCTAATTATATTAAGTAGTTGCCCAGTAATACCGTATGAGCGTATTTTCAGAAGCCCTTTATGCCAAACCTTGTCAAAGGCCTTGGATATATCAAGCGCTACTGCCCTAGCTTCACCTGCCTTGTCGAGTGTATGATACATGCGTTCAGAGATGACCGTTAGGATGTCTGCAGTAGATCGTGCTTGTCTAAATCCATACTGGCGGTCAGATAGAAGTTCAGCATTAACTAAGTGCCGTACTATCGCTAGATTGATTAAGGATTCAAAGATTTTGGCAAAGATCGGCAGTAGACTGATTGGGCGGTAGTTCTGGGGGTCGGTTCTATTCCCAGAACTCTTGTAGACAGGTACCACAGAGGCAATTTTCCAGCTATCGGGAAGCAAGATTCAGCTAGGCATTTATTGAAGAGTTTGGAGAGGACAGGGGCCAGTTCAGCAGAACATTTCTTTATTACTATTACAGGTATAAGACCACAAGCTTTAGAAGTGTCAAGGTTTTTTATGATGTCTCTGACCTGGGATGGGGTGATGACCAGGTTATCAAGTGTGACTTCGGTCCGCAAAGGGAATTCAGGGAGGGGGTGGCTGTCTGAGTCTAAAGTAGAGTTAGAAGCAAAACGCTGGGCAAGTAGTTCAGCCTTATCAGTGGCCGTGCAAACGACATCATTTAACATTTATATTTTGGCAAAATTTGGTGTGGAGGTATGTTCCCTAAATGCTATAATGATGTCTACAGTAAAACACATGAGATAAGGTAATTGGCAAAAGAAATACTAACACATATGGATATAGCAATTTAATGCTAAAATGCAACAGGAATAGAATTCAATGGAAATACGAATTAATGTTTTTTTTTTTACGGATATCGAACATCGTCCGTAAAATTTAAAACATATTTATATTATCAACAGTTCAAAGTCAATATGCACTTAACTGTTTACACATCTTTTCTTCCGATGGGCCATCATATCTTTCTTACTCAATCATATTTTTCTTAACTGTCTTTTTTCTTATTAAATCATCTGTTTCTCCGATCCATTTCATGGGTTTGAACCCAGAGCATTCTGCTTCTTACTATTTTTGTGCAATGACAAGAGTTCACTTGTGCAAATGAGCATTGCTTTGCATGGGCAAATGCCCATGCAAAACAATTATCGTTGAGATAAAAAAGTAGGAACTTTCCTCCCATGCAGACGACAAAATTGAAGTGACGAGTTGGGACCACGTCGAGTGTTCAGCGAGTGAAAAAGAGAAAAGATTGAGTTGGCGTCGGTTGTGTCAGGTTATTCTGTTGACAAGATTCGTGTGTTTTTGAGAATTGTTAATACAATTCGAGTCAGACGTTTGACTTTTTTTTGTTTACGTTTTCAACTTTCACTACTAGAGCCTCCCCTCCCTTTGCTCGGGGACGTTAAGAAAGACAGAAAAACGGAAGTCTACAGTGTGATACTCTATGCTTGTCTTACTCTCCTCCTCTCTCACCCTTGTTACGTAAACACGAGTTATCTCCCGTTGACTTAGTGACTCCCACCGTCACTCTTGACTGCAACCTCCCACTACTTGTATTAGTGGTAAACTGCTATGTATTCAGTGTAAATAAATTGCTCGTTACGTTCACACGTGTGTCTCGCCTCTGTTAATGAATGCTTCAATAACAAGTTACTAACATGGCTTTATTTAATACTCACCTGTATCAACGCATAATATAAAATGGTGTCAGAATAAAACATCGAACCGTCAACACTCACAGCCGTATATCAATATTTTCAAAAAAAAAAAAAAAAAAAAAAAAAAAAATGGAATTTTTACCACATCCAAAAGAATTAAATTTCTCTCTGGATAATCTTGGACAGGAATGGGAAACTTGGAAAAACCAATTTCAATTGTTCCTGCAAGCTAGAGTCGGACAAGAAACCGGAGAAGGTGAAAACTTCAATATTGCTGACCTGTATAGGAACCGAGGGAAGGAAAATATATTATACGTTTAACTTTGAAAATGACGAAGAGAAGCTAAACTTGAAAAAAGTTATAGAAAAATTTGACGCGCACTGCCAACCAAGAAAAAACCTGACGTTTCTCACATATCAATTTCTCACGTGCAAACAGAAAGAAACACAGAGATTTGATGAGTACGTCACAGAACTACAGCAAAAGGCAAACAAATGTGAATTCGGTGACCTCACTGAAAGACTAATAAAAGACATTCTAATTTGTGGCGTTAATGACAACATGTTGAGAGAAAGAATGCTCAGAGAACCTTCACTGGATTTACAAAAGGCGATACAAGCAGGCCTGAGTGCTGAAGAAACGAAGAGACACTCCAAGATAATGGCTACATGCGAAACAGAAAATATCTCAACAATTCGCAATCCAAAGAAAAACAGGCTGTCGTCCAAAGTCATGTTCAAACGTGAAGACAAAAAGCCCGCGAAAACACAACAATGGATTGAGACATGCACCTACTGCGCTGGGTTACATCAGAAAGGAAACTGTCCAGCATACAATAAAAACTGCACAAATTGCGGCAAAAAAGGACACTTCGCTCGAATATGTCGAACGAAAAAGAAGAAACTATATAATGTCGGACACTCACACAATTCAGACCACGTAAAGCAAAATCAGTTTAACATGGACGCCATATTGAAAAAAAATGTAGACGCACTACAAACTGACAAATGGAAAGTAAAGATTCGAGGCAACGAAACACTCATCAACTTCAAAATCGATACAGGTGCTGAAGTAAATGTATTACCAGCAAAAATATATAGAACTATTGAACCAAAGCCAAAATTAAATAAAACGTCTATAAAATTAACCGCCTACAACTGTACGCAAATTCCCACGATACAAAATAAAAATATAAAAGTAAGTTCGCATTTCATTGTGGCAAACACAAATGCAAACGCAGTAATCGGCGCAGAAACAGCGGAAGAACTAGGACTGATAAAAAGAACTTATGAAATAAACAAGACGGACATAGAAGCATTAAAAGAAAAATATAAAGATTGCTATGGTGACATCGGAAAATTACCAGTCACACATCATATAACAATAACTCCGGACATAAAACCCGTCATAAATCCTCCAAGGAACATACCGTTTGGGATGAAACCAAAATTAAAAAAGGAGTTAGAAAAAATGACAAAAATGGGAATAATAAAACCCGTTGAAGAACCGACAGATTGGGTAAATTCTCTGGTAATAGTGGAGAAACCGAACGGAAAATTAAGACTATGTTTGGACCCTAGAGACCTAAACAAGGCCATAAAAAGAGAACACTACAAATTACCCACCGCCGAAGAAATATTTGCAGAAATGGAAAATCCAAAATATTTCACGAAATTAGACACTTCAAATGGATATTGGCAAATACCCGTTGATGAAGAAAGCTCTAAGCTATTAACATTTAATTCGCCATTTGGTCGTTATTCGTTCACGCACCTGCCATATGGAATACATAGTGCCTCTGAAATTTTTCAAGCACAAGTTGCAAAAATAATAGAAGGCATACCTGGAACGAAGAACTCACAGGACGACATAATAATATGGTCAGAAACATTAGAGGACCATATAAAAACATTAGACAAAGTATTCAGTCAACTACGCAAAGCTGGATTAAAATTAAACAAAAATAAATGTGAATTTGCAACAAAGCAATTAACATATTTAGGTCATTTGATCACTGATGAAGGAATAAAACCAGACCCTTCTAAAATAAAGGCAATAACACACATGCCTCTACCCGAAAATAAAAAAGATATCCAACGATTTTGGGGAATGACCAACTACCTGTGCAAGTTCATACCAGAGTACTCAGAGGTAACTACACCGTTGAGAGTACTGCTACACAACGATACGCTGTGGTCATTTGATAAACCTCAAATAGAGGCTATAGAAAAACTAAAACGGATAATAACTAGCCTACCAGTTTTAAAATTTTATGATCCCAGCAAAGAAATTAAAATCACCACCGATGCCAGCAAACATGTATTGGGTGCAGTGTTACAACAGAAACATGATGAAAAATGGTTACCCGTGTCATACGTGTCACGATCGACAACCTCAGCAGAACAAAATTACTGCCCGATAGAATTGGAAACGCTCAGCATAGTGTTCGCCTGCAACAAATTCCACCAATATATCTATGGAAGAAAATTTCTCATAGAAAATGATCACAAACCATTAAGGCAAATTTTTTAAAAATCCATTACAAAAAGCCCTCTGAGAATACAAAGATTCATACTCGCGCTTCAGAAATACGAATTCGAAGTAATATACATTCCAGGGCGAGAATCCGTAATTGCTGATGCATTATCACGTGCATACATATCAGACAGCGAACAAGAAATATCGGATACAGAAATGGACAAATATATCCATACCATTATAAAACAATATCCAATGAGCGACCAAAAACTCAACATATACCGTAAGGAGACTGGGAAAGACCCAACACTAAAAATGCTCATGAAATATGCGACATCAACTTGGCCAGAAAAAATGGACGTGCCACCCACAATAGCACCATATATGCCAGTCCGCGATGACATATCGGTTGTGAAAGGACTAGTATTGAAAGGTACACGAATAGTGGTCCCAACCTCCCTAAGGAAGGAAGCCCTACAAAAAATCCACACTGGACATTTGGGCATAGAAAAGTGCATTACAAGAGCAAAAGAGGTCGTATATTGGCCTAACATAAACAATCAAATAAAAGAAATGGTTAGCACATGCACACATTGTCTAGATCACAGAAACCGACAACCGTCAGAATCACTAATACACCATGAAATACCCGTAACACCATGGACCAAAGTTGCGACAGACGTATTTTACTTATATAGTAAAGCATATGTAGTGATAATAGACTACACGACTAGATATTTCGATATCCACAAACTTGATGACTGCAAATCAAGTACGGTGATCAATAAAATAAAAAACACCTTCGCAAAATTTAACATTCCACAAATAGTGATTAGTGACAATGGACCCGAGTACCGATCATCAGAATTTAGACAATTTGCTAAAGATTGGGATTTCAGGCATATCACGACAAGTCCGAACTATCCACAGTCGAATGGCTTAGTAGAAAGAAACATTCAAACAATTAAAAGAACATTAAAGAAATCGTTTGAAAGTAGACAAGACCCATACCTAGCAATGTTAGCGTTACGGACTTCACCATTAAAAGATAAAACCCCGTCACCAGCCCAACAGTTGATGAAAAGAACGCTATAACAAAACAATGAAAAAGCATGAAATAAATAAAAAGTCCAGAGAGCTACCAGAACTAAAGAAAGACGATACTGTCCGTATTCTTTCACAAGAAAAATGGAACCGAAAAGGTAAGGTTGTGAAAAAATTAAAAGAGCCTCGTTCATATCTAATAAAAACAGAACAAGGAAAATATGTACGGCGCAACAGGCGTCATATTTTAAAAACAAAAGAAAATCAAAAGTTCAAAATCAAACACGACTATGAAAACATATTAAACCAAGAAAATAGTCGAAAACAAGTTGTATCAAAAACAAGCTCGGAAAACAAAATAATACCAAACTCCACAAAGAAAGGGAGACCAATTAAATGTCCAGCCCGATACAGAGACTAAATGAGAAAACTCTAAAAAATAAAAATACTTTTATTTTTCAGTTAAAACAAAGAAAAAAAAACGGAGATGTTACGTAAACACGAGTTATCTCCCGTTGACTTAGTGACTCCCACCGTCACTCTTGACGGCAACCTCCCACTACTTGTATTAGTGGTAAACTGCTATGTATTCAGTGTAAATAAATTGCTTGTTACGTTCACACGTGTGTCTCGCCTCTGTTAATGAATGCTTCAATAACAAGTTACTAACATGGCTTTATTTAATACTCACCTGTATCAACACATAATATAAAAACCCTTATAAACTTTGTGACACGCGAGTGCACACACGTTTTTATCTTTCTACAAAGTCACTTTTGTTTTGTTCTTCTCTCCTTACTCTGTTATAAACCCAATCGCTCAATATTCTTTTTATTATTATTTATATAGTGAGTTTACTCACCACGTCACACTTGTTTATGGAACATGTCTTAGATTTTAAGAAAATGTATAACTATTTATAAAATATTTACAATATTTTTACATGTTTCCCATTTTTAACAAAATCTTTAACATTTTGCTGCATTTGGCCATGACTCGATCTATTTTTATTTTAACATGCAATATCTGTCCACATCAACCTGGGGTGGTAACAGTTTTGGTGGCTGCCATCCCCGGTGCCACCAGCAGCATTTGTCACCAGACGGAATATGGAAACAATTTTTGTTCCTGTTTGCAGATTCATAATGTCTTATCAAAACGTTTACTTTCGTCCGTTTATGACATTAAGCGTCTTCAACACTTGTCGCTTGATGTCACATAAACATAGGGAATGGTGATTTGTCATGTCATTTCATCTTCACTAATGTTTTGACCAAGGCAAATATAGCTAAGCCTCCCCTTCCTCTGCTTGGTGATGGAAGAGAGAAAAAAGCAGACTGTGATACTCTATGCTTGTCTTATTCTCCTCCTCTCTCCCCCTTATGTGCGTTTTTGTCTATATTCAAAGTCCCTTTTGTTTTGCTCTTCTCTATTTACTCCATTTCAAACCCAATCGCTCAATATTCTTTTATTATTATTATTTATGTGGTGAGTTCGCACAACATGCCACATAGTAGTGGAATGAGGAAGTTGAGAAGCATATCGAATAAAAGCCTATGGAGGCAAAAGTAAAAAAATGTTTTTTTTCAAACTAGCGAGTCATGCAAATTGATATGAAATGAAGTAACTCACTTCTTTCCATTTCTCTTGAGTTCAGTTAAAGTTTCTGATATCTGCCCCTTCAGAGAGGAGTTCTGCTTTATATCTGTTGAATTACTGTTGTCTGCTTTTCATCTTCATTTCTTCTCAGATATGGTTTCAACATACTGATGTGACGATTTTGCCTCTTTCTTCGCCCATCAGCCATGCTTATTTATGTAATCCAGTAATTTAGTAATTATGTAATTATTTCATAAGGTCCCTGAAACATTCTTTTGGAAGAATGGGCATTCCTAGGGAATAGTGCCAGAACCTCGTCTCCTACCTCAAACTCTCTGTTTATGGTAGTCTGGTCAGAATACCTCTTTATCTTCCCCCCTCGTATTCTCTACCATGCTTCGTTTGTAGTCTTTTGGACATTATTTATATTTTCGTCTTCTACTCTCTTTCGACGTTGTACTTGCACGTGTGATCGCTCCTGCAGGTTTATCTCTCTGAGTCTGAGCACTCCTGTGGAGGTTCATTTTTGGTGCTTATGATTTTTCCTCCTTAGGTAAGCTTGAGATGATCACCTTGCTGCCAGCCAAGTTGTTCCCCAGCAGCATATCCATGCCTTTTACAGGTAGTTCACTATCCCCACATCTACTGCTCCTAAAACCATCTTTGATTTGAGTTTTATACGGTTGCCTGGAAGAGATGCTTTATGCTGATGATTTAGTGTTTAACTGTAAAACAATGGAAGAATGCTATGAAAGGGTCTAAGAGTGAATGTTACCAAGATAAAAGTGATGATCAGCGGCTGTAGTGTTGGAAATCCTTCAGAAAGGGGAAAGTTCCCCTATTCAGTTTGTGAAAAGAGGGTTGGGAGCAACTCAATTTTTTGTGCTACATGTAAGCATTGGGTACACAAGAAGTGCGGTGGAATTACAGGTAAGTTGAAAAACGATAACCAGTTTGTGTGGAGAAGTGTAGGACAATGAAAATGGATGAGAACTCAGATGTGGAGAAAGTTCATGGAGAACTCAGGCGTGGAGAATGTATTTATTGGATGGCTTCTTGGTGATATCATTGGAGCATAAGTGCTGGTGTGATTGCAAGAGCTAGAAGTGGAGTGGAGTATGTGAACGAGTCAATGCAAAGCTTTCACAAAAATAAATGCGGCACTTTTTTCTTCTTCTTTTGTTCATGCTCACCTCCCAACGAATCTCCAAATCACGTTTTTTTTGTGCTTCTTGTAATAACCACATCTCGCATATGCAAATGAGCATGCCAAGCCGCCGTTTCCTCTTAAAAAAAAAAATTAAATTCAACTTGTCGTGAATGGGCGTTTCCGGTTTGCGCCCGCAGCTCTCCTCCGCACAAGCAGCAAACCAACCATCTTCTCTTCGACCGCCGTGGACAAGCATCTTGGTCCACAGCAGTCGGCTGCCTCTCCTGCTCTGCACTACAGTATGTTCAGTGAATTTTTGTCATGACTAATCAGCAGAGCATTACCGCTGTCGACCAAGTTTGCAGTGTGATGATGTATGGAAGTTAAACCTGACCAGTGAAGATTGAAGATGGAGAGAAATGATATGAGAATGATACAATGGATGTGTAATGTGAGTCTTAAAGACGGGCTTAGGTTTGATAACTTCAAAGGAAGATTAAATCTGGACAGTATAGGAAGATGTGTGCAGAACAAGAGACTTTACTGGTTTGGTCACATTCAAAGAATGGATGAGAATGGTTAAGTTAGTAGATGTAGAACAGTTGATGTATTAGGGTCAATTGGCAGGGGAAGGCCAAGATAGACATGGAAGGAAGTGATAAGGATGGATTTGAGAGAATTAGTTTGAAAGTTGAAAGATGGGAATTCAGAAGTCTATGACTAGACTCCAAACGTTAAACAAACTAAATAAAAACTCAGTTCGGTTAAATTCCTGTAGAAGCACAAAAACTCTCTGTGTAACTTTCAACTCCAATGAACGAAAAATACTTCGGCTCACCGCAGAATCTCACTCAACACTCACTTCGCCTTCACTCCTTATGATTAATAATCTTCTCTTTTTATTAGCAGATTTTCCTTCAGTTAATTCGCTGGCTCACTATTTGTCGTTAAGGCGAATCCACATATTATTGTGCAGCAACAAATAGATTTGTTACTTCGAGGTTCCGAGTTCAATCCTCACTAGAAAACTAGTAAGCCAAAACTTATTTCCCTTTCCATCTGCAAGCCAGGCAAAGGCGGACCCTCTTACTGCGGGGATGAAGTAAGTCTGGGCCATCTCCACCGTTCGATTCTGGCTCAAGATCATCAATTCCGCCACAGAAGTCTATTTATAAAAGCCATCCAACACATGTCAGCATGTAAAATAAGCATTAAATCAAATATGATTTATAACTAAAAAATTCTAGAAATTAAAAAATAAGAATAGAAACGTTAACAAGGGGGCTATGGCTTCCAGCAAGAGTACATATTCATTCCCAGGAAACACTGGTTATGCCAGAGGAGTTAAAGACTATAGATTTACCAAAAATTATTTCAATTAATGATACAGTATTAAACAGAGAGTGGGTGTAAGTACAAAGTATATTATTGGGCCTCACCCCCAAAATCAAGCGTCATATTGTGTTAGGGATTGGGGGCAGAAGAACATAGGGTTTCTCATTTAATCCTAGTAAATGTTAGGTCTTCCTGCTAGTTTCATATATATATTTTTTTTCTCTTTTACTTATCAGTTTCATTATTTTGAATAATTGTGGGGATTATTCAAAGGCTACTTTGAAAATGTAGATTAATACGAGATTTTGTTTGAAATACAGATTATAACAAATACTTAGAGAAGACCTGAGGGTACAATTCTAATGGAGAGCGGCCGACTGACATAAATGCAGACACTTGTCAGCGCCGTTCAAAGAGGCAGCGTCTGGTATGCTGTGTGTATGGGGCGAACCCGAAAACACTAACTGACGACAAAAAAGAAAGAGGAGTGGGAGGAGAAAGGCCTCAGAAAGTCAAATAAGGTTTTTATTTGAAGATCCGGGCAGCGGCGTCGAGAGAGAGATTTATGCAAATTGAGTTGGTTTGCATGCATCGCATTTTTATTTAATAAGAGAGGGAAAATGAAGATTCGGTCAGAGATGTGGAGATCATTCTGAACGTGGGATCGTAAAGCGAACGAAAGGAGAGAATAGTGCTGGATTTTTTTTATGTCGGACTGAACACCGTTTTTTTTTGTTTTACACTGGAGAGATATTAACATTCATTTGGACTTGATCTTGGCGATACCACTGTTTAACTGTTCCGATACTATTTCTTTATTTTATCTACAGCAATGCCTGAAATAGGGTGGCAATAAAAACAACAGCAGAAACTGACAATAAATGTCTTAATTTTATAGATTTTACCTGTAACTGACTTACCTGCTCCTTGTTTAGAAAAATATCGAAGTAATCGTTTTCCATAATGTTGCTTATTTTCAAATGTTAGAATCAATAAAAATAAAAATTTTAATAAAGTGTCTGGAAGTTGAATTAGGTTATCTCCCTTCGTTAGAATTAGGATTTCATACTTATCTCCCTTGCAATTTCCTCTGAAATTTCATAACTCCTTATAGCATTTCTTGAATATGATTAGGTTTTAATTAGTTTTTTTTTTGTAAGCCAGTCAACTTGCTATAACTAACTTATTTAAGATGGTATTAAGACACAATTATCTTAGTTAAACTCAATTTTCAATTGGACATAATTTCCGTTCTAAAGAGTAAACTTTGTTAAAGACATTTTGTTATCTCGGTTCAATTATGTTTTTTTGTATTGTAGTAAATGTTTGTAAAAGTTATAAGGAGAAAAGTCAACACTAGTAAAAAAAAAACTTCTTTGCATAAAACTTCTAGAAAAATATTTACTGAACACATCATTTAAAATACAAATTACATCAATAAAGAACTAGTAAAATAAAAATTAGCTTTTTGGAGAGTAAATATTTCTGCTATCACTCCACCCTCCTCTTTCATTTGTTTTCAAATGTCTTAACCCAATGATATAGTAGAGTAACCTGGAATTTGAAATTTACATAGTGAATTAACGATACATTTAAACTCCAAGCTAGTGTTTTTCAATCGATATTAAAAAGTTGTTTATATTTTTTAAATGTGAGTCTGTAGGTGTATACTCTTTCAGAGTGACAGATATTAGAGGATTTGTCAGCTAAAAGGTGCGACAATCAAAGGAAAGTAGGTTGAACTTTTATTTCTTTACCCGGGTTCGCCCCTGGTTCGAGGGTATCTGCTTGGGTTGGATTAATCATGTGATGCAAAAGTGTTTTAGGATGAGAGATATTTCTCAAATGGAAGACACTAGCTGAATGGAATTGAACAAAGAAGAATGTAAAACTGAAAGTGGGAATTCAGAAGTCTATGACTAAACTCCAAACGTTAAACACAAAAAAAAAAAAACCCAGTTCGGTTAAATTCCTGTAGAAGCACAAAAACTCTCTGTGTAACTTTCAGCTCCAATGAACGAAAAATAATTCTGCTCACCGCCGAATCTCACTCGACACTCGCCTCCCCCTTCTCCTGATTTTCTTCTCTTTTTCTTGGCAGATTTTCCTTCAGTTAATTCCGCTCAACCAATCAGAAAAAAGATAATCCGCTGGCTCACTATTTGTCGTTAAGGCGAATCCACGTATTATTGTGCAGCAACCAGTAGATTTGTTACTTCGAGGTTCCGAGTTCAATCCTCACTAGAAAACTAGTAAGCCAAAACTTATTTCCCTTTCCATCTGCAAGCCAGGCAAAGGCGGACCCTCTTACTGCGGGGATGAAGTAAGTCTGGGCCATCTCCACCGTTCGATTCTGGCTCAAGATCATCAATTCCACCACAAAAACTTATGCTTTTATGGAAAGGAACCACAATGTTAGTTAAGTTAGAATAAAGTTTATTTTTAAAGAAAACAATATCTGTCGTTTCTCATGCAAACATTTATTCCAGTTTGATTGCTCACAATGATTTGTGAGTGATAAGAAAAGCAGGCTAGCCACAGATCAAGACAATGCTGTCTTAGACCAACAGAGAGAGAGAATGTCTCTGATTAAATTGTGTTCTGTGGATCTTTTCAACACAGCGTGGGCACAAAACGACTGACCAATCAGAACGCATATCGTCACTGCAGCATACGACCACACACATATATTTCTTAGAATCCATAAATATTGTATCTAGTTATATTGATGGAAAAATATTACTTTTAGAAAACCAGAGTTAAACTAAATTCCAACACAAAAGTAAATATATATATATTATTTTTAATGTCATTTGCTCATTTGTTCAAAAGCAGTTAATTCCAGTTTAGACAAGAGGAGGACAATGCTACATGCACATCAGGTGAGGTGTTGAGTCTGTTTGTGGCTTTCGTCTTGGGGTTGATTTTGAAAATCCCAGTTCACACAAAGAGCAATAATAGAATAGCTTTTTTGACTCTGTAGTGGAAATTCTTCTTTGTTTTTTCTACAAAATGAGGACAAATATATCAAGTGCTTTTATAGATGACCTATGTATAAGTAGGTAGGCTCAAAATTCAAAAGCACTTCTTGTAGAATTATTAGCTGGATCAGATGGGGATCTGTTGACAAAAAAGATTGGAAGTAAAGCTAATACATAAAATGAATTGCCAATGGCCTCCGATGTGGTTTACCTTCATTGTCAGGAAAAATGTCACTGACTAGCTTTCCCTAAAAAACGAGCAAAGTCGACACAAAGCAGAGAACACTTGGATGTAAGCAAATCAGTCAAAATAGTCTGATGGGTCACTTCACTAGCCAATCACTAATAGAAGCCAACGTTATAAAAAAATGAAATCTGTCTTGTTGAAAGTGCTGACACTTCTCTCTAAACCTCATATTCAGTGCTACCAGTAATCCTGCTTTTTTCATCACTTGTGCAAGCTGTTCCTACTATCAATTATCTCTTGTATCCTCTTGTTCAGTGCTATCAGTGATCCAGCTATTTTCATCCATTGTGCAAGTTGTTCCTACTGGCAATTATTTTATGTATACTCCTGTTCAGTGCCCCTCATTGTAGTATTTTGTTAGGGTTATTGTTAATGTTATATTGTTAGTTTGATAACTATCAACAAGATGTTGTTATAAATAGGGTTTTATTGAACGTATAAATACAGTGTTGCTCGGTAGGCCCTCAGCCTGGAAGTGACGCTAGAGAGTTCTCTCATATTCCTACGCTGGGGGTTACATTGGTTAGCGTAGGGAAATAGTTCCTACAATACTGTTACATCCCCCTCACCAAATGAGAAAAGTAATTGTTCTGGTGCTTGTTACTTTTTATATCTTGTTGGCTTGTGTATTTCACGGCCACTTCTGGTTGTGTTGAGTGTTGATTGTTTTCGAGTTTTCCCGTTTGAGGTGTTACTTGTGTTGGAGTGTGTGTTGTCATTTGGTGAGGTGATGTGATCATTGAAACGGACTTTTTTGTGAGTGGCTGTTTCTGCCTTTCTTATTTGGACTCTGTTTCGTCTCTTTTGGGATCCATCTGGGAATTTAAGAATATAGGATCTTGGTTCGCTACATTTGGTCATTACCGTTGCTGGTTTCCGTTGTCCCGTTTGGTGGTCTAACACACGTACAGTTTGTCCTGGGACCAGTGGTGGTAGATCATGTGCTGTTTGATCATGATATCTTTTTTGTTCGTCCTGTCGGTGTTTCAACTCTTCCCGGATATGATCTGAGTTGGTGAACCTTGGAGTTGGGATCTTCGCAATTATGTTTGTTTTCATAATGCGGTTGTTCAGCAGTTCAGCTGGGCTTGGAAGGTTGTGGTTGATGGGTGTTGCTCGTAGGCACAGCATCGCTAAATCAGGATCTCTTCCCACTTGCTTTGCCTTGAGTAATGTCCTTTTGACAGTTTGAATCTGTTTCTCCACAAAACCATTTGATTTGGGAAACCTTGGCGATGACGTGACATGATCAAATTGCCATTGTTGAGCAAATGCTTTGAAAGCCTCGCAGGAGTATTGTGGTCCGTTGTCACTGATCACCTTAGTGGGAACACCATGTTCCGAAAATATCCGCTTCATTGCTGAGATAACCATATTACTTGTACTTTGACCTGTCATTTTGTGTATGATAGGGAATTTGCTGTAGTAATCAGCAACGATCAAATATTCATGGTCATTCAAGTGAAACAGATCTGTACCAACAACTTCCCATGCTCGGCTAGGGATGTCGTGTGGCTGTAGAGTTTCTTTTGATTGTGCAGGGAGATTTTCCTGACATATTGAGCATTTCTTTATCATGTTCTCAATATCGGCATTGATTCCGTTCCAGTATACTGCGTCTCTGGCATGAAGACGTGTCTTTTCACTGCCTTGATGGCTGTAATGGAGCTGATCGAGAATAATTTCTTGCTGACTTTCTGGAACAATAACTCTTGATCCTTTTAGGAGAATACCATCATTTAGAGATAGTTCATCTCTATATGACCAATATGACCGGATTGCAGGTGGCAGTTCCTTGATTGAATCTGGCCAGCCTGTTATTATAGTTTCACGTAGCTGATCGAGAACTGGGTCTTTTTTAGTTTCAGTCCTTATTTCACTTAAGCGATCGCTACTAAATCTCACAAGATCAACTCTAACATCCAGGTCAATTGTGTGTGTGTTTTCGGTGCTGGGAAGGCGACTTAATGTATCGGCTAGAGTCATTTCCTTCCCTGGTATGTACTCTATGTGTATCCGGTATCCCTGTAGTTTTACCATCATCCGTTGTAGTCTGGGGGGGGGGTGCACTCGTTAGTGGTTTCTGCAATATCATGACCAGTGGTTTGTGGTCAGTGAGTACTTTGAATTGACGACCATAGAGGTATATGTGGAATCTTTGAACTCTGAATACAATTGCGAGCAGTTCTCTTTCAATACATGCATAGCGTTTTTCTGTGTCTGATAAAGACTTTGATGCATATGCAATTGGTTTGTTGTCTTGTATCAGTGCAGCTCCAAGTCCTTTTAGGCTTGCATCGGTCTGTAATAATGGCATTTCAGTAGTGTCGAAGTACGTTAATGTTGAGTCTTGGCTGATTTCTGTTTTGAGTTTCTCAAAACATTGTTTGTGGTGTTCTTCCCACAGAAAAGGTGCATCTTTCTTTAATAGTCCTCTTAGGGTGTGTGACTTGTCAGCCAGGTTTGGGATTAATGGTGACAAATACGTAATCGGACCTAGGAATTCTTGTAGTTCTTTTTTACAAGTTGGGTATGGCATGTTTCGTATGTCATTTATTTTCTCTGGGTCTGGACTAATGCCTTTTTCACTATATATCATTCCAAAAAAAGATATGCTTTTGGATTTGATTTGACATTTTGTTGAGTTGAATACAAGACCGTTCTCTTTAGCTATTTGCATGAGTTTGTGTAGGACTTTGTCATGTTCCTCATCTGATTTGGCATAGACAGCAACATCATCTGTGATTCCTACTGCACCATTGACTTGTTCAAGAATTTGATTCATCTTCATTTGGAAAATGTCTTGTGATACACTTAATTCAAATGGTAGTCTCTGGAAACAGTATCTACCGTAAGGTGACTGGAACGTTGTTAGCAGCTGAGAGTCTTTGTCCAGGTGTATGGACCAGTAACCAGCTTTGGCATTTAGCTTTGAAAATAGCTTGGCACCTGCAAAATGATGTGTTATCTCTTCTGTTGTAGGGATTTTGTGATGTGGTCTCTTAAGTGCCGTATTTAGGTATCTTGGGTCCTTAGGCTCCCATCCTTTTTATGTGAATATGCTAGGCTTGAAACCCAGTCTGTTGGTTCTATCACCTTTCTGATGATATTGTTCTTTTCCATGTTGTCCAGTTCCCGTTTTATGGTTTCTATTAATGCAATAGGAGTTTTCCTAAGTGCATCAATATGCGGTTGCATACTCTTGTTAACAGAGTTTCACAGACCCTGGCATAGAGCCAATTTTGTCAAAACGGTCTGGGTACATCCGAACAAGTTCTTGTGTGGTATTTATCTGTGTTTTCACACAAATTTGTTGCACGTTTTCTTTTTTCACTGTGCAGTGTAGAGTAATTAGCTTTAGTTGTTCTAGCGATGGTAGTCCTAGAACTGCTGGTCCTTGCACATCCACTATATAGAAGGTGCTGTTATGCCATCTAGAATTGTTGTATCTGCATGGTATGCTGATGCTGCCATAGCATTTTATTGGAGTACCGTTGTAGGCTACCAGTTTCATCGCATTTGATTTTGTTTTCCATTTGGGAAGACCATCAAAGTCTAACTTTTCTGTGTTTCCTTGGGCACCTGTGTCTATTTTTAGTCGCAGCCTGTGGATTCCACTTCTGTTGCATAGTTTGATACTTATGTATACAAAAGCTTCATCTCTCTGAGAGATGGTGGATGTTGCTATACTGCTGAATGTGAGGTTTTCAAGGCCTTCTTCTAATCTTTGGGTATTGTATACCGCATCGGTTCGGATGGATTGCCTATTCTCATATGGGGTCCTCTTGTATTGGGGCTGATGATGTGTCCTTGCTTTGTTATGGCTTCGGCTTGATGACCTTGATCTTTGATTGATTTTGCTTGCAAAGCAAAATGCCGCCCAGTGGTTGGCTTTACCATATGTGTTGCATTTTGATCCAAATGCAGGACAAGTTTCACGGTGACGTGCATGACTTCTCCCACAACTGAGACAGCTTTTTCCATTCCTGGAACGTGTTGGTGGGCCTATAGCTTGTATAGCCGTGCTAATAGCTTCATTAGTTTGCATGTCCTTTAATTGGTTGATATGGACGTTGGAAGCTTCATAGGTTTTTCCAATATTGACTGCTTCTTCGAGCGTCAGTTTGTCGTCTTTTCTTAGGAGCTCCTTCTGAAAGTCTGCTATTGGGGTGCTGGCAATGATGAGTTCAATTATCCGCTGCTGTTGTTCAGTTTCAGATAGTGAACATCTCTGTGTAAGTCGCTTACACCTGTTGACGAAATCACCCAGTGACTCCTCAGCTTTCTGTCGGTATGACATTAGTTTGAGGCAATTCACCCTTTATTTTTCTTTTGGATCTAGTCGTACAAGGAATTTATCAAAAATAATGTCAGGGGAACGTTTTTCCTCCTTCGTTAGTATCCATGAATTGTATCTTTTCAGTCCCTCGTTACCCACTCTTAATAAAATATGGCTCACTTGCTGTTTTATTTTTATTTTGTGTACAACAAAATATAGTTCCATTCGTTGCTTAAAGAGTTTAAATGTCTCAGCTGTGTTCGGCGTTGTCCAATCCATTGTTGGGGTATCGTTTGCCGCCATTTGGATGTGTTCACAAAACACGCACTAAGCGAATAAGCGTATTACTGTTATGCGTATGTATGTGTGGACAGGAAACGTATATTGTGTGCGCTTGTTATTGTTCACTGTGTGTATGTGTGTTCGAGGAAATACCATAGCAGTAAGGGATTCGGTTAGCAGCAGGCTAACAGCCAAAAAAAAGAAGGAAAAAACGAAGGGACACAAAAAAAAAGGAAAAGGGACAGTAGACAAAAGAAAATGTTGATTTCTCGTAAATGGCTGCAGAAATTTGAAAAATTAAAATGTTCGTTTGAAAAGTGTTTGTACTCTTAGAATACTTAAATGAATTACCTCGTAGGGATGCTTTTTGTTTCGAGAGTCGTTTTTCTTTTGTTTTTTTTTCGTTGTTTCTTCTAACGCGATATTTTCGTTTTTTTTTTTCGTTTTCGAAGGGCACGTTGATAGCTTGCTGTTAATTTTTTGTTCTCCCCGAGATTTCTTTTTGTTTTCAAAGTCTGTATTTGTTCAATTTAGCGTGTTTTCACTGCCACCAGCAATTATCTATTGTATACTTCTGTTCAGTGCCAATCGTGATACTGCTATTTTCATCCGTGGTGCAAGTTGTTCCTACTGGCAATTATCTATTGTATACTTCTGTTCAGTGCCAATCGTGAACCTGCTATTTTCATCCGTGGTGCAAGTTGTTCCTACTGGCAATTATCTATTGTATACTTCTGTTCAGTGCCAATCGTGAACCTGCTATTTTCATCACTTGTGCAAGTTGTTCCTACTGACAATTATCTATTGTATACTTCTGTTCAGTGCCAATCGTGAACCTGCTATTTTCATCCCTTGTGCAAGTTGTTCGTACTACCAATTATCTCTTCTATCCTCCTGTTCAGTGCCCATCGTGAACCTACTATTTTCATCCCTTGTACAAGTTGTTTCTATTGGCAATTATCTCTTGTATCCTCATGTTCAGTGCCCCGTGTGATCCTGCTATTTTCATCCCTTGTGCAAGTTGTGTGACAAAGTATCCAGGGCCCCATTGGGACCAGGTACCCTGGTAACGCATTAGTATGCATCTTGGTGGTGATGCTACGCCTTGCAACAAGATGAAGTGGAGATATAAAACTAGTATATATTTGACATAGAAATTAACTTATTCGAACCACAGAACGAGACGCCAGCTAGTCCTGAAGATATTCAAAATCAATTACCACCAGAGGCGAGGAGACAGTTGCCAGATGGAAGGTAGAGATTAGAGAATTCCATATCGCAAATTTAATTCTGAAACACCAATAAAGCGATATTATTGTTTGGGGTGAATGGCGCGTTTTAGAACCACGATTCTGTGACGGTTGTTTTGAAGACGTATACTTGATGGAGATTTATTTGGGCCTGTCATCGTTAATCAGAAGGCGAGTACAGAGCACCACCAGCTGTGTGACAGAATGAGAAAGCGTTTGTTTTTGGCGATAACGATGGGCTAAAAAGAAAGTCCCATTTACTTTAAAATAAAAAAAAGAGTCAGGCACTCGTCCCCACCCTCCTTAAGAGAGGAAGACCCGCAGGAAGCAAGATGGTGGAGAAGGGGTGTGTACGACCATAGACATCTTCAATAAAAGAATGTGCTTTTTTTACGCACGAGTTGGACTGACCCTAGACAGAGTTGGACTGACGCCCGGGCGTGCGCCGAGGTGGTGTGCGTTGAAGAAAACAAACCGGATAAAATTCTAGCCACTGCCTTCGCCCGTTGATTCATGACTTGAACAACCACTTGTGTAAAGAATTCGCACACACAGAGAGCTAGCGAAATAACTTAGCGAAAAAAACAACCCTTGCTAAACACATTTACAATCACGATAGACATTAATCCTACCATTGACCAATGTAAAATCAATTCTTTTAGTTTATTAATAATTACTCTTCTATACAAAAAAAAAAAAACGACCGAGTTGTTGAACATTGTTTTTTTCCTTTTGTTCTGCTTTGAATGATTTTTCGCCCCCACAGAGCCAACTGGTTGCTGTTCGCCCAGTGATCGCTTGCTGATATAAACAGTTTCAACATGGGAGTGTGTTTGTAGCTGGACGAGCCAACAAGATCTGCGACGTCATCATCATAATCGTAGCCATCCTGGCCTAGAATAACTTGGATCTATTTCTTTTATTGCCACAACGATCTGCATGGAGTGGGATTCACAGTTGTTCCTACTGGCAATTATCTCTTGTATCCTCCGGTTCAGTGCCCCTCGTGACCCTGCTATTTTCATCCCTTGTGCAAGTTGTTCCTGCTGCCAATTATTTCTTGTATACTCCTGCTCATCGTTATCCTGCTATTTTAATCCTTTGTGCAAGGTGTTCCTACTCGCAATTATCTCTTGTATCCTTCTGTTCACTGCCCCTCGTGACCCTGCTATTTTCATCCCTTGTGCAAGTTGTTCCTACTGCCAATTATTTCTTGTATACTCCTGCTCATCGTTATCCTGCTATTTTAATCCTTTGTGCAAGGTGTTCCTACTCGCAATTATCTCTTGTATCCTTCTGTTCACTGCCCCTCGTGACCCTGCTATTTTCATCCCTTGTGCAAGTTGTTCCTACTGCCAATTATTTCTTGTATACTCCTGCTCATCGTTATCCTGCTATTTTAATCCTTTGTGCAAGGTGTTCCTACTCGCAATTATCTCTTGTATCCTTCTGTTCACTGCCCCTCGTGACCCTGCTATTTTCATCTCTTGTGCAAATTTTTCCTACTGGCAATTATCTCTCCTATCCTCCTGGCCGGTGCTTCAAGTGATCCTTCTATTTTCATCCCTTGTGCAAGTTGTTCCTACTGGCAATTATCTGTCCTATCCTCTTGTTCAGTGCTACCAGGTATCCTGCTATTTTCATCTATTGTGCAAGTTGTTCCTACTGGCAATTATCTCTTGTATCCTCCTGTTTAGTGCTTGAAGTGATTCTCTCATTTTTGTCCTTCATTTATGTTGTTTCTGTATCTTGTTCTTTAAGATGTGAAGGTCGCCATTTTATTTCTGGATCATCGTATAACCTGTCCTTTTTCAGTGACCTGATAGGAAGACCCAGATTTAAAGATACACAAACTCAAACAAAATACATAGAATAATACAAATTTTAATGAGGAAATTTGTTTAAAAGCTTAAATAAAGTAAAATAAAAATGTTGATAGAGTCGAAAAAGGAAATTATGTTATGCCAAAAATTGATGATTAGGATTTAATTCTGTATCAACCTGTTAAGATAAGAGAGTAAATGGCAAACATAGACAATGTATTTGCCGGTTATAAGAGTTTTTAATGACAACTTATTAACATTTATTGAAACTTATTTGATAAATAAAAATTTTAAAAAAGTAGTCAGAGGCTGTTGATACCACGAACAAAACTTTGTTATTTTGATATCATTTTTGTATATAATGCATTCATCATCATATCATTTTTATATAAGTAAAATCTGCCTTGTCATGGGAGAAATAAGTAAAACTGCAACACTTTATATTTTGTTCTTATCACCACATTGTGCTTTTTTCCTTTTGTCCTTTTTTTGTTGTAACCCATTACATTCATCTAGTGGCCCACTTAAGGGTCGGAACCCGCAGTTTAAAATAAAATTATTCTAAGCAACTCCCAGTTTGAGGAAGAATAAAAATGATAGACAAGAAAATATTTAACCAATGAACAGCTGTTCCAGTCTTTCATGAGCAACTAGCAAATTAAGCTACTTCATAAATCACTTCTTTCAACAAAATAAACACAGAATTTGGCTCTGAATCCTACTTGATCCCCCACTCACATACACCTGTACCTACACATACTCGCATACACCTGATGCCACATTCAACTACTACAAAACTCTTAAGATTCACATTCATGATTCAACATTGGACTTTTTGTTTCATAGTGCTGAATCATACAAGTCATTAATTTTCTTTTCAAGTTGTAAAATTATTTCTTTATTATTCGTTGGAAACTTTTAATATAGGTCAGTATCATCATCACCTTCAACACTTCAAAAACCCTTTGTCTGGGTGGGGTGAATACATTGAAAAAAAAAAAGGAAGAAATGCAGTTTGTTTTATTTAAAACTAGCTGTATTTATCCGGTGTGCCCGAGTGGAAACATTGTTGAGTGGAGAGCTTAGAGAAAAATAATTAAAAATATAATCATTTTTACAATGTTGTCAAAATAGGATCTTTATAATAACATGTACTGCAAAGGATTAAAACAAAAACAAATTAACTCTTTGATATAAATATCACAACAATAAATAACGACAAATCGTGCATTTTTAAAAACATGTTTTTAATAAAATTAGTAAATATTATTGAATAAAATAAAATGGCAAACTCAATAAACCCAATAGAAACAAAAAAAAATCAGCAGAAATCAAAGAACCAAATATGAAAATACATTTTCTTTTTTAAAGTAGGGCAATAAAATGGGGATTGAAAAAACAAAAGTATTTTCTGAAAATCTAATAAAAGCATAAAACCACTTAAAAGAAACAGGTAAAAATCCATTAAAAAAATAAAATATTTTATCTACAACCCAGTTGACTGAATACATACATTTTCACCATGAATAACAATTGGTTAGAGATTTTAGCACTGATTTTTAAAACCTCATATTTCAAAAAGCAGTTAAGGGGAAAAAAATCCCTCACTTTATATAAAACATTTTAGTAGTGGTAGGGAGTCAAGATAGAGACTTGTCAGTAAATCAATTATTAATTTGTTCAGCAACAAAAAATGTTAACTGTGACTTTATAAGATGTGCACAGTAATAAACATTAAATAAAACAGGTAAAATAATCAAATATAAAACACACACATATATATATATATATATATATATATATATATAACAACCTTAACGTTTCAATAGTTCAAGTTGTTCAAATTTCACTTTTTTTTTTCATTATTTAATTCATTAACATTTTTCAATTTATTAAAAACGTTAGTTTTACAATAATAAAAATATATGATGATGACACAATTCACATCCTTTTATTTCATACAAATCTGCTTTTAATGGAATGTTATAAAAAATTCTGTGTTTCATCTTTCAGTGGACCATATGATCACTTTCAAATAAAAATAGGAAAAAAATTTTTTAAGAAAAGTAACCAAAATGAATATGAGTTGAAATGATATCACAAGTTCAAATATCAAATATTGGCCATCAAGGGAGAAATTAAATATTAGTCCTCTAAGTTTGTAACTGCTGATTAAAATTGAATCTACTAATTTACAATATAAACTTTAGTACTGTTAACAAAGAAAAATGTTATCCGTTAAAATATGCACATAAAAAATGTCACTTTTAGAGTCAATAAACAATAACAAGAATTTGCTTAGATTCAAGATGAGAAATTTCTCTCTAGAAAAGTGTGAAGGGAGGATGCAGACTGTTTATGAGAAACACAAATTAAAAATGTTATAGTTGCAGTTTTCTTTTGTAATTTTATTTGCCAATTTTTTTATTGTTTTCTATTAAAAAAAAACAGTATAAAAAGCAATAAATAAAATTTTAAAAGAAACTAACATATTTGTGTCAATATCAAATTCCTTTCAACACTTTTCGGTGAAAACATTTTTCATCTGTTAAGCATTTTTCCCAAACCAAACTTCTAACAAACTTAAGTCAGACGATAAGCTAAATATAAATTACAATTCATATGCAACATCAACTTATCCTCTAATTTAAAAATTGACATATTTTGGTTAGAAAAAAGTTTTGAACACTGTTACATAATTTTTTTAAATAAAAAAGCAGTCAGTAAAAATTCCATTAACTTATAAAATTTATACATTTTTGATTCTCTGACACAAAAACCCAACAAGTTATTAATATTAAAACTAGTATTATTCTCTCAAAAACTTGTGATTATGTATTAATCAGCCTATTTTCAAAATATTGCATACTGACTTGGATCAAAGTGTAGTATATGCGAACTGTGCATAATCTAATATTTGTAAGTAAAACGGAAGGAATTTGTTTGTTCTCTAAATCTGTTATGAACAATTTAAGGATTGGATCGAATGTATAATTTTACTGTTATGTTCAATACATTTTAATTTTAACATTATGGATAAATGTTAGTTGAAAGAAAATCACCTCAGGGAAGAGGATAAACTCCAGATTTTTATTAGCTAGAAAATACCTATTTTCATTATTCAACATAACAGAAACGAAAAAAATGAAAATGAGGAAATGAAAGAGAATATGAAAACAAAAGATAAAATATAATGTCTGTATATTATGAACATTTAGGCAAAGTTTACTCATGTCAATTATACTATCAAAAGAAATTGAATTTATTCTTATTTAGATGAAATAGATTAAACAATGGACAGAATTTGTCAGCTAGAGTATTTTTAATCATTAAAAAAACAAATATTGTCTTTTCACGATTTACAGAAAAAAAAAAAAATATATAAAATTCATGGATTGGTGAATTCAAGCTTTCAAATGTCTGACCCATGTTCAAAAAGGAATGGACATGTTTAAGTTCATAGCTATCATGGCATCATAAAGATGCTAGTGAGAATTTTGGATTTAAATTAAATTTTTTGATACAATGAATCTATGAGAAGCATTTAAGAATAGCAAATTAAATGAAGGTTGTTCCATCTTGATAGGGATCACTAAAGCTTGTACACATTAATAGAAGAAAAAGAAGATTTGTTTACTTGAAAAAGTTATCAAAATATAAAACAGACAATGCCTCTTCAACATGATTTTTAATACATTTAAATGATAAGTATTTCTTATATAATAACCTTACATAAAGAGATCCATACTAGATTTTATACAGGAAAAGAATGATATTTCTACCTTAAAATTCCGGAACAAACTTTCCTGTAATTAAATGCATAACAAATACTGTCTTTTGATAAAGATATGAATTTAACAAGACAATTTATACAAACATTAAAATATAACTTTCCATACAGAAGATTAATGAACCATTAATATTTCTTAATCGTTCATAGCCAACATAAGAAATAAAAGTGTATTTCAATAAGGCTCTATTAACTTGTCTGCACACGAGGGTAAAGTTTTTATTTTCTTCATCATGACTTAGACGTTGCAGGATGACGTGATAAGTCATAATGGACATGGCGTTGCCTTGGATGATAGCTTGGGAGATGCACTGAAATATCTAAGTGGTTTCTTGGGGCTCGTTCCTATAAGTGGCTATCATCCGTCTAATGTCTCATATGAATCGTGAAGTATCGGGATCGAGGACTCTTGACGTTTCAACTGAGATAAGTTGAAAAATGAAACGGTCAGTTAGAGGTGTGCATTGCGACGGTCAACCGGAAGAATATGGTGAACACCCATATGCGTTCCACTCGTCTTGGCATTTTTCTGGGTCCTTAAATCTGCAAAGGGTATTATGCCGTTGGGTCGGCAATTATCACCTCTGTCTGCCCGACTAATAGGGCTTAATTTTCTTAAAAGGACGTGCTGCTTTAAATACAGAGTTCCCCAACAAGGTTAATATTGACTTCCAGAGGTCGCTAAGATATTTTAAAGGGGAAAAATATTCTGGTGGTTAAATCAGCTTAATGTTTTAATGATAAAAAGAGAAGTACTCTAATTGATAAATTAACAAGTCTGATATTTGTGATTGTACCAATCGGAATACTTTGTTTTGATGACATCTTTCATTGGTTTCATTCTGATAATTTTTCTTGATTCTTTTAGTCTGTATTGCTGTCATGTTATGTAATTTTAAAGTTTAAAATCTGAAATATTTAAAAATCGTTGCCTTTATACATTTGTAAAATGAATGAAGATTTTAAAAAAAAACATTTTCTTAGGTAAGACAAAGTTTCTTACTAATTGAAATCAACTTTTGGTCATTCAAATCTTTTGATGACTGACTTTTGTGAAGCATTTTAGAGAAGTTTAAATATAAATTGATCAGTTTGCAAGATGTTTTAAAGATGATACAAAGACATCAACAATTTTTGAATGCTTGAAGGAATAATGAGAAATTCTTATAGATTTTAAGAAAAAGAAAACTATTATCAATAAAAGCTCATGGCAGACAACAAAATATTTGGGAACTTCTGTTTTAGAATAACAGAAGATATAATTAGTTTAAGTCAATATATTTTATATACAATGAAGTAAAAACAGTTACTATGTATCAAAAGAGCTTCACCATTTGTAATTTAACTTATTTCTTATTTGTAACCAAGTGTCATTTCAGTACACAAATTATGCTAGCAGTTGAAAGGAATGTGTTTAGCAGGACACTGTATCCGATGTGATTTGAAGGCTACATACAACCAGACCAAATATAAAAGAAAAATAAATATTTTCAAATTGAGTTGAATGACAATTTTTCCCATTAAAAATCTAAAACACATTTATATTTATTTCTTACAAACAATATATATTTATAGAGATCAATTACACTTTTTTGACCAAAAGGACACATGTTGGCTCAACAGTTTTTTTTCTTTTTACTTCGGTTAAATTATAAACAAAACATATGCAAATCTTTTTACAAAACGTTTTGTTTTGTAAACTTTAGAAATTTATAAAAAGAATAAATTTTTAATTAAAAAAGTTTGTAACTTTTTTTAACAAAATGAATAAAACAAATGAAAAAATCTAAACAAAAGATTTACAAAAGTTTTTGTTTTGTAAATGTTGGAGAGTCTAAAAAAAGGGGGGGGGATTATATTAAATATTTATTTACAAGCATAATAAAATAAAATTTTAAAAATACATTGTTTATCATAAAAAGTTTCGTAAATAAAACTAACCAAACAACAAATAAATTTTAAAAAAACAACATTGCAGGTGTCCATATTTACTGACCACCCCACGAGGGCAGAGTTAGACACAAGGTCGGTTTTTAATGTAAGGAAAATTCAGCTTCCAAAAAGGGGCACTCTGGATTAGGACGAAAATTAAAATTGCCTCAGTCTAGAAGGATTTCTCCTTCACTGACCGAGGAGAGAAAAGATAAAGTTCAATAGTAGAACAGATACTACAGTTTGCTCCTAACCAAAAGGTCAAGGACCGTTTTGCCCTCGTGGGGAGGCAAGTAAATAGGGACACCATCTCTGCAATGTTTTATTTTTATTTTTGTTTATTTCGTTTGTTTATTATAAAACATTTGTAAATAAAACTATGCATTTTTTAAGTTTTATTTTATTTTGCTTGTAAATAAATATTTAATATGCTACCCCTCCCTTATTTTCTTAAAATAAATCTTTCACTACATTAAAAACCGACCTTGTGTCTTAACTCTGCACTTGTGGAGAGCCAATAGGGACACCATCTCTGCAATGTTAAGTTTTGTAAATAAAACTATGCATTTTTTAAATTTTATTTTATTATGCTTGTAAATAAATCTGCACAATATCTACTTCTTTCAATGTTTTTTGTTTAAATTTGTTTAATAAAAAGTTTGTAACTATTTTTAATGAAAATTTTTTTTTTTAATTATTTTTTTTTATAAAAGTGTGTGGTTTATAATTCACTCAGAAGTAAAAGAAAAAGAAACTGATGTCGATCTAACAAGTATCCTTTTGATGGTTTATATTTATTTTTTAAAACAATAAATACTTTTATGTTCAAGAATGAGCATTAAAAATTTGTATTATTCAGACTACTATTCTCATCTTAGTTATTTTCACAATGTTTCGGCCGATGTAACGTTGTGAAAATAAAAACCAAGATGAGAATAGTAGTTTGAATAATACAAATACATTGTTTCAATTTGACAAAGCTAATCTAATCAAAACAAAAATAACTATTTATATAAAAAAAAAAAGAAAATAATGCAACCTGACTGGTACTTTTATGTTACCATCAGAAATAAATTTATCTACCAAAAAAAACCCCCAGAAAATGGTAGCTATTTTGTTGGTAAATTAGGCTGCACATTTTTTCTTTCAGATATTACGATCATTTCCTAATTTATCTACCTTATATATGTTATCATGACTACAACACAGCCCCCCACCCCCACCCCTTCCAAATAAATAATAATAAAATGTCTAGATGTCAGATATAAAAAGCCAGATTTGTTCTTGACTGGGGAATGGAAGAAAGTATACTGTCAGTTGTCTTTTTCGACTTGTTCGCTTGGACTGGTTCTCTGTTAGGGTGACAATTTAGGAATGTTGAGTGCTGTATGTAAAACATGGTCCTAGAAAAGTTACAAGTATTTATTTTTTGTAAGCAATAAACATAAATATTCTTTTTATTTATAATACAATCTATTTCAAAATATGTTTTTTTTATTTGTGAAGGGGCGTAAGGTTTGAGGACATCATGCTAAACTCATTCCTTTTAACTGCAAGGTAATGACATTACTGAAAATACACTTGGCCCCTTTTTGTGTTCGTTTTTAATCATAAGTATGAAATTTAATAACTAAAAAAAAAAAGCTCCCCTCTCCAATAATCTGTATGTTTTTAATCATCAAACATCAAACCTTCTCCAAATGGGTGTTTTAAAGGAAAGAGAGAAAGAGGGAGAGAGAGAGAGGGAGGGAGAGAGACCGAGAGAGGGGGAGGAGAAATTCTTTATTTTAACCATTCACCTTCCCACCAGACATTTTTAGGAAACAAAAACTTGTTTATGTGAAGTGAGGGAAGATAAGAACAATCTAGAATTTCTCATCAAAATGTGTAAATTTCTTTTTATCTATTATTTATATTTCTTGATGAAGTTTCAATTTTATTGTAGTCATTAAACAGGAAGGGAATACAACGAATATTACTATAAGCAATAAAAAGTTGCAACACTACATATCTTATTTACTGTTAATGATTTATGCCTGTCTGTAACCAAAACTATGTCATTTATAATTCCCCTACATTTTTATTCACTACAATTTTATTTATACAAAATGAGTAAAAAATAATGCCCCATATTATTTATACTGTTAACCTCCTTTTACGATGAGATTGAACTGATATATACAAAATAATTGGGGTTCATAGAGCGATGCTGATCTGTAAAAAACAGATGGTAAGAAATAATTATTGATTTTGAATTATTAGGTTTTATTTTAATAATTAATAAAGTAATTTTGTGGATGAATCTTCAAAGAAAAGCAACAAAACAGAAGACAAAATAAATGTAATTTTATTATTTTCTTAATTATTTAAATGATGTAAAAGTTTTGCAATGAAATAATAGTGAATAGCAGAGCCGATGCCCATCTGAAGATATTCTATTATTTGCTTATACACCCACTCTTTTACCTACTGTAATAAACTTTAGACAATTTTAACTGTTTTTTTTGTTTTATTTTTATTCATAATTTAAAAAAATATTTACACTCACACAAAGAAAGGAAATAAGAAAGAAAAGAACTAACCAATTTTATTAAATTCTTTCTCATTCTTTTAATTTAACAATGGAAGCAGGAGTGATGTATGTTCCAAATAAGATTCCAGCTTTAATAATTAAAATTAAAATTTCTTTAATTAACATTAATATCATTTTAAAGATCATTACAGTAGCACCCCCCCTTCGAGATGAAAGTGTATTTTCATTTCGGAGAGAGGGAATTAAAAATAATATTAATGTAATCTTATTTGAAACCTTCTCCCCCAAATTGGTAGAAATTGCAATTTTTTTACAACTATTGAGAAAAACCCCTTCATTAATTTTGACCCAAAATTCTTTGTCAAAAGTTAGGATTAAGAATGATTTACTGGTGGACCTTGAAATACACTGATCTTCCAAATGCTAAGAAAAATGCAATCTTTTAGTAATGCTAAAAATCCATTCATTAGTGTTTGCCCCAAATCAACCAAAAGTTGCATTCAATCTGTACTTATATATATATATATAAATACCGTGATGATTGCTGGTGAACTACACAAATGTTTAAGTGAAGATTTACTTAGTTTTCCATTCATTGATGTGATTCAGATTTCAAATAAGTGTTAAATTTTCTCACAAAACTATGTGACAGAAAAGTGCATAGTTTTGTACTAGTATTTATAATAAACCTCGAAATAATGAAATTATCTTTCATCAAATATATTAAAAATAGATTTATTAAATAAACTTAAGATATTTCTTAATGAAATAAAATGTTTATATCATTGATTTATAATCTTTTTATTTTTGTTTAGATTTTTAAAAAATAAAAAATTCAAAATATGAAGATGCGGTAAAAAAATCTCCTGTCGAAATAAAATGTAACAAATTGTGATGCACTTTTTTCTCATTTGGTTACATCATTTATCAGCAATAAAAAAAAATTAAAAATGAAATTATATGAGATTTTAAAAACAACAAATGAAGATGACCATACTCCTTTGTAAAGAAAAACGTATATACACACAAAAAAATGTGCGTATATATTAATAACATTTTTTGAAAAAATAAGTTCTCTAAAACATAAATGATTTTTAAAAAAAAGAAAGATCTTTAAAGTGGTTGAACCAAAATTATTGAAGCTTTTTAAAAAGGAAAAAGAAAATGGAATATTTCTATACCCAAGAATTTTGTTCATTTTAAACAACCATTTTTGAGATTCCCACTGCCATTTTCTCACCCTCAGCAATGATTAAACATCATTTCTTTCAAAAGTCTTTAAAAACATCAGGTGCTTTACTTTGTATGAATTCCCCAGGCCATGTGTTTGTCGCTTACCATATGGCCATGAATATCTAAGATGACTGGTTGGTCTGGAAACCTGACATAAGATGTATTCCACGTTGTGATAATAGGACCGACACTGGAACGAGCTGCTCCCTTATAATGAAGACCATTTTCTGTTCTACCAACTGTAAAACCTACACCATCCCTAATAGTGTTACTGTATAATGTCAGTTCTCTGTTGATATATGCATAATGTATGTGCCACATAGACCACATCTTTAAGTTAGGTCCTCTTCCTCTGTACGCTAAATACCATTTCGTTGGCAAAATGTTTGGAACTATTGGTTTGAAATTCTGATTCTGTGATGCCGTCTTAAACCATTTAAGAAAACCGATCCAGTTTTTGATGTTTGGAGAAAATCCCCAAGTGCCAAGAACTGGGTACAAAAAGACAGCATTTCCTAGAGGTGCTTTTAGATGTCCGGAATCCCCAGCATGCTTCATACTTATACTTTGAAGAGCATAGCCATTAACTTCAGGATATTTGTCATATTTTTTATGGGCAGCTTTCAAATAACGATAGAAAAATGGAGAAACATTTACATCATCTTCGAGAATGATTCCTATTTCTTTAGAATCCTCACTTGGTTGCCATGTTTGTAACCATTGGCCATAGAGTCCCACATGTCTGGTATGATTATGAACTTGGTAAGTGCCGTGCAGAAATTTGAAACTTGAAACAGCTTTGTATGTCTTCTCGTGAATAATGCCAGCAGACGACCTGTCAATCCAGACATCGACATGGACGTTGTCGCCTAAGTACTCAGCATTATTCAAAGTGGCCAAACATTTCATCACAGATTCAGCACGATTATAGACAATAACAATCACTCGCAAGTCGATATCTTTCATATTAAAACTTTTCACTGCATAATTGTTTAAAGGATTGCCATGGTCCATAGCAAACCATAAAATTCCCCAAAAAGCAATAGTCGTACAAATAAATAGCAATCTTGTGAGATTCAGTCTCTTCATCATGGCAGAGATAATCTGGACAAAAAGAAAGAAAATTAAAAGTTAAATTTACCTGCATAACAACAATAGTCAGTAATGGATACTAATTGAGTAACAAAAAAAGGCGAAAAAAATGAAAAACAAGAAGTTGGACATTTTTAATTCTTTAATGTTAAATCTCAGCAGCAATAAAGATTCGAGATTTCTACGTTTGAATATTTCCTATCGTCAGCTCTAAAGGAAATGATTTGAAATTTCACGTTTAACAGTTAAGCAGTTTCACATATTCAAGCAAATTTTTAAGCATTTTCTACTGAAAAGAAAAAATGATGGTTAATTTATGAAAAAAGATTGAAAGAAAAGAAAACAAGGAAGAAATAAGCAACCTCTCTGAACAAGAAACAAACACGAATGCTGGAACATTTCACAGCAACCAAATAGCTTTTTAACCACCTCTGATCCAATTAGCACGTCGCTCAAAAGTCTACTGCCAGAAACAGAAAAACTGGCGCTTTTATGCGTTTCTTTATACATAAGTCTCTCGCAAAAACAAATCTTTCACTTGTGTTAGCCTCGTTTTGGCTGATAACACATATGCTGTGTATATGGTCTCAACCAGATTCGCTTTGTTTAATTCTGCCATCCACAGCAAACCACACAGCCGACCCTTACGTTGTCAAGGTAGGTTTCCATCATAAATTACAAATTTTTCACCCATCAGGATTCAAAATAACGTGAATATATAATTTTATAGCATGAATTTATATCTACACTTATGAAAATATTTAATATTTTACTAGGATTTATATCTTGAAATTATATATCAGAATCACAATAAAAGGAAAAAAAAACACCTGGATAATTGCCCTAGTAAGGACCCTTCATGAATTGGACAAAAGAAGAACTCAGTAACCTGGATCAATGAACTAGGAAACTAATGACTATGCACAAGCCATTACATCCAAAGAATGATGTTGATCGACTATGTAAAAAAGGAAATAAAACTAATCAGATTGAAGAGAATGCAATCAAAAGCTAGAGAAAAATATAAAACAAAATACAGCATCAAGAATGGTGAAATAAGAAATAAAAACGTGAGAAAATAAAAATGTACAAAGAAAGCAGCTACATGGACTATTTATAAGAACGACCACACAAATTGCACACAAGAAAATATGAACACTTAAAAATAGAAATGAAATCACTACTGACAGCTGATAAAAAAATTGATTAGAATCAACGGCAAATATAGACTCTGTATACAAAGAAACGAAACAGTAAACCACATAAATGCATGCAGTAAGGTAGCCAAAAAGGAATATAAAAAACAGACATAACAACACTTTGAACACACAGACAAACGGTACAAACACAAACTGAAGACAGTATTGGAAAATAAAAGGCAGAAAATACTCTAGGATTTTGAAATACAAACTTATGTAAGCTAGTAGACCAGACATGATAATGATGAAGGAAAAATAATCCCTGCCAGTCTCAGTAGATCACAGGCTGAAGCTGAAAACAGGAAAACTAAGTAAATACTTGGAATTGTCAGAACAACAAAGACACGGGGGTGGTGGCAGCAGTAGCTAGCAGCCGTGTGGAAAAGGAGAAAAATACCTGAATGTAAGTGGCAGACGACAAGATGAAAACGTGGCGCAAATTTTGAAGGTAGTGAATTGTAAGAAAATGGCTGAGAAAGTCAAATAACATATCGTGTTCTGTCAGAGATAAGGTTTACATGCCTTGGAATATAGAAATATTTTATAATGAATTATTTATTTGAAGAAAATATAAAAACAATGAATATTGAATGCATCATTGCCTGAAAATCTTTCTTCTATTACGAGAATTAAGGAACAATCTAAAGAGCTAATTACTTGAACTCTGTTAAACTTTTGATCTACATAAAAATATGTATATTCAATGGACGAATATAGTCACTAAACTATTGTATTAAATGGTTTATTATTATGTGTTCGTCTTTTTCTTATCCTGTTCAATGTCTTTTTACCTGCGGTCATGCTTTGAGCCAACGATTTCCAGAAAAAATATAAATGCTATTATGGAACACGGTCATACATATTAGATCACTGTGTAGAAGTTTTGACTAAACAAGTAAGATTTACTATAAAAAAGTTAAAAAGAAATCACTTCGTTTTTGTGGTCCTTCTCAACACTAACATATTTTCATTTCTTGCATCATGATAGCCTTCTAATACTCCACTATATACATTTTACATGCAATGCTTTAAGCAAACTACATCTCCTTATTATCCTCTTTTACTCAATCTGTTCCCAATTGTCAAAATAGAACTAGAAGAGAAATTAAGTAGATTTTTGGTTTGAGTGATTTGCACAATTGGACTATGAATGACTAGTAGGGAGATCCGGTGTTACCCAAGATGAATGATATCAATTTGTGTCCAGCCTACATCAATTGTTATTTTTTTCATTTTATAAAACTCAATTTTTGGATTCGGGCCCAAGGATATACTCAGTATTGGGTGAAAAGTGTGGAAGTAAAGTAACATTAATTGAAATAAATTCATAGTCTTTAACCCACTCAAGGCTTTCCCACGGAAATGAATGAGGATCCCTGTGCACTCCTTTTCCAAGCCCTGAACTCCTTATTAACATTTCTATTTTGATTTTTTAAACTTCTATAATTTTCAAGTTATAAAGAAAATAAAACTAAGTTTACCATATTTCCTTTTAATGAATATAAAGCACAAAATCAACATCATAAGTGAATGCAGCAAGCTAGCCCAAAAGGAATATAAAAATAGATCTGAGAGGGTCGGAAAGGTCGTCCACTGAAAACTATGCAAACGAATACACATCAAATACACAAAAATATTGTACAAACAGAAATCAGAGGGGCAATTAGACAATGAAAGGCATAAAACCCTCTGGGATGTTGAAATACAAACTCATCCAAGCTAGAAACCAAACAGGATAATAGTCAATAAGATGGGAAAAAAACACCTGCCAAGTAGTAGATTTCACCATCCCAGTGATCATAAGGTGACAAGATGAAGTAGAAAAACTAAGAAAATACATAGAACTTTCCAGAGAGTTGAAGCGGCGAGGAAACATGAAAAAAGATTACTCCAGGTGCATTACTGAGATTTTCAAGGGTAAAGGAAGAGTTCTGGATCAGAGGCTTAAAGTTGATGGATCAGGTCCTGAAAGTGATTGAGAGAATAACTGAGCAGCAGATAAGTCAGATATACACTTATGAAATGCAGTTTAGTTTTATATCTGGGCAAAGTAGCACTGATGCTATATTTATCTCAAGATACATGCAAGAGACGTATCTTGGTAGAAGAAAAACCTGTATTTGGCTTGACAGAGTACCAAGAGAGGTTACCTGGTGGACTTAATGTTGGTGAAGGTTGTTCACGCAATATACAAAAATGCTCTAAGTCGGGTTAGAATTAACAGCATAAGTGAATGCAGCAAGCTAGCCCAAAAAGGAATATAAAAATAGATCTGAGAGGGTCGGAAAGGTCGTCCACTGAAAACTATGCAAACGAATACACATCAAATACACAGAAATGATTGTTAAGTTAAAGACTTGGGAGAATGTTATGGAAAGTAAAGGTCTGAGAGTTAATGTTACCAAGACTAAAGAGATGATCAGTGGTTGTAGTGTTGGTAAAGTCCCAAAAAGAGGAAAGTTCGCCTGCTCAGTTTGTGGAAAGGGAATCAGGTGCAATTCAATTTTTTGTGGTACTTGTAAGTAAACAAAAAGTGCAGTGGAATTACTGGTAGCTTGAGAGAAGATAACCAATTTATGTGCAAGAAGTGTAAGACAATGAAGATGGATGAGAACTCAGATGTGGACAAAGTATATCTGGATGATGAAGCTATTGAGAAGTTTTGTTACCTTGGTGATACCATTGGAGCACAGGGTGGAGCAGGTGCTAATGTGATTGCAAGAGTTAGGAGTGGATGGAGTAAGTTCAGGGAACTTCTGACATTACTAATCAGTAGAGTGTTACACTGTCAACCAAGGGATAAGTCTATCAGGCATGTGTATGCACAGTGTGATGATGTATGGAAGTGAAAGCTGGCCAATCAGGGTTGCATGGAGAGAAATGATATGAGAATGATACAATGGATGTGTAATTTGAGTCTTAAAGATAGGCTTAGTTCTAATGATCCCAGAAGATTAAATATGGACAGTTTAGGAAGATGTATGCAGAACAGGATACTTCGATGGTATAGTCACGTTGAAAGTTCTCGTGTTAGCAAATGTAGAACAGTTGAGATATAAGGTTCAGTTCACAGAGAAAAGCCATGGAAAACATGGGAAGTGATAAGGATGGATTTGAGAGAAGAAGGCATAAATAAAACCTGACCAGAGATAGATTAGTTTGGGAGTCAATTTCTTAAAAATGTCCAATGCATGCCAGCATGTAAAACGAACGTTAAACTAAATATGATGATGATGATGATGATGATGATGATGATGCAATACTAATAATCTTAAGAGCACAAGAAAGAGTTCTGGTAAAAGCTAGAAAATGGACTAGAAGAAATTAGAATTATAGGATTCACTAAATAAAAATTATGGCATTAATCAAATCAGCTGGCATATAAAGAAAACGAGGGGTAAGCTTTTTTGTCAGCCAGCCTAGTAACCTCTTCTCTCCCTATTGAACTCTTGAAGGGCTTATTTTTTAGCTAGCCTGTTTGGAGTCCAGGGGATTGAATGCTGGTGGTTGGGTCTCTTTTAAGCTTGATTTGTCTTGAAGTGATTCTACCTTTCTCTCCCTTTTTATTATTTTTTTTTCTACAAATCCACACAACAAACACCTTACTATTTCAAGAGATCAAAGGTAAAACTTTCGTAAAGTTCAGTTTTTTCTCTTAAGCAAATCTCCTCACATCCTTACTCTTTGTAAGACTACAGCTTCCTATTTAATTAGTTTCTTTCCAAGAACTGCAGGCTTGTGGAACTCTCTTCCTGCTGATTATTTTCCTCCTATCCATAGCCTTGGTCTTTTCAAGACTAAGGCCAATAGGCATCTCCTGACTTTGCAATAATCATATTTTGTTCTTGTTAGCTCCTTACATCAAGTTGCTTCATGCCTTGTCTGGAGTAATTTCCATTTAAAAAAAAACTCCTAGAGTTTGGAAACAAATTCACATAACCAAGTGATGTGCGCAACCAATAATATAAAATTAAATTTTCTTTAAATAAATATGAAAAATATTTAAGTAGGAAACACACATTCATCCTTTTAGCAACTAACATTCATCCTTTATGATGTGGCACTGCTTTTACAAACTAACATTCATTCTATATGATTTTGCACTGCTTTTGGCAACTAACATTCATCCTTTATGATATGGCACCATTTTTGGCAACTAACATTCATCATTTATAATGTCACACCACTTTTGGCAACTAACATTCTTTCTTTATGATGTCACACCACTTTTGGCAACTAACATTTATCCTTTATGATGTCACACCACTTTTGGCAACTAACATTTATCCTTTATGATGTTGCACTGCTTTTGGCAACTAACATTCATCCTTTATCATGTTGCACCGCTTTTGGCAACTAACATTCATCCTTTATGATGTCACACCACTTTTGGCAACTAACATTTTTCCTTTATGATATCTCACAGCTTTTGGCAACTAACATTCTTTCTTTATGATGTCACACCACTTTTGGCAACTAACATTTATCCTTTATGATGTTGCACTGCTTTTGGCAATTAACATTTTCCCTTTATGATGTTGCACTGCTTTTGGCAACTAATATTCATCCTTTATCATATTGCACCGCTATTGGCAACTAACATTTCCCCTTTTTGATGTTGCACCGCTTTTGGCAATTAACATTTTCCCTTTATGATGTTGCACTGCTATTGGCAACTAACATTCATCCTTTACGATGTTGCACCACTATTGGCAAATAACATTTTCCCTTTATGATGTTGCACCACTTTTGGCAATTAACATTTTCCCTTTATGATGTTGCACTGCTTTTGGCAACTAACATTCATCCTTTATGATGTTGCACAGCTATTGGCAAATAACATTTTCCCTTTATGATGTTGCACTGCTTTTGGCAACTAATATTCATCCTTTATCATGTTGCACCGCTATTGGCAACTAACATTTCACCTTTTTGATGTTGCACCGCTTTTGGCAACTAACAATCATCTATCATGATGTTGCACCGCTTTTTGCAACTAACATTCATCCTTTATGATGTTGCACTGCTTTTGACAACTAACATGCATTCTTTATCATGTTGCACAGCTATTGGCAAATAACATTTTCCCTTTATGATGTTGCACCGCTTTTGGCAATTAACATTTTCCCTTTATGATGTTGCACTGCTTTTGGCAACTAATATTCATCCTTTATCATATTGCACCGCTATTGGCAACTAACATTTCCCCTTTTTGATGTTGCACCTCTTTTGGCAACTAACATTCATCTATTATGATGTTGCACTGCTATTGGCAACTAAAATTTTCCCTTTATGATGTTGCACCGCTTTTGGCAATTAACATTCATCCTTTATGATGTTGCACCACTATTGGCAAATAACATTTTCCCTTTATGATGTTGCACCGCTTTTGGCAAATAACATTTTCCCTTTATGATGTTGCACCGCTATTGGCAACTAACATTTTCCCTTTATGATGTTGCACCACTTTTGGCAATTAACATTCTTCGTTTATGATGTCACCCTGATTTTGGCAACCAGCATTCATATTTTATGTCACACCGCTTTGTTTACATTAGTTTTAAATTTCTGCATGTCAGTGCTGTCGAGGAAACAGGGAGGGAGTTCCAGAGGCCAGTAGCACGAGGAAAGAAGTTATTTGAGTAGAAAGCTCTCCAGCATCTGGGGACCTCCACAGTGAATGGATGGGATTTAGTTGATTGTCGAGTTGATCTAGTGAATTTACGTTGAGGGGGCACTAGTGTAGCCAATTCATCGGAGCATAATCCATTGAAGTATTTGTAAAACAAGCACAAGGATGCTACATTGTGGCGATGGGACAGAGCTTGGTTGACAGTGAGGGACCTATTAGGTTGGCGACTCTTTTTTGGACCTTGTCAAGGCGGGAGAGACTAGTAGATGATGCACCAGCCCAGATGTGGCAACAATACACCATGCATGGGCGGATGGTGGCTTTGTAGAGATACAGGATAATATCAGCCTTGGCAATGGCAATGTCTTCGATGTATTTGTTCCAATTCATGTTACCTGGGAAGGTTAGGCCGAGGCGTTTGAATGATGAATTCTCAGGTAGAGTGTTATTTGCCATGATAATCGGTGGTTGGAGAGGTTTCTTGTAGTTATTGAAGGAAAGGAGCTTTGTCTTTGCGGCATTAAAAGTTACCAACCATTTATGACCCCAATCCACTACAGCCTGGAGGTCATTTTCTAAGGATTCAGCCATTGCCTCGGATATGATCGCGTCTGTTTTGCCAACATGGCGAGAGTAAAGCGTGGTGTCGTCAGCAAATAAACCAATCTCAGACTATGTCATAAGGGAGATTGTTTATATAGATTAGGAACAATAAAGGTCCAAGGATAGATCCCTGGGGTACACCAGCATTTATGTCATGTTGCGTAGATGAGCGGCCATCGAGGACAACCTGGATTTTTCTTTTGGTTAGGAAGGATCTAAGTAATTGCCCAGTAATACTGTATGAGTGTATTTTCAGGAGAAGCCCTTTATGCCATACCTTGTCAAAGGCCTTGGATAATGCGTTCAGAGATGACCGTTAGGATGTCTGCAGTAGATCGTGCTTGTCTAAATCCATCAGAAAGAAGTTTAGCATTAACTAAGTGCCGTACTATCCCTAGATTGATTAAGGATTCAAAGATTTTAGCAAAGATCGGCAGTAGACTGATTTGGCGGTAGTTCTGAGGATCGGTTCTATTCCCAGAATTCTTGTAGACTGGTACCACAGAGGCAATTTTCCAGCTATCGGGGAAGCAAGATTCAGCTAGGCATTTATTGTAGAGGACAGGGGCCAGTTCAGCAGAGCATTTCTTTATTACTATTACAGGTATAAGATCAGGTCCACAAGCTTTGGAGGTGTCAAGGTTTTTTATGATGTCTCTGACCTGGAATGGGGTGATGACCAGGTTATCAAGTGTGGCTTCGGTCCACAATGGGAATTTGGGGATGGGGTGGTTATCTGAGTCCAAAGTGGAGTTAGAAGCGAAACACTGGGCAAGTAGTTCAGCCTTATCAGTGGCCGTGCAAACAACATCATTGTGGTTTGATAGTGGGGGAATCATTGTTCACTACACTATTGTAGATTTTCCAGAAATCACGAGTACCTAGTTTCTGTGACTGAATGCGTTTTTTTGTTAACTAACATTGTTTTGTTGGCAACTAACATTCATCTTTTATGTCGCACAGCTTTTTGGCAACTAACATTCATCCTATATGATTTTGCACCGGTTTTGGCAAAAAACCTTTTCTATTATAATGTTGCACCGATTTTGGCAATTAATATTCTTTTATGATGTCACACCGCTTTTAATAAATAACATTCTTCCTTTATGATGTCTCCCTACTTTTGGCAACTAACATTCTTTCTTTATGATGTCTCCCTGCTTTTGGCAACTAACATTCTTTCTTTATGATGTCTCCCTACTTTTGGCAACTAACATTCTTTCTTTATGATGTCTCCCTGCTTTTGGCAACTAACATTCTTTCTTTATGATGTCTCCCTGCTTTTGGCAACTAACATTCTTTCTTTATGATGTCTCCCTGCTTTTGGCAACTAACATTCTTTCTTTATGATGTCTCCCTACTTTTGGCAACTAACATTCTTTCTTTATGATGTCTCCCTGCTTTTGGCAACTAACATTCTTTCTTTATGATGTCTCCCTGCTTTTGGCAACTAACATTCTTTCTTTATGATGTCTCCCTGCTTTTGGCAACTAACATTCTTTCTTTATGATGTCTCCCTACTTTTGGCAACTAACATTCTTTCTTTATGATGTCTCCCTGCTTTTGGCAACTAACATTCTTTCTTTATGATGTCTCCCTACTTTTGGCAACTAACATTCTTTCTTTATGATGTCTCCCTACTTTTGGCAACTAACATTCTTTCTTTATGATGTCTCCCTACTTTTGGCAACTAACATTCTTTCTTTATGATGTCTCCCTACTTTTGGCAACTAACATTCTTTCTTTATGATGTCTCCCTACTTTTGGCAACTAACATTCTTTCTTTATGATGTCTCCCTGCTTTTGGCAACTAACATTCTTTCTTTATGATGTCTCCCTGCTTTTGGCAACTAACATTTATATGTTAGTTGCCAAAATCAGTGCAGCATCTAGTTCTAGTTAGGAATCAGCTGAACCTCTTCAGGCCAAGTTCTTAGTATGAAGGTGGAAATAAGAAATGAAGATTTCTTCAGAGATATTTTTTTAATTTTATTAATTTGTTATATTTGGAGTTAATTCTGGAACATGTGAGACAAGATAATATTCATTTCAATCTTCCTGATTTTTGAATGAGGTAGGAGCGGTAAGTCACCATCAACAGATTGAGAATTAGATAAAATTTTAACAGCTAACATTTTTACTCTCACTCAACTCACCTTGAAACAAAATAAATGTGAGGCAAACATACACTACTCGTCAGTATGGATATACGCGTAGACTAGTTATAATGTGTGCATCTGGTTAATAATAATTTTATCTACCTATATATGTGATTTAATAGAGACTCCAATGTGTAGAGGCAAGTGAATCTGTGTGTATATATGTATACCAATGATAAAAACTTGATGTCTGAATCTATATGGCAATTGACTGAAGAGTATTGTATGTTTACGCCACATTTATTTTGTTTCTAGGTGGGCCGAGTGAGAGTAAAAATGTTAGGTGCCAAAATTTTATCTAATTCTCAATTCCAGAATAAATTCACAACATAACATAGAAAAAATTAATAAAATTAAAAAATATCAATCGTTATATTCATAATTTTTATATTAAATATCATGTGACCTTTGCTACTTATAACCTCTCTGAAGGAATGTTTTCATTCCTGTGTACCCGACTCCTCTAGCTTTCGTGACGTCACCAGTTCGGGCGGTTTGGGTTTGGTTGATCACCCGGTACTGCTCGGGAGAAGTTGCTGTTCTGATGAAGAGTGCCAATGTTGAAACGCCTGGTCCAATGACTACTCACTCTCACGTTATGTTTGTTTAAATCAGTGAGCAATCAAGTAAGTTGGGTCAGTAACCTTGTCTCGCTGTGAACAGAAGAGTCATTTCATGCAGAACAGTTGAATGGAAAGAATTAAGTCCGTAACGACTTTGTCTGTTTGGTTTTCTTAGAAGAAGAATTATTAAAAAAAAAATAATCAAAAATAATGTACACTGGTTTGTTTACAAAGCCAGGCTGTTCGATAATATCAAAGTTTAACTGTGTGTGTTAGTCGGATTGACAGGCGCTAATAATTCTGGGCATCTGGATCGTTGTCAGTGAAAATCTGTTCTAAGTTTGGGACGAGAAAATAACATATACACAAATTATTATGATGGGTTCGATGAGAAGAAATACAGAGCAAGTTCTTTCGTCCAATTCTCTCGTAACCGACTGATGTCTCCGATTCTCCCTCTCCAACCGTCGGTGTCAGCGGGTGATGGCCGCTCACTGACTGTCACTCTCACTGTCTTTCAAACTGTTCTAGCTTGCCTTTTTATCGAGACATACTTCGCCTCTACACGGGGGGGGGGCTCCAATTTATCCTAAGAACAAATTTTATTGCGTTTATCCAGATTTTCTAAAAGCAATTTAGACAACAGCTGAGAGATATCAGGACTCTCTCGCAGAGTGATTAACCAGCGTCCATTTCAGACGACCCACTTAAGACCAGTTGACCCGATTTGAGATTTAACACTTGACCGTCATTTCTAACTCACGCTGAGTTCAGCTGTCAGTCTCATATTGACTTGAGAAGTTAATTCTTTTTTTTTCTTTATCTTTTGATAAGCTGATAAAATTAATATAATTCGGTTTTCTCTTTCTCATCACGATACGTTCAGAGATTTTTAGGATTTCTTTCTGTCTATTCATACTAGCACAGTAATTGCACTATTGACCTTCATAGGCTCAAGGTCAACTCATACCAGCGCTGCCCGACACTGTCACACCTACCATTATACTAAGAACTGAAGAGATTCAGCTGATTTCCAACTAGAATGGAAGCCTGTCTGCAAATGTGTAGCCAAAACTGTTTGTACAAATAAAAATTTATACTAAATAAATGTGACAATATTATCAGACGAAAAAGGATTGATTCAAAAGCGGACCCTGGTTTTTCCTAAGAAGACGTTTAGATTATTTTTGCACCAAAAGAAAAATGAAGTCCGATAAGAAAGAAAGAGTTATTTTTCTTTTCTCAATATTTTGGGAGATAGGAAATCCCAAATGAGAGTGATGACATTCATTAATGTCAGTTGTGGTGTCAACAGATCCATCTGCTGGTTGGTCGCAAATGAGGACTGGGCCATCTGGCTTTCGTATGTTGCAAACACAATAAGGCTTTTGCCAATAATGGTGATTGTGACAATATTTTTGGATTGAAAAAAATTAATATGAGATTGGTCTTGGTTTTCTTAAGTTATGAAAATGAAAGAATTTAAAAGTGGGAAAGACGAAAATTGATAAGAGAAATAAAGGTTGTTTTCCTTGCCTCAAAGATTTGGGGTATGGGAAAGACCAAGGTAAAATATGAGTGACCCGCCATACATTCACCGTGTCATGAACAGGGCAGAGTTGTTGGATGTTGAAGTGTTAAGATAACATGCGGTCATGAAATCAAACATTTGCAAGAAATGGCAATTTGTTTTTACTAAAGATACAGACACTGTGGTTTGGTGAGAGGAAAGGTAGGATCACATACATCGCCGCGATTGGCATGGTTGTATGGGGCAAATTGGTGACGTCACCTGGTCGAGGAGGTGGGGTACAAATATAAATCTCTCTCTCTCTCACACACACACACACACACACCGATAGCAGTGAGAATTAGCTTTTTTTTACCAGTTCAGAACAGAGTTTTGATTTGCACTTACTCCATGCCTTCTCTGACAGAACTTAATATTATCAGGAATGTGAGTGGCGAATGACAAAAGAATCTGAAATGGAGATGAATTTCCCAACATGGGTTGCCATGGCACCACCCCTTACACGTATGAAATTTAATGTAAAATGATCCGCCATTTCCAGGCCATTCTAGCTTTTTGGGGCAGTTAACCAAAAAATGTTTTTGCTATGGGAGATAAATTCTGTGCATTTTTTTTGTATTTTTTTGATTTAGCAATATCTTTTTTTTACCAAAAATATCTACTGACATGTTTAAAGGAGACAAAAAGTCATTCATTGATGAAACAAAAGTCTTCCAACTCCCCTACCCATGAATCGTTTGAAATATGGCAAAATTAACATTTTCAGAGATAGGGGAAAGGGAGGCAAAGCAAGGCAAGATAAAATGTGACAGAGAGAGAAGAGGAAGAGAGAAAACACAGGAAGAGAGAAAACACAGGAAAAGAGAAAGAAAACAAAATCGAGCCAAAAGTGCGTAAAGCTCTAGAAATTTGGCCTTTTCTAAAAAAAAAAAAAAAAAAATTTTTTTAATTTAAAAAAAAGAGCGGAATTCATCTTTTATAATTATATATAATTATAAAAAAGCCGAGAACTTACATCCCTGTATTAAATAAAAAGAACTTGTTTTTGTTATACTGTTACCATGGTTTCACACGTGTGAAATCTTCAGACTATCTAGCTCTGAGATTAGGGTCAAATTCACTATTTGTTATATGATAGAATGATAAATAGATTAAACTGTCTGAAGATCACATGTGCATGAAATAATAGTATAAAAAAATAACTCAACTTTTTATGTAATATATAATACATTTACATATATATAAATACATACTAGCTATATCTATAGTCAGTGTTGCCCGGGACTCTTGTTACTTTCATTTTTGTTTCACTTTATTTTTATTATTTTAGTTTTTAATAAAGAAATGGTAAAACTTGGAATTATCTTGTTTTATATATCCATCATGTTACTTTTCCCCTCCATTTAACTTGTTTTGTCAAGAGTTTTGAGTGTATGATTAAACTTGCCATAATTTAGTGTTTTTAATGTTTAATGTAAAATTTCTATTTTAACTTAAACATAGTTTTAAATAAAATTAAGGGAGCAATAGAAACCCATTTCAGTGTAAATAATTAGCAACCATACATTAGGAAATTACTTTTATAAAGAGGGGAGTGAGCAAAAAAAATTCTAATAGTCAACATAGTTGCATAAATTTTAATTCTTATCAAAAATTAATTTGCAAACATTAGAATTTACAAAAATCATTCTTCAGCATGATGTCCATTTTTAAAATGTAAATAAATAAACATTGTTATTTTTGCTAGAAATAAATGTTAAAATAAAAATGTTTTTAACGTTAGTTTCGAATTTTAATGTTAAAAAAAGTTAAAATAATAAAGTGTAAATTATTACTTAAGTAGAAAAACTGTTTCATGTGTCGGTAGTGAATATTTATTTCAATAAATTAATCTTTTTTTTAGTGAATAGAAATTATATTATCTAATTTAGCATTGTAGTTGTAGAATTATATTTTTCTTATTTTGTATTTTATTTCTTAATTTGATATATTGTGGAAAAGTGGTGCATGTAGAAAAATGTCCCTTACTAAAAAAATTGTCCGTTAACGAGTGGTGGTAAATGAAGTACATTTCAGATGGAGTAAAAACTCCTCCTTTTTCTGAATATCACTAAAAAGTAATAAAATATTGAAGCAGATTAAGTGTGCTTTTGCTAAAATTGAATGCTAGCTATCATGAAACAGAATGAGATATTCTGTTGGATTAAAAAAAGCTATTAAACGTTTACATATGACCACTTTGGCTAACTTTACTTTTTATATAAAAATAAGTAAAGTGATTGACCATGGTCGAGGGCAATCTGAAGGCTCCTTTTTCATTAGCTACTACACCAAGGTGTAAGGGAGGGCACCACTCCTTTACCAGGATTAGTTCACTCACCATAATGTTGAGTGTTTAGCAAGGAGACATCAACTACCATTTTATAAGTCTTTGGTATGATTCGACCGATGATTAAACCGTGGTCTCCCAGCCGATTAACGAATATACTAACTATCATATCATATATGTTAGGTGCTCCCTCTTCTCAGGAGGAAGCACACGCTCAAATCCTGTACAAGCCTCAGTTTTTACTGTCGTATGCTTTGTTAATTTCCAGCCCCACAAATTAAATAATTGCTAGTTTAGTAATATTATCCACGCAAACAATAGCATCAACAAAAAAACAAAACAGCTTGATGCGTATCCATACTGTCAAAAATAAATAAGTAGTATGAGAACATCCCAATAATCAGTCTTTGTGATTTCAGATTTAGAGAAGGTGGCATCTCAAGCAGAGGTTTAAGGCGATCGTAGTCAGGCGATATATGGTTGTTTTTGATACGTATCCAAGTAAAGTTATGGTCGAGACTGAAACGATGCTTTTATTCTTATTAAGCGTGCTGTACTATTTAGCTACCCTATAAAATCTTTGAAGATTGTAGTCATGGTCTGTTTGTTTTTTTTTCCACAGATGGTAACGTTATCTACATAGACAAATGTATCTGATAATTTCTCCCTGTCGACAATGCTGTTAATGCTTCTTTGGAATGAACTCCATTATTAACACCGAATAGCAGGCGAGTAAACGGATACAATTCACCATCTACCTCGAAGGCTGTAAATTTATGATCCTCGTTATTGATAGGGATTTAGTGGTAAGCTGATTTAAGATCAAGAGTAGTAAAAATATTATACCTGGCTATTTCCTCGACCATGTTTTATATATTCAGCATAGGGTAAGCATCCAGTTCGTGTTGGTGTCGCTATAATGGATCACCATTCTTTTTTTCTAGTTTTCATTTGATGTTACTAGAACCTGCGCTTACCAAGGTGAAATTTAGGGTTCTATTATATTTTAATCCAACAATTTTCGGTCAATGATATTGCTTTTTGTTCTGGGATAACTTTAAGGTTCAATTTTTTTTTTTCAGTATTGTCGTTAATAAAAGTCCCTACGCTACCAGAATCTACCATGGCATTGACAGTGCAACCATTTATTTTACACTTAGTTAATGTAATGTCTTTTTCTCTTCCTAGTCACGTGAGACTAGAAAATTCAGGGTCTTCATTTAATACTGCCGATACAAAAGATCTGCAGACTTTGGCCTAATGTCCTTTTTCCAAACACTTTTTGCGGTTTGAGTCACTGGCCGGACAAAGGTGACGCGGATGACGAGAATTCCCACATGAAAAACAAATTTCCTTTGGCCTCATATTTTTGTGTCGCTGCCAGACTTGTGTTTTCTCCTGAAGAGATTATTGGGGCGGAAATCATACTCTTGGTTGTAGCACGCAGAGTGTTTTTCGACTTTTTCAAAAGATCTTACCATCTTGTATGCTTCCTGAAAAGTTAGTGAGGATTTCTCGAGAAGTCGTCGAATTGAGGGGGACGAGATACCGCTAATAAAATCCCTCTGCATATATTGATTTTTACTTACTTTGGCACTCACGGCCTGGAAATTGCATGTTTTAGCAAAGTTTTACAACTGTAACATGAAAGAATCCACTGTTTGCGCTGGTTGCTGTTTCATAGTGATAAGTTGGTATCGGTTGTAGACTATATTAGTGGGCTTAATGTAGGCCACATCCAGAGTTCTTATGGCAGATGTATAGTCGTTTGTGTCACTAATCATTTGAAATACTTCTGCCGATATGCTATTTATCAATGCGTAGAAGTCGGTTTGGGTGTTTCAGTTTCTTCAGTGACGTTAAACGTACACAGGTAATTCATGAAAGTAAGCTTCCAATGTTTGTATTTTTTTCTGCATTAAAGGCTGTAGATTCAGTATCAGAATTGTTTGGGACGAAGTACTCTGTCCATTTTGTTTTGTAATTAAAATTGTAGTGAGAAAGAGAATAATAAAAAACTAGAATACCTTTGGTAAAGGTTTTAATTACAAAAGAAAGCTACAACAAATAATACACAGTGAAGAGGCATTTAAATAGTCTTGGGCTTAACGAAAAAAAAGTCTGATGTGTGAGTTTATCCAGTGGGAGAAGGGGTTAAGAATATAAATTACAACAATGTTGATGGTTCAATGCCACGTGGTAGGCCACTTAAGACGTGAAGGAATTAGTTAATGACCTGTTCCTAGCGTTTGGCAGCACAAGCAAAAGGGCAACAGACAGGAAAAGTTGGAAACCCTTCATGAAACATCTAACATCAGCATCAGACAAGACGTAAATGAAAAATCAAAAGAATAATAATCAAAATAATATATTACCGTTATATATCCTTACCTGTCAGTCCTAAAAGGGAGAGGGGATGTTCTTTTGATACTTTTCTTAGGGTTAATTTTCTCTTTATCAGGCTGTTTGTATATTCCTACTAATTCAAAACCTTTTTGCAGCAACTAATTTCATTTCAAATGTCTAACTCAAAGTTCATATCGTATTGTCGATCATACTGCACATGGGACCTCCTATCTAGACAAGTAATAGGTCGGGCTATTCTTTCATATGTTGTCACGGCCAATAATCACGCAGAGATAAATTACATTTATATTTTAAGCTGAAATACAATTTGGCTCAGAGTATGATCCTTTAGATTCATATAAGAAAAGAATGTCTACAGATTGGGACATGTCATATGATTAAAATGATAATCAATGAAAGACAGCAACACATGGATTTCCATGACAACAAAGTATGTAATTAAACAACCAAGAAGGGAGGTGACTGTGGTGAAGTGGATAATGACGCTGACTGACGACCTGGGTGTGCTAAATTTGAATCCAGTCAGTTCACTCGCACCACTTTCACTTATGAATGTTGGCAACATTCACGTGGTCCCTTCTAGTGTAAGTACCTGATTCTAGACTGAATCAGGGAAACCAATGCCAACAACAACAGAATCAAGCTACCTGATGTAGCTGCATTTACTTTAACAAGGAATAAAGAAAAGAAAGGAGATAGATGTAGCTGCATTTAACAAGGAATAAAGAAAAGGAGATAGATTTATGGCCTTAAATATGTATGCAAAGTGTGCAACATTTGCTACAGGAATTGAAATATTGATAAACAAATATAAAAATACTTACATCGATAATTTTGGACATTGATAAATGTTTAATGTCTGAAAGAGGAAAAAGAAAGAAAAGTAATTTATGACTTAAATCATAATATACTTGAGATGTGGTGACTGTTTCTCTGTATAATAAAAAAAATCAAAATATTATTGAAGAGTAACTTATTGGTACTTACATAACCTCTCACAAAGAGCTTCTATATGAAATGTACATTTTGCTTTATTCATTTATTTAATTTTTTTCTATGTAGGTTTATGAAGATAAGCATATTGAAGCATCCTACTCAGCCCTTGTAATACTATTTTATCAGTTTTATGACATTTTTTGGTACTTTGTTACATTAGGACCCACGCTAACTTTGACCATGACTCTAACTCCCACTTTGACCATAACCCTAACGATGGGGTCAAAGTTAGCTTGGATCCTAATGTAGCAGAGCACCCATTTTTTAAATATTTTTCTCAATTTCATTGACATTTTTCAAACATTGGGAAATGCTAAAGATTATTAGATTGTATAAATTCAGTTGTATTTGTTTTGTACAAATACAATAATTAATTTTTTTAAAATAAATATATGTCTTATGCGGGAAGTATTAACTATTTGTTCATCCTAATAACTAATTAACAATAAAAATATTCTTTACCATTAATTAGAAGAAAACAAATGTTAAGGAAATATAATTTTTACGGGATTCTGTGAAATTAACTTATAACTAGTTATGGGGTCGTACGAGTATTTTTAACAATTTAATGTTTTCATTAAAATGCAGTTTTCTAGTACGCCTGAAACCAAAATTATTTTACAAAACTGAAACCGTCCAGAAGAGTGCTATTACTATCACAGTGAAAAAGTCGTTCAGATTTTAATTAAATTAATTTTTATCAACATTTGTACTATTAATAATAGCTAAGATTGAACTATACACAGGAAGAACACCACGTCGCGGTCATCCATTATGAAAAGCAAACAAGAGCTCTCTCTCTCTGTCCCTCTTTCATTTTTCTATTTCTTTCTCCGGACTATGGGGTTAGTCTGCACCAGTCCCAGAAACAAAACTACTCCATGACAAAAAAAAAACAAAAACATTCCTCCTAGCACCTTTGCTACATATCAAACAGTGCCAGCATGTAAAACGGACATTAAACTTAATATGATGATGATATTTGTCATCTTTGTCATTGTGGTATTTTGTCTTGTGTCTCTAAATAATTGTAAGACAGACCACCATCATCAGCGCCTACAAAGTATCAGTGATCCTGCCCTCTACAATTAGCAACAGTTTCCAATCCTGCACATAGCACTATCATCATCATCTGCTTCAATACCTCTTTTCTAGAGACGTATTTATTTCTAATGAAATAAAAACACTTATCTTTATTGTACACTAGAGTCCGTCTTCCTTTTGTTGTTTTCACATTCATCACACCTTTTCATCATTTTCTTGCTAGCTGAAGGAGCTGAATGTTTTGTATACAACTAGTCATTGTCTATTTCATCCGTGCTACCGCTCCCGCTACACACCGTGAAATGTTGAGTTTAATATAAGCGTTTCTTGAAATAACAATCCTCATATAAATGATTCAAATTTTATGCTATGCAAACTTGTTATTCTGTTGAAAAATAATATTTAAAGTTTTAGTGAAAAAGAAAGTCATTTGTTTTTTATTAAAAATTCAAATCTTTCTCACCTTTTGGAAATAAATTGGTAAAAAGTTAGGCATTTTTACTGCTTTACAGTTTTTTTACATGAGGCAGAGACAAATTGAAGGTCTTAATCACCACGGAATTATAAGACGAAGCAGAATTTGAGGTCTCGACCCTGATTCTGGTATTCTCGATCACCATCCCAGCTTTAGGATTAATGTTGGGGTTAATGAATAACAGATTTTCATCCTTCTTATCCTTCTCATCATAAAGTAAATTTCAGAAACGTTCAAAGAGAAGATAACTCGTGTCTGACTAAATATTGTCATCATTGTTTTCACTAAAACTTGGAATAATATTTGGATTTTGATTACAACAAAAAGCCGGTGTTATTGAATTTTCTTAAACCAATTTCGTTCAGGTTAATTTGGGTTTTGTATTATCTCCTCTTACTGATGTTAAGTCAATTTGGTAATTATGTAGTTTCCCGACCAATGTAATTTTATCGGAAAGGTGATATGCAGTAGCAGCTCAAAAATTGTATTTTTTTTAATTATGAAATGCTGAACGTATTGGCATCAATTTATGAATAAAATCAACCTATGAAATAGAAAACAAAACACTTTAAATTAGTAAATAACTCGACACACAGTTCTAAACCAGTTGATCTGGAGACTAGTTTAGATCAAGCGAAATGATATTTTTATAAAATTGATTTTGATACGTTGCGAAAACAAAAAATTATGTTGTGAAATAAATATTTTAATTGTTTTAAATAAATTATTTTATATAACGAAGTAAAAGACTTTACTTCTTTTCGTTTTGTCTTAACCAGTCTCCATTCCGACCTTTTAGATCAGTTTACAGCACGTCCATGTTGGATTTATTTCTGGTGCGACCCATTCTGGAATATGGCATCCAAGCTTTATCCCTCTATTTCATTTGGGATATTCAGCGGGTTCAGAGAGCTTTGCGATGCGGGTGGTCCGTGGACTCCACATAAAGTCCTATGAACACGATTGAAGGCCCTTGTATTCGCTGGAGTATAGGCGGCTGCGTAGAGACCTCATCCATGTCTTTAATATGATGCACGGCAACTACAATGCGCCTCGCGACCTCTTCTTCACACCAGCTCGGCAAAGAGAGCTTTGTGGAAACTCTGAGAAGCTGTACCCAAGATAATTTCAGCTAAATCGTCGGAAGGAGTCTTTTTCGGTACGGGTTGCTGCACCGTGGAACAGACTGTTAGAAGCCATGCTAAGTCTACAGACCACCAAACAGTTCAAGACGGTGCTGGCCGCTGATCTTTGGATAATTACCTCTCACTTGAGCAGTGCAGGATGCGTGAGGACGCATTTCTGGCATAAAAAAACAAGAATTTAAATATACCTTTCAGGGTTTTTTTCACCCCAGTACCAAGTCGTGGTCTCCACAGAACCCAGCAAAAGATGTACCATAGTCGCTTTCGTCTCATTAGAAGAAAGTCAGCATTTTCTGTCCGTGATTCTTCTTCGTGAAACAGCCACCCAGAGCCAGTGATGATGTCTATTATATCCAGGATTAAAGCCACCTTGGAAAAAAAACATTCAGACGATTACATGGATTGGTGCACTTTGCTATATTTTGCCAATAAATTTGATTTGATGCTCAGGCTTCGGCTAATTTACTAAGTGTTTTTTTCTCCTATTTCATAGATAATACTAAATTGATTTTAACGCCAATACGTTCAGCATGTCAATCTTTAAAAAGAAAAAAAAAAAATTTCCGATAAAACTACATGGTTGCAGTCAATTTTGTACCAGATATTTTTAACTCTTTCTATGGCAACAAAATCTAGGCAGAACATTTTCAAATTTGCAGTGATATTTCACCACACTCCCACGTTGTGATTGATTGATCAGTGGGTAATTATCCGGATTGGGTCAGCAACTTAGTACCGCTGCAAAGCAAAGGGTCATTTCAAACAGAACAAGTGAAATAATAGAAAGAAAATAAAGTCTTCAACAACTCGTATGTTGGGATTTTTTTAGAAGAATAACTATTTGGTAAAGAGAATAGTAAATAAAAGAAAACTTGTATAAATTTCAAGTCAAGAACTATGTTTTTGGGACCGACGCTCTAATTGTTAATGGCCGATTTTTAGTTAGTTTAGCAAACTTGTCTAAGTCCGGGGAGGGTCTGTCCCAAAGCGACGTGAATTCGGTGGACGAGCAAGAATGAGTCACTGAAACCTGCTATGCATCGACTTATATTGAGATTAGTTGTGCGTGGCCCCAACCATTCCTAACCGAATTCAGTCAGCGAACAAAGAAAAAAAAATGTCTTCATCATTCCCCTTCCCCGAGTAATTGGTATTCTCAATCGACTCCCCCCCATCTCCCACTACTCACTGAGAGAATGTAATTCCACCAATGGTCGTATGTTCTCTTAACCTACGTCCACCCTCTCTCCCAATAGAATTTAGTCAGAGAACAAAAGGAAAGAAATGTCTTTCTCTTCATTGTCTCTCTTCCTTGTCATGGTTGAGGTTATTCTCACCGCTCACCGAGAAAATGTAATTCCACCACCATTCTTAACTTATGTCCACCAAAATCAACTCTGAAACTTTAGACAGCTCGACGCCGTCCTCTGCCTTATCGGCTTCTCGTTCAATGGAGACATCTATGCCTTTCTCTGTTAATTCACACTAGCGCGATACTTCTAATTCATACTAGTGTGTATTTTGGCTCCATCTTCCGTAGGGCCGCTCAACACTGTCCCAATATTTCGGATGTTTCGTTTGTTTATTAAAAAGTTTTGTGAAAGGTCAACCGGAAGACACTGGTGAAGACTGAAAGGCGTTCCTCTCGCTGTATCATTGATCTGGGGTCCTTATTCCCTGTATGGTCCAATGTTTTTTCCTTGACAAAAATTTATTTCATTTTTAAACATTTTTCTGATACTTTGTAAATACTGCATTCTTTTAAAGAGTACATCATAAAAGAAATACATTTTTAAAAAAATTTTTATCTTTCGTCATTAATATATTAACTGAACCAAATTGTTATAAAACTATAAATAATGGTTATGGTAATGTTGATTTAATCTCTATTTACAAAATTATTGAATGTAAAAAGTTTCCAAAACTTTCAATCTTTTACTACATGAGGATTTGCTAAGAATCAAAATTGTTGGCAGTTAAATGTTCTTTCTCTCTGGCAGTTTAAATGCTTCTAAATTCTTTTCAGATTTGTAAGGGTCACAAAGTAATTCATCTATTTTTTTTTCAACAAAAAATTAAAATGACTGAAGAAACCAAAATGCAATCTAGTGGATTCAATTTTGTAAGTATTATTATTTTTTTTTTTTAAATCTGGATCTCTAAAAAGTTATTTTTAGTACTTTACACGTCTAATTTGATTTTTTTTATTGGTAAATTTCAGTTTCCAAGTTCACTTACGCCTATCCTCTTATCAAACTTTTGAAGAGTTTATCAAAATATTGGATACAATACGTAAAGGGAAAACATAAATGCCCCCCCCCCCCCAAAAATGAGATTCTAAATTTTTTAGGCGATTACGTGTAAACACTAAAAAAAAAAAATTCTTTTGATTTAGAGTACGGGATTAGTTGCGCATATAAATTTAACGTAAAATGAACCCCCCTTTCCGAGCTATTCTAAATTTTTAGGGCATTAATTAAATCTTTTTACCACTAAACCTAAGTCCGACTGGCTAAGTCGTAAAACTACACATAATCGCTTTAAAAAGTAGAACCCACCCACCCCGCTCAAAAACCAATGCATAGAATTTATCTCCTATCGCAAAAGAAAATAGGTTAATTCCCCTAAAAAGTTAGAATGACCCGGAAATGGTGGACCATTTTATGTTAAAATTATATGCAAAACTGATCTCCCAATCTGCATTTTAAAATAATTGTTGTTTTTTTTCTTTCCGCGAAAGATGAGTAATACAATACATGAATTTTAAAACATATATTTTTCGTTTTACCACCCGGACTTAGAGTTAGTAGTAAAAAGGGTGCATGTTTTTTTTATGATGTAATCTTTAAAAGAATGGAGTATTTACAAAGTACCGGAAAAATGTTTAAATGAAATTTTAAAACTTTAGTCAAGAAAAAAAATTACAAAGATAATTGTAAAAAAATAAATATAAAAATTTTTTTTTAATTTTTTAAAATTAATGTTTTTTACGTTGGTGGGCTTTTGTTCGTGTTTGAATTATTTTGGTGGGCTTTTGGGTGCTTATGCATTATGGCAACGAACCAAATTCCCTTGTTTCTAGAAGAGTGAATCGAAAGGGGAGATAATTCGAGTTTATTTTTACGGGGACTCATAACGAAACGATTATATTCTAATTTTTTTTCTTATGGGAAACCGTAACACAGATGGAACAGTAGGGACCTCCAATTGGTTGTGAACTATTTACCCCCCCCCCCTATATATAACACGATGTAACTTTAATTTAGATTAAGATTATCAACAAAACTTTTTTACCATTCAAAAGAGGATACATTAAATAAACTGCTGATGATTTTTTAGAATTTTTTCCAGCATACGAAACTCATGAAAATGTGAAGTTAAAATGTTGTGTACTTTTTTTTACGTGATAAACTAACGTTCTTATGTATAAGCATTTATGTGCGCTGTGATAGGCACATTTTTAATAAATCTCGCATAAATCAAGTTATGGCCAGATCTTCACGAAAATTTCAATACTTATTCATTATAGGACTAATTTATCTTTAAAATGCTGTTTTCCTAAAATATATTAGGGAAAATATTTTTTTTACGTGATTCCCCCCCCCCCCCTGTTTCATTTTATGAAATATTGAACGAAATATATTGTCATCCGGCGATTTTTTTTTCTTATATAAAACTAAACTCTTTTAAAAAACACATTGGATTAATTTTATTAAATTTTACGTAAACTGTTTTAGTAAACTGGTCCGTGAATGCACAAATAAAAAGTGGAAATAAAAGCAATATTATTATGTTTTGAATTTTTTTTTACCTTTTCTCAATAAAATATACTGTGATTTATTGAAATGCAAAAAAAAAAAAAGTTTTACGAAATAATTTTTATTTTCAGAGACATTTATTCATTTGATCGTATTGATCGAGTTTATCGGTTTTAAACATCATTTTTGAACATATTCGTGTTCGAAATTTTTCAAAATATTTTAATATAATATAGCCCGAAGTATTATGAATCGTAAAAGACAAAAGTTGTGGCGGATGTCATATTATGTACTTGGAAAAAACTACTTCATTTGCTAGAAGTAAGAAAATTTTTTTGCACTAACTGATTTTGCCGCAACTATGGAACGCAATACTAGCCATAATTAACACGTCAATTTTGAAAGTGAAATTGTCCCACGCGCATGCGCATACATTTTTAGAGTAAAATTGGTGCACGCCGCACGCTAATTTGTAAACAGTAACACTAATAAGAAAAAACGTTGACAAAAGTAATTATTATTATTATTATTATTATTATTATTATATATTTATAATACTTTTTATCATTTTTCTTTTTTCAAATTAAAATGTTTATCCATTTCGAAATATAAACTTATTTTTACTTTGAATTTTTATTATTCAATTGACGAATATTTTTAATCATTAACAAACCACAATACTTTCTCCATTTTCATTTTTAGTTTAATTTTTATTATATAAAATTAAACCCAAATTTAAGTCAAATGCTAACAAAACAAAATAGATAAATCGTTACTTGCAGTAATATTTTAAATGTAAACATTTTTCAGTAAAAAAAAAGTAATAATCTGTCTCAAGGAAGAAAAAAATGGTTAAAACAAACCGTTAATTTTGTTTACACCATAGTAGTAAAGTAATTTGTTTCACTTCTGTTCATCCGTACATAGATAATATCTTGCCATGTCTCACGCGATGTTTAGTAAACACTACCCCGTGTGTCGTAAAACAAGAAAATTTCGTAGTTTCATCGGACAATGAAGAAGGGTTTCTTTCAGAATTTAATAATGTAACCTTTAACTAAACTATTTTACTTTAAAACAAGTATAACTTTATTTGAGAGAGTTTTTTTTGCAATCGGTAAAGCAAAACGAATGTATGACTTCTTAACGTACACATGAAATAGTGACGTCACCGTTCTTCACATGCAATTGGAGGTCCCTATGGAACAGCAAGAGAATTTGTAAGAAGATACATTAAAAAACAGTATTTTTGTAATAAAACACATTAAGAAACGGTATTTAAATGGAAATAAATTAGATTTATTTAAGTAACTTTAACATCACATAAAATATAAAAAAATAAATTATTTGAAAAAAGTTTTACACTGGGAGAAAATACTTCCCATATAAAGTACATATTTATAAAAAAGTTTTACACTGGGTACAATTGCAAAACATCTACTAACTTTACCTTATCTCTAGTTAGATATAGAATGTCTTGAAGATTTAACACATTGACATACATTTTAGGAAAATTAAGTAATTCAAATTATCTCCCTTTTCGATTCACTCTTCTAGAAATAAGGAAGAAAATTTGGTTCAGTGCCATAGCTAGTGTTGCCAATTAAGCGGGTTTCCCGCTAGATCTGGCGATTTTTATTTGAATCTGGCTAGTAAAATTTGGATCTAGCGGCTAGCGATTTTTTTCTTGAAAATCTAGTGATTTCGTTTGCCACATACACACACAGTAAAACTATTTTCCGTATTCATTTTCTCTTTAGTAATCATGAGATTATTTCTCAAGCTACCTTCGATACATGATATATGCAAATCTGCAGTAGTTTTACATGTCAATAAAAATGTTAATGTTCTAAAAATAAAATGGTGATCGTGACCGGACAAAAGCTCACCGGACAAAAGGCCACCAAAATAATTCAAACACGGACAAAAGCTCACGAACTTAAAAGTAAATTAATAATAATAAAAAAACAATTCTAGGGCATTTATAACGAGAGCGAACAGAACAAAAAATGGGTAAAAAAAAAACAACAAATAAATGTACAACAAATAAATGTTACCAAAGGCAAGATAAGTTACTATTCTATCTACCTGGATAAATTTATTTGTGTTTTAACTTATTTTAAAGCATATTTTTGTTAAAAACAAACATGGTGTCGACTGTTCAGTTCATACTCAAAAAGAAAATGGCGTCGATAAGATGTCGACGATGATCACTCGAATAATCGCTAAAAATCGAAAATTAAACAAAGTACTGGTAGAAACACATCCAATAAATGTCACCAATCGTGCGAAAATGTAATGTTCTTCCAGCATTTTGTTTAATTTTCGATTTTTAACATTACAAAAGGTTTGATAAGAGAGATAGGAGGCCGTGAACTTTCAAATGTTTACTTTGCATCTCCATAATTTACCAATAAAAATATTCGACTTACACTCTGAGAACCAATGTTAACTAAATTCTTTTACCTACTTAGTTAGAATGGCCCGGAAATGGGAGATCACTTTATGTTACAAGTATATGCAAAACTGATGCATTCTGAAATAATTGTTTTTTTTCTTTCCCCGAAAGATAAGTGATACAATACAACTGTTTATTTAATATAAATAAATAACACAACGAAAAAAATAAGTTTAATATTCAAAAAATTAACTATTAACAGCCCCATTACACCCACGTCGCACGCACTTTTTTCGACTTTTGTTAAATTTATTCTTTATTTATTTTTCGTATTACCACTCGGACTTAGGGTTAGTAGTAGGAAGAGTGCGTGTTTTTTAGGCGGAAAATTATGTAATTTTGGCAAGGTAGGAAAATTAGAAAATTAGGTAAGTATGGATCAAATATCGAAGTAATTCAATCATTAACAAAATATTAAAATGGCCGACTTTCTTACGAAGAAACCAAAATGCATTATAATAGATAATCTCGTAATAGGATTTTAATTTAATATTTTTTTATCAAAATAATAATTGAAAAGACAATGTTAAGCTTTGTAACATCGTGGTAGACTATGAGTAGCAATACACATCGACCAGAAAACGGTTTGGATAATCACAGATTTCAGGGTAGTTCTATTAAAATAGTCATATCTTAAAAACTAAAGCACTTTAAGTGCTCAAAATACCATCATTTTGTTAGGAAATGAATATCCTTTCGGGTGCATTCATGAATAATAATATACATTATATATTTTTAAGAGTTTTGAGCAAATAAAGGCCAAAAAACGTTAACGCTATTTTCAGCAATTTACGTCACTTTTTTTTTTTACCCCCGCATCGTTTAAAACTCTCGTATCATGCCTCTGTGTGGAATTTCGTCCTAGAAATTTGGAAACCAATTAGGGGAAGCATAACTTTTAATGTTTGTTAGTGTACGAAGTAATTCGGCTCATTCATTTTATTGAAATTTAAAAAATAATCCTTCAACACGACGTGGGTTGAACATTTTCGAAAAATACATTTACGTCGCCCAATTAGTAACTAAATCAATCTTTTTACTTTTTTATGCATTAAAATTATAATTGTATATATGTGTTCTCTTTTGATAGTAATAATATTACATTACCCTATCCGAAAAAAAAAAGTTTTTCTATTTATAGTTTGAAAAACTGATTGTAGTAGCAGCAGTAATAGCAGCTATAAACACGAGGCGATTTTTGTTTATTTTCATTCTAGAACGAATTTTAAAAATTTGAGAATATGAATATAGAAAATGTTGTTACATTTTTCATACCCCAACTAGTAAATAAATTAATCTTTCATCTTTTTTATGCATTAAAATTATAATTGTACGTTGTTTTGTCTTTCGGTAATAGTAATTTTAAATTACCTTATCCGAAAAAATATTGTCCTTTTTTTGAGCGAAAGTCAACAATGGCTGCTAGTATTGCTGATATAACAATCAATCGGCAGCAGCTAACTAAACTAGTCTTGTAAAGCTTTGTAAAATTCGTTTATAAACTTCTTTTAAAAGTAAGACAAATACTTTTTGTGCTTAAAAAAGTTAATCCTATTTGATTCTTTTATAAAAAATACTTCAAGAAATACTGGTTTTCAAACTTTCGAACTTCTAGTAGTAATGACTTTCTAGTCGCCAATTTAAAAAAAAATAATAAGATTCTACTTTTTTAGGCGATTACGTGTGAACACCCTTAAAGTCTTAGCGAAAAAAAGAAAAAAAACAACAAAAAATAATTTAGAATTTAGAGTGGGGGGGATCAGTTTCGCATATAAATTTAATGTAAAATGATCTAGGTCTTGCGACTGCTTCCTGGCCTGACAACTTCACCCTTTAAGCCTGATTGATTAAGTACAGATTTGTACCCAACGGGATTTTTCCATATTAACATATGATATTGATTTTGTTAATACCAGGTCAAATTGAAAATAAAACAAGAACAATAAATAAATAAATAAATAAATAAATAAATAAATAAAGACTGAATGAAAAAAAAAGTGAGTCAAATAGTATTACACTGAAGAAGAAGAAAAGAATATAAAAAATCCAAGTCTTGCAAAACGGTCAAATCTAATAGTCATAAGAATCTCTGAACCAAGACAGCTAACATACACAAACCTCATCTCCCAACATATATATATAAAATTTAAAGTTCATATATTTTTTTTTAAGCATCCAATTGAAATTTAATAAGGAATAAGGTATAATAAATACCTTTGAAAGATGCTTAAAAAAAAAAAAAAATATGAACTTTAAATTTTATACCTATCTTGTGTGCATTCACGATTTCATATTTGAAAGTGGAAAAAAACAACATCTCATAAGCCCGGTTGCACCAGCAGAAGCCGGACAATCCGAATCCGATAAGATCAGGATATACAGACACATTGAAAAGGCCAAGTCTATTGGCGAAATATTTGTATTACTATAAACTAAGAAAATGAAAGTTTATAAAAAAAAAAAAATTTTTTTAAATCGGTTTCGATTTCTTTTTCTTTTAAAATTAATATCGCATCTTTAACATGCTTCAATCTCCCGGCCATTCTTGCCTTTTAGTGAAATTTATAAAATAAATAATTACTCTACCACTAACTCTAGGTACGACTAACAAGCCCACCTCCTAAAAATGCCTTCTTGAATGTATCGTACCATTAACCTTAAATATGAGTGGCAAGCCACCTCCCTTCACCCTTACACTAAGTCCGAATGGCAACCTCCATCTAAAACAAAACCCTTTCCATAACCTTATCAGTAACTCTAAGTCCGAGTGGCAAGCTCTAATCCTACAAAAAAGCCCATTAAAACCACACACAATCGTCTAAAAAAAAAAAAAAAAACAGATGCCCATAAAAAAACGCACAGGATTTATTTTCCATAGAAAAAAATTGATTAATGCCCTAAAACGTTAGAATGGCCCGGAAATGGTGAATTATTCTACATTAAATATATGTGAAACTAATCCCCCACTCTAAATTCTAAACTAATTGGGTTTTTTTCTGTTTTCAGGGTGTTCACATAACCTGAAGTTCAAGTGGTAAGCACCCCCCCCCCTCCCACAAAGACCCTCCTAATCATCTAAAAAAAAAAAGAAGAAAAAGAAGAAAAAATGAAGAAAAACGCACAGGATTTATCTCCCATAGAAAAAATAATTAACTGTCCTAAAACGCTAGAATGGCCTTGAAATGGGGGATTAATTTATATTTCATTTATGTGAAACTGATCCCCACTCTAAAATAATTGTTTTTCTTTCTTTCTTTCTGTCAAGTTTTTCAAGGTGTTAACATGTAACTGCCAAAATAAAAAAGTAGAATCTCATATTTTGGGGAGGCAAGGGGGTGAGTTAGCAGAAACTGTTAATCTACAATAATGCCAAAGAAATCTTGCAATATATTCATTTTTAAACAGTCCTAGTATTAGATTTTAGTTTCTTGTACATAAAATGTATTACAATACAACTTTGAGTTTTCTAACTTCTTTCTTTTAATGGATACATGGTATTTTTAAGGTATTGCAGCATATTTATGTGCACTTAGTGCAGATTACTTGAAAACCATTAATTTCTGGAGATTTTCAATGGCACATTCTGATTCCTTGTACAAAAATACACTTATATGGTAAATTTCATTGCTTAATCTTGTGTTTTAACAAAGATATTACATTTTTACTGAAAAATTAGTGTAAAAAATGTGACGAAACCCATATGGTCTTAAAGAGGGGAAAATATCCAATTGTGCGAGGCACAAAAATAGTCATAACTTCCTTATTTTTAGTCAGATTTTAAAAATTTAAAAAGATTCTTTCTTAGATCATTGAGCTCTTTCTAAATATTATTGAGATATTTGAAGCAATTTAAATTTTTTCATGTGTATTGCTACTATGAGTCACGAAGACATAGAAGAAAAGACAATAGAATGGGGTAACAATAATACGTGTGTATTGCACAACTTTTATTCTCAGACTGAAGATACAATTATGAAAGAACAAATTTGACGCCTAATTTTCATGTCATGTGATACCCTGCAGCGCAGTAATTATCACGTAGTGCGGTGATCAGGTCGGTGGTCTTATCACCACTTGGTTGAGTGGAACTATATTCAGTTGACAATTCAACAGATAATACCAGAAAAGTGTTCTTAGAACAAATATAATTTCTTCGGCAATATTCTATATTTAGATACGTCATTATTGTGATGTTAAATTTGTAATATATTTCAATTTTTAATAAACACTGTTTGATTTTATGATTTGTTTCTTACAAAACAAAATATACACTCCATTAAACCTCCCACTAACCCTAGGTCCAGGTGGCAACAAATTAATATTTATGAAAACAAATTAACTTTTATTTGCAAAATAATCCGCAAAAGTCAGACAAATTAATATTTGCAAAATAATTTTTTTAAGTAATAGACAAAAAGAGACAAATTAATATTTGTGCAGTGGATATATTTTCGCTGTCATAGCTTTGAAAAACAGACAAAAGTAGTCGATAAAATTTGGCAGTCATTCTGATAAGTATATATATATATATATATATATATATAGGGTACGAAGTTAAAATCTAGTGGCGTTTTTTTAGCGATTTTATTGTTTTCGATCTAACGGGTTTTGAAAATCTCAGTTGCCAATAATGACGAAAAGTTAAAAATCTAGCGATTTTCTGGCGATTTTGCTTTCTCAATCTAGCGTGTTTTGAAATTCTCAGTTGGCAACACTGGCCATAGCACCGGTTTTTGTCCGGACACCAAACAACTGAGAATCACAGACATTTTTAACAAAGCTAACAGAACGAAAAAGGGGTAAAAAACAAAAAACAAATAAATGTTGCAAAAGGCAAGATAAGTTAGTCTTCTAACTTGGATAAGTTTATTTGTTTAAACTTATTTTAAAGCGTTTTTTGTTTAAAACAAACGTGGTGTGTACTTGTTCAGTTAGAACGGAAAAATGTCTGAAAGTAGTTTTCGATAATCGCTCAAAAAAACGAAAATTTAAAAAAATATTAGAAGAGCATTACAATTTCCCACGTTTGGTGACATTTATTGGATGTGTTTCTAACACTATTGTTTATCTTTTGATTTTTCACCGATTATCAAGAGTCCTCGAGCAGGGCTCATGAACAGCCATTTTGTTTTTCGTTTCTAACTGAACAGGTGGACATCAGGTTTGTTTTGACCACAAAAAACGCTTTAAAATAAGTTAAAACACAAATAAACTTATCCAGAAGAGTGACTTATCTTTCCTTTAGTAACATTTATGTTTTGCTTCTTTTTTTTTTTTTACCTCCTAGCTGTCGTTAAAAATGCTCAGAATCAATTGTTTTGTATATTTTTCTTATAATACACAATGTTTATAAATTTTTTTAAAAACTAATATGAAATGAATAAGGTAAATGTGGGTATTAAGCACCACCTTTTTCACTGACTCTACGTTTCATCGACATAAAAAATCGTTTTCAAAGTTTCTTTAGACTATCATGGGCAACATATATTTGTGATGCATTTGTTTAAACAAATAAAAGAAAATATATTTATTGAATTGTTTAAAAACTCAGATCAGATTTCCACAAATTTCAGTCACCTGGGGCAATAGGCACCACCTCGCGGGGCATTAAGCACCGGGGATATTGTGTGCAAAAATCACACAGCCATCCCTCATTTTGGAGGTCTCCAAGTGAAATGTTGATGCTCGTGCACTATATGTGATACCAGGAAACACAGATGTCACACTGAATCCACATAATGCCACCTCCTCTACCACATCTGCAACATTCACCAGTGTCAGAATTCCCCGATGTTAACAGTGGGCTTCTTGACCATGGTATTGATTGTGTCTCATGTACTGGTATCTTTTACCCTTGTCTTTCCCATTTCCTTTGCTTCTGCTACATCCTCTGGATGCTGTAGCAACCTCCTTAGCAGCAGATGTCTCCATGAATCTGGTGATACTTTCATCTGCTGTGAGGCTCTCCACATATCGGAATCGCTGTATTCTAGCTGATTTCCCTCTTGCTGCAGATTGAAAGTGGGGAGTCATTTGTTTCAGAAAGAAGTCTTTCAATGAATCAGATGAATATGATGAAGTCAGCAAGGGCACAGGCATGTCTGAGGATGAGGGTCCATAAGTGGCGGCTGAAGATGAGGGTCCTAGAGTTGTGGTCCTGGCTTCTTGTTGACTTTATAATATTTGGCTGTTTGATTAGCAGACATCTGCTTCTTCATGACAACCTCATATACAGCAACCATCTCCTCTGATTGCCTAAAATTCCTCCTTCCACCCTCCGTCTTCTGATAGTTGCGAACCATCTGTGAACAAACATTTTTTTAACGGGGCATTAGGCACCTCTATTAGTATCAGTAAATGTTAACTTGTTATTATAAATATCTGTTTTTATATAACTTCCTCCATAATAAAAACAGGTCAAACTTATCTTATATAAGTCATGTTTCTTAATTAAATCACTTTAAGGGATTTCAACTATTTTCCTTCAGAAAAATACAGACATGGGACATTAACCACCACTTTTTTTTAAAAGATCAATATATTTAAAAAAAAAAAAAAAAAATTACACACAATTACATGCATTATGCTTAAATGAGTACCAGTACAAAACAATTAACATACTAAAAGCATACAAAAACATGGTAAGTTGAATTTGCAGCATTTAAAAAAAATGGTGTGGAAATGATGATCACATTTGATAGGCTGTGGAGGCAGACCAACATGACCCACTTTCCAGCTCTGAAAAATGGAAATCTGAATTAAATCAAGTGTAAAGATGTTTTGGTACTTATCTCTTATATATCTTAGTGCTTCAGCAGCAAAAGAACAGTTTGCAGTCTTAGTGGTTTCGCAGAGAAACAAAGTTTTGTTCAGTTGCTCTTCTGGAGCATAAAGTTTTGAAGTCCGTTTCAAAATGGCTGCAGATGTGGAGAAAATAACAGCTTCTCAAACTTGGCAAAAAAGACTACTTTTGTTTGACTCAGTAAATGCTACTCGTTAGAAACAAGGCCTGTGATTCGTCAGTTATCAGACAAGCTTGGTGCTTATTACCATACAAGTGCCATAATAATGCTATCGAGAGGTTTGTGAAGGTTATCTAGTAGCTGGTGCCTAATGCCCCATGGTGCTTAATACCCCATGTTACCCTACATTACATAAATGGAATTTTTGGTAAATTTATAGAACCACACCCAACGTAGCTTCCCTCCTAAAAAATTAAAATTCTACTTTTTGGGGCCAATTACATTTCAGCAGCCTTAAGAAATATCCGTAAAGAAAAAAATTATTTAATTATTATTTTAGATTTTAGAGAGGGGGGGGGGGGAACTTTCCTATATAATTATTTTAAATACCCCCCCCCCCCATTTTTTTCGCCAATCTTAATCTTTCATGCTTTTTATCGTATGTTTTTTTTAAAATGTGAAATAAGCGAACACGTGTAGAAAAAAAAATCGACCAAGATGGAAAATACTCGTGTTTGGCTAAGTAAAAGTGACAATAACAAATGCATAGAATAAAACATTTAAAACATAAAAAACACAAAAAAAAACATTTAAAAAACACATAAATGCATAAATTAAAAACTCTTAAAATATTTCAAAAATGGTAAAAACATGTAGAAACTTTTTTTTACTTACTTTTTTATGGGCACAGCTTCAGTCTGAAATCAGATTTATTTTAAATCAAATAATGGTATATTTTGGTCATTAGGAGAAAAAGAAAAACAAACTAGGAAAAACTCCTATAACTAAACGTTTTATCAGCGTTTTACTTTGGTAAAAAAAAGACCAAAGTTAGTACCTGCCCCATCCCCCCACACACCCCAAATAAAATCTAAAATTATAAGTTTAAATTTATTTTTCAAACAGAAAAATAACTACATTGGATGATAAAAAAAATGTTGCACCCGATAAAAAAAAACATGCAATAAAAAGCATTTAAAAAAAAAAAAAAAATCAGATTAAAAGAATTATATTTAAAACTAGGAAAACTTACCCGACCACCAGGCAGAAATTAATTGGGATGGGAGGCCGTTAATTTAAAAAAATATTTGGTACTCTTATAGATGACGCACCATGTTTCCGTGACTTCACGTTGTCAACGTTTGGACAGGTCTCGGAAGTGCCCGAGAGTTGACAAAACTATTAAACAATCAGGTTGCAGCAGGCATTAGGCAATCAGGCTACAGCAAGTAGCCGATAACTTTTGAAAGAAATTAATCGCGTTCAATAACAAAAATGAATTTCTATCATCGCTCGTTGAATCTCCCGAAGGACTAATTGATTTCTGCCAGTAACAGGACCAGTACACAAGAAAACTTTTAGACCAGTTGCGACCCTAACCCAGAAACGTTATAAAAGAAAAAAACTATAGATTGGGGGAAAAAAACAAACATTTGCTTTAAAACAGTGCATTTGTTAAGAAAAATAATTATAATAACCGAACATCGAATTAATAACAATTGTGTAGCTATGGTTTGTTATTATCGTCTGCCAATCTTTAATTTAGTGTTTGACAGTTTTCGCCTTGTCAATTCTTGGGCGCTTCCGAGACCTGCCCGAATGTTGACGACACAAAGTCACAAAAACATGGTGCATCATCTATAAGAGTACCAAATATTTTACTCAGAGAATTCCAAAATTTTAACAAACTTTTGTAAATGTGTAGATTAACACACTCAGCTAAATTACACCCTCCTCAAATATGAGATTCTTCTTTTTACCATCATTCTCAATTATTAGGGCAGTTAACTAATATATTTTTTAACATTAATCCTAAGTTCGACTGGCAAGGTCATAAAACCACACGCAATCGCCCCAAAACAATAACGTACAGAATTCATCTCCAATGGCAAAAAATGGTTAACTGTCAAAAAACCGAAAAATGGCTCATTTAACGTTAAATTTATTTATTAAACTAATCCCCCCACCCCCGTCTAAATTCTAAAATAGTTTTTTTTTGTTTCCCTTTCCATCAGTTTTTTTTAGGGTATTCACACGTAATTACCTAAAAAAGTAGAATCTCATTTTATCGGGAGATAAGTGTTCATCTACAATAATATCCAAACTTAATATTTTAATTTATAGCATAAAAATAAGGTATTTAATTAGTTAGATAATTTTAAAGTTTTTTTTATTAAATTTTCACAATAAAAGTAAACTAAAATCAATTGCTTAAAATTAAAATTTAAAAAATGGACGTATAGTTAAAAAAAAAAACGTATACGATTTAAAAAAAATTAAATATAGGTAAATTTGCAGATTATTACTCTCCGGAAAATGACATTCTGCTTTTTTCTTTTAGGCAATTGTGTGTTAACACTGTGGAAAACGGAGATAAAGAAAAACAAATATTTTAGAATTTATATATATATACATAAATATATATAAAATTTACTCGCCCTCCGGGTGGCAATTACTGACACTGTAGTCTTCTTTGCAGAAACCAAAAAATAATTTTCATTTGACATTTTGATAATTTAGAGGAAATTTAAAAAAATGATTATTGTCGTAGTGTTATTTGATATACTCCAATGTGTGAGAAATAAATGAACATCGTCAAATTTTGCTTTTAGGAAAACACAACAAAAAGTTAATTGATATGGTCTTTAAGATATTCAACGTCGATAAATTCCATTTTGTTTCAGCATAAAAATGAAAATGAAAATGAAAATGAATTCCCCATTAAAACTGGTTATATAATTAAATGAATAAACATAAGGGTGGAACGTCAATTGGTCAAAGAGAACGATTTTATATTACTGAGTAATTCAAAATGAGTACTTTGTACTTTTCACCTTTATTATAAAAGACAGAAAAACATGCAAAGAATATTAAAGAAAAACACTTTCTTTTTGTAATTTAGAAATATTAGAGTAAGTTTATTTCTTTTCTATTACAAAATTTTTAATTTATAATCATCATCATCATCATCACTACCAACATGTTAACTACTTGGCCTTTTGGCTAGGAGCAGAATGTAGTATCTGTATTGAATCTGCACTTAGTTTTTATGTTCTCTGTCAGTGAAGAAGAAATCCTTCTAAACCGATGCAATTGAAATTTTTTGTTCCAATTCAGGGTGCCAATTTTGGGGAGCTGGATTCTTCCCACATGGGAACAACAACAGCAACAGCAACAAATGTATTAAAAAAATAATAAACGCATGTATTTAATTATTAACAGATTAGAAAATATTAATTCATTAGAAACTTAAAAATAAATAAATAGGCAAATGATAGGATGATATCATGATGAATGAACTACATACACCGACCCCCTCCCCAAAGGAGGGGTTAATGCCTGGAAGGATGATATCATGACAACAGAATAGATAGTACACTAACCCCCCCCCCCTCACACACACACACACACACAAAACTGGTAATCTGTGGGAAATGATATCGTGAGGAACGAATGTATACTGTACGGCCTTCTCCCCGAGGAGGAAATGCCTGGGAGAAATGTATCATGACGAATGAAAATATACTACAAAGAATTAAATAAGCATAAACCGTTTTAATGTCAATATCGTTAAAATAGGTGGAAAAAACTTTTGCATTTATTTATTTAGATAACATTAACTATGGCAAGTTTCATTGTCCACGTGAAACGCCTAAATGAAAATTGTCTGGAAAAATATAGTCTCCATCTTTATAAACAAAGATGAATATGCTGGCTAAGGAAGAACGATAACTTTCATAAAAGACATGTTTATTATAAACTTGAGTTATCGTTCTTCCTTAGCTAGTATTATGGTGAACGAACATATACTACACTGACCCAACACCCCCACCCCCACCCCCAACAGAGGACAATATCATGATGAACGAACACTACTTCCCTCCACCAAAAAAGGAGGAAGTCATTCTGTGAACGGTCTTATGAGAACAGAACCGATACTACACTACCCCCCCCCCTTTTAAAAGATATTCTTACTAAATCGAGTCTTGGGTATTTTTAATTCTGGGAGTACTCCTCCCCCTACACACACCCTTAAAAACGAAGGAGGTAATTCCTGGGAGGACAGTCTTATGAAAACAGAACCGACACTACACCGTCCATTAAAAAATATTCCAATTTAATCAATTTTTTTGTTTTGTTTTTTTAATTTAAAAATGCCTAGTCAAAAAAATATATTTTTATGGTTTCTTGGCCTATTCGCATGATCATAGAGGGGACAGAAGACGACGCTGAAGCCGCGCTGATCAATTTAGATCAGTCCAAGGCTTTCGATAGGGTCGACCATGGTTTCCTGAAAGCTGTTTTAGCAGCTGCCGGTTTTTGTCCGGACTTCCGCAGGTGGATCTCTATTCTGTATGACTCGCCGACGGCAGTGGTGCAAGTCAATGGAAAGAGGTCGGAATCGTTCGTTGTTTCTCGGTCGGTACGTCAGGGTTGTCCGCTGTCGCCCCTGCTCTACATCCTGGCGTTGGAACCCTTCCTTCGCAAATTAAGGGATGAGGCGACAACACCAGTCCTGTGCGGGATCGCTATCCCTCCTCGCAAAGCGCGAGTCAGGGGTTTCCGCGTTTGCCGATGATGTCACCGTTTTCGTGTCGAGCCGTACTGACATTCGAACGGTGATTAAGGCGCTCGCTCGGTACGAAGAAGTGACAGGGGCCATAGTCAACCGCAGCAAGTCGAACGGCCTGCGGTTGGGTGCCTGGAGCGGAGAGACCGCTCTTCCAGGTGACTTCAGCTGGTCGGATGGCCCGGTTCGAATCCTCGGCGTGTGGTTCGGGCCGGGCCTCCAGCTGGAAAAGAACTGGTCGGAAGTACAGACAAAGGTCGAATCGTCGGTCCGGGCTTGGATTCGAAGGAAGCTTTCCTTAAAGGGCAGAGCGGAGGCGTGCGCCACTTACGTCTTTCCTCTCATCCTTTACCGGCTGTCTGTACTACCACTGCCTGCGGCCCGCCTTATCGCTTTCACGTGCTTACTCTTCTCGCTTCTTTGGAAGGGCCGGAAAGCGTACGTCCGCAGACAGGTCTGTACTCAAGTTCCGAGTGTGGGAGGCTTAAGGATGCCTGACTTGGCAAGTCATCGACATGCCGAGAGACTGGCTTTCCTGAGTCGGACTTTGATGGAAGACACTCCGTGGGTCCCTGCGGTTGGGAGCGCCTTTCCCAACCTCATACCCGACCTCTCGGTCGAAGGTCGACGTAGGCCGAGAGGGGAGCCCTTGTTCTTCGCCGAATGCCGGGCCGCGCTTAGAGCGTTGCCAGGGTCCAGTAACCTTGCCCGGTCTAGGAAGAGACTATATCGGGATCTAGTGGAGGGTACCGCTTCGGACCCACTTGAGAAGCGGCTTGGATTGTTGAGGGAGGAGGCCCGCTCCCAGTGGAATTGGGCGCCAGGCCAGAGTTATCTCAACAATTCTGAGTATTCTCTGACCTGGCGACTGGTTCGGAACGCACTGCCCCTCTATGGCAGATTATGCAGAGATGGTTTAAGGGACGTCCCCTTGTGCCCGTGCTGTGAAGACGACGAAGAAGAAACGGCCGAGCACGCCTTCTTCACCTGCAGCAAACTTCGACATCTCTGGGAATACGTCAGGGAGGTGACGGCCCGCATCGACGCCGAGCAGCCGATGGTCCTGGATGTAGCATCTGTCATCAACAACGCAGCACCGCCGTGGTCTGGGGAGAAACGAATGGTGTTTCTAGCCATCCTAGCCGTAGCAAGACTAGTGACGTGGGTGACACGTCTTGATGAGGTTGGATCTGTTTCGGATCGGGATCTGGTAGTTTACTTTAAACACCAACTTAAAGTGAAGATCAGATGCGATTGGAAACGATTACATCGCATGGATTTCAATAGGAGATGGGTGCATGACACTAGTTTGTGCATCCGACAAGACGCCAAGTTTGAGTTTGTGTTCCCTCCATAGTTATGGCACACGCGGTACTGGGTTCTACGGAACCCACCCCTGTAGAGTTTTTTGATTTATTTCAAAAAACTGGTAACCTCTTAAACTAGTAGGAATGAAAGTTATCCTGTCCCTATTTTATTTTTGCCGGCACTAGAGAGCTTCCAAAGATTCCCACTTCCACTGTTTTATTTTGTCCCCGGTCTTTTGAAACCCTTGGCATTACTATCTTGGAAGACGCCATCCACCCCATGATCCCATTCCCGATGAATTTATTATTTGAACACTCCTCTCTTAAGTTCCCACTCCCACTTAGTGACCGACCCGCTTGTTTTCGGTCTCGTGCCGGAAAACAGTGGGCGGTCTAACACTTAGCCATGAGGGAAAGCCGGGCCATACTAACCTTTTTACCATTTTATTTTGTTCTTTATTTTTCTTTCTTTTTGGGTGTTTTTAATATTTTTAATATTTTTTCCCACTCCCACGAAAATTCCTTTTTTACATCGATGTTTTTGGGGGATATTTTAAGTAGGGATCCACCCACAGAGTGAATGCGGTATTTTGGTGCAAGAATCTAGTTTAGAGTCAGCAAATGTTCTTCTTCTGTTTGTAAAATAAAAAACATTGAACAGCTTGTCTCACTTATCCCCCCCCCCCCGACCCCTACATAACGGGCACTATGCCTAAGGTCTGGTGAGTTCCCAAGGTTTGTAAAATCTTCATCTGTAGATAAAGATGAAGGTTGTCCGAAGGAACTCACCGGCCTAAATAAATTGGCCTTTTGGCTAAGATCAAAGTGTAGTATCTGTTCTCAACATCTCAGTGACATTTGACACTTTACTAAAGCCGGAAGTAAATTATCTCCCTTGAAAATAAAATTCTAAATAAGTTTTTAAACGCTATCATTTCTTTTATAAAATTTTATTTTATTTATAATTATAATAATAGTATTATCAAAAAAAACGATTGCGTATGCAGAAGAAAATTTGACAATACAAAGTAGAAAGGTATATTACAGAATATTAATTTATTAAAAACTTAAAAATAAATAAATATGGAAAAAAGCAAAATCGAGATTTGTTTGAGTGAGTTGGAGATGCCTATATATACGGTATTTCAATATATTACTATATCATTAGAATTAAATAAGTCTAACATGTTTTGACGTTAATATAGTTAGGATAGATGGAAAAAAAATGTTTGCATTTATTCATTCAAACGTACTATGTTCCCAATTTCCGGATCATTCTATCTTTTTAGGAAACTTAACAAAAGTTTTTATTACTAACTCTAAGTCCGAGTGGCAAGGTCATAAAACGACATGTAATCGCATAAAAAAGTAGCTACCCCCCACACACACACAAAAAAAAGAAACGTAGCGGATTTCACTTCCATAGAAAAAAAGAATTTAGTTAACTGCCCTAAAACTGGCCCAAAAAATGGGGATCATTTTACATTAAATTTATATATAAAAAATTTCCCCCACTTTAAATTCTAAAATAATACTTTTTTTTTTCTTTTCACCTTTCCGTAAATTTTTTCAGGGTGTTCACATGTGATCGCCTAAAACAGCTAGAATACTTTTGGGTGGATGGGGGGGGGGGGGGGGTAATTTTGCGGAGGATGTTAATCTACAATCATACTAAAATACAAATCAATATGTTTTCGTAATTGAGACAGTGCTACTAAACTATTGTTTTAATTTGTCAAAGTGATAAAGTCTTTGTAAACATTAAACAATAAGTTTGTTGTTAAACTTTCCAATTAAAGGCATTAACTTAACTAATAAAAAAAAAGTTATTTATTTTTCAGGGAAAATGTAACAATTGAAAAAAGAGGCGAAAAAAGGGATCAGAGACAAAGCGAGCGTGACAGCCACACTCTCTTCCCTCCCCTTACTTATGCCTCGCTCAACCTTCGGTAAAGTTGTGAGCGAGCGCTGGTTGTTTAAACTGAAAGTGTTTAAGTTATTTTTCCGATTTATTTATTAAATAACTTTAAGTAATTACTGTTAATATGGACGAAACTATTGCATATAAATAACGAATAAATGCAATTCCAAATCCATAATACCAAATGTTAATTAATTATGAATGGTTTAAAAAATAGTTATGCTAATTAGGCAGTCAAAAGGTTATTTCTTAATCGTTTATCTGCACTATATATACAGAATATCAAGTTTTTATGTTGTAATATTGATTAGAATAACAGTAAGCCATTTTGATTAGATAGTAGTGATAAATGAAAAAAACTTTTGCATTTATTCATTGAGATATTATATCTATCTCAATGAATAAATACAAAATACTGTATATATACTAACAAGTAATAGCTCGAATACACATTTGTTTAACTCATTTGCATAAATATTTTTTAAACAGCTTATAATTAATTAATGCTTGGTGTTACAAACACATACGGTTTTCATGCTTCTATATTTACAAAATCTTTTGTTGATAATTTAAGCGTAATTAATTCATGTAATTAAAAACAAAAGATGAATTACCAAAATAATTCCCTACTTCTAAATAGGACTGTATGCATGCGCACACACAGACACACACACATAGCATAGGTAAACATTACCCCCCTCCTCTACAATGGGGAATAATTTATTTTTTTGCCCGTCTCCCTAGCAGGTTTTTTTTTCCGCATGTTTAACTTTACTTACTCATAGAATAATTTAGGACAAAGTGTCTGTGTGTGTATGTAGTATATATACAGTATTTCAAAGAAAACTATGTATAATTGGAAAAAAAAATAAGACTAACCTATTTTGATTGTAATATAGTTGTGATAAATGAAAAAAAAACTTTCGTATTTATTCATTTAGATATATATAAACATACCTATATATATATATATATATATATATATATATATATATATATATATATATATATATATATATATATATATATATCTAATATATAAAGTTAAGACGATTTTCCCCCTGTACCTTTTTGAAGAATAGGAAAATAACCACATGTTATTAATTAGATGCTTATTTTTTTTTGTCAAAGGAAACATTGGTAATGAAATGTTTTAAAATATATATAATGATTTTGTTTGATATTTTAAGCAAACGTTTGTTTCTTTTGTTTTCTTTCAATCTTTTTGTTAATGTTTTTTTACAATGTGTCTTTTTTCTTGTTAACATAAACACTGAAACAACTGTTTCTAAGCAATTTTTTTCTTTCTTAACAAACGAACTGTTTTAAAGCAAAAGGTTTTTTTTTTCCCAATCTTTTTTCTATGTTTTTTTTCCTTTTATGGCAGTTTCTGAGTTAGGGTTAAGGTTGCAGCTGGTCCTAAAGTTTTCATGTGTACTGGTTCTGTTGCTGGCAGAAATCGATTAGTCCTTCGGGAGATTCAACGAGCTGACAGCGATGATGGAAATTCCTTTTTGTTATTGAATGCAATTAATTTCTTCCAAAAGTTATCGGCTACTTGCTGTAGCCTGATTGTTTAGTTTCATCAACTTCCGGGCGCTTTCGAGATCTGCCCGAACGTTGACATGAAGTCACAAAAACATGGTATGTTCCCTATAAGAGTACCACTTTTTGATAAGTTTTTCCAGGCGGAAAAGAAGCATATCTTTTCATTAAATTAATCGGGTTTCTTTTTTTATTTTGACAACTTTTTTTTATCTGAAAAGTCTGTGCGCTTTTTTGATCCATGCGGTCTTGACACCCCCCCCCTCCCACCGAAAGATCCAATTTTTTAACTTTATAAACAAAACAATATTTAATTATACAGCATTTACAAGTTTTGTGCTTTCACACTCCTATTCCGAATCCGTGGCTGGATGCCTATAGAACATGGCCATGCTATAGAAATAAATATATAAATCAATTTCTATATTTTATCAATATAGAGAAAAACAACACTTCTTTTATAATAGTAACAACAAAATGGTTTATTAGAATGAAGAGAAGTAAAAAGTCTGCTGCCGCTTAGTAGACGAATTTATCTTCGGTGAAGATAGCATCATTAATTAAATTTCTTTATAACCTTAAAAAGAATAAAGAAATTAAGGTATAATTTTTCAATTTCTATAAACTATTACAAAACCATTTTTATATATAAAGTTAAAAATTATAAACAGAAATATTATTACATTTTTGTCTTCCATATATTCTACATAGCGATAGCGACTTTGTTTACTGATTGACTGAATGCCGGATTTTACTAAACTATGACTTTTTGGTGGATAATTTAGCTAATATTTAGTAAAAAGTAGGAAATTTTTGTTTTAATTCAATATCTTATGACTTTAATTTAATAATTATCTTTGAAATAGTTCCAGAAAACTAATATTCATCTTTTAAGGGTTTTTTACAAGTAATTTCTTCAAGGTTCAAAATTCACTGAATTTGTTTTTTTGAGCCGTCGTGATAATATTTTTAATTATAATTTTTCTTTTTTCACACGTAAATATACATTTTTTTCTTTTGAGAGATTAAAACTTTTTTTAGATTAAAATTTAAACTAAAAATATTTAAAAATTAATGATAAATGCTTTTTAATAATCATAGTCCGTACAAGAACCGGCCATTTGTGCACGTACCTATAATTTGTTAATTATTTAATTTTGTGAAATAATACTAATAGAACAAAAATAATACAATACAACTAAGTTTTTATTATCTTTCAGAATTTATAAATATTTTATTAAAAAAAATTTTTTAAACAAATAATCAACTTTTAAATATCTTAAACAAATAATAAACCGAATTTTGTTTATTTTTCAGAATTTTAAAATAAATATTTCACTAAGAATTTTTTAAAAGCAAATAATTAATATTTGCATAAAAAATGTTTGACTTAAAAAAAATTTTATTTTTTTAAATAAGCAACTTTTTTAAACAATTAATCAACTGAAACTGGTTCTTTAGTTCAGAAATTGTTTTGTTTTTTTATTTTGTAATAAATAGCATGTACATAAAAAAATATTCTGTAGTTTGAAATGTTTTTCTTTTTTACAAACACTCAAATGCATCGAGAGGGATCTTGTCTTTTTTACTTTCCTTTATACATCATAAAAATTATGTATCCAATACAGAATTTTAATTTTTAAAATATATATCTTTATATACTGTTACAAAAGCACGCTGAGACACTAGACGGGTTTTACAATTTACATAATTCATTTCTTTTAAACTTCTATTAAATTCATATTTACAAATATACACTTATAACTGCTATTATCAAATTTACATACGTATTTACAATATTTTCCGATAAGGTGATATTAATAAAAATTATTCATACAATTAATTAAAGTCATCCTTTCGGAAGTGACGTCATTTTGAGAGGATTTTTTTTCACATTATAATTCTTTATTTTCATTACGTTGTTAAGACAAGGTGGTTTGTTGTAAATTAAAGTTAAGCAAGGCATATCCCGGCCATTAGTAAATGGGTGACCATTTTGGAGAAATAAATTGCTGACTCATCCTTCCGGAAGTGACGTCATTGTGAGAGGATTTTTTCACGTTATCATACTTTATTTTCATTACGTTGTTAAGACAAGGTGTTTTGTTGTAAATTGAACTTAAGCAACAAATATCTCGGCCATTACTAAATGGGTAACCATTTTGGAAGAATAACAAAACTGGTTCTTTGATATGACGTAGGCGCCTTCAATAGCATATTTAAACATGAGTTCTTTGATATGATCGAGGCACCTCCTAATTTTTTTCTTTCCTTTTTTTAACTATGTATGGGGGAGGGTAAAATAAAAAATTGGGGGGAGGGTTACATTTTTTTTTTTTTTTTTATTTTCTTAACTGAAAATACTACTATGTATGGGGAAGGGTAAAAAAATTTTTTTACCCCCCCCCCCCATTTTTTTTTTTAAACTAAAAATATTTCTATTTATGGGGGAGAGTAAAAAAAATTGGGGTGGGTCGAAATTTATTTTTTCTTTATTTTTAACTACAAATATTCTTGGTCGGAAACAAAGAAAATCAATGTCTAACCACCCAAGAAATATGACTGGGGCTCCATCGGTTTACGGGTGAGCGTTCATTTCTGACGTGGCAGCCTAGCAAAAATATGCAACCGGAGAGAGCATATATTTGCTAGTTATTATAATATTATTTATTCTGGCTATGGTAAAGAATTGTTAAAATATCATTAATCACAAGGGGCATTCTCAGGGCATTCACCGCCAATCAAACTTATCAGAAGTCAGAAAGAAATGCCCAGCTACAATTTAACCTTAATTTTTTAAAGTTTATAGCCTTTTAAAAATGAAAAATCGTTGGGTTTTTTTTTCTAACTTCTTATGAAAATCATTACCGACTTTTCTTGGGGATCTAATTGTTTTTTTTCCATTGGCCGTTTTCAAAGTATATAATAAAAGAAAAAAGCTCAGCATTTTCAAATGTAGTTAACAGAACAAAAAAGGGATGAAAAAACAAATGTGTAACAAATAAATGTTACCAAAGCCAAGATATCTACCTAGATAAGTTTATTTGTGTTTTAACTTATTTTAAAGCGCTTTTTTTTTCTTTGTAAAAACATAGTGTCCACTAGTGTTCAGTTAGAACGAAAAAAAAAAAAAGATGGCGTGGACCCCTGATAATTGCTTAAAAATCGATAAGTAAACAAAATACTAGTATAACCACATCCAATAAATGTCACCATCGTGCGAAAATAAAAAAAATGTAATTTTCGATTTTTGGGGTATTTGCTTATCGACGCCATATTCTTCTTCGTTCTAACTCAACACTAGTGTTTGTTTTAACCCCCGCCAAAAATCATCTCATGTTTGCTTTGTCCTGGAGGCTGATTCAACCTATGTAGATCCCTTGGTGAATGTCTTTCCCTTCAGCGATGTGGAGAGAAGATTAGAGAGAATGTTCCGCCTTCAGTCATTGGGGATTCATGACGGAGAAGAGATTTCAGGTTATGATCGGGATCAGATCCATCAGTTCCAGAGGTCCATCACCTTCAAAGATGGGAAATATCACGCTCAGTTGCCCTGGTATTCTGACAAACTGGCTTGGGTTCCTTCAAATCACACAATTGCTTTGCACATTCTGTGGATCGTGTTGTCAGGAGCCTGGAGAAGAAGGGGTTGTACCAGGAGTATCTGAGAAAGTTCATCCAGCAGAAGGAGGAGGGTATCATTGAGGAAATACACGTAGCCCCACAAAGATTTAGGGATTATATCTGGATACCTCATCAACCTATTTTTTAAGATCAGGCCGGTAACTGTAGCCTGAAGGCGGATGGCTTGACTTCACTTAACGAGGCTGCTTACTCTGGTGTAAATATGACGGGAAATGTGTTGGACTTGCTGATGTCATTTAGATCGAATGATTTTGTCTTGCTTGCAGATATCAGGAAGGCGTTCTTGATGGTTCGTCTTGCCCTTGAGGCAGGCAGAAACAGGTTTTCTTTTTTTGTTAAGGATGGTGACCACCTTTGATGTTTCTGCTATTCAACCCTGGTATTTGAGTTCACCTCCAGCCCCTTTATACTGTGGAGTGTCCCGAGGTTTTATGCAGCCCAGTACCCCCTAGACAAATGTCGAGCAGCAATGAAGGACCATGTCGATAACCTTGTGGTGACTGAGTCTAACCCTATGAAGCTTGCGGGACTGTATTCACAGGTTAGGAAGCGTTTGAGAGAGGACGGATTTGTGGTACAGTTATGCAGCTCCAACTGTGACAGCTTTATGGAGGAGATGAAAAGGACAGTACATTGAGTGCTCATTAGGGCGGATGGGAGATGGTGCTCGGATACAGGTACAATCCTCTTTCGGAGAAGCTGTGCATTGCCCCTGTTAGATGCGATTAAAAAGGCAGATCCTTTCCAAGTCGGCAAGGGTGTTTGATCGTTTATCCCTCTGGCTATCAGTGACCATAAAAAGTCGGGTTTTGATAGGAGAGTTATGGAAGCAGGGTTTTGACTGGGATGATCAAGTCCCTCTGGAATTTCAATCATCTTGGAAGAGCCTTGCGGAGGACCTCTCTGGATTGAGTGATATGCGTTTCAGTAGACAGATGGGAGCCGATCTGGAGATTTATATCTATTTTGTGATGCCTCAAAAAAAGCATACGGATTTGCTGGCTACTATGTGCAGGACCAGCGATCAGCCTTGATTTTCACCAAAGCTAAGTTTGCACCGGTGAAAGATAAGACGTTACCCTGTAAGTAGGGGTGGGACGTAATGGGTGAAAATTTCAGATTTATGCAAGTAGTATTTTTTTGTGTTCATTTATACATAAATAACACTAAACAATCAAACATTTTGAAAATTTTGCAAAATTCAGAAGATGCAGGCCAAAAAAAGCCGTTAGGGCTCCACGGGACACAAAATCCATCATTTTTTGGTGAAAAAGTGGTTTCATGCGACATTGCAGGTCCTAAAACATCCTCAAAAGCTATGAATGGATATAGATGGTTAAATCTGATATAGTACTTTAATTTTTAGGCTGTGAAAGGGTTTTCATGAATGTAAAATAGCAAAAACCTAGTGAAAAATAGCCCAAATTAGCCAAAATCCTCCGTTAAGCAACCTAATTGGTTCCCAAGCCTCTACAATGGTTATGAATGGGTGTAGATAGTTGAAACCATTGTAGTGTCGAAACCATTGCATTGTATTATATTCAACAGTTTAATAACAATTATTTTCTTTTGTTTTCAGTTCAGTTTAGTTGAGAAGATAGGATGAGTGGAACAAAGTACCAGTACGATGATTGGGATTTCACTTTGCTTGAAAACCTCCCAATTGTACACGAGTGCGTTTTGGCCATAGTTCATCATGCTCCAACTTATGGATCTACAAAACAGAAAGAGCATCTCCATCAATTTTCTCTGTGTCTGCTGGCTCACTGGCAAAGAGCATTTGGAAGAGACATTAAACTAACAACAATAAAAGGAGTGAAAGATAAACTTGATCGATACTTGAGAGAGTACAATAGCAAAGTTCAGAATGGCCATAGATCAAAGAGGTCAAACTTGATTCAATGGAAGACAAAAAATCACATTCTTTTCAATATTCTGGGAAAGGGTGTTTGTTGGATAATGGCCTTATGGGAATGGACGTATCTGTTGGGAATCGTTGGTTTGATTTGCGTGAATTAACGCGGGTGCAGTCGAGTGCAGATTAGGGCCTGTTCTCACAGTCAGAGCTAACAGACGTGACAAGGTTACCGTGTGACGAGACTCCAGATCAAGGGTCAGTCTGCACCTGTGAGAGGCTCTGTGACATCGCGGGCCTTGCGTGGGAAAGAGAGGATCCGTGACGTCACTCGTTCTCGTGAGAAGCGAGTTTTTAGTCAGTCTGATTCGGAAGGCAAACTGAGAGGACGTGCGATTCACGATGTAAAACTAAGGGAAATATTTCCCTTCAGGGAAGACAAGCGCGAGAAATCCTTTCTTCCCCCTCTCTATGAATGGTTAAGAAACATTGTTAACTAACTACGATAAAGTAGGATTTGCTCTCCTCCTCTCTCTCGACGTGGTGAATGACTCCCAGTTGAAATAACAACGCTTGTAATAAAAAGAATTAAATTTAAAAGCAGAGTTTGTCTTCGGAGTGCGTCATGGCTTTTGTTGCAGACAACGGACGGCGTGGTTCACGGCAGAGAAGAAAGAATTCATCCACTAGACGACCCGACCGCCCTCTACAAGCGAGGGAGAAATCTAAGGTATGCAACAGACTCTTTTTGATGCTAAGTGACCTGCCATTTCGAGCATGGAATGGGTTGATTTCGAACCATAGGTTACCATGAAAAAAAAATTAAAAAAAAAAAATTTTTAAAGCAAGAAAGACAGAGACAGAGAGAGAACTACAAACAGTAAGTAGAAAGTCGTTGTTTTGTTTGAGAGAAAAAGACGCGATGTGCCGTAAAAGTAAAAACAGAAAGAACGGAATGAAACAATTATGAATGTATTGTGAAAAGAAAAGAAATAAAACAAACGAATTTAGTTAGAAACAAAACTGATTAGAAAGAAGAAAAAAAAAGACAGTGTAACAGACACACACGCACACACAAAATCAAATATAAAAGATAGACTTTAAGATTAGACCAAAAAAAAATAAGACGTTGATGTGCCGTAAAAGTAAAAACAGAAAGAAAAGAATGTAACAATTATGAACGTATTGTGAAAAGAAAAGAAATAAAACAAACGAATTTAGTTAACTGAATAGAAAAAAAAACAAAAAAAAACAAACAGTGTAACAGACACACACATACACACAAACAGAACATATTCAGTCTACGTTTAAAAAAAATGCATTCGATTGGTGGGGAAACTGATCTTGATTGTTATTTTTGTCGAGTGGGGTGTTTTTCATCAAATTGTATTGTTTTAATCTTTTTTTTGTTGTTTGATTTAAATGTATCGTCGAGAGAGAAACTCATGAATTAATTTTCCTTGTTTAGCCGAGAGCATTGTTTTGTTTGTTTTTTTTCCCCCTCCTCATATTAAAATTTTAGTATATAAAAGAAAAAAGAAACAGTGACTAATTAAGATTAAGTTGAGGTCAGCCAATTAAAGGGAGTTAGAATGAAATAGTTGACCTTTTGGCGATGCGGTAAGGGTTTTAGCAAGGATCCGATGGGAGGCCGTAGGGCGTGTCTCTTCCAACTGACGGGTTGGGATTGAGTTATGTTCGCTACGCGTGACCCGTTGAGGTAGCCAGTGAGCTTGCGATTATACGGACAAACAGTTGTTCGGTGTCACACGCATGAAAAAGCGATTTTGTAGCCATGAAAAGATTGGCATGTGCCCGCTTATCGTATAAACGGGTTGGGATTGATTTATGTTCGCTACGTGTGACCAGTTGAGGTAGCCGGTGAGCTTGCGATGATACGGAAAAAGAGTTGTTTCGGTGCACACGCGTGAAAAAGCGATTTTGTAGCCATGAAAAGATTGGCATGATATATTTTGGGGGGGGGGGCCTCGGAGTAATCGCATCGGTATGGGTCATTGTTGTTCAGTGGGTCGGTGGGACCCACAAGGGCACCGTGACGGTATGGCAGGTCTGGACGATTGTGAAATTAGGTCCGTGTTGAAAAGCATAGCGGTCGAATATTATGATAAGACATATTACAGAGAAATTAGATGGCTGACCAGTAAGGGATTATCAGAATTCTAAAATGGGGGAGTTTTCTGTTTTGTCCTGTTTTCTGTTTTGTCCTGTTTTCTGTTAGAATTTACTGGATGGATGTGGTGAACTCTGTGACTAGGTATCGTGTGCGGATGCTCGTGGGGTCAAGTGGTCAAGCAAACTTGCGACAGGTGAACACCCAGCGTGTCCTATAATCGATTGTGACAGGGATGGCCATAGAGCCGATATCGATCGTAAGGAGAATTTCCTTACATCCCAGGAAAGGTCATAAGGCCGATTTATGGCAGCCGGGTCAAGAGGGTGGAACTGAGATGTCCATCTGCGCTGACCCCTGTTTCTGACCAGACCCTGCGGAGGGGTGTGTAAAAATAAAAATCTTAGGATTGTGTTCTTTTGTATAGGGAGGGGAGGAATGTTGGATAATGGCCCTATGGGAATGGACGTATATGTTGGGAATCGTTGGTTTGATTTGCGCAAATTAACGCGGGTGCAGATTAGGGTCTGTTCTCACAGTCAGAGCTAACAGACGTGACAAGGTTACCGTGTGACGAGACCCCAGATCACGGGTCAGTCTGCACCTGTGAGAGGCTCTGTGACGTCGCGGGCCTTGCGTGGGAAAGAGAGGATCTGTGACGTCACTCGTTCTCATGAGAAGCAAGTTTTTAGTCAGTCTGATTCGGAAGACGAACTGAGAGGACGTGCGATTCACGATGTTTTTACATCTTCAGGGAAGACAAGCGCGAGAAAGCCTTTCCTTCCCCCCTCTCTATGAATGGTTAAGAAACATTGTTAACTAACTACGATAAAGTAGGATTTGCTTTCCCCCCTCTCTCTCGATGTGGTGAATGACTCCCAGTTGAAATAACAACGCTTGTAATAAAAAGAATTAAATTTAAAAGCAGAGTTTGTCTTCGGAGTGCGTCATGGCTTTTGTTGCAGACAACGGACGGCGTGGTTCACGGCAGAGAAGAAAGAATTCATCCACTAGACGACCCGACCACCCTCTACAAGCGAGGGAGAAATCTAAGGTATACAACATGTTGACGTGGAGACGTTTGATGCAAATGAGAAACAGTTTTTCTTTGATCAAATTGCACTCAACCCGAAGGTCATAATTGACAACATGCATATCGATGAAGAACATGAATCAATGGTTGTTGAGACGGAGGAAAGGGAGTGACAGAGAGATGAAAATAAATTTGGGAATTCTTCTTTCTGGTGACCATGATGAAGATGCAGACGAAGAAGTTTTATTTCCAGATGAAAACTCCATTCTGCTTTCTTGCACGACAGATAATGATAATAATGTGAGCGTTGATACTGAGGAAGATGTTGAAATCCTAGAAGAGTCTGATGATATTTCTTTGAATGAACCTTGTGTTGCAGTTTGGGACACTCCACTTGGAAGAAATTGGTACATCAGAATGACTAGAAAAAAGGTTGATGAGAACAACTACATGGTGGAGTATCTGGAATGTTTCAACCGTGATTCTGCAAGGCGTTCATGGAGATACCCCCAGATAGATGATGAACAGAACACGAATATAATCCAGATCATTCCATGCAATGTGCTCGGTGCTTGGGACATGAGTACACGCCAAACCAAGTTCGAAGTTGAGAATTGGGAAATCATTGAAGGTTTATTTCAGTCGATGTACAAGTAATTGGCTGATCTCCTGTGCAGTTCCCCATGGATTTCCACAACTTCAATTGACTATTTCATGACATTTCATAGCCATTAAGGATGTTTTATTAAATTGACTGCATTATCCACTATTCGGTTCATATGATTCCAGCGGTGTCATTTGGATACGTAGTTTGTGGTGCATTTTTAACCATTTTGGCTGAAATTTGGGGGGCTCCTAAAACCCCAAAAGTGGTGTTAAACTTTAGTGTCTTGTCAATTTCAACTATCTACAGCCATGCATAACCATTGTAGAAGCTTGGGAACCAATTAGTTAGCTTAACAGAGGATTTTGGGAAATTTTGGCTATTTTTCACTAGTTTTTGGCTATTCTACATTCATGAAAACCCTTTCACAGCCTAAAAATGGTCCTAAATTAAAGTACTATATCAGATTTAACCATCTATATCCATTCATAGCTTTTAAGGATGTTTTAGGACCTGCAATGTCGCATGAAACCACTTTTTCACCGAAAAATGATGGATTTTGAGTCCCGTGGAGCCCTAACAGCTATTTTTGGCCTGCACCTTCTGAATTTTGCAAAATTTTCAAAATGTTTGATTGTTTAGTGTTATTTATGTATAAATGAACACAAAAAAATACTACTCGCATAAATCTGAAATTTTCACCCATTACATCCCACCCCTACTGTAAGATAGAATGAGAGTTTGTCACTTTCTAACATTCAATAACAACTTTATTGAGTCGTCTTCGTTAGTACGTGAACAAAAAGGAAAGAGGTTAGTATGTCCATAAGTATGGACAAAGACAATAGTAAAGTAATTTCCCCAGTGGGGAAAAGAGAATTGTTCATGATATTGAATGTTTGTACACCGGCTATGGTGCCAGGACACGTCCATCTGTGTATGCAAGTATGTGTGTGTTGTATCCAGTCCATGTGTTGAGGCAGTAGCCATTTTGGCGTCTTGTCGAACCCAGGGCCAAAAGGCGCGGGAAAATGTCTGTTGCGTCCCCAGAGGAAGGGACGTGTGTTTGGCAGTGCCAAAGAAGGAGAGAGAGAGAGAAGTGTCGTCTCGTGCCACCAAAGTAAAAAAGAAAACGGGTGGATGGGTGTTTATATAATTATGCTAGCCAACCGAGATTCACCTAAAAGAAGGCCACTGATTAGTCAAGCCAAGGAAGAAGTAGTTTGCCTGAACCAATCAGCAGGCAGCTAAGAAGGCATTGATATTTAAACAATATGGTGGGTTGTAGGAAACTGCTACAACCCACGTTGGAACTGATGGCTGTCTTTCTTGTCCTGAAGTGTCTGCCAACCATCTTGAATGGATGCAAGGGTGTCCCCCTTCCAGGGTGTGTGTAACAACGGATGCCCAAGTAGTGCTTTCATTGATTTTGTCACAAACCATGGAAAGCAGAAATATTTTTGCAAGGAATAGGCTGAAGGATATTTTGCAGATGAGCCTTGCTTTAGATACCAGGTATGGCATAAAACCAACCTTTACCATTGAGAATCCTGCAGACCTAATCACCAGAGGATTAACTATAAAGAAGTTCCAGTGAAACCTAAAATTTTTGTATCACAGTCCCTCTTGTTGCGTAGCGGTGTCTTCCCATGGCCAGAGCAGAACTTGCCCTGCCTTGATGATCGGTGCCAGCGGATCGCCCGTTCTTCGGCGAGTTTTACTGTGGTTACGACGGAGGAGTGTCCTTCCGTAGTCTCTTTGCAGCGATTCTCAATATTTACCCGCTTGTTGAAAGTAACCTCCTTGATGTTCCGATTCATCGGCTTGACAAAGAAAAAGGAGGAAGATTATGACAGGAAAGCTGCACTTTATTTGGTAAAACTCTCAGCAGCAGGAATTTGCTAAAGAGTTTGATTACCTCCAGGATCCCATTGGAAAGTCTGCGCCCAATTGTGTCCATGCGCTTGATCTCTTTCTGGATCAGGAAGGGTTGATCCACTCTAGTGGACATCTGGACAGGTCGTCTCATTTTACTTATGAAGTCAAGAATCCCCAGCAGCTAGGCAAGAACCATCATTTTACTCGACTTGTCACCTTGGATTGCCATAACAAGTGTTCCCGGTTTGGTGTAGGGTCAACCTTAGCCGAGTGGAGGCTTTGTGGCTATTGGGTCCCTCAGAAAAGGCAGGCAGTCAAGGGCGCCTTAATGTCATGTACCAAGTGCAAGAAATACAACTCTAGACCTGTACTGCCAGATACCATAGCCAACCTACCGCTCCCTCATGTCGAATTCGAGGTGTCTTATAGGAATACAGGAGTTGACTTCACGGGACATTTCGTGGTGAAGGAAGGGAACACGGAGAGAAAATGTACCTGTTGCTGTTCACTTGCTAAAGTGTAAGGGCAGTACACATCAAGGTGGTTCCTGATATGAGCATTTTGTCTTTTTTACAGGTCTTAGTTAGATTCACTAATGTGCATGGTGTTCCGGAATCAATTCTCAGTGATAACGCAAAGACCTTTCTGGGTAGTGGAAGACTGTTTAGCCACCTTTGCCTCCTTCAAGACTATCGAGACAAGTTTGGGTCCTACAATATTAAGTGGAAAACAATTCCTGTTTTCCCCTTGGGTTGGGGGAGCTTGGGAACGTAACATCAAGACTTTAAAATCCTGCCTCTACAAGGTTATTAGTAGGGGTAAGGTCGATTATTATGCCTCATTGACTATTGTCTCTGATATCAAGAGGGCAGTGAACAACTGACCCCTCACTTATCAAGGCAACTGACAGTTATCGCCCTGATTATGTTAAGATCTAACAAGAGCCCAGGCTTATTACTACAACTGAAAAGAAATGATCTCTCCATTTTGGTTCCTCCCAGGTTGATTGAGATAATTGAACTGCGGAACCAATGGTTGACAAGGTTTAGAAAACTTTGGTATAACGAGTAACTCTTTGATCTTAGAGGAAGGTCTCCAGAAAGATCTCAGATATCATTCCAGAACCATATTCAAAGGAATGATGTAGTACTGGTCAAGATCCCTCTAAAACCACGACCCTTTTGGATGTTGGGCACTATACTGGAAGTCTTCCCGAGATACGATGGAGGTGGTGAGAATGGCTCATGTTAAACCGGGTGATGGTCATGTGAAGGTCCACTCCCTAAAGCATCTATACCTGATGGAGATTTCGCAATCTTCTGAGGACCCTGAGGAGTGTGAGCCTAATCATGCTGATTCTTCTTCTGTTGCTTCAGGCAGCAGCCAAAACCCAGAACCCTCAGGCTCATCTCAGGAAAAAGACGACACAATCTGGTTGTGCCCTACTTGTAATAGACTTCCAAGGAGCCAGGACATGATATGCTGCGATTCTTGTGATGAGTGGTACCACTTTGAGTGTGTTGGCATTGAAATAGCTCTGCCCGCAAGACAAAATTGATACTGCTGTGATTGTGCACCTCGAAGAAGACGGAGAGGTAGACCTAGTCTACTTTATGCTCAATAATACCATAGTCCTGGGTATGACGAAAACTACAACCGACAGCAGAGCTCCGGCTAAGAGACAGAATGAGGGTACCCTGAACAACTGTTACATCCAGGTGGCCCCCATCTGAGGCCTAGCACTTGTCAGTCCCCCTGCAGGTTCACGCAATTTTTTTTTTGTTGTTGTTGAGAGTGTGTAGAAGATAGGAAGAACAGCTGACTGTGTAGCTGCTGGCGACTGAGGATGTTCTTCCAACATCTAAAACGAAGGACGGTTATTGCAGAGAATTTATACCAGTAAGGTTTCAATTGTTATAAAACCTTCCTCACTACTGGAGAGCGTCGTCAATTTGCCAGTACACTACTGTAATTATTAGACCTAAGGCGAGGGTCGCGAAGCAAGTTTTTATTTTTTTCGCAACCTCGCTCTTCGGCTAGCTCCACTCTTGGTTACCCTCTGATTTTTTTTTTTCGATACCATTCCTAATGCTTATACACGTAATTTACTGCATTCTGTGTGGAAGCACTGTTAGGATAACCGCATTTTACCCCTTCCTTCACTTAAAAATACATCAAAATTCAGAAAATCAACCAATTTTAATGAAATTTTCAGTACTTATTAATTAACGATCACGGAATATGATTAACCCATCAATTTATTAGAAATCCCAGTGCAAATGTATTATTTCGTGTAAAAAAAAAACCAGCTTATGTAGGCCACGCCTCGATACGGGTCGGTAGAGAATTAAATTCTACTGCATTTTGCTATAAATTGTTTGTTGATTTTATTTTTTGTTAACGAGTTCTTAACTGTTAACTATTCTGTACTTTACCCTCAGATTGTTTTTATTTATTTTCAGATCAACAAGATTTGATTTTGTTTATCCATTACAAGAACATTTTAGGAATTATTTCAAAGATCGTTTTTCTTTTTCTTTCATCTAGATGAAATACTTTAAAACCAGAAAACAAAAAGATTCATCATGAGTATTCTTTTACTTTTGAAAAATTTGCTCATCTGTTTTGTTTTCAAAATCGAAATCTTGCTAGTGACTAAAACATTGAATTTATATTAGACTAGCAGAAAGACCGGACGTTGTCCTGCACAGAATGAGGAACTCGATGCCTTTTTGCGCCCAGTCTATAATTTACTTATTTCTTTTACAATTCATAATATTCGATTCGGTTGGAAGAGGTATAAATAAAGTGACATTAATGGAAATAGATTTTAGTAAATGTATTATCTGGTGAATGTGTAGTTTGACAGCCAAAATGGCGGACAACTCTGACGTCAAGCTAGCGTCTGCTCTATTCAATCGGTGCCTCGAAAAAGTGGTCCCTCGTTTAATTGTGAAAATAAACTTTAAAATTTAACACCGTTCGATTTCGGCGGAATTTTGTTTGCGCCGTTCCAAATTAATAAAATGCATTCCATACGCGAAGACGTACTACCAACCATTGAGCTGTGCTTAGTTAATATTTCCTTACGGGAATTAACACAGGAAACGGCTAATTGTTTTGGAACTTTGCGATGGTTAACAAGGCATGGATTCATCGCTAATCGGCGTATTTGTCCAAAATGCCAATTGCAAATGTCATTCTACGCCGCAAATGGACGTTCTTTTATTGATAATTACTGTTGGACGTGCAGTACATATCGGAAAAAAGAACGTACGTGTTGGATCGTTCTTTGAACGTTCTAGCATGAACGTGTGCAAGCAAACGGGCGTATCAAACCATATGCTAGGGTTGATTGGTACAATTTCATTAGAGAAATTTGCACACTTCCTTTGCTTGACAATCCTCTGGAGATGGGTGGATCTGGTTGAACTGTTGAAATTGACGAAAGTAAGTTTATGAATCGAAAAACATCACCATGGAAGATATAAGAAATATTGGTTATCTTTTGAAATAAAGTTGGTTAAAAGTTTTGATTTTATTTTCACAATAAATTTGTAAAAAGGAAAAACAATAATTTTCTATAAAAAAAAAATATTAAAAAACAACCACTTGAAAAAATTTGTTAAATCGTACATAAATATTGGTGGCAGATGCGAAGTACATGGAGGACCGCTGGCTTCCGGTGGAAAGAGGTTGAAGAAAGTGTGTACGGAAGCCTGAAAGTGATACAACAATTTTTTTTTTTAATTTTTATTCATATTAATTTCAGACTTTTCTTTTTTTCATATTAATTTCAGACTTTTCTTTCATCATAATCTAATAATTAACATGATACAGACTATTTGAAAAATAATTTATTTGTTTTCAAAACATTTTTTTTTAATAATAGTGAAAACCTTTTTTCTTGGAAATGGAAATGCCCTAACCCTAATCCTCCCAAAAAACATTATTTTCACTAAATATTTCCCAAAAAACATTAAATAAAATAACAAACACATTCTGTATCATGTTAATTATTAGATTATGATGAAAGAAGAGTCTGAAATTAATGACAAAAAGGAAAGTCTGAAATTAATATGAATAAAAAAAATTGTTGTATCACTTTCAGGCATCCGTATACACTTTCTTCAAGCTTTTTTCACCGGAAGCCAGCGGTTCTCCATGTCCTTCGCATCTGCCATATTGGTTCTCTTTCGAAAAAAGGTTGGTTAAAAGTTTTACTGATTTTATTTTCACAAAAAATTTAAGGAAAAACAATGATTTTCTAAAATAAATAAATAAATAAAAAACTGCAAAAAAGTTTGTTAAATCGTACATTAATGTTGGTTAAAAATTTGTAAAAAAGAAAATATTTTCTTATTGTACGTTGTTTCATATAAACGAGGGACCACTTTTTCGAGGCACCGGTTGAATATAGCAGACGCTGGATTGACGTCAGAGTTGCCCGCCATTTTGGTTGTCAAACTACACATTCGCCTATTATCTTTAAGCCCGGCGTTTCCCCAAAATGAATGAATATTTTTTGCGGCACTTCTTTAGCTATGAATCAGAATCAAAATTGAAGAGTTTCATTGACCCAATCAACCGGAAGTGGTTTAGACGTTGAATTTTTTTATAAAAAAAAAACAAAAAAAATATCGACTGTTTCTTGGATTCAAAAAAGTTTTAGGCTCTCCAAAAGGGTTGATGATCCCGCAGTAAATTTCAAGTACTGCTGATCATAAATGATAAAAGAAACTTTTTTTAACGGAAAATTTAAAATTGTATTTTTAGTATAAAATAAGTTGTGAGCAAAACAAATTATCAAATATATGTTTGGGAGCTAGTGTACGAATAGAGTACCGTTATGATCGTCTGCAAACAGGAATTTGTCTCACACCGGAAGTAACCGTTTTGGCATACCTTACGAAAAAAGTTCCGGGTCTCCCACGAAAATAGTAATTTTAAGACCCCCCCCCTCCCAATAGAATAAATATATGTAAAAAATCAGAAATAATTTTTTTTATGAAACAAGTAATTTATTAAAAACAAACAAAATAGAATAAATAATCTTGGGTATATGTTACGTGTGGTATACGTGACACTGCTGGCCGTACTTCCGCGTTCTATCCACTCCGAAACGAATTTCTGCAACGTTTTTCTTCACTCTCTACGAATCCGACTTTTCTCCTATGATCAAACTTCTCTGTTCGCAATCTAACTTGCCTCTGCCTCCTCCCCCAATCACTCCTCTTTTATCTCTTTCATTTCCAATCAGGAGCATCTCATTTGCATACCTCGTAGTCACCCTGTAGGCATTTAAAGAAACAAGTCGGCCATTCTTGTTTCCTTCTTCTTCACACGAGGTAAGCCACGCAAAAACGCGGTCGGTCGTTCTTGTTTTCTCTTCTTTTTTCCTCATTTACACCACACGCCCCCCTTGATCTTCGAGATCAATAGGATACTTCGTAATCCTCCATCCAAGCAGGCCGCCTCCTCTCACGTCGAGGCCTCTGGGGAACAACTTCTTGGGGGTTAACATTTTCAGGTTCACTACAACGTGGGTCTAAGTCAGGTAGAGTCGCATCATTTGCTTCTCGGTGGCCCTCGATTTCCTCTTCTTTACTGCCCTCACTGCGTACCGGCAGTGTCATGCGACGCAGGTCTAGGATATGCCGGGGAACGCCGTTCACCATCACATTGTTCTTCGACCGCAATCCCGTTACGGCCCCTTTTTTCCAACGAGTGGTACACTGTGCATTAGGGGGTTTCACCCACACCTCTTCACCTACTTTGATAGTGGCTTCCTCACTATCGATTCCTGCTGTTTTGTTGCACGGGTGCCGCCACTTATATGTGAAAACGGCCCTATGAGGGACAGTTGTCTCGTCTTGTTTGGTTTTTGGCGAGATGTTGTACCAAAACACCGCCTCTATGGGTGATACGTTGCTTTTTTCCGCAGCGGCTTTAATGGTGCGATGATTCCTCTCCACTATTCCGTTGCCACTCGGCCGATACGCTGCTCTAAAAAATTGCCTTACTCCCCACTTATCGCATACCCCTTTAAAGGCTTCAGATCGGAAAGCGGGCCCATTGTCCATCAAGAGTTCCTCAACCGGCCCTCTCTCCAAAAATATCTCCTCGATGACCCCTCCGATCGCCCATGCCGCTTCTGCCCTGATTTCTCTCCAGATGGCAAACCTTCCCGGTCCACAGTCGACCATCGAGAGATACAATTTGTGGCGATAGTGCGTCACATCAATAGCCAATCGCTTCCAGTCCTCCGCAACGTGCAACTGTCCTGTTTCGTGTCTGGACGGTCTAGGGTCAATTGATTGGCACTCTCGACAGTTCTCCACCACTTCCCTAACCTCCTCCTCGGTGGTCTCCGGGTAAACCTCTCTGGCTAGGAATAACGTTCGTTCCCGACCAAAGTGGTGCATTTCGTGTGACTCCTTGACTTCTTCCCCTGCATAGCATACCGAGGAGACCTCCTTTCCCTCCTGCAGCCAGGCCTTCTTCACGCGTGTCATCGAATCCGCCTTGTTTTTTTCTGATGGGACCAACACGACAGATACTCTTAACTGGAACTCCGCTATTAGATCGGCGAGCGCTCCGAGTCTGCGCTTGATCAGCATTTCCGCAGCACCTTTGGTCTTAACTCTCTTATCGCCAGTTACTGCCGACCGAATCCACGATGCTGCCGTTGCCGAATCGGTTTTAATTTCAATTATTTTCAATCCCCACTTCAGGGCCAGATTGAGTCCTTTCATAACGGCATCTAGTTCTGCTACGTTGATATGGTCGTTGGTTTTTCTTAGCCATGCCGCATCCTCCACAGTTACGCCTCCCATCTCTAGTACGACGCCCAACGCCAGGTTACTGGCATCGCACCAAATCACACCCGCATCTCCGCTGCTGACATACCAGTCCCCTTTCACTGGGTCCTCATTCCTCACCCTCGCAATGATTTCTTGCAGCATGTTCATAACCTCCTTCGTTACACGGCCCTCCCAGCCAGCAGTGCCTGCTAGTCGTTTAATAAAACTACATGCTATCCTGAGCCAGCCAGCGATAGGATAGTGCCCGACCAGCCTCCCGCAGACTGAGAAGAGTTCTCGCTTCGTCAGCTCAGATCCGACTTCGGGTATTACACTCCCTCGTTCGAAGACAAGGCTTTCTTTTCCATCTCGCCTTAGTTTCAACCCCAGCACCCGTCCTCCATCCAGGGCCTCCGCCGGTTTTGCAGTTAACCCATACTTCTCGACATGGCTTCTTACTTTATCCGCTGTCACCTCTGCCTCCTCCACCAGAATGTCGTCAATGTACGAACTAGTGGCCTCCTCCACTGAACGGTCTTTGCTCAGCACTGTCTTCAGCACGGCAGTCATAATTTTGGGGGCTGAACTCAGCCCAAAGCCTAACCTCGTCAGACAATACACTCGCCCCTTGTACCGGACCAGCTGGTACTGCCAGAGTTTTTCATCTACATGGATCTGCAGATATGCCGATTTCAGATCGACAATTTTTGTGGCCCGTCCCATTCTTCTCCATTTCCTCATGACCTCCTCACATACGTCGATCCCCGTTCCAGTGTGGCAGGCTACGTGTCTGTTCAATTCTCTGAAGTCCAGTACGGGCCTAATCTTGTTTTTCGTAGGCTGAACAACCGCCAGTAGTGGCAACACTCCTTTTTCTTCCCCTGTCCACGGTTTCAGAATTCCTTCTTTTATCCACCTCTCCACTTCTTCCTCAAATCCTTTTCTTATTTCTCCTCGCAGGGTGTTTTCGTAGCAGCCCACTTTATTCTGTAGTTCCGGGGGTCCGGAGATCCATTTCCATTCCACCGTCCACCTCACGCCATCAAACTTTGCCAGGAAATCTTTGTCCTCAATGCAGCAAACCTCCGGTTTTGGTATTCTGTTGGTTCTATCACCTTCCACTCCTGCCATCCCCACTGCGCCGAGACGTCACTTGGCTCCCTCGTAACGTGGCGCCCCCCAGTCGGTTAATTGCACTCATACCTATAATCACGTCAACACCACCGACCAGATGATTCAGCACTAAGGCTCGCAGTCCAATGGACACCCCTTGCACCATTACTTCCGCTGTCGTCTCACCTAGGCACTTCACATCCCTGCCATCCACGGTCCTAATAGTCCTGGTTCCGCTCCATGACCTAGCGACATTCCTCGCTAACAACGTTGTAGTACAGCCTGTGTCGACAAGGGCTATGGCTTTCTTCCCATTGACTACTACCGGTAACCGAGGCAACGTTCCATCATGCGCCATCTCCGCACAGAAGGGGTAACCACTGGCGCAATAGCTCCCCTTCACTCGTTTCCCTGGTGCCGTGCAGCAACACAATAGCGGCTAAGGTGCCCCACTTGTCCACATCGGTAGCACGTGATCCCCGGTCTCGGCTCTTTGCAGTCCTTGATCAGATGAGGGCCCTGGCACCGGAAGCACTTGATTGCAGGTCTCCCCTCCTGTCGCCTCGCCGGCTGCCTCTCATTCAAGTGAGGCCTCATGCACATATTTCCACCCACAGCTGCAGCCACGATTGGGCTTTTAACATTTTTCACTAGGACTCTGGCGTGAACCAAGAGATCGTCCACTTCCATCGTATGGATCCCAGTGATTCTCTGCATGTTCGTAGAGATTTCCTCTGGGAAGCCGTTAACTAGGTACAGCTTTACCGTCATCTCCAGGCTCCTCCCCACGTAACCCGCCAACCCTGCCAGTCTCCTGATCTCTGCCGCAAAGACGTCAACCGACTCGCCGGTCCACCTCAAACTGGAAAGCTTACCAAGTGCTTCGAATGGGCCCTCAGCGAAGGCCAATTTCAGCCTTTGCTCCACTGAGGCAAGGTCTTCCTTGTCTTCATCTCGCATCTGCTGGTAAATCGTGAGGGCTTCCCCCTCTAAGTATAGCGGCAGCAGGGTGACCACATCTTCTATCTTTTGCAGCTTCGCCACCATCTTTAATTTCTCCAGCCACTTAATCAGGTCACCCTCCCCAGTAAAGGGTCTCAGCATGTGAGTGCTCAGTCTCCACTCAGCCATGGTAATTTGCTCGATGCGCCGAAATAGCTTGTGGTATACGTGACACTGCTGGCCGTACTTCCGCGTTCTATCCACTCCGAAACGAATTTCTGCAACGTTTTTCTTCACTCTCTACGAATCCGACTTTTCTCCTATGATCAAACTTCTCTGTTCGCAATCTAACTTGCCTCTGCCTCCTCCATCCAATCACTCCTCTTTTATCTCTTTCATTTCCAATCAGGAGCATCTCATTTGCATACCTCGTAGTCACCCTGTAGGCATTTAAAGAAACAAGTCGGCCATTCTTGTTTCCTTCTTCTTCACACGAGGTAAGCCACGCAAAAACGCGGTCGGTCGTTCTTGTTTTCTCTTCTTTTTTCCTCATTTACACCACATTACGACGCTCAGCAGAGGCGCGAACGAGGTCAAAAAAAAGAACGAGAAAGGGTTTAAAACTATAAATTTGCAACAAGTGAAGTTGACGTGCGACGAGAATAGATATTTTTCTACTTACCTATGTAATTTGTTTTTATTTTTACGTATTATAAATGGGTTTTCATTAGATGTAAAAAAAAAAAAATTCTTTTTTTTCCAACCGTTTTCACAAAATTCAATATGGCCGCTCCAGGTGCATTCGTTAGTAACCCCCCCCCCCCAATCGGCCATTTTTTTCCCCAAGTTGCGGTGACAAAACTATTGATTTCTAATAAATAGCGGTTGTAACGGTATAAAAATTCAAACAAATGCCACAGGCAAGTTAGAAAATAACTTTTACAGCCTACAGTTACTTTTATATATTGTATATTTGTTTGTTTTTTAGCGTTTTTACTCTGCTGAGCGTCGTAAAAGATTCCCATAATCTTTTTTTTTCAAGAAACAAGTGATAAATTTTGAGCAACGAAATGTGATTTTTTTTTCTTTTGAGAATAACAAATAATGTTTTTTTTAAGAAACAAGTCATTTAGAAACGAGTAATATATGAAAAAAATAAACAATGTTTTTGAGCAACGAAATAATGTTTTTCGAACAACGGAATGTGATTGTTTTAATAAATTATTAAAAGAATTAACAATGATTTTTTTTTTTTCAAACTTAATTCACAGGATAAAAATTAGAAATATGCATGAGCATATTATTAAAGGTTTCGGTCTCTGTGCGACCGTATTGTTGGCGCCACATAAATTCATCCAAATGGGATGGTAACGTGGATGCTGAGGCACCAAACATGGCTTTGAACCTGCTTTTACACATCATCCACATGTGTTCAACAGTGTTCGTGTGTACCTGCATTATAGGGTCCACATAATGTAAGGAATGATTAACCGTTCTATGAACATATGGCGGGGTTACTGGAATTCCTGGTATTCTTTCATACGCCTTCCATGCGTCGGAATGTATTGTAGTACCGGGCAGGATCATTTCTTTTATTACTTGAAAGAGAGTTTCTGCTTTCCTGTCCGGCACATATCGCAAAATCACAATTTTGGAAACAGTGTCGATACCCCCAAAAATCCATCTTTGAGGTATCATGCGCCCTCGGTGGTACTTTCTTTTGGAAACGACAGTTTCGTCAATTTCCACAATGACGCCACTGCCTCCTAACTTAATTGGATTTTCGAGTAATTGTTTCGAGCAAATGTCGCGAAAATAAGAGTACCATAACATTGCTATCTTCTTTGATACATCAGTCATTTGAGCGCATTTAATTACTGGGGTCTTATATGACCAAAAATACAACAGTTGTATAAACGTTTGCATTGGCAGCTTCACCCCTTCCAAGAAGCTCCCACTTTTGATCGATATGTGTTTGCCTTTATGCGAAGGGCATCTCCAAAAAAGTTATCGTTTGTTGCGGACCTCTTCACTTCAGTCATCTGTCTGCTGCATACAGAACAAAGCGGACTTTCAGTTTTAATTATGTTTTTGTCTCTTAAAAACGCTTTCGCTTCGTTATGGCTTCACCAAATTTTGGCCATGCTTGATATGTTCATGTTGAAAAAAAGTTACTAAATAAATGTGTGCCCCCCCCCCCCCCAACAGGTAGTTAGTCGGGAGTTTAGTCGCGAGTTATTATTTCTACGGGAGGAGTTTTTGTGTATTAATTACTTTTTGTTTATTTGTTATTTACTTTAAGTAAAAAAAAGAAAACGAGACTTGTTTATTTGTTATTTTAAATACCAAAAGCTTTTCCGGGTGGGGGATACCACTTCTCTGCGACATTACCGACTATCCGGAACTTTTTTCGTAAGGTATGCCAAAACGGTGACTTCCGGTGTGAGACAAATTCCTGTTTGCAGACGATCATAACGGTACTCTATTCGTACACTAGCTCCTAAAACAAAATTATTTCGGCAATATTCTTTACTTTATTGTATACGCCTTTTTTTATTATTCTTTTTAAAATCAAACATATGTTACTGTTTCACAAAATACAAGACGTTTCAAAAGTTTATTTATATCTATAAAAAGAAGACATTTCAACATATTTGATTCATAAAAAATATTTTTTATTAAAGATTTGTTATAGTTTTCGTTAAAAAAAAAAACAACTTATTTTATTATACTAAAAATACAATTCTAAATTTTCCGTTAAAAAAAAAGTTTATTTTATCTTTTATGATCATCCGTACTTGAAATTTACTGCAGGATAACAGAATACCGGATCTATTTTTTAATAATTTATTTGTTTTTATTTTATTCTTTTGAACACTTCTTTTTATTGTTTCCTCAAATTGTTTTTGGTTTAAAATTAAACAGACATAATATTGTTTGTTTTGTTTCAAATTTTAAAGTTTATTTTAAGTTTTAAACCTCATAAAATTTCCGTATCCAATACCAAATATAGTGCTTGTGCATATCAACCCTGACATTGAAATATTTAAAGAATGTATATACTTTATTATGTACTTACGTGTTAGCTGAAAATAAGATTGTGCAGAAAGAATTACACAAATTCATTCAATATTTATTAAATTATAAGAAAAAGAAAAAAAATGAATTTACGTACATTTTGGCATTTTTGTAAACAATGGAGACCCCAAACCCCGAAATCGTGAAAATATGAGTTATCGTCCTTGACCACTGGAAAATGGTGGAAATATCTACCGAGTGATAAAATCGTTTTTTATTTATAATTAAATAAATACTGGATGAATTTGCATAATTTTTGGTGTAGTCTTTTTTATCTACCACGTAAGTACATAAAAGTTTGGTGCTTATGCTGATGAGCGGCCCATTAAAAAATCATTTTTTTATAAAAACATTATTATATACTTATTCAGCGTTATCTTCTTACTCACTGTGCAAAAAAGTAGAAAAAATTATCCACTAGAACTTTAATTACAAGTATTTTTCCATTCTGCGTATTGTAACAGCGATTCGTTCACAGAGACGCCATGTTGTTTTTTTATTATGATTTCGCAAGTTGATTATCTCCCATGCGAAATCTTTCTTTCTTTAGAAACAAACTGAAGTCTCGGTGAACGAATACGCAGAATGGAAAAATACTTTTAATTAAAGTTCTAGTGGATAATTTGTTCTACTTTTTCGTACAGTGAGTAAGATTATAATGCTTAATAATTATTGTAGGAAAAAAAAAAAAAGTGATACATACCGATTGCTGGTGCCGGCCTTCAAGGGGGGTGGCGATAAGACCAACATGAGCAGAGATAAAGAGGTGATATTTAGGTGCAATTTTATGTCGAGTCTGTCATTTTCGGAGTGGCCGGTTAGCTAACTAAGGGCAGATAAGTGTCGCCGTTAATGCCCTTGTCTATTCTACCGACCGCTCACAGCCCAAAATGTCGGCTCGGGCACAAATACAGGTTGTACATCGAAATGGAAAAATCGTTCTAATTAAAGTTCTGCTTGATATTTTTAAATTCTTTTTCGTGGCGTGAGAGATAAAATATGACTGAGTAAGTACAAAATAATGCTTTTACATGAAAATAATTAACTGCATCGGCCTTTAACTAAAATTGCACCGATATTTATATATGTTAAGATGGGGGTGGCAGGTTGTTACAAGCCTATAAATTGAGGTTCTACCTCTCACCGGGGAGTTGAATAGTTCAAGTGTTATTGTGTTACAGAGCTTGGTGGTGATAAGAATTAGTACAGAATTCGACTCACTAGAGACCAGACACTGGATCGTTACTCCTGCAGAGAAATCCGTTCACTGCCCCATTACATATTGTTACAAGACCTATTGGTTGGGTCGCTAAGGGAGCAATTCCTTTAGCAACCCACCCCCAACTGCTGTCTCGGTCCCTTTCAGGGTATTGACTTTGAATTGGATTTTTTCTTGCATTTGGATTTATTCCTACATTATATATATATATATTTTTTTTTTAAATAATATTTTACTGTGGCCGCTCATCTGCATAAGCACCAAGAGTTTATACATTTCTTTAGCTATTTTATTTTTAAGAGCAGTCTAACATGTCAGGGTTGATATGCACAAGCATCCAAAATATTGCTGACAAAAATTACGTCTTACATACCGCCGCCAGAGAAATTCCTGTAGGTGACTCTGGAAATTTCCCTTGCTAGTCCCATGCATGGCCCTAAATTTAAGGAAGAGGCTATATTGCCGGTCCCGGCAAAATAACGATTCCTGCGTTATTTTGCCGATTCATGTATATTTAACTAAATTGTTAAACATACAGTGACGCCCGGCACAATAATTATTTACTAATGTAAAGGGATCGTTATTATGCCGGTTCATTATTTTTAAAAACCTAATTGTTATGGCCTTGCGAAAGAAAAGGTAATTAAATAAATAAGGGCAAATATTTAAAAACAATTTGTTTTCATCATCAGTTGTGTCGGTTAAAGAAATAAAAAAAAATCGACCTGCCCGTGTGTCGGTTAAAGAAATATCTGCTTACTTTTCATAATAGAATTAATGTTGATGAATTTTCCCAACATTACTAAGTCTGCTCTCGATTTAAGTAATTGAAATTTTCCTTAAGTTATATATAAGTTATATATAAAGAAAAAAATAAGCAACAAATAAATGTTACCAAAGGCAACATAAATTATTATTCCACCTACCTATATATGTTTATTTTATTATTTATTTTGATAAATGATTTTTTTTAATAAAAATAAATAATCAAATAAACAAATAAACTTATACAGGTAGAAGAATAATTTATGTTGCCTTTGGTAACATTTACTTGTTAAAAATGTGCTTTACAAAGGAAAGATTTTAATGTAAAATTCTCATTTTCTTTCTGAAGAAAAACTTCGATAATGTTAAAATAATATACAGAAAAATCACTGGATTTAAACAGTTTCTATTTTAAAATGTTCTTTCAATGAAATCATAAAATAAGTCGTAATTTTGAAGAGTTCACTCCTAATCGAATCAACCGGAAGTAAAAATTAATTTTATCGTTATTTTAAAATATATTGTCGCTTAATAAAGTTTTAAATTATACAAAAAATCAATCAGGCAAAGATTAATTAAAAACAAAAAAAAAAAATCAGGCAAAGTTTTAAATAAAAAAAACAATCAGGCAAAGTTTTAAATTATAAATAAAATTTCGTTTGATAAAGTTTTAAATAATACAAAAAAAATAATATAAATAATAAAAAAAAAAGTAATTTATAGTTAAATAAACACGAGCCGCCAAAATAACGTAAGACTCATTATTGTGCCGGGCGTCACTGTATGTTTAACAATTTAGTTAAATATACATGAACCGGCAAAATAACGCAGGAATCGTTATATTGCCGGTCACGGCAAAATAACGCAGGAATCGTTATTTTGCCGGGACCGGCAATATAGCCTATTCGTAAATTTAAACCTGCACAGACTCCAGCAACCTTTCACACCATTTGTATGAATTGTAGGGTCAAAACAATAAAACAAAAACAAATAAATTATTTTTAAAAATAGATCCGGTATTCTGTTAATTATTTGTTTATTACGAAATAAAAGAAATACATTCGTTAGATAAGTCTGAAATTGGTATTATTAATTGTGGAGAAAGCTGTTTTTATAATTTCTGGCCATCCGTATATGACAGGCGGCGTCATTTGCTGCTGAGTGAAAACGAAAATCATTATTTTTATTAAATTTTAAATTATTAAATAAAAAAAAACACTGTTCGCTTTATTGATTATTTGGGATAAAAACTTCTAATTCTATATTACTTCCGGTTAATTGTCTGCCCCTGTCATCAAAAAAAGGAAAGCATTCACGGCTAAACTAAAGAAGTGCCTTTTTTTTCTATAATTTTCAAATTATAAATAAAATAAAGTAGATGTCAAGTCAGTTGGAATGATCAAAATGACATATACTTATCCAAATACCGCATGTATAGAGTTATGTGGGTTTATCTCTAAAATCGTATGCAAAAGAGATTAAAAATAAAAACTTCTATTAAGAAACAAATTTCAAAATTTAAACCAAATTAAGACATTTCAAAGTATCCACACATTATTAAAATGTAAATTAAACTAACAAAAAAATGCTGTAACTTGTATTTATCCTTCTTGGATAAATGGATATTTTTAAGAAAAAGCAAAAATTGGTTCGATTTTGGTATTTTTATTATTTTACAGAAATAAGTCTTGTTTTTTTTTCTTCTTGTGTTTCAATCGGTCATGCGCTGTTCTTTATTATTAAGAAATGATACATCCTTAAAGAGTTTAAATAAAAACGGGAATTTTACCAAAGGAATTATTACTTGAATTCAAAGAAAATCAGAAATGTACATTTGTTCTTATCGACAAAAAAAGCCATTCATATCAAATCAAATATTTCATTATTTTTGTTCTTTCTTTATACTTACCTTTGCTTACATTCCACGTCAACTTAACATTTTGCTTCTTTTTTCCAATGCTTTCACTTTTTGCAGCACAAATTATAATTCAACCTAATTTATTCTTTCGGCTTCGGTGGTAACTTATGTAAGGGCGTTTATCTCTTTGCTAAAAATCATTTCTCTCTATGCGTGTGTGTGCGTGTGTGTGCACTTGATGATTTATGACGACGGCAGACACTACTACTAAAGGTGATACACACAAACGAACTTTCTCAAATCGACACCCCACCCACCCTTTCTCTTTCTTTTTTTCTTTCTTTCTTTCTCTCTCTCTCTCTCTCTCTCTCTCTCTCTTAACTGGATTCTGCTTTTCCGCCCGATGAAAATGAGATTTTATTGATTTGAAAATGTTTGACCACGTTTTACGGCTTCTTGACTTAACGTCCCATGCTAATATAATTTCGTGTGGTTAATTTTTATTTCAGTCGCCCAAATTATTGAACTGTATTTATTTCGACATTACTTTTATTACAACTTATTTTTACGTGCACTTACAACTATTAAAACATTAAATAATATTCCCCCCCCCCCAAAAAAAAAGAGGGGGACAGTACTTTGGACGGGTGCAAAATTTGCAGTGATCGGACTTGTCGATATTCCTCAGTGGCGATAAGGCGCTGGGCGATAAAATAATACCCTCCCGAAGGAGGATGTAATGCCTGGGAGAATGGCAACCTAAAACCGAACAGAACCATACTTCACTCCGATCCAAGTGCGACGCCCGTGTCCTAGGTGTTTCATCGTATATGTGAAACGCCGAAATGAAAACTCGGCGGGAAAAATATATTCATCATTTTACAAACAAGTCGAGAACGCGGCTAAGTGCACATAATCCAAGTTATTTATCTACCTCCCACAAGGTAAGATGTGACACAAGGTCGGGAAAGTGGGATTAGATAAGCCAGCGCTCGAGAAGTGAGCACTCTGGCCATTTAAAAATTGCCTGGGCAGCCCCGTAGGCATTCCCCGGTAGGGGCGCCTCAGACAGTAAGCAATAAACTTACTCCTCCCCAAAGAGGGGAGGCAAAGCCTGGGAGGGTGCACCTCCTAGAACTGCACAGGACCGGCAACCCCCAATAGACCGGCGTAAATCCAGACCCAAAAACCCGGACGATACCGGTTTATTAGGCGGGGTAAATCCAAGTTAACACTTTTCAAGTTAAGAACAGGGAATCTCTTTTAGGGTAAAATAATGGTTTTTCTATGCTTTTGTATTTACCTCCCTTTTTTAAAAATGATTCTTTGTCCTTAACTTTGAGGACCATAAGTGTTGAATTGTCAACTGAATATAGTTCCACTCAACCAAGTGGTGATGAGGCCATCGACCTGATCACCACACTACGTGATAATTATTGCGCTGCAGAGGTATCACGTGACATGAAAATTAGGCGCCAAATTTGTTCTTTCAAAAATTGTATCTTCAGTCCGAGAATAAAAGTTGTGCAATACGCACGTATTATTGTTACCCCATTCTATTCTTGTCTTTTCTTCTATGTCTTCGTGACTCATAGTCTACCACAATGTTACGCTCTACCCCTCAAAGCTTAACAGTTTATGTGCCCAGCTATGCAAACCACAGACTAATGTTTCAGGGAGATGAAAGAAAGTATCAATTATGGGAAGTGAAGTTCCTTGGCTACATGCGGACTCAAAAACTGTACAGCACCATTACAGCAGGGAGCGAAGCTGAAATAAATCAGAACCAGAACGCCGAAGCTTTTGGTGAACTAGTACAATACCTCGATGACCGAAGTCTTTCGTTGATCATACGAGACGCGATTAACGATGGCAGAAAAGCATTAAATATCCTAAGAGAACATTATCTGTCACGTGGAAAGCCAAGAATAATTGTGTTGTACACGGAATTAACATCGTTGCAAAACAAGTCGAATGAAAATATTACAGACTATGTAATAAGAGCGGAAAATGCTGCCACATTCCTAAAAAATGCCGGAGAAACGATAAGTGATGGATTACTGATCGCAATGATTATAAAGGGATTACCGAATGGATATAAGACATTCACCACGGTAATAACGCAGAGAGATACACCTATGACATTCCAGAACTTTAAAACCGCTCTAAGAAACTTTGAAGAAACTGAAAAAACCCTAGGTGAAAGCCCGAACGTAGTAATGAGTGTGAGAGAAAAGAAATATAACAGCCAACCAGCAACCATTTCCAGACCAAATAAATATAACAAAAACGAATTCAATGGATCATGCTTCTTATGCAGGCGATATGGACATTAATCAGAAAATTATAGAAAACCCGCACGCTGGTGTAAAAACTGCAAAACATGAACACATGACACAAATTTTTGCAGAAAAACGCAAGATAGACACTCAAACACCGAAGGGAATGCGATAAAACACGTATCAGATAAGAACACTTCTTATATTTTTTCTGTTAATAACGCTAGTGACTCTTCATATCTTGATTTATTAGTCGATTGTGGGGCCACAACCCATATTTTAAACGACGAGTACAAGTTTGTTAACTTCGATAAAGAATTTGATTCCTCCCGCCATATTGTTGAGCTAGCCGATGGAAGCCGATACAATAATTTGGCGCTAAAAAGGGGGGATGCTTCTATTAAAATGACTGATACGAATGGAAGGATACATAATAACATCTTAAAAAACGCTTTGTATATACCTATTTTTAATAATAATATCTTTTCAGTACAAGCGGCGACAGAAAAGGGTGCTTACGTTGAATTTAGACCTAACTCTGCAACATTAAATACTAATGGAACTAAATTTAATATATATAAGAAAGGTAAACTTAAATAATGTAACTTCTCTGAGGAAAATAAAACATTCACTAGAAAAATGGCATAGCATAATGGGACATTGCAACATCGACGATATAATTAAATTATAAAAAAACGTTTCTGGTATAGTGACAAAAAACAATTTAATTGTGAAGTGTGCCTACAGGCAAAAATGCCCCAATTCAAAAATAAAATACCTGACAAACGAGCAACAAAAATACTCGAACTAGTGCACATTGATCTAGCAGGACATATAGACCCCATAGCAAAGGATGATTTTAAGTACGTATTAGGGTGTATAGATGATTATTCCGGTCTCATAGTCACCTACATGTTGAAAAGTAAAAGTGACGCAGTGGAAGCCTTCGAAAGATTTATAGCTGATGTTGCCCCGTATGGAAATATAAAAACAGTAAGGAGCAATCAAGGCACAGAATTTACTTCTAAAATCTTCGAATCGCTACTAATTAAGAATAAGATACATCATCAAAAATCGGCGCCCTACTCCCCCCACCAAAATGGTACGATCGAAAGAGCATGGCGCACAATTTTTGAAATGGCTAGGTACATGCTAAAACATGCTAACCTTCCAAAATATATGTGGTCATACGCTGTTATGTCCTCAACGTATATTCGTAACCGATGTTACAACAGATGTATTAACAGCACGCCATACAAATTTTTTACGGGTAATAAACCAAATATATCAAATATGCACTTATTTGGAAGCATTTGTTACACATACGTACAAAACCCCCAAAAATTGGAAGACCGAAGTAAGGAGGGAATTTTTGTAGGATATGACAGAGGTAGTTCGGCCTACTTAATATATTTTCCCGAAACCAGTGTAATAAAAAAATGTCAGAATAGTAAAATTTACAGATAAATTTAAAGATAATATAAAAGAAACAGACGAAAGTGCTACAACTGAAAATATTCAAACAGTTGAACCCGAAACAGAAGTAGTAACTGTGTGACAGGACCAATAGAACCGACAGAGATCGTGCACTTTTAGGGCGCACTAGTATGCATCTTGGTGATGGTTAGGCCCTACGTAGAATTGAGGTAGAGAATTGAGACTAGTATATATTCACACGGAATCAGCTATTCAAAACAAACTGGGTTAGGGCGCTGGGCTGTCTGAGAAAGCCATGTGAGATTGTCAATTGCATTTAAATCTTACACAGGCCGAGTTTAAACAGGTGGACCAGGTTTTGGCAAAATCTTTTTATCGCCAACGAAAAACATACGTGTGTCAGTACTATGTTAGTTGGGCGCGCGAGGCCGGAGTTTGTGATAGCCCTCTAAGCTGTCATCATTAATTAGGGTGAGAGTCTCCCTTCTCCAGCGGGGTACGGATAATTGCTTTCTATCTAGATAATATCTAAAAAGCCTAAGCGATGAATTTCGATTGTCTCACCACCCAACGAGAAAAGAAAAAGAGAGTAATTATCGTTTGAGAGAGAAATTCAATACCACCCAACCCCAACCCACTCCCAAGAAAGGGAGAGGGTGTGACAATATGCCTTTTTGGGAAGAGAAACGATTTTGTTTTGAGTAGACAGTCAGTTAGATTTGGGATTGCGACCTGGACGGTCGTGTTAGCCGGAGCTCAGTTTCCCAGCGTCGACCAGGCGAGAAGATCGCATGTTCGGCTTTCTCGTTTGGATGGCATGGACCATAGGATCCCCCCCCCACCGTTTTAAGTAGACAGATTAGTTCAACTTATGACTTTATTAAGAACTTGCAATCGTAAATGGAGTTTCACGCACAGAGAGACGACGAACTAGTTTAGTTAACTCAAAAGACATTTTGCCAAAACAATAGACTCTGAAATTCAAGTGCAAAATCAATTCTTTCTTTTAATTGTTTTTAATAATTATTTGATACAAAAAGAAACCGCTGAGTTTTTTTGAACTGTTCCTATTGTCTGTTTGTTCTGCTGAATAACCTTGCCTTCACAGGACCAACGAAGCTATCATCATTCATCCCGACCTGGAGGAGATTCGACACATCTCTTTTTTACAGCCACTATTGACGATCATCGGCCCAAAGAGAGTGTTCACAGTCTGGAAAGATTTCTGCACAGAGAACCAGACGTTTGAGCACAGAGATAGAGACATGAGTGGACCACCTATGTTTCAAATGGTTCAGTGACACCGGATCAGAGTGAGGTATCTGTTTTACTCGGCACCGTGACCGGGATATCAAACACCTGTGCGTGAGTAACCGACAACGATACCCACGGGTGAAAGAAGCATGTGGGGTTATTCGTTATAATGGTTTTGTGACGCAGGATCGAGTGGGGTCCTATGTTACAACTGAAAATATTGGGAGAACGAAAACCCGCCCAAAATATCTTAATGACTACTATGTGGAAGACGAAAATAATGACGCAATAAAATACACGATAGATTATTGTTACCACATAAGAAATGTACCAAGTACATACAGAGAAGCGATAAATTCAGATAGTTTCGAAAACTGGCAGAAGGCCATGAAAATGGAGATGGACATTTTAAAAGAAAAGAAAACATTTGAATTAACTGAATTACCTCAGAGTAAAACCCTAATCCCAGCACGATGGGTGTATACTATTAAAACTGATGAAAATCTGGGAGAGATATTTAAGGCAAGACTAGTGACAAAAGGTTATGCCCAAAAGCCAAATGTAGATTATGAAGAAACATTCTCACCAACAGCAAAATTAATTTCAATAAGAATGTTGATGCAAATCGCGCCACAATACGATCTAAAATTACATCAATTAGACGTAAACTCAGCCTATCTAAACGCACCGATAAATTTGGAACTTTACATGGAACAGGAAAAAGGATTTGAAATAGAAAATAAAAACAAAACCGGTAAATTAGTGTATAAATTAAATAAATCACTATATGGTTTAAGACAAAGTGGTAGAAATTAGAATAATTTGTTGCACACACATCTAATAGAAAACGGATTTAGTCAATCATTGGCAGACGTTTGTGTTTATACACAATATAATGACAAATATACAATTATTATTGTATGGGTAGATGACATACTAATAGCGACAAAATGTAACGAAAATATGATAAATACGAAAACTATTCTAAAAGAAAAATTTTAAATGACAGATCAAGGCAAAATCAAATATTTTTTAGGCATAGAATTTACATATGAAAACAAAACAATATACATGCATCAAAAACGATATCTTCAAAAATTATTGGAAAGATTTGGAATGAAAGATTGTAAACCTAAATACACACCTAGCGAAAATAATATTAACAAGTTATGTAACGAAACTAGGAAATTAGCAGACGAAAAGCTATATAGAGAAATTGTCGGAAGCTTAATATATGCAATGACAGCCACCAGGCCAGACTTATGTTTCATAGTAAAAACCTATCACAATATATGAATAAACCATGCGAAAATCACATGCTGTTAGCTAAACATGCCCCAAGGTATATAAAAGCCACAATCAATCAACAATTAATATTCAAACCCACTAAAAGTACTTTAAACATCATAGGTTTTTGCGATGCAGATTGGGCAAACCCACAGGATAGATGAAGCATAACGGGATATGGATTTAAAATCTCAGACGACGGGCCATTAATTTCGTGGAAAACACGAAAACAGTCCACAGTCGCGTTATCTACTTGCGAGGCTGAATATATGTCAATCAGTGCAGCCACACAGGAAGGAAAATACCTAAAAACACTAATGACAGATTTATTAAACGAGAAAAACAAAAACAAGCTTTCTTTAATAGTTAAAACAAAAAAAATGTGTTTTTTAAGGCCTATAAATGTGAAAAGGTATTACAAAAAAAAAAAAACTTTTGAAAACTATTCATGACACAACAAATGTACAAACAAACTTTTATATTGTGAACAAAAAAAAATTGTTTTAAGGCCTATGAATGTGAAAAGTGTTAAAACAAAAAAAAGCATTACGAACATATATCAGTTGAAGGGGATGTGTTGAATTGTCAACTGAATATAGTTCCACTCAACCAAGTGGTGATAAGGCCATCGATCTGATCACCGCACTACATGATAATTACTGCGCTGCAGAGGTATCACGTGACATGAAAATTAGGCGCCAAATTTGTTCTTTCAAAAATTGTATCTTCAGTCCGAGAATAAAAGTTGTGCAATACGCCCGTATTATTGTTACCCCATTCTATTCTTGTCTTTTCTTCTATGTCTTTGTGACTCATAGTCTACCATGATGTTACGCTCTACCCCTCAAAGCTTAACAATAAGAATTTTTTAAAATGCATAATCATGGCACAAAAAGAAAAAGAAAATTCAGAGCAGAACAAAAAAAAACACAAAGCTTAGAACCATGAAAAAATTAGTAATTTTGTGTGAATTTAGTAAATAAATATGCGAGATGGGCGAACTTGAAAAAGATATTAGCTTATATAAGCTACTTTCTTTTTCTGTTCGTTCGGCTTAATATTTCTTTTTTACTTCTTCCTTCTGTACTGAAGTGAATGGGTTTCACTCATGGCCATCCCTACATAAAATAATCCAAAAACAAAGTTCAAACTAAAATTTCATTATCCAAATCTCTAGTGTGGTCTCGTAGTCGATTAAACTAAGCAAACAAATTCACTGAAATGGAAGATGGAATTAGAAAAAATAAACAGATTCACTGAAATGGAAGATGAAATGAGATAATACAATGTCTATAGGTTAAATAGAAGGTTTAGTTAAAAATCTATAGGTTATCCTATAAAATGGACAGGGTTCACAGCACTGGGTTATGATAACCAGAAGGTTGTGGCAAAACAAGGAGGACACTACTTACAAAAATTTCTAAGGAAAGTTCTTCACCTCAAAATCTGAAAGTAGTAATTAAAACTTCTCACTGAACAGTGGTATCCAATGGAACTTTTAAATCATCACGATCTATTTCTTTCAAAAATTTTCCATACTCATGATAATAAAAAGCAGTATCATTGAATATTTCCTCCTCTATAAGACAATCTTTTCATGTGATATATCCTGCTATATAAAAAAGCGACATTTTAATATCTTTGGGGACCAGTTTCTAGGTCTGGCAGGTGATCAACTATTTGGCACACCAATTCATCCAACAGATATCCGCATTTTGAGCAAGCATGGTCTGGATCATGGCTATACTCTCTAACATCAACTTTCAACCGAAGAAGTAATTTTGTTTTTTGAATATGGAATTTCTGAATAACATTTTGTACGTTAATGAAATAAGTACCACCAGAACCTTGTCTCAATTTACAAAATTCAGTTTCAAGATAGTCGGTGGTAAATTCTCCAAGAATGACAAAATTGAACTCACTGTCAAGTAGGGTCTCTTTTGAAGGATTTTATTCTCTTTCCTTTCTTTCCCCTCGTTTGTTTTGCCATACTTCCAAAATTTGCAAGAAATGTCAAATTTATATCATTTCGATCTGATAATACTCTTTTCAGTGGATCATTTGTCTTGACACTTCCATAAATATCTTTTACACTCACTATTTTCCAAAATTTAAAAACTTCTTCGATGAAAGTAAGTTTCTCTTGTATCATCATCCTGTAATAATGGATGAGTTTTCATTGCAGTTACAGTCTCATCACAAAACACTTTCAAACAGTGGGAAACTTTTTGTCTCTCAACTGGTTTTGGAAGAACCGCTACTTCTGTTAGTTTTGATAACTTAACAAATTGATCTTTTTCATGCGCAAAAAGTTGTTTCACTATTTCCCATTTTGCTGTCATTTCTTTACCATCAAAATAAAACAGAAATTCTGAACAAGCCTCAGTTATCCAGTTATTGCGAATACTTTTAAATATATGTACATAATCGAAAAGCAAGTATATGCCATTTTTAGAAACCCAAGGCTTATTTTCAACAGTATCAAATTTCTTGAATAAAGCTTGATTGGTACGATTATTGTCACAAATAGCTGCAATTACATGACCTTTCAAATGATTGACTAAATCAACATTTCTAACATTCTGAAACAAAATTCCAAATTAAGTTTGGCAACTGGGATCATCTTAAGCAAAAGCTTTTGTCCACCATGTAAACATTTGATCAAATACCCAATACAGTTTTTGCTAATGCCTCTTCAGAATCTTTGGCAACACCAAATATGTTTGCCCCTTGGTATTGTAAACTCACTTTAACATAAACTTCATAAACTTCAACTAGGATGATACATTTTTTCTGTTTATCTGACAGTTTGCTAAATACATCACCAAGAAAATTCAGATTATCTACCTTCAAAACTTTTCAGGTCATATTCACTAGTGTTTTCATGCTGGATAATTTGTAATGATCTCCAACTTTGTTATAAAGAAACCGAGATGTGGCAAAATATTTGAATGCTCGGACAAGCATTTCCGACTCGTAAACTTTTTTGCCAACTATTCATGGTGACATAACTTCGATATATTGTCTCAAAACCTGTTTCTCTAGTTCAATTTTCAAGTTACATAGATAACGAATTGCTTCCTCAATTTGAGGTCAATGTTGAAACCTATTTATTCTGTTTTTCAATAGGTTAGAAATGTGTGTGAGTATACTTGCATGGTAACATTCAAACGTTAAGTTTTCAAAAATTTTAATTAAAAAAATCGAAATACTGCAAGTAAAAATATGACAAGACAGGATGAACTGCTGATTGTTAGATTTATAGCAAGTAACTGCTGGCACAAAATCATGATGGTCAATACCAGCACATAAATTTGTAAAACTGTCAATTCTATCTTTATCTAAGAAAAGTGCAAACACATCATTTTGTACACTTTGCACAGAAGCGGAACTTTTTTTGTTGTCCTTGTCCTAGGAGTGTTAGCTCTTGTTATTACTAGTAAGCATCTTTCTCTCTCATCTTGATCTTTTGGGATACAAAACACTCGGACCTTATTTTGCTCATTATAATTGCCTTGACAGGCTGTCACATAAAACTTTTTGACCATTTTGAGAAATATTCAACAAATTATTTTAAACTAAAAACAAAGTAAGTAATATTTCGTCAATGAACAGAGCTGTTTACATGTAAATAAAACGTTAAAACATGTATAGTATACTTCCTAAGAATATATAAAAGATTTGAAATTCAGAATGCACAATTTGTTAACAAATTCTCAAAGAAAATACTTTTTTTTTAAGTTAAAAAAAAGTAAAAGTGATACTTCGTCAATGAACAGAGCTGTTTACATGTAAATAAAACAAAATTCAATTCTGACTTTTAACAGTATACTCACAAACTTATAATCCAAATGTAAATAATGATAAAATAACAGAAACTCAGCTGAAAGAAATTTGATGAGTTAAAATTTATTTTCGGACCAGTGACAACGAAGTGCTACCAACTAAAAGTTTATCTGGTGAGTGACTAGCCCCCAGTTCAAGCAGTCAGACGTGCGTCTAGCCAACCTGTTATGGGTATGGCCATGGTTCCACTAAAATCAATTGCTTTCTCTGAGGTCCACCCCAACGCAGCAGGCGTCCCTGAAATAAATTAAAAAAACATTATTTCTTATAAACGTGTTAACTCGACATTTTCAAACAATGAAAATGATTCCTGCTCATATAACTTTAACGAGCCGGTGTGAAATGCTAAATTCAAATAAAAACAGCAGATTCAACAATAAAAAATTGATTCTTCTGGCCAACAACACAACTATGCATCTCAACTTCATGAAGATGACGACAACAACAACAATCAACGCTCAAGAAACACGACTTGTATTAAGCGGAAAATCCTTTTGAGCTAATGCTCAAAATGATTTTTCGCACTCTCTCTACAATTACAGCTAAATTCAAAAAGGTAAACACATGTGCACACCAAAAATGAAAGAAACACATATTTCTAACGCTTGTGTCCATTTCCTCATTCTATAAACACAAGAACTTTCAAATTTTCTAACAAACTATTTACTCACTCAAAATGTATTTCACATCACTGAAAAATTGTTACTATATCAATATGTTTTCCTCTTTTTCATTGACATTAGCTTGTTAGTGAATTTAGCATTTGCTAAATGCTGACCCATTCTCAATATTCCTAACCTGCATTTTTGTCGATTTTTCTCATTCGCCGCTTTATGATATTTGTCTATTTTCAAAAATGCAACCGTCGTCTATGTGAAACAAAAAAAATAACATCATAAGATTATGAAAAGTAAAATAACTTCATAGGATTGTTGGGTCAGAATTATCTCAGTTATCTCCCTTCGATTTATTCTCCAGCAATGTTGGAGAATATGCTCTCCTGTTGGATAATCGAAAAAACTCGTTCTGCCCATGTGTGGGAAATTCAGAAACAGACTGCCTCTGTTATTCAAAAGCATAGAGACTGTTCGTCCATGCTCCTCTTAAGAGCGTGCCTTCCAAAACCATTACAGGCTTTGCCTGTAGGTTACATCTGTAGAATGGAGATGTTGATTGAGAGTGTCGAGACAGGAGATAGCCATTTCGTTTAGTTAGCCGTCTGTATGTATCTGACTTGAATAAGAAAAGGGTGACCAGAGTTCGAAGGAAAACACCAACATCTTCTCTACAATAATAAAAAAAATCAATCTTTTATTAGGATATATGGATACAGCAAGGTAAACATGTAAGGCAAGTTCCTTGGCTGATCGGCATTATAGTATAGTCCAAGTTGGTTGTGAGTTTATTCCCGCCTCTCATCACCATGATAATGATGATGATGATAATGAGAGGCGAGAGGAAATGTCAATTTGTCTACATTGACAGCTCGACTCGAACTATCTTGTATTGCGCGTGAATCAAGCTTTGGGCAGAAATTAGTAGTGCGCATGTGCAGTGATGCGCTAATTGCCTGTATATCAATGCGTGAGTTTGGAGGTGTCTGTTTTCACGAACCACATCACAACTTATTATTACGCAAGGGATTGCATAAGAGAAAATAGATTTTCTGTCATGTAACTGCTACACATCTGATAGTTGTCGCATACTCTCAAAACCGAATGACACAAAGTAAGTAATATTTACTCACACATATTTCTCTATCTACAGCCCTGAAAACAAGTGAGCTTTCTTATTGTATTTGGAACTTTACTGCATTCTTTACTTAGTACTTATAAGAGAATGATAATAAGAGAATGGCATTGGGAATAAGTCCACGTGTAGCAGGTTAGTCCACGTTCAGCAGGTCACTATCTTTGATAATGAAGTCTTCTTGTCGATGCTGATAGCCATGTCTAACAGCGGGTTTGTTTGTGTGTCAAGAGAGGAGTTTGGTGGTTGAATGGAGCGATGTGAGTGAGTTAGACAGCTGTGCCTGCTTGCGGCTAAAGAGAGTGAACAATGCTAATGCACTCCCTTAAATAACCTTCTGAAAACCAGTGCTCTGCTCGTATAAGAGATTATTTTTGATTGGTTAAATTCCAATCAAAATTACGTGTTTGCTCCAATCAGTGCCAAGCTTGCAAGTCAAGCAGATATTTCAAACATTGTTAATGGTGGCTACTGTTGTTGCTGTAGTGACTACTACTGCTACACTTATGTCTGTTGTGTTCCCTTTGTATATTATATTGTGTTACATGTTCCATAATCTCCTTTACGTTTATCCTTGGAAAAAGGAAACCTGAAACTCAAGAATCCATCTCAACGTTTTGCTCAACTGTTGCATGGGCTTTTTCAAGAGTGAAGCTGAAAAGTAACAAAGGACAGTGCTTCTTTAGAAACGTGGCTTAGACGAGATATGAAAGGGGGAGATAATCCAATTTTTTTTTTATCGAATTTAAAATGCAAAAAATAAGAATTCTGAGGATACGTTAAAATTAAATAGATTTATTGAAATAAATCAAACATCAAATAAATAAACCGGTTTTACTTAGAATGAAGTTTAAATGAGCGAAAATTGTGAAAAAAGTTTTTAATAGTGTCATCGATTATTTTGCAATTATCTCTAAGTAAAAACAACAGGGCCTCTAAAAAGCGTTTGCATCCATTTTGTGAGAAATCAGATTTGATCCTCCCCTTTTTCTCCCCTAACCACCAAAAAATGTTTAACTTATCTGCTCCTTTTATATTTCGTCGTTTAAATTATCTCCCCCCTTTCAAATCTCGGCCACGTTTCTGAAGAAGCAGCCAAAGGACTCTTGAAAAAGCCCACCCAACAGTTGGGTGAAACGTTGAGATGGATTTTTGAGTTTCAGATCTTCTTATTTTTCATTTTAAGTCATATCGTTTTCCCCTCCCTCTCTTCCTCGGTGGCCCCCTCTCTCCATTGCCCGGAGCAAAAGCGTAACATATTTCTAGTACCAAAAGTATTATCTCTGTCTTGCACTGTCGTCGCACTCCCTCCAGCCCTCTCTTCGATGTATATAAAAAAAAAAAAATTCTCGGGAGTCGGTGGGGAGCGAACTGTCAACCTCTCGATCTTCATTCTCCTTTGCTAACCGTTGCACCGAGCGGAAGATCCAACGAAAAATAGGTCACTTGAACGCTTTCAAAATCTGGGGTTTGTTTTGCATGGTGCGCATGCGCGGAGCGTATGGGTTACGAAAAAACAAACAAATTCGAGCACACTGTCACAGATTTCATGTCCGTTCTACACAAAGAAATTGATGTTTTTTTTCCAATTTTTCGATATTATGCTACGGAAAGCTAGGCGATTCAGAAAATGCCAACTCCACAGATATGTCGAGTATTTCGGGAGCCTTTTGCAGACATACCAACACATACACACAAAAAACTATCCTTCATATAATAGGCTAGCAGGGGTTACCGGGCATTGCCAGGGGCTCTCTCTTCCTTGGTCGCCCACCCCTCACCCCCCTTCACCGGCTCGCTTCTTCCCCCGGCCCCAGCAAAAGCTGTCTGTTCCCAGGTCGCCCCCTCACCCTGCCCCCTCTCCTTGTTGCCCGAAGCAAAAGCTGTCTCTTATTCGGTCGCCCCCTCTCCCCATTGCCCAGAGCAAAAGCTGTCTCTTCCAGGGTCGCCCCCTCTCCCCGTTGCCCGGAGCAAAAGCTGTCTCTTCCTCGGTCGACCCCCTTTCTCCCGCTCCCCATTCACCGGCTCGCTTCTTCCCCCGGCCCCAGCAAAAGCTGTCTGTTCCCAGGTCGCCCCCTCACCCTGCCCCCTCTCCTTGTTGCCCGGAGCAAAAGCTGTTTCTTATTCAGTCACCCTCCCCCCTCTTCCCATTGTCCAGAGCAAAAGCTGTTTCTTCCCGGGTCGCCCCCTCACCCCGTCCCTCTCCCCGACTTCTCACCTCCGCACCACCTCTCCCTGATGCCCGGGGCAAAAGTGTAACATATTTCTATTAAAAGTACCATCTCTGTCTTCCCCCCTCACTCCCCTCTTGAAGTTATCGTAATAAAAAAATTCTTATGGGTCAATGGGATTCGAATGCTCGACCTCTGGGTCTTCGTTCTTTATCACTAACCGTTACGCTAACGACGCAGAGAAATAGCTCACTTTAACGTTGTGTTTTTTTTTGGCAAACCGCACATGCGCACAACGTACATATGACCGGAAAACAAAGAAATTTGGTAAGAGAAGTTCCGTATCGGTTCGGCATGAAGGAATTGGCGTGTTTTTCAAATTTTTCGATATTTCTCGTCCGAAAGCTGGCGATTCAGAAAATTGTCAACTTCACAGAAGTTTGTCGAGTATCTCGGACTCATTCTGGAGACATACAAACATACACACACACATACACACATACATCTCTCCTTTATATAATAGAAGATGTATATGTATATAAATCCTGCTTCTTCACTATTATCCTCTCCTCTTTCTTCCAACATGTGAATGTTATTCACGATCATACAACACATAAAACGGCGACCTTGTGTACGAGAAAGATATCCCAGAGCATGTGTGTTGCTAAAAACGTAAAAGTTAAATAATATTCGTAGCTTTTCACTGGTGGCTCTTTTGTTAGAACATGGACGATAAAATTGGCTACCTCAAATATTTATACTTTAGATTTGGACTCCTTATGTACCCCCTACTCCTCAACCAGTGACTGCACCAATTTGGCCGTTCTTGAATTCGGTCGGTCACCTGGTACTGCTCGGGAGAAGTTGCTGCACTTGTGAAGGCCAAAAATGTCGAAGGGTCCTGTCCAGCAATCACTGCTCTCCCACGTTGTGATTAAAAGATCAGAGGGAAATTGTTCAGCGCTGATTAGCAACTTGGTACCACTGCGAAGCGAAGGATCATTTCAAGCAGAACAATGAAAAAAAAAAATTCAACAACTCTGTCTGTTGGGTTTTTCTTTAGAAGAATAATTATTTGGTAAAGAAAAAGAACTTATTCCGTTACAAGGCGGGGTAATTTCACACTTCTAACTCTGTGTTTCAGACCGACAAAATCTTAACACATTCTGGCCGATCTTGATTTGAAGATATCATCCCTAAGTCTAGGGGTTCGTCTCTCAACAACGTGGATTCTGGTGGCCAGCAAAATGGAGTCCCAGAAACTTGTTATGCTTCGCCTTATGTTAAAAACATTTTTCGTCGTTATCGGCAAAAAGTTCTGCTATCGTCGGCAGATCTGTTGACACAACAACCGACATTGAAGGTGTCATAGCTCCCATCTCTGGTACGCAGGATTCCTTATCTCACAAAATACAGAGAAAGAAAAAACCTTTTCCTTTTCTTTTTCTTCTTTCCTTTCTTTTCATATCAATTCTAGTTTTTGTTACTGTTACACCGGCCGTTCTTACACAGGAGAAACTACACCGGTTGTCACTATAAATAGTGCGAGTCACCAGAGACACTGAAGACAAAGCACAGTCTTGTAACTGTCTAGCCAAGAGCTAGTCACTTTCTTACTTTGTTAATACACTTGTTAAACCAACCCTCGACTTGACTTCCTTTATTTATTATTTACTGTGGGACAACTTCACAACAGATTGGCGACGAGGAATCGAAACGATTTCACTGCAAAAAAAAAAAAATCACCCAAAGTGATTCGCAAGATCTTCACGGAAAAAGAAAACCCATCTTAGTCAGATATTTGGATTCGCAAGGATTAACAGCAAATTAACTACTGAGTAGTTAAGCGAAAAAAAAACCCAAAAAAACACAAATTCAAAACTTGCTACCAAAAATCGAAAACTAAAAAACGCGTAAGACATTTTCAATTATTGAAATAATTGAATACACTGATACCTTTATTTTTTTTCTCTTCAAGTTTCACTGACTCGTTAAGATAAATGTTATCCGCGTCAACTATTACAGATATTGTGTAAGTTTGTCGTTATTATTAGGACAACATCTGATATTTGAGCAAAATCCGGATTGACTATTTATTAAAACGGTCTACCACAGAATTGTCGAGAGCAAAGGACGGACAGTAAAAAAATATATTCGCGTAAGTCATTTGTGCTTCTAACAAAGAACTGTTAAATAAGCAAGTCGCATTTTTGCAAAATGAAAAGGGGTTAAAAAGATTTCCCATAAAAATAGTCTTATTAGGCCTATAGCGACGGAATTGGTTTTGTAAAACTACGTACACATATAAAAAAAATAAAAAATAAATAAATAAAAAAATTTTTTTTCTTTTCTTAGTTTTGTTTTTCAAACAAAAGAACTGGGATTGAATTTTTTTTTTTACTAAGAAATAATATATTGTTTTATGTATTAGTTGAGCAAATTAATTATATTAAGCACGTTGTGGGGAAAACTGATTTATTTTTACAAGTGTAAATTGTGTGGTGCATAACTTGAATTCGTGAATGATGGACACTGAATTCAAAGATTCTCTTTTTCAATTACTTAAATTCCAAACGGAACAAAATGTTGCGTTACAAAGACAGCAAGTTGAACAACAAATGGAACTTCAAAGAAAACAAGTTGAAATTGAGGAGAAATTTAAAAGAGAGTTGTTGGAACAGCAAAAAGCCCAAAGAAAAATGCATGCTGAACAAAAAGAGCTGGCGACAACACGAGAAGAAAGATTCCAAGAAAAACTGCTACAACAGCAGAAACACTTCGAAGAACTCTTGATAAAAACACAGGAGGAACAGAGAAAATTTCTGGAGGCAACACAGTTAACGAAAGCAAATGAGAATCATAATGCATTCTCCCAGACGGCTCTGTGGAGCGCTATCGAAATTTTCAATTATAATCCAGAAGACGATGTCACTTTTGCTCACTTCTATAGAAGATATGAGGATATTTTTGTATCGGACTGCAGTACATGGACAGACTCTAAAAAAGTTAGATTTATGCTAAGAAAATTAGGAGCTGCCGAGCATACAAAGTTCGTGAATTTTATCTTTCCAAAAAAGACCAGTGAGTTGAACTTCCAGGAGGCAGTTACTTTACTAACAGAACTGTTTTCTACAAAAACTTCTCTTTTCCACAGGAGATATAAGTGTATGAATGTCACTAGAAGAGAGGAAGACGACTACATTGCGTATGCAAGTATAGTAAATAAACTTTGCGACGATTTTAAATTAGAGGAATTATCATCGGATAATTTTAAATGTTTAATATTCTTGCAAGGTCTGGTCTTAAATAAAGACTCTGAAATCAAACGTCGTGTTTTAAATAAACTCGAAAATGAGCCATGTCTAACAATACAAAACTTAGCGGAAGACTGTGAACGTTTTGTTGCGTTGAAACAGAACAGTCGTGACATAGAGGAAAACGGAGTGTCGCACATTAAAAAAATCCATCAGAAGAAAAAATTGACTTCAATAAATAACCAGAGAAAAAAACATGGAAAAGATCCACCTGGACCGTGTTGGAGGTGTGGAGATAACCATTGGTACAATGAGTGTCCTTACATATTCAAACAATGTGACAACTGCCACCAGAAAGGACATAAGGCATCACGTTGTAGAAAAAAATCTGGTAGAAAGACAGCCATTAAACTGACAAAAATTGAACCTGAAGAACAAAATATCCGGAAATATGTACAGGTCAAAATGCTTAAAAAAAAGTAAGACTACAGCTTGATAGTGGGTCTGACATTTCCATCATTAATGTACAGACATGGAAGAAGCTTGGGAGACCCACTATGATCAAATCACAGAAAAAGGCGAGAAGCGTCAGTGGTGAAAAAATAACCTTCGAAGGGGAATTATTGACGAATATTTCTTTCCAGAATAAGACTGTAAAAGCCAAAATTTTTGTTATGCGAAAATCTAATAACCTTTTTGGAACTGATCTGATTGAAAAGTTTAGCCTATGGGATCTGCCTTTAAGCTCCTTTTGCCAAAAGGTTGAGGATTCGAATGTGGAGGCAGAAAAACTCAAGAGGGAATTAAAAGAAAATTTTCCAGACGTATTTTCAGGTGGTCTTGGAAGGTGTACAAAAGCGGTAGCAAAGTTTGAAGTTAAAACAAATGAACTACCTGTGTTCAGAAAGAAAAGAAATGTTCCATACGCCGCTATAGAGCAAATAGACGGTGAATTAGAAAGACTCGAGAACATGGCTGTCATTTCAAAAATTGATCACAGTGAGTGGGCTTCACCTACAGTTTATGTTAAGAAAAAGAACAAGGAGATTTGGGTTTGTGCCGATTTTTCCACAGGCTTGAACAAGGCATTAAAAGATCACCATTACCCTCTTCCAAGCCCTGAAGAAATATTTGCGAAACTGAGTGGAGGAAAATATTTTTCTAAAATCGATCTCAGCGATGCTTATCTTCAAATCCCTGTCGATGAAGAGTGTTCAAAACTGCTATGTATCAATACCCATAAGGGATTATACAAATTTAACCGACTTCCTTTTTGGGTAAAGGTCGCCCCTGCGAATTTTCAACAAATTATGGACATGATGTTAAATGGAATGGATTTCACAGTAGGGTACCTGGACGATGTGTTAATAAACAGCGTTAGCAAAGAACAACACAAGACTCATGTAAACCAAGTATTCAAAAAAATCCAGGATTATGGGTTTAAAATCAAAGATGAGAAATGTACTTTTTTCATGGAAAAAATAAAATACTTAGGGCAAATCATCGATGAACAAGGAAGAAGGCCAGACCCAGATAGGGCAATGGCGATACGGAACATGCCTGCTCCAGAAAATATTGCGTCTCTACAAAGCTTTTTAGGGTTGGCGAATTACTACAATGTGTTCGTACCAAACATGCATAAACTAAGATCACCCTTAAATGAACTGTTAAAGAAGGACCAAAAATGGGTCTGGACGCAAGAGTGCAAAGAAGCGTTTCAGAAAATTAAAGATATCTTAACGTCTGACTTGTTTCTGGCACATTATAATCCCAAGCGTGATATTGTAGTTGCAAGCGATGCCAGCAACTATGGTATAGGAACATGCATATTGCACAAAATGGATGATGGAAAATTAAAACCCATAGCCCATGCATCCCAAACACTTCTACCAGCTGAAAAAAACTACTCTCAAATTGAGAAAGAGGCTCTAAGCATTATATTCGCGGTAAAGAAATTTCATCGTTTCCTGCACGGTAGACAATTTCTGTTACAAACAGACCACAAACCCTTATTAACGATTTTCGGATCGAAAAAGGGACTACCACAACACACTGCGAATAGACTCCAAAGATGGGGTACCATTCTTCTTAACTACAATTTTCAAATGGAGTATGTACCATCTAAGAAATTTGGTCATGCAGACAGGTTATCAAGGTTGATACCTAAGCAGACAGAACCATTGGAGGATATGGTGATAGCAGCCATTCAAGTGGAAGCTGAAGTAAAAAATACATTATGTGACACAATAAGAGAACTTCCAGTAACGCTTGATGAGATTAAGAGTAAGGCAGAGGTGGATGAATTTATCATAAGCACGAAAGAAAAAAATCAACAATAGCCAACTAGATGATGGAATTTATTCAATTTGCGACAACATCCTGTTATATAGCGACAGGGTTGTAATTCCTATGACATTACAGAAAAGAATGCTCAAGGAATTCCATGTAGGACATCCAGGCATATCGAGAATGAAAAGCCTTATGCGCTCTTTCGTTTACTGGCCAAACATGGATAAGCATATCGAAGAAAAAGTCAGGGAGTGTAGAGGATGCGCCTTAGCTACGAAAGCTCCTCCAACTCAATTCAGATCGTGGACTAAACCGGACCGACCTTGGTCTAGAATTCACTTAGATTTTGCGGGACCACTGGATGGGTTCTACTATCTCATTGTTGTAGACAGCCTAGCTAAGTGGCCGGAAGTACTAAAATGCAAGAACCCCACATCCGAGGCAGCTATCAACTTCCTATACGAACTATTCGCTAGGTTTGGAGTAGTAGACTGCATTGTCACCGACAATGGTACTCAATTCACGTCTACTGAATTTAAACACCTTTGCGAGGATCATCTCATCGAGCATATAACAATCCTTCCATACCATCCAAGAAGCAATGGACAGGCGGAGAGATTCGTTGACACATTCAAGAGAGCTCTGAAAAAAGCTAGTGGATCACCAACCGATAAGTCAATCCAACAGTTTCTGCAGGTTTACAGAGTCACTCCGAATGCAAACCTCGAAACGTCAAAGACACCTGCTGAGGTCATGTTCGGACGCAAGGTTAGATCGATTTTCCACAAGTTGTTATCAAACCAGGATAGGGCAAATATAAAAAGAACGATAACAAAAAAACGGTATAAAGTTGGCGAAAAAGTTTTTATAAGATCTACAGAAACAATAGGACTTTCTGGGAGTCCGGCACTGTGGATAAACAAATAGGCAACATGGTCTATATGATTAAGGGACCAGATTTTGTGCACAAACGTCACACTAACCAAATTCGGAAAAGATATTCGAACAGTGAAGTGACCAGATCGCCCGAGGAGGACATCATGGATGCAGTGTTTGATACTTTTCAGGTGCCCATACCAGAGACTGCTCCTAAGATTAGGAGATCAAATAGAAAACGGAAATCGACTGAGTTGATGATGGTGATTCCCAAACAAAAACGTTATTAATCCCCAGAGGAGATATTTTCAAAGGTGGGGGGTGTTACACCGGCCGTTCTTACACAGGAGAAACTACACCGGTTGTCACTATAAATAGTGCGAGTCACCAGAGACACTGAAGACAAAGCACAGTCTTGTAACTGTCTAGCCAAGAGCTAGTCACTTTCTTACTTTGTTAATACACTTGTTAAACCCACCCTCGACTTGACTTCCTTTATTTATTATTTACTGTGGGACAACTTCACAACAGTTACTTTTGATACAAAATAATTCTAACGTCTTCTTCGGGACACTAGGGTTTGGTTTCGAATCAACTGTTTTCTATCCGTTAATATTGGCATAGAATAATATTGCAGAATAATGTTTGGTACCAATATATACTGCAACGTTTTATTGATTAGTCTCGCTCATAAAAAAAAACATTTTTTTTTAAGAAAAAAAAAAATGAACACAATTATAAAACATACTTTATAATTGATTACTCCATAATGCCTTACATTAATTAAGTGTTTAAAAATACTTTTATTTTTCTGCGCTTAAAAATGTCGGAAAAAGAAATAGTTGTTTTTTATATTTTTTCTCACAGGTATTTTTTTTCGTTTGTCGAACGTTCCTTGTGGTAAATATAACCACAGTAGCAGTTTTGTTACCTTCCCTTTTTCTCTAGCCTGGAAATGCTTGGTCAGTCAGGTAACTACAGGGACATATAAACTGTCTCTCTTTCTGTCACGCCATTGAGCTGTTTAATTGTTTGCCACTTCTTTTCTTTCGCTTGGGTGACGGCAACTTGTTTTATGTCGCTTATGTGCTGTAAATTAATTTTCCTTGTCTAAAAATAGAAGCCATTCTACGAATTCCCTAAGTTTGATAAAAGTAAAATGCTGGGGACAAGTTTGTTTTTTTGTTTACCTATTAATGATAAAATGTTTTTACCATAAGCATCCTCTATATGAGTAGAAGGCGCAATTAATAAGAGACTTTTGTTTGATCCATGCACCAAAGAGATTTTAACAACATTATGCTTACGTTGATCCCATTGGAAATAATAATAAAAAATATGCAGTAGATATTTACCACTGTGAGCATGAACATAATAGCAGATATTGTCTGATTTCCTGCATAAATTAAAAATGTTAACATTGAGCATTGAAAAGGCCAAACAAAAATATTTTTTCAACATAATATAACTCTAATAATTTTTAAATGTTGTTTTTCAAAATGTGTACTCATCTCCTTGGTTATGTTTTCGGCCGAGTTTGTTTGTTGGTTTGTCACTATGTTTTTCTACAGCCTAGTATCTACATTGGTTGACTAATCTTCACCAAACTTAGTCAAGATATCAGTCATGCTCTAACTTAGAACTGAATCATTTTGGGATATCTAGGTCATGGTCAAAGTCACGGAATTGGCCCCCACTTTACGGTCATCAATAATGAAGTTATATATGCATGTGTTTAAACGGCCCCCCACTTTTTAGGAGACCCCCCCCCCTTTTATAACTGTGCCGCTGGTCCTGCTGGTTCTGTTCATTAAAGAGACTTGCTACTTAGTCCATATTGTAGCCAATAAAGTTCCACATGTTATATGACCTTTTGCCATGACTTTAAAAAGTATGGTTATGGTCGAAATTTTGCCAGAATTTTAACTTCCGATTTTTTTAAATTTGATTATGGATCTGGTGCTTTTTGATAACAGTAACCACCATGCAAAACTTCAGCCTGATCAGATAAATAGTTTTTGAGTTATCAACGTTTCCATGGCATATTCTTGAGAATGAATTCGGCATAATCACAGAAGTTAAGCAACGTTGGGCCTGGTCAGTACCAGATGGGTGACAATTTCAGAATACCAGGCACTGTATATAGGAGGACATCGACACCTCCCTGCAAGAACTGCAAAAACCTAATGTCATCATCTCCCCTAACTGGGATATACATGCGACTGGGGACCGCTTGTGAATTGGATACTCCCATTAAACTACATCAACCCGCCCAGGATGAATGCCATACCAGGTACAGGTTTTATTTACTCCTCCCCAGGAGTTAGGCACAAGGCCAGTTTTATCTTACTCCCACAAGTAAGATGTGACCCAAGATCGGGTCGAGAAAGTGGGTTTTAAAAGCCAGCGCTCGAGAGGTGAGCACTCTGGCCATTTAAAAATTGCCTGGGCAGCCCCGTCGGCATTCCCCGGTAGGGGCGCCTCAAACAGTAAGCAATAAACTTACTCCTCCCCAAAGAGGAGACGCAAAGCCTGGGAGGGTGGACCTCCTAGAACTGCACAGGACAGGCGTGCAGTATCCATCGGAACAGATACTACACTTTGATCTTAGCCAAAAGGCCAAAACCTTGAGAATACTTCATAGAATATGAAGAAGTAAGGCCCAGATAAGACTTTAGCCTATCTTTTTCGTTATCAGGCGAACTAATGTTTCAGAAGTGTTCTCCTTTCGTTCACCATTGACAAATGAACCTTTGTTGTTCCTATATATTTCCTTTTGTAATTTTTAAGTACACGTGTTGTCCCATTGTTTCAACTTTTGTTTGACATAATTTACTTCAGTTTTAGCAAACTTTTTAAGGAGGAGGATGATGTTGGTCCAGAATTATTTGATTTATATCCCTTGGATTTATGCTCGGCCAACATAAGATAATGAAATCTCCTATGCATATGTTTAGAAAACTCGTTCTGCCTATGTGTGGGAAATTTAGAACCAGCTGTCTCTTTCTGACGTGTTATTCAAAAGTGCACGGACGGTTCGTCCATGCTCCTCTTAGGAGCATGCCTTCCCAGACTCTAGCAGACTTTGCTTGTAGGTTACGTCATCTGATAGCTGTCACATAGATGCTCACACATGAAAAATGTATATCTATGTAAATCCAACTGTTTCTTCACTTTTATCCTTTTCTCTTTCTCTGAATACACGTATGTGTTATCCACAATAACACAATATGTAAAATGACAACCTCGTATACAGGAATGATATTCCAGAGTGTGTTGCCGAAAAACGCAAAAACAAATATTTGTAGATTTTCAAGATCATGTGACAAAAATAATTTCATGAATACTTTATAGGACGATGAAACAAAAATAAATGTATAAGACTTAAAAAAACAAGAAATTATCAAACATAAAAACTAACATTGTAAAATGAAACAAATAAATAACTTCATAAAACCATTAAACAAAAACAAATAATTTCATAGCACTCTGTAAAAAGGAAAAGAATTCCATAAGACTATGAAAATAAAAACTTTATAAAGCCATGAGACAAATAATAAATTCTATAAGACCATGAGACAAATAAATTAATAGAATGATGGAACACAAAATGCATAGAACTAAAAAAACAAATAATACGGCCATTCCATAACAAATTATGCAGAAAAATGGAAAGTTGTTCTACCCTTAAGTTATGGATTTTCTTCAATTTATAACCAGTGATAGGTATTATTAAAACAAGACGATCCTGAAAATGTGAGTCTTTAAGTTGAAGCATTATGAAATCCCTTTTTTTCAATGAAATTCCATTCAGACATGCTACAGCCATGAAGATTTGCATAGGAAAGTTTTTGTGAGTAAGGAACCCAAAAAGATATAAAAAACACAAATCAATCAATTTTAAACTATAAAACAATTTCAGTAAATTTTGGAATTGTGTGGGGAATATCTCGAAACAAAAAGATTTTTGTAATGTGTTCCCCAGACTACAATCATGAATGGAATAGAATATGAAGTCTTGTACTCTTATCGTTGGCCAACAATTAACAATCGAAAATGGGCTTTTTTCCGGTTTGTAGTAGAGAATATTTGAGTAGTAGCATTATGTGCCATAAAAGCTCTGGACTAAACAAGAGACTGCCTGTATCAGCATGAAGAAAGGTACAGTGGCCCCAGACACAAAGCAAAGTGTGAGGAAAGGTGCAGTGCTACAGGTGCCAGAAGATAGGCCACATCGCATCTGAGTGTTCAGAAAATGCAAGAAGCATTGACCGATGAAAAGAAACACATCGCACTGGTGAACTCTGGATGTTCCTGGTCTCTTATGACTGGATCAGTGTGCCATCCCCGGAGTTGACAGAAGTTTAACAGTGAAATTATCCACATCCATGATGATGGAACTATCGTGCTTGCAATAAATGAGTTAACCCCCTATAAAAAACGATGTCTTAGTTGTGAACAGTCAACTGTTAGGCTTTGACATGTTACAGAATATTATGTAAAGCCATCTTTCACAAAATGGATTTATATAATCAAGATAGAGGAGCCGGATTTGAGCACTGAGTTTGGTGAACAGGTTAAAGTATGGACCGCATCATTAAAATGGTCAGGTGATTATGTAGAACCACATGTGTCCCTCTCGACAATTGGCACCAATCCCAACGTTGTGTGTGCCGTAGTTTTCTTCTCAACTTCATCGTCGTTCTAGCCATATTGTCTTCTTGTCGATAGCCGAGGGCACAGCACTGATTTACAAGCATCGAAAAACAAAAGCAACAGACTCACAAGAAAACCACAAACTCCAAGCTCGTCTGTATAAGTCAGTTGTACTGTGAGTGTATGCCATACCGTCGCGGACTTTAGAGGCCCCTATTGTCGTTACTTGAAGTTGTCAAGTTATCTCGGGTCTGCTAAGGGTCTGCTCGATATAACCTCACCTGCTCTCCTCCGACTCGACTCCAATCTGCCACACTTTAACGGGGGGTGGAGACAATCCATTTTGCGCTTTGGTGAATCATTTCCTCGGCTCTGGAGGGGAGATAATCCATAGTATCACAATCATTCACCTAATAAATTCTGAGGAGAAATTGGGCCCCTAGAGGGATTTTGTTAATGGTTATCCTTCAGCAAAATAAATCGAAGGTACTTGCTGTGTTAGATTTTCATGAACTGAATGGGCACATCGAAGCTTACATAGCACGTAAGGACGTCTGTCCACACAAGCTGAGGGAGTAGCGGAAAAAAGCCTCCAATGTGTCTGTGCTTGATCTCTGAAAGGCTTATGGCCATTCCACACTTTGTTATCTTTGAGAGAAAAAGATACTGTCTCACATGTATGAGTTTTCGGCTCAATGTGGCACCAGCTATCATGCGAATGATTGTAGAAACTGAATCATCAAAATACAGCATTATCCGACAGGCGACATCAGCATATATTGATGTTTTCATAGATGATAGTCTGTACCGTTAAAGTGGGCACATTTTCCTTACTGATCTAAACAGAAGTGTAAGTTTACGACCATAATAAAAAAAGTTTTGACATTTATCTATTTCGACCATCAGATAACCAATTACATGTACAATAAAATTAAACTATTACTTTCTTAAAATTGATAGTATACCATAATATTAGAGAAAATATTTTTCTTTCTAACTTCAACTTACATGGTTGTTTCTATTACATGCTCCAAGGGGTAGATTATTCATCTTGGCTGCTGTATTTTTAAGGATAGAAGAGGCCTTTTATTATTCATGAAGAATGAACCATCATTGCCATCCTGCAGTTTTACTTATAAGGGCTTGTAAGTATAGAAATATTCATTGGATTGTTTTAATATAACAACTATAAAACGATTTTTTTTTCATTAATTACTAAACAAATCTTTCCTTTTCAGACTTACAAATTTTCCCATCATGCAGTTCCTTTTATTTTTTTACAAAAATTTCTACTGCTTTTACTATGTCAATATTTTGATGAAAACAGATGAGAGAAGGATAATAATAATATTCATAAAATACATTCTACTATATTTATTGATTTTTATCATGCTAAGTGTAGGGCTTAAAGTACAATTTACCGATACCAGTTAAGCTCCCATTTCTTAATTATTGTTCCAGTAAGCCTTACAGTACACTTTTACTTATGGGAGAAATTTAAAGTTATGGTGCAAGAATATTATTAAATAATAATATTCATAAAGCAGAGGTCCTTTTTTAACCTTATAATAGTTCATAATTGCAAAAAGATCAAGTCTTTAGGAACTACCCCTTCTTTTATGATCTGATTTTTCAAATCTGTGATCATCCCAATGCCTGTTTCACCCACATCCTTCAAAATTTCTGCAACAACATCTGAGGGTCCTGCAACCTTACTCTTCTTTATCTTACTCACAGCTTCCCATACCTTTTCTTTCCTAATTCTTATGACTGGATAAGATACTGTTTCTGCAACTTCAATATGTTTTCGATCCCATGAAAACTCAATATTCAACAATCTTTTATAATAGCATTCCTAAGCATCCCTCTTGTTCTGTTCATTTGTTGCTAGCAGCCCATTGTCATTTCAAATACACTTATCTCCAACAATATCCATATTTGTCTTTGCCATCTGCTTAGTATTCAGGATAATACTTCATTTTCTGGTCATCCCCTTGAAACCTAGCTTGCTCAGCCTCCACCTTTGCTTTGTAGATTGCTCTTCTTGCCACCAGATACATATTCTTATTCACTAAACATTTTCTCCATCGTTTCCATTTTTCTTACACTTCTGTTTTTGCTACAATATTATTATTATTATTTTAATACAGTCTACAATTTTTATTGTTTTCCTTGGCCTTACCCTGCCAACTGACCCTGCTACATCAAATGTTCTACATCTACTAACACAAGCACTCAAGAATGAATGAGAGTTCTTGAGTTAGTAGATTGGAACAGTTAAGGCAACAGGTTTAGTTCGCAGGAGAAGGCCAAGAAAAACATGGGAGGAAGTGATAAGAATAGTTTGGAGAGAAAGAGTGATAAATAAAAACCTGTCCAGAGATAGGTTATTTTGGAAGTCAATTTCTAAAAGCTGTCCAACACATGCCAGCATGTAAAACGGACGTTAAACCGAACAGGATGATGATGACTCTTTTGTTGAATAATATGATATAGCATATTAATTCACTATGAAAGGTATTAAAATATGGGAGCAAAAGTACAATAAGGACCCCAGTTCATTAACACAACACGCGGAACATGTTCCGGAAGTCACCGGCATCTTCCGGTTCGTCTTCCGGTTGACCTCGCAATACACATGGTCGCTATTTACAAAACAACTTGTAAATAAACCTTTTATTTACTTTAATAAATGCAGTACATTCTATATTTCGGAATTTTTTTTTCTTTTAACATGTTAATATTTATTTTAAAGCAGTAAAGTTGTGTGTATGTGTATCACAGCATCAGTTAAACGGTTGATCTATCTCTTTAACACTTATCCTCGAGTGGCCTTCAGGCTTTGATAAGTGATAGTAAAAAAAACAGCCAAACTAACCACAGAGTTAGAATTAGCACCTTCAATTCGATGCCCTTATCGATATCAGAAATTCTTGAACCTTTTTAAAAATTCATTATTCAAAATTAAAAGTATGTCAAAATAACATTAGAAATAAATGTTCTGCCATTTTTAACGTTCCATTTCCAGTTTAACATTTTCTGTTATTAGCTGAATGAGAAGGTCTTGGGAGACTAAAGGAAAGGGTTATTCAGTGAGGAATCCTGCATTGAATTCATGGAGATTGATTTGGTCAGAGCACTTGGTGGAACATAAAATATGTGTTGCTGTGGGATGCTGTGTAATGTTGGGGATATGACGCAGTGAAACCATGTGCACCCCGGGGTGCACACTTTTTTCTGCAACCCAATGGTCGGCAGAGAATATGACTGAGAACTCTGTTTAGGAATAGAAAGTAGAGAAGAATGTGTGAGATAGTAACCAGAAAGCAGACAAATGCATAGCAAATTAGGACAAAGTTTAATGATTAGAGACTGTGTAATTGGTTAGGAATGAAGTTATTTCAAATAGTAGTTGTCGTAACTGTTAGTTGGGATAGGGCAGGAATCTCACCGAACTAAAAGATAACCGAATGCTTGATAATGTGAGAGGTGTTGGTAAATTCCTCTTGTTAGGATGTGAAAAATAATTTCTTGTGATTTTTTTTTCTTAGGAGAGGGGCGAAAATAAAATGCCTGTTAATGTGAGAGGTGATTTAAAAGTCTTTTTGGAAGAAGATAATTTAAAAGTCCTGGTAGAAGGCGATTTAGAAGTCATCCTGATTTTTTTCTTGGGGGAGGGGTGGAAGCAAAGTGGCGGAATGTCTGGTAATGTGAGAGGTGATTTGAAAGTTCTCTTGATAAAAGGTGATTTAAAAGTCCTTCTGGTAGGAGGTGATTTAAATGTTTTTCTGATTTTTTTTCTACCTCAGTGGAAGGAGAAGGTCGATTCTCTTGTTCGCATATGAAGCCAATACAAATAGGCAAGGCCTGTCCCAAAAGTAATTGTTTTGTTGTATATATTAATTTTATTTTAGGGGCACTCAAATAACTCTTGGCTGGTGAGAGGGGTAAATGCACCCTCATGATTCTGGCTCAGAGATCTGCTGATCGGTTTGGCTTTATTGTTCTTGTTTTTGTTTGCCTGTCATGCTGCTGCAATTTTGAATTTTTGTAATGTATGATTTTTGTTTTTGTAATTGATCCAATATGTGACAAAGTTGGGCATGGGAAGTGTGTGATGCTATGGAATGGCCCCACCCACACAACTAGGACCATTTGGAGTGATTAGCTAGGAATCTATGAAAAGACATTGAAAAAAAAAACGGGTCCATTGAAATCCACAGACCAGCGATGACATCACAATTAGCAGTTAACAGGCTCGGGGTCAAGAAAGCAAATTCGAAAAGATATTGGAAAAAACGGATGTCTCTAATTTCCAGTGAACGTAAGCAAAGGAAGACAAAATGGAAGTTTTTCAGTTTCGGTGGGGTGAATAGAAATAAGAAACAAAGTGAAGACAAAGAAAAGGAGAAATTGGAAAAGAAAGTAGACAAGGGGACTGGGAAAATGAAATAAAGAAAAAGGAGGCAGCTGGGCTGAGGTGGGGAGCACAGTGACAGCTTGACTGAAAAGGATCTCAGCGAGAGACGACGGAGTCACTCTAAGCTGAAATTCTGAAGTTGACAGATGGAGAGACACGAGCGACAAGACTCTAACGACATGTGCACACACACACTCCCATGTCCTACTAGTCGCTTGTATACAATGTCTATGGCTGTGTTATTGCCTCTATTATGTATGTAAACTGTGAACTATTACAGCGACCGACTACACTAGAATCCCGACATGGCCCATAAGAAGAACAAGCAAAACAAGAACAATGGCACAAGCGAGATAATTATAGAAATGGAAGAGAAGTTGGAGAATTCAATATCAGTGATTATTTTTGGACGTCTATGCCTTAGATGTGGGAGAGTAGTTCGGATATTTTCTTTTCTTAAAATGGGACAAGAATTAACATAATTACATTTGTCATCTTTTCAGGCTGTTGCTCTCCACATGATTATTGATTTTGTCATGTCAATATGATTTCTTTAGATATTAAATGTCTGCATTTGTGTATTCTTTCCTTACCCACTTTCCTTCATCTTTTATCAGCAATTGACATAAGTGACATTTCTATGTTCTCTTATGCAAACATCAATGCGTTTATAATGGGAATTTATTATTGTAAATTATTTACTATGGAAGGATTGTGTATAATAAAACATTTGAATGGAAGAACGTATGCGAAAGACATAACGAATGAAGAGAAAAAAAATTCTTGAAAATAGTAATTACCAAACATTCTTTTGATTGTTGACCTCTTCAATCACAATCTCATGGAGTTAAAGATGAAATAATAAATGTAATAGTATTTTAATTTTAAAAAAAAACTTAGTTCATCCCAAACAAGGCAAGTTGCCACTGTAGACATAAGGGCGGCTGCGAATTAGGGTGAAAGTTTAGGGAATCATCCTAAATCGGGAGCTGTGCTGCGAGATACTTGTTCACATTAGTTTTAAATTTCTGCATGTCGATACAGTCGGGAAGCAGGGGCAGGGAGGGGGGTTCCAAAAGCCGGTAGATCAAGGAAAGAAGCTATTAGAGTAGAAGGCTATCTGGCATTTGAGGACCTCCACAGTGAATGGCTGGGATTTAGCTGACTGTCAGGTTGATCGAGTGTATTTACGTCGGGGGGAGGGGCACCAGAGCAGTAAGTTGGTCGGAGCACATTCTATTGAAGTACTTGTAAAACAAGCACAAGGATGCAACCTATTAGATTAGATATTCTTTTTTGGACCTTGTCTAATAGGGAGAAACTGGTTAATAGTGCACCAGCCCAGATGTGAGAACAATACTCCATGCATGGGTGGATGGTGGTTTTGTAGAGATATAGGATACTGTCAGGTGTGAGAAGTTTACTAGCACGGTAGAGGGAGCCCACTTTCTTTGCAGCAGCCTTGGCAATGTCTTCTATGTATTTGTTCCAATTCATGTTACCTGTGAATATTAGGCCAAAGAGTTTGAACTTTGGACTCTCAGGTAGGGTGTTATTTGCCATGGCAATCGGTGGTTGAAGAGGTTTCTTGCAGTTGTTGAAGGAAAGGAGCTTTGTCTTAGCAGCATTAAATGTTACCATCCATTTATGACCCTATTCCACTACAGACTGGAGGTCATTTTCTAAGGATTCAGCCATTGCCTCGGATATGTGCGCATCCGTTTTATCCACATGACAAGAGTAGAGCGTGGTTTCATCAGCAAATACACCCATCTCAGACACAATGTCATCAAGGAGGTAATTTAAGAAAATTAGGAACAATAATGGTCCAAGGATCGATCCCTTATGTACATCTGCATTCATGTCATGTTGTTTGGATGAACGGACATCAAGGACATCCTGGATCTTTCTTTTGGATAGGAAGGATCTAATTATATTAAATATTCGTCCAGTAATACCATATGAATTAATTTTTAGGAGGCGCCCTTTATACCAGACCTTGTCTAGGGCTTTGGATATATCAAGCGCTACCGCCATAGCTTCATCTGCCTTGTCCAGTGTATGGTATATGCATTCAGAGATGACCGTTAGGATATCCACAGTAGACTGTGCTTGCCTAAATCTATACTGATGATCAGAAAGAAGTTTAGCATTATCGAGGTAACTGACTATCACTAGATTGATTAAGGATTCAAAGATTTTAACGAAGAGCAGGAGTAGACTGATGGCGTGATAATTCTGAAGGTAAGTTCTATCTCCAGAATTCTTGAAAACTGATACCACAGAGGCAATTTTCCAGCTATCAGGGAAGCAAAGTTCAGCAAGGCATTTGTTGCAGAGTTTGGAGAGGACAGGGGCCAGTTCAGCAGAGCATTTCTTTATTACTATTACAGGTATAAAATCAGGCCCACATGCTTTGGAGGTGTCAAGGTTTTTTATGATGTCCCAGATATGAGATGGGGTGATGGTCAGGTCATCAAGTGTGACTTCAGTCCGTCATGGGAAATTTGGGAGGGAATGGTTTGCGGAGTACAAAGTGGAGTTTAAGGTGAAACGCTGGGCAAGTAGTTCAGCCTTATCAGTTGCCGTGCAAGCAACATCCTTGTGGTTGGATAGCGGGAAATTGTTGATTGCCTATTATTCAACACACTATTGAAGATTCTCCAGAAATCACGAGTACCTAGTTTCTGTGACTGAATGCGTTTTCTGGTCATCTCTGTATACCTTCTCTTTGCTTCATCTATTACAGTCTTACAATGATTTCTTGACGTTATATGTTTCTGTCTATTTATAGTTGACTTGTGGCAGCCGAATTGTTGGAATGCTTGCTCCCTTTGTGCAATAGCAGCTGCAGATCGAAGTGAACCATTGTGGAGAGTGGGGCCTACTGTAGAAGTTTCGCATGGGGACATGTGTTTTGCTGCCTGCTTTGACTCATTCGGTTACCTCATTTGTGCACTGATCAGTAGGGAGACAAAAAGTTTCACTCCATGGGGCATCTCTGATGTGATCTCTGATGGATTCCCAATCAGCCTGCTTGTAGTATCTTGTCGTTTTGAGCAACGGCTCATCAGCTTTGTGCCGAGATTTTAGGATGATATCAATCATTACCACAAGGTGATCAGCGTTCTCGAGTGGGCTATGGGCATTTGTCACACAAGCCTCGGACAGTGAGGGCAAGAACAGATCTAGAAGTGAGGCTTGCTGGTCCACATGATCAAGGAGACAGGTCGGGAAAGTGACAGTCTGGAGAATCCAAGCCAATCCTTAGCTGAACTTGGCAAATCTATTCAAATTTTTGCGCCATGTGCTGGCAGCATTATTTGATAGGAGGTTTAAGCAATTAAAGTTGATGCAGATTTGATGCAAATTTCAGAATTAACAAATTTTTGTGACACATCACAATGGAGAAATACTTATGCAATAATAGTAGTAAAAATGACTCCAGTGTTCAAAATGTCAAGAAATATGTGATGCCATTGGAAACACATGGAAAAAGAAATTTTGTAATGCAGTTGAACTTTGAACCTTCAACAAACCTTCTCTTTCCGACCCATAGATCTCGTATCTTCTAGTATCAGATACCCTGCTGTAATAAAGAAACTCTTCAGAGTAGATCTCTATCATTATAAAGTTAGGTAAATTTATATATCTGTATGTACATGAGTCACTGTAAAACTAATTAACCGACCATTATGAATTTTGGAACACAGCTTCTAGGTGTAAGAGGTCCGAATTAAACTAAATATAGCCCAGATTCGGACCTCTTACAATCCCATGTCTGGTCCTTTGTCTTAGTGGAAATGACTCGGCCCTTCTTAAAATGCCTGGTCAATAGAAACTGACTACTCCCGCACCACTCCCAGCTGACCACCCATCTCACCCCAAAAGCCTTTGTGTGCGTTGGTGAGTCATTTCTCATCATTATCCGGGGACTCGGCTCTTCACGTGCCCAACTTGTCATTTGCTACATACATTACAAGACAACAATCATACAATTATATTACATAACAGCAGACACATGACAGACAACCAAAAACAATAACAAAACAAAAGTTGACTGGGTGGCCGAGTCATTTCTGCTTATTGGTGACTAAGACAAAGGAACAGACATGAGATTACCATACAATCACCACACTAAAAATTCTTTTCATTTAAACACATTTTCCTCCAGCGAATGTACTGGAAATAGGCATTTATCAAAAGTGAATTACAAAGACGAAATCCATACATGAACTTTATCCATCATCATCGTTCGACAAGTAATAGAAAGAGAAAGTCCTTGAGTCATTACAAAGCAAAATGTTATCATGAGTCCATAAGCCTTAACAAGAAAAAGGTTACCAGTAGTCTAATAGTCTGAACGAGCAAAATGGTATTAGGAGTCCATAAGAGAGAAAAATGTTAGAACCGTACGCATGCAAGTAGTATTGAGTTAGTTTGTGATACTGGCAGCGTTTGTATTATTATTAAGACTTAGGAAGTTTGTAAGACTGGCAAAGTTCGTATAATTATTACTAGGAAGTTAGTCTCCATGCTGAAATGTCACCATCTGAGGAAAGTAAATCCTTTGGTATGCATGTCTCGATCAATTAGGTCAGGTTATGGTGCTTTTACATTACTAAAAGCACCATAACAATCTAATTCACCGAAACATGCATGCCAAAGGTCTGTAATTTCAAACTCTAACGTAGCACTTGACTTCTCATTATTATAAAAAGTAAATCATCATAAATCTTTGTTAATGTGAACATCAGACAATAAACCCTTTTTTCCACTCTATTTTTATTGACATATTATTATTGGCATCCGCTTTGTATAGATTTGTTACAATATATTGATATATCTGCAATCAACTTCACTTCTTATTTCTAATGTTTAAATTTTAGTAATATAAAAGCACTACAACGATCTTATTAATCGAAACATGCATGCTAAAGGCCTGTAATTTAAAACCTAATAACTCTAATATAGCACTTGACTGCCCATTAATAATATTATTATTATAAAGAGTAAATTATCATGAATCTTTGTTAATGTGAACATTCTGTGAACACTATGATATCAAATGTAATTTTAAAATTCTCTTTCCTATTTCACATATTACAAATAATGTTTGCTGTTATTTTGAAAAAAACATTCTGCTAGAGTGTGGTTATATTTATTTCCACAAACTGTCACAAAGTTTGTTTTAGTTTGAAAATAACTAAAACAAATTTGATTTTAATTGATGAAAAAATTAACCAAGTCAATCCTGATGAAACATTTTTGCACAACAACAATAAAAAATAATGAAAACAGTTGAAAGTATGTTGATAGAAATTAAATGATGATAGGTATGTATGTGGTATATTATGAAGAGTTTAATGTTAATAGTATTTGTCAATGATTACTTGTAATCCATAGTGTACATCTTTCTCTGATTGACGCCTTTTGATCAGCACCTCTTCAAAAGGGAACTCTAACTTTTGGGGGCTAAGGTTGACCTTAAGAAGCTGCTCTAAATGTTCAGATGACAACTTGTTCTGGTAAGCGATGAGAATGAGGTCCTGAGCAGGAAATCCTCATTCACAGCCAACTGTATGTACAGCCAAGGTGATGCCATAGATCGCTGTACCGTCTGCATAAATAACAAATTATCTCAGAATATGAATTAGAAGATCATTAATAAAAATCAGGAAGAGAGTTGGGTCCAGAATACATCCTTGATGTATGCTGGCATTGATACCATGCTTCTGCCCATCAACAATGATATTCTTATAGAAAGAAGGATTTGATGGTTGAGAAGACATTTCCAAATATTTCATAACTGCCTTCAATGCATTGCTAAATTCAAAACAATTGCAACTACAATACAAACATAGATTCTGTTGAATTAAAGATGGAAGATGACATTCTTTTCAAAGATATTGATGAAGCTCAAAATGATGAGAACTATGATTTATGCGAAACGCCCAAAAAAAGATTCAGCACATGTTTGGAAACACTTGGTATTTCATCAGTAAAATTGCATTCGATGTTGCTTTTTGGGTCTTTCCATATCTTAACTATGCTGCTTTTCGAGTGTTTCCATGCCATGACTATACTGTTTTTTGTTTTGTTTTTTTGGCTTTTCATTTCATGACTATGCTGTTCTTCTCGTTGTTTTAAAACTTTCAACATAAAACTTTTAAAGTCTTCCATATTTTTTTCTAAACTTATTCAAATTCCTGACTAAGTTGTGTCAGCAACGAACTTTTGCTGTTCTTTTAAACACGGCATGGGTGTAGAATGATTAACAGAACAACCAGTCGGAACACATATGGTCCTCATACATAGGAGCACAAAATAGCTGTCTGGAGATATTGAGAAAACATATCTCTTTTTATCAAAGATTCAAGTTGTTTGAGAAAGTTAAAAAATATAGCAGGATATATAGTTCATTTTTTTCAACTGTCTAGAATTCTAAGTTTATAGATTTTCCAGATTAATGATTTCATCTCTGAAAAAGTTATTTATTTTGCAGCAAAGATAATTTACATGTCCCCCTCCGCCACCGATCGACAAGCATCAAACTGACTTTAGTTTTTTGCCTGCACATGTACACATGAGGTGATTTTGACTGGTCAACTGGGTGAAATTGATTGGTGATGACCTTGGCTATTTGGGTGTTAACACACACGAACACACTTCTGTTTTTCCTTTGAAGTCTCAAAAATAGTATATGTAGGCCAGAAAAGCCAGCACCAGAAATGAAAGCTTTTAACTTTAAAACCACTTCAATGGATTATGCTCTGATGAACTGGCTACTCTGGTGCCCCCTCTACGTAAATTCACTAGACCAACTCGACAATCAGCTAAATCCCAGCCATTCACTGTGGAGGTCCCCAGATGCCGGAGGGCTTTCTACTCCAATAGCTTCTTTCCTCGTGCTGCTAGCCTCTGAAACTCCCTCCCTGCCCCCTGTTTCCCCGACGGTACTGACATGCAGAAATTTAAAACTAATGTAAACAGACATCTCACTGCGCAGATCCCAATTTAGGCTGATCCCCCCCCCCCCCTTCCCTAAAAAAAAAAAACCTTCTCTTTTTTTTCTCAGTAGCCCCTTACATCTACAGTGGCGGCCTGCCTTGTTTGGGGTGAACTATGTTAAAAAAAAAATGAGTTTGTTTTCTGCTCAAGAAGTTTTAATTTTTATCTTAGTATTTTAAGAAAAGGGAATAAAAGATTTTGATAAAAATAAATGAAAATTTGAGAACCACCGTTTTGGCGCATACATCTTTAGTTTGATTGCAGATAGTAAAAAGAACAGTTTGTATTCAAAAGTAAGATCTTTTCTCCACCAAATGAAAGAAGCGGTGTAAAATCTTTCAGAATGAACTCTGTCAGGCAGATGTTAAGCTCATTAACTTCAGCCTAACTTGAAAAGAAAAGAGAGTTAAGTCAAATCTTTCGTTTTCATCGTAGAAGAGGAATAAACAGTGTAAAACTCTTTCAGCAGAAAACTTTGTTGAGATTGACAACAGAAAACGAACAGCTAAGGTCTAAGCTAACTGCGTCTCCATCAAAAGGACGGTGTAAAACTCATCAAGTTAAGCCAGACGTAAATAGAAAAAAAAAAAGGCCAAGTCGAAGAAAAAGTGTCGTTAAACATTTTCAAAATAGTCATTTTGTCAGACTGGCTTTAAAACAAATAAGGTCGAAATAAAAAGGAGGAAGGTCTTCAGGAGATTCAAGCACTGTAAAAAGACAAGGAAATATTTTTCACTTTCTAGAACAGTTTGTTAGTGTAAAAATCTTCAAAAAAGAAAAACACACATGAACTTGTTGCGAATGAAAAGAATGACAAAGTCTATTTATACAAAATTAATTTTATTCAACTTGCTAAGAGAATTAAAGATAAAGATGTGAAGAATGAGAGTTCAAAGTGTTCAAGGCATGAACGGCGGCACAGGACGGGGGGGGGCTCAAGCCCTCCCCCCTCCACTTTACGGTCATCAATAAGGAAGTTATATATGCATGTGTTTAACCGCCCCCCCCCCACTTTTTAGGAGAGCCCCCCCACACTTATAACTGTCTCGCCGGTCCTGCAAGGTGTACCCCCAACTCCTTGCGCTCGTCAGACGATGTGATGTCGTCACTGGTCTGACCGTCTCCGAGATCGATCGGTCACTGGGCGTTGATCTGTTGAATTTGTTGTCTGGATGAAGGCCGCCGATGTCTTGTCTAGATACCAACACACTTCTCACGTCGTGGCTGTTTATATCAGTGAGCGATCATAGGGTGGACAGTAACCGGTTATCTCTGCAGAAGGAAGGGGCATTCAAGCAGAACAACAAAAAAAAACAAATAATGGCATTCAACTCGGTCTGGATTTTGTGTTTTCCTTAGGAAAATAAATTATTCAACAAAGAAATTACGATATCAATTTACACTTGGTTGGTTACAAAACAAGACCGTCCAGTACTGAAAAAGTTCACTCTGTGTATAAAACGAGTAAAACAAAATAGGAAGAGTCTAAATTACACTTCCTTAATCTTTCTCTGTGTGAGCGACAAGTGACTGTTACTTGGCCGTGAAAAGAATTCTTTCTTTATGACGGGCGAGGGCGATGGTGATGAGGGGGGGGGCAGAATTTCTTTCATGCGTGCTGATCCTGTCCGGCTCTACTGACTGACTTTGCCGACTAACTCTGCCGAACTGTCGTGCACGAAGTCCTATCCTGTTTTATTGAAAAGCTTGTGACTGATCTCTGTCTCCCGTCACCTCCCCCCCCCCCCCCGACGCGCTAAGACAATCTTTAGTTCCCTTTGTCTGTCACAACTAATTAAATCCTTCTAACTCTGTCTATCGGAGAGGGCCCGTATAAGAAGAAATTGAGTAGACATGTTGATTTCAGCTGAGAAAGATGTTTGTAAAAAGAAATTGAGTAGACATGTTCGTGTCAACAAGGGTGTTGTGCGTTTTTATGAGTGCGTAAATGAATAGGTATGAAGATAGGTGTGTGTGTATTAGCCTGCCTTGTTTTGTTAGTGAGAAAGTGTATGCATGTTCATTTGGGCTGGCGACATGTGCGTTTACATGTGTATATGTGTGAGAGTGTTCAGTTCAAAGTATATATGTTAGCCTTGTGAAAGTCTCTTGTTATGTGTGGACTGCTTGCCAAGTGAGCTTTCGCCCAAAAGGGCAAGATTATGTTGTGTGCACATCTGCTGTTTCCAAAACAAAAGAGGGAAAACAGAGAAAGAAAGCTGTGTGTTTACGTCTTTATATAACGCACCCATTTCTCTGAAAGAAACTGCTGATTGAATATTTTGTCCAATGAAGAGTCAATATATGTAAATACCACATTTACTGCACGGTTACCTCTAACAGACTTTAAAGGTAATTGTATATGTTGTAAGAGAAGTAAGTCCTATTCTTCTTTTTATGATAAATCAAGAAGTTTTTAATTTTAACACGGCAGTTTGTGCACATTTTTCAGACTGGAATCCTGTTTATTGAATTTTTGGTTTAATAAAATGTTTATTGGTATTTTGCCATTATGTCATCTCTCTATTTTTTTCTGTTCGTTTTATTTTGTTACAATTAAATCTACCTGCTCTTTCGCTTTGATTTAAGACTTTCTTATCTTTTGTTTATATGTTTTTATGAAGAGAAAAAACATTTACAAGCCAGAGTTTTCACAAGGTCTAATGAAACCTACAAGTAAAGGACAAACAGGCAGACACGGTTCGTCTTTTAAAGATATAGATTATATAATGCCTGGGAATTTTTAATAGTAGGTTTATCAAACACAAACGTAAAAGGGGCACAATACATAATGCACAAGAGGGGGATGCACAGTACAAACGTAATTTCTACATAAGAGGTCACGTTAAAACTTGCTAAACACAATTGCAACAAACATGAATTGTCAGGATAAACATGGAGAATTACTGGCTGAGTAAAATAAATACAGTTTACTTTGTATTGTTTGGGAACTATTCTGCACAAAAATGCTATGACCAGTGGTGAAGGTGTCATGTTGAAATGGCGAGCTGTCTGTGGAGTCTCCCATCTAAACTGCCACAGAAACAAGATGTGACAACGCAGCATCAGTAACATAAAACCATGTAAAAATGGAAGGCAGAGCAGACACGTTGGCTGGCCCCCAAAGCCTAACCTAGAAAAAGACTAAACCTTAATTTCAAAACTTTCATCACGCATATGCGCGATTTTTTGTACTTCAAAAGTGAAGAGTCATTCTCACTTGTTGCCAGTATAATTCAGGGGAGATAACTTAAATATAGTCCAAAGGACATTACTTTGAATATACTGCTGCAACACAAGAAATTATTTAAGAGAAAGGGCAAAAGGGGAGGAAGGTAAATAAATGAAACAAAAATGAAGTAAAAAGAGACTCAGGAAACGCCAGGTAGATAAATATAGTTTACCATAAAGAAAGCTTTTTATGAGAGATTTCTCCTGTCTTCCATTCCCATTTTGCTCTCACTCATACTAACGCTGACAATGTGAAAAGGCAAAAAACAATAATAATAATAAATAAAAGAATTACCTATTTTCAGTGAAGCGATTTTATTTATTGTAAATACATACAATTAGGCACAGGACCATTAAATGGTGGGGTGCATGAGAGGGGGTCCTCCACTGATGACTATCTTATTTTTAATTAGACACTGACAATACTATAGCATTCATACTTGTTAGTCACCACAATACTGCATTAACTCTCTGGGCTTCTCTACTTAAAATGTATTCCCAGAACGGCTGGTAGCTCGTCCCTGCATTTCCAAAATAGGTAAATCCAATCCCCATACAGCCAAGCCGAGCATCCGGGGCTCATCCTGTAGCAGTTAACTCCTCTTTTCAAAACATAACTGCACTGGTTGGCCGTTAGGTGTCGCTTTTTCACCGATAGGTGGCGCTGAAAAGCGACACCAGAGTTATCTGCCCTTCCAATTATAAAAACCGGTGCAAACGGAGATCACTCTCTTGTCCTTTCAATTGGCCTTGGCAGAATGACGCTGACACCAGCGTTCCGTTTCACTCTCTTGTCTTTTCAATTTGCCTCACAGAACGATGCTGACACAGCGCTCCGTCTCACGCTCTTTTCTCTTCAACTGGTCTCGGCAAAGCAACAACCAACACACGTTTCTTCCGTCAACACGTGTTTCAAACAACTGTAAGAGTTCTCAACTCATTTTCTTTGTGTACGGCTTTCAAAGACTTTTCCCACGACTCACTTCTACACATACGCATTTCAAGAACTGTTTCTTATCGACACACGTACACACACGTTCAATAAACCTTATTTGAACTACCTCATTTTATTTATTAATTATTACTCTGTCTTTGCATGCAACATTGCTTGATTTAACGAACACGCTTATAATCGGGGGGCACGACCCTCGATCCCAACAATCCTCCAGGAAAATGTCAATAATTTCATCTGGATGCAAGCGGCATGCCACAAACTTGCGTATGCCTCATAAGAGTCCAAAGCAAATGTTGTGAATAAGGCTTTTTTTATAGAGGCAAAATCTCCCCTTCTTTTGTCACTTAACTGCTGGTAGTTAAATGCCTGCAGATTACACACGTCACCGTCTTCACCAAGCACAGTTGACATACAAGTTCAGTTTTCTCAATCCATTCAATAATGGATTGCCTGGGGTCCGTACCACTAAACTTCAGTATAAGCTTCATCATGCTGCTTGTAAATAAGTTGATTAATTTGGTACTTTGAAATGAAGAGAAACGGATTTGTTGTATTAATTTCCATGTAAAAAGAGAGAAACAAGTTTCTTCATTACTTTTTACTCTTTTCATTTATAAGATTCTCTTTCAGGAACTCAGGTCTTCTTTCATCCGTCATCACTTTCAATTGTTTCACGGCCTTGTTCAAAAATGCCCTAATGTGGAAAAATGTCTCCTTTTATCGCCGTTACACAGTTGATCCTATGTTGTTTACGTCAGCAGAAGGGGGAACTCTGTCCAGTTTAAAATATAGATCCTATGTTGAAACATGATATATATATATATGTATATATATATATAATTTTATTGGAAAATGATCTAAAACAGTAATTTGCATTTCTTTAAAACTTGTTCTACCAACAGTTATTTAAATTCTTTTAACTTGAAGGCATCTCTCTCCCTCCCCATCCCTCTCTCTCTCCCTCTCTATCCAAACCAATGAACAAGTCTGTTCATGTTGATACACAAGTTTTCTTGAAGTTAATTGTGACAGATTCTACAAAATCACGTGACACAATTCCAAACTTAACCAATGATAAGTTATATGATCACCTCACAACCAAGTTAGTTACAACTTGGTAAAAAATAAACGGTCTTCTTGTTAATGTCCTAAATTGTATAGAAATATTTACAGTTAAGTTACCTAACCAAGGAAGGTCAGCTTAAGAAGCAGACAACAAACAGATCTCATGCTGAAATTTCTAACATTTATTTTGGTACATTGTTCTACTTTGACTCACTTTATCTTTTTGATTTGTAAAATTTAATTTTGGTCAACATTAACTTTAAGGGAATCCTAAAAAAATGCTTCTCAGCACTATTTCAAGACAATTTGCTATTGCATAAAACCATTAGATGTAATGTGTTTGCCGACAAAAAAGAGAAAAAAATTATTATCATTGTTTGATAAATGCCATTTTCCAACATGACTGCGGCTACGTCTTGTTTACATGCTTATGGTCGAATATTTTAATTTTTTTTTCGGAACCTTGTCTTGAAATGGATCTATTTCGCATACATTTTAGATGAAATTGATTGTTGGTCATAAATTCTATTATTAGTCCGGAATAAAATTGTAATTGAAAGTCCATTTTACTTGCTCTTCTATGAAAAAAAAATTTGACCTCAGTAATCATGTACACATTGTGTTTTTTTTTTAAATTGAATTGTATTACACATAATTTTGTAAAAAAAAATACAATAATAAGGATTTTTTAGAATTCCTTTAAAGATAATGTTAATCAAAGATTTTTCTTATAATAATTCAATTCTGGTGTTGCATAAAATCTTCATTTCTATCTTCGTATATCACAAAGCCTTTAAGAGATATTGTTTTCTTGGTTAGACTATTCATTTTTGACATTGCTTATGCCTGTTGATACATACAATTATTTTCATTTTGAATAAACATTTACTCAAGAACTTATTTCATGTACACATCATGTGAAGACTGTATTATTAATTTTAGTAAAAGTATTTTCAATCTTTACTTTAAATCATATTTGAAGAAGACATTTATTGTTTAATCCATTGTATATTTGTTGACGTATATTTGCACTAGTTCTTATATGAGTCAAACAAACGTGATAAATGTGAAATCTTGCATGACGAAAGAGGGGGTGAGCATTCAACCGTGCCTTCCCTCACCTATTGTTTGGTAGCACAGGTGCATGTAAAGAAGAATAAAAACCAGGTATGTGCAGGACCACTGTCAGATGAAAGGAAAAGCCAAGCCACACTTTGTAAAAATAATGTAATAATGATAACAAATTACTTGTATAATTAAAAAAATCAACAAAGCGTGTGTGTTGATATAAGAAAATAGAACTATTGGTGTTGGTGAAAGAATTGCATGTGAAATACTTGCCTATTTTAACACGCAATCATTTGTGTTATATATATATATATCAATAACATATGGTCCTGGGTATGACCTTAAAAGGCATCCGGTGGTGAGGTCCCTATATGGGAGCTTTGGGGAGTTTGGAGTCACCCCTTAGTTGCCATTACTCCCTGGTCTACTCTGACCCGGAGTGGTAGTATCTGTTAGGATCTATGGGTTAAATAGAACCTGTCATGGGTAAGACCCTAAACTGTATCCAGCCCTGTCGGTGGAGCCTCAGAATAAGCCGACTGCACCTCTGCAGGGGGCCACCTGTTTGCCGTGGGTGGCCACCCGTGATGTCTGAGGAAGGGATTCTAGTGGCTGAGTGGTTCATGACCCTGCAGAATCATGCATGTCGCAACACTCCACTTCGGCCCTTACCTGGAATAGACGGGCAGTCGGAATGCCCTAATCTGATCAATCGGCTAGTCATGTGAAACTCTAGCATTCATGAAACCAACACCTTCAATCACATACAACAAATGTACTGATCCAAACACTAATGATCAACATTGAATCTCAACAAAAAAATAAATGCTAGAAGACGGTGGTTACAACATGGCTTTGCGACCCCTGACTTTTCTCTATGCTTGGATAGCTAAATCAAAGGAATATGGGTGCTTGTAACTACTATCTAGTGCGAGTATAGCATCCTTGTATCCCTGTCTTGTCAAAGCGAATGGGCTTCCCCCTTGGCAATTCCTAAAGTGGACTCTATGGTAGGTGAGGAGCAGGGATGGTGAAAAAAAAACAAAAAAACTCCTTTATGACTCCTAACAAACAAACCAAGCATCCTCATTTGGACTCAAGCTCAGGGAGCGAAGTAGAAGAACCTATTAATGAATTCCCAAGATTCATAATTTTGGAAGCTACAGATGAAACACCGCTATCTACATTATCTCCATTTATTATAGAGAAAGTAATATCTGCAAATATTACACCTATAGCTGTAAAAAAAACTTAAGAAACGGTAACATATTAATTGAAGTGGATAAAAAGAAATACGCTGATTTTCTATAGAAAATGAGGATTCTGCATACAAAAAAATAATTTCCTACACACACCAAACGTTAAACACATCCAATGGAGTAGTGAGAAGTCCGGAGCTATCTTTCTGCACCCTGGAAGAAATACAAAATGAGTTAAAACCCCAATAAAACGAATATCGATCAAAAGAGATGGAAATATTATCCAAACACATACATACATTATGACATTCAATAAGTCAAAAATACCGGAAAAAAAGATCGGATATTATATAGAAAGGGTAGAACAGTTAATACCAAACTCTCTCCGATGTTACAAATGTCAGAGATATAGGCATCACGAAGAGAAATGCAATAACCAAACAATATGTGGGAGATGTGGAGAAAAAGATCCTAACCGCACAACAAACCAATGCCAGGAAATATGTAAATGTGCAAACTGTGGAGGAGACCACTCAGTATACGCAAGAATTTGTGAAAAATAGAAGAAAGAAAAAGAAATACTAACCTTAAAACACTAAAAACATTTTCTTTCTGAAAGCCAGAAAAATTATAGAGGCTTCAAGAAAAGAGAAAACTTATAGCCAAGTGGTAAAAACTATGACAAATGACGCACAACAGCAAGAAAATAAATACAAAGAACTTATCCAAAAATTCCTACAAGGTAAGACTGGCCAAGGTTTATCAAAAAAATAAAACCAAAGCCAGAACTAAACACTGGAGATGCAAAGACCAATCCGTCCATAACGGCTCGCCAACCAGAGATTTCCATACAGACCTCCCAGAAACATAAATAAGATTCCCCCAAGCAGATGCTTTATAGGACTCTTAACCAATCTCCACCACCAACTTCTAGGGAAGGACCCTCACAAAGACCCCAATAAAAAAAAAATCAGAGAAATCAGAATCCCCAAGACCAACAGTTTGAGGTGGATCAAGCCAACGATCTACTTCCAAATCAAAAGGCCAGGGCAAAGAAAAAAAATGATACAATAGATTTAAAAAAACGTTTTGAAATCCTCAACACAAGTTCCAACAAAAAAGAACAACCTGAAAAAAAAAAATCTTACAAAACAAAGATCTAGGTCGAGGTTCAGATCAAGACCAAGTTTGAAAACCAACCCTGACCCAAAACCCGGAAAAAAAGAATCTCTAGAAGAAATATCAAACAATCAACCATTGGAAAAAATGGAACCAGGCACACAAGAACTAAACCCTCAAGATCCCAAAAAAAGAAAAACAAAAACCTCTTAATAGACAAAACACAAAACTAACAGAGACTCCGAAGAGTTCCTTAGATATGGAGACTGAATAATCATGGCGATAACCAAAAACATACTACAATGGAAGATTAGAGGTATGAAAGCAAATTCCAATAAACTAATCATGAATATAACTCCAGCTATAATATGCTTACAAGAAACCTTTCTTAAAGAACATGATCAAATGAATATCAAGAACTATTCTATTTATGCTTATTTTAACCAAAATAACAGAGCTTCAGGTGGTATATTAGTGCTTATAAACAACAGCATACCTCATAAACAAATACAACTTCAAACCAACTTACAAGCAACTGCAATAACAACAACAATGAATAGAATGATTACAATATGTTCCGTATACATTCCTCCAAAGGACAAACTATCAGAGATGGAACTAAACAACTTAATACAACAGCTCCCAAGACCCTTCATCTTGATGGGAGGCCTGAATAGCCATAGCCACTTATGGGGCAACCAAAAAGCAACCCAAAAAGGAAAACTGGTTGAAGAATTCATTGATGCAAACAATCTTTAATTGTATAACAATGGATCCCATACATACTTTCATCGAGCAACAGGTACATTCACAACCATAGATCTCATACTGTGTGACCCATCTTTAGCACTAGAATACAATTGGCAAGTCTACAAGGATATTTGTGGCAGCGACCATTTTCCAATAATACTAGAACAAATATTCACTGATGCTGAAGACAAAGCACCAGGATGGAACCTGCACAAAGCTGACTGGAACAAATGCAAAAAGTTATGGCTTGATAAACTTGTTCTCGACTCAAACATAGAAATAAATACCCGTCAAGAGGATCACATTACCTACTTCACGAGAACATTAATAGAAATTGCAGAAGAGAGCATACAAAAATACACCTTGACTTCAAAACCAAATAAACCTTGGTTTAATGAAAAATGTAGGGAAGCTGTCAAAAATCGATACAAGGCTTTGAAAAGATTCCAAACATATCCAATCAAAGAAAACCTAGATCAATATCAAAATAGTCGAGCCATAGCAAGAAGAACAATAAAAGAAGCCAAAAAGATCAACATGGAAAAGCTTTGTGGCAAAGCCAAATAATAACTCCAAAATAAAAACGGTTTGGAAGATAATAAAAAAATATATCCGGGAAAAACAATAAGACACAACTGAAGTACCTGGCTGAAAATAATAAAAGAAGCCACAAATACAAAAGATATGGCAAATATGTTAGTGGAACATTTTGTCAAAAACTCATCAACAGAAAATATAAATGAGACATTTCAAACGATTAAGCAAAATGTAGAGAAAAAATTAATTTTATATCCAATAATGAGGAACATTATAACAAACCAATTTCTTTGGAAGAACTATAGGAAGCATTATCTAAAGCACACAACACAGTCGCAGTAAATAATGAAATCTAATACAAGTTTCTAAAGCAACTGCCCCAAGCATCCATGAAATATCTCACAAAGATATTTAATGACATATGGATCAATGGTAAGGTCCCATCATCTTGGAAACAAGCCACCATAATACCTATTCCAAAAAGCCATACAGAACAATTTAATAACCAAGAATCTCAAATTAAACACTCAAAGCCCTCAAATTTCAGACCAATAGCACTCACCAGCTGCATTTGCAAAACTCTGGAAAGAATTATTAATAAAAGACTAACCTGGTACATAGAATCTAACAATCTAATTGCTTCAATCAGGCTTCAGAAACGGAAGAAACCTTTATAAGAGAGCCACTTATACAAAAACAACATGTATCTGCAGTCTTCTTGACATAGAAAAAGCATATTATACAACATAGAGATATGGCATCATGATGGACTTTAAAAAACCTAGGCTTAAAAGGTAGACTACCAATTATAATAGAAAACTACCTAAAAGAAAAATATTTCACAGTGAAAGTGGGATCCACACTGTCAGACATAAAGGAACAGGAAATGGAAGTTCCACAGGGAAGTATACTTTCAATCACATTATCTGCTCCCTCTTTGTAGATGACCTTTTAATATGTTATAGATCCAAACTCCATAGAATGGCCACTCCAACTATCTATTAACAAAATAAACAAATGGGCTAGATAATAGTTTTAAGTTTCCCAAGGAAAAAACCAAAACCATACATTTCAGTTATGAAAATTACATAATGACCCAGTACTTAAAATTGGAGACTCTACAATACCTACTGTAGATGAACATAAGTTCCTAGATATCACCTTTGACAAAAAACTGTCGTTTATACCGCATATAAAGAAACTAAGAGAAAAATGTAACAAAGCCTTACAACGGCTAAGAATGGTAACACATACAGATTGGGGCGCTGACAAAAAGATACTGCTAAAATTATATAGAGTATTAATAAGATCAAAGCTGAACTATGGATGCTTTATATATGGATTGGCTAGAAAAACATACTTCAAAACACTAAATACTATTCATCACCAAGGCCTGAGATTGGCACTTGGGGTCTATAACACCACACCAGTGGAAAGTCTATATACAGAGGCACATAAAATGCCCCTGGATCTGAGAAGGCAAAAATTAGGGTTGCAATACTATCGTACTATATCCCTTAAATCCAACATATGATTGTACTATCCTCAATATACAAAGCTCTTTAACCGAAAGGAAAGGGTTATAAAACCTTTCAGTCTACAAATGAAGGAAATCCTTTCAGAAACCCAAATAAACACTGACATCATACACAATTCCATTATTTCAGAAATATCACCATGGTTAATTGAACAACAAAAGATAATATTATACCTATCAAGACACCACAAAAATACAACCAACCCAATTATATATCAAAATGAAATGCTTGACATAATAAACAGCTACCTAAATCACATCCAAATTTATACGGACAGATCAAAAAAAGGAAAAGTTGGATGTGCTGCCATACTTGGCAATAAGAAATTGCAAAACGGCTTCAATATACACAGCAGAAATCACAGCTATCAATCTAGCTCTTGATTTAATAAGTGAAAACAAAAATACTAAATTTATCTTCTCGGATTCTATCTCAGCACTCATGGCAATCTCCATCAATTAACCTGACTTTACTGCTACTTTCGACAGTCTGAGACAATCATGGACCGCGACGTAGCAGTGGGCAGATAACCGCGCACCTGAAGAACTGCATAATGGGGTGCCCAGATTTCAGGTGGCTGCGGAAATTCAACCAGAATATGATCAGGAGCTCCGCACGTGGATGGACAAGAGTTAGCTCGTGCCATACCCAGAAGAAAAGCTAGGATCTCCCAAGGAATTGATTCCGTTGATCGCCGTGTTACAGCAGAATAAAGCAAAAGGTCACCAAGTGATGGACTATCGCGAACTCAACGATCATGTAGACGCATTCACGGCAAATGCAGATACCATTCATTGCGACAACAAACTCTAATCTTTCAGGTCAGCAACATACGCAAGCCATTCACGTCCGCAACAGACTCTAACCATTCAGGTCGGCAACAGACTCGTACCATTCAGGTCGGCAACAGACTCGTACCATTCAGGTCGGCAACAGACTCTAACCATTCATGTCGGCAACAGCTTCTAACCATTCATGACGGCAACAGACTCTAAACATTTAGGTCAGCAACAGTCGCCAACACATTCAGGTCAACAACAGACTCTAAATTTAATGTCAGCAAAAGACACTAAACGTTCATGTCGAAAACAGACTCATACCATTCAGGTCGGCAACAGACTCATACCATTCAGGTCGGCAACAGACTCATACCATTCAGGTCGGCAACAGACTCTAACTGTTCAGGTCGGCAACAGACTCATACCATTCAGGTCGGCAACAGACTCTAACTGTTCAGGTCGGCAACAGACTCTAACTGTTCAGGTCGGCAACAGACTCTAACTGTTCAGGTCGGCAACAGACTTTTTACACATTCATGTCAGCAACAGACTCTTTACACATTCATGTAAGTAACATACTCTAACTATTCATGTCAGTAAATAACTATAACCATTCAGGGTAGCAACAGACTCTAAACATTCATGTCGGCAACAAACTCTTAACAATCATGTCGGTAAAGGTCTCAAACACATTCCTGTCGGCAACAGACTAACTATTCATGTCGGCAACAGACACTAACCATTTATGTCGGCAACAGACCTTAACTATTAATGTCGGCAACAGACTTAAACTATTTCTGTCGGCAATAGACTCTAACCATTCATGTCAGCAACAGACTCTCACCATTCATGTCGGTAACAGACTCTAAAAATTCATGTCGGAAACAGACTTTTACTATTAAGGTCAGCAACAGATACTAACGATTCAGGTCAGCAACAGACTTTTTCCATTCAGGTTGGCAAAAGACTCTAAGCAATCAGGTCAACAACAGACTCTAACCAGTTTTGTCAGACAAAGACTCTAACCATTCATGTCAGCAACTGACTAAAAGCATTCATATCGGAAACTAACTCAAAGCAGTCATACCGGGAATAGACTATTGGCTTCAGATGGCAGTGGGCATACTAAAATAGAGTGTGAATGTGGTAACCAAAGGATAGGACGATCCAACAAGCATATCATGTCGGCAACAGACTCTAACCATTCATGTCGGCAACAGACTCTCACTATTCATGTCGGCAACAGACTCTAACCATTCATGTGGGCAACAGACTTTTTGCAGTCATGTCGGCAACAGACTCAAGGCGGTCATACTAGAAACAATCTTTATGTGGCAGGCTTTAGATGGCAGTAGGCATAATAAAACAGAGGGCGAATGCGGTAACCAAGGGATAAGACGATTAAACAAACATATCATGTCAGCAACATAGTCTAACCATTCATGTCGGTAACAGACCATAACTATTCATGTCGGCAACAGACTCTAACCATTTATGTCGACAAAAGACTCAAAACATTCATGCCGGCAACAGACTCAAACAAATAAAGGTCAGAAACAGGCTCAAACCATTCATGACTGCAACAGACTCTAAGCAGTCATATCGGCAACAGAATCAAAGCAGTCATATCGGCAACATACTCTGTAAAGCTGGCTCTGGATGGCACTGGGCATAATAAAACGTAAGGCGAATCCAGTAACCAAAGGATGGCATGATCCAACAAGCATATCATGTCTGATACAGACTCTTATCATTCAGGTCGGCAACAGACTCCAACCATTAATGTCAGCAACAGACTCTATCCATTCATGTCGGCAACAGACTCTAACCATTTATGTCTCAACTGACTCTAACCATAATTGTGGAAAACAGACTCTAAACATTCAGGTCGGCAACAAACTTTAAACATTCAGTTCACCAACAGACTCTAAGCATTCATGTAGACAACAGACTCTAACTATTCATGTTGGCAAATGACTCTAAGCAGTCATATCAGAAATTAACTCAAAGCTGTCATATCGGGAACAGACTCTTTAGAGCTCGCTTCAGATGGCAGTTGGCATAAAAATATGCAGAGCGAATATGGTAACCAATGGTTGGGACGATTCAACAAGCATATCATCGTGGAAACAGACTCTAACCATTCATGTCGGCAACAGACTCTAAACATTCATGTCTGAAACAGATTCTTACTATTCAGGTCAGCAACAGATACCATCCATTCAGATTAGCAACAGACTCTTACCATTCAGGTTAGCAAAAGACTCTAACCATTTGTTTCGGCAACCAACTATGACAATTCGTGTCGGCAACAGACTCTAACCATTCGTGTCCACAACAGACTCTAACCATTCGTGTCGGCAACAGACTCTAAACATTCATGTCGGAAACAATCTCAGACACATTCATATTATACATAGTCTCAAACACATTCATGTCGGCAACAGACTCTAACCATTCATGTAAGCAACAGACTCTAACCATTAATATCAGCAAAAGACTCTAACCATTCATGTTGGAAACAGACTCTGACGATTCGTGTTGTGAACAAGCTCTTATCATTCATGTCAAAATAAGACTCAAACCATTCATGTCGGCAACAGACTCTCACAGTATATGTAGGCAACAGACTCTAACATTTTGTGTCCGCAACAGACTCTAACTATTTGTGTCCGCAACAGACTCTAATCATTCGTGTCGGCAACAGATTCTAAACATTCATGTCGGCAACATACTCTAAATATTCATGTCGGCAACAGTGTCAAAAATATTCATGTGGGAAACAGACTCTAACCATTCATGCCGGAAACAGACTCTAACCATTCATGCAAGCAACGATACTATGCAGTCATGTCGACAAAAGACTCTTTGCAGTCATGTCGGCAACACATTCTATTCGTTTATGTCGTCAACAGACTCTAAGCAGTCATGTCGGCAGCAGATTCTAAGCAGTCATGTCGGCAGCAGATTCTAAGCAGTCATGTCGGCAACAGACTCTAAGCAGTCATGTTGTAAACAAACTCTAAACAGTCATATCAGCAACAGACTCAAAGCAGTCATATCGGGAACAGACTCAAAGCAGTCATATCAGCAGCAGAAAAGACTCTGTGAGTCTGGCTTCAGATGGCAGTGGGCATAATAAAACGCCGGGCGAATGCAGCAACCAAAGGATGGGACGACTGAACAAGCAAATCATGTCGGCAACAGACTTTAACCATTTATGTCGGCAAGAGACTCTAAACATTTAAGTCAGCAACAGACTCTAACCAGTCATCACGGCAACAGACTCTAAACATTAATGTCGACAACAGACTCTTACTATTCAGTTTAGCAAAAGACTCTAACCAGTCAGTGAGGCCCTTAAGGGACATGGCAACTCTAACTATTCATGTCGGCAACAGACTCTGACGATTCATGTCGTCAACAATCTCTTACCATTCATGTCGGCGACAGGCTCTCACCATATATCTGGGCAACAGACTCTACCTATTCGTATCTGCAACAGACTCTAACCATTTGTGTCCGCAACACACTTTAAGCATTCGTGTCGGCAACAGACTTTAAGCATTCATGTCGGCAACAGTCTCAAACACATTCATGTCGGCAACAGACTCTAACAATTAACCTTGGCAATAACTCTAACCATTCATGTTAGCAACAGACTCTAAGCAGTCATGTCGGCAACAGATTCTAAGCAGTCATGTCGGAAACAAACTCTAAACAGTCATATCAGCAATAGACTCACAACAGTCATATAGGGAACACACTCTGTGAGGCTGGCTTCAGATAATAGTGGGCATAATAAAACGCAGGGCGAATGCAGTTACAAAAGGATGGGACGATCGAACAAGCATATCATGTCTAATACAGACTTTAATTATTTATGTCAGCAACAGACTCTAACCAATCATGTCGGCAATAGACTCTAAACATTTAAGTCAGCTACAGACTCTAACCAGTCATCACGGCAACAGACTCTAACGCATCTATGTTGGCAACATACTTTAACCATTAATGTCGGCAACAGACTCTAAACATTAAGGTCGGCAACAGACTCTAAATATTAGGGTCGACAACAGACTCTTACCATTTAGGTTGGCATAAGACTCTAACCAGTCAGTTAAGCAACAGACTTAAACCAGTCAGGTCAGCAACAGACTCTAACCAGTCAGGTCAGCAGCAGACTCTAACCAGTCAGGTCGGCAACATACTTTAACCAGTTTTGTCAGACACAGACTCTTACCATTAATGTCGGCAACAAACTCTATCAATTCATGTCGGCAAATTACTCTAAGCTGTCATATCAGAAACTAACTCAAAGCAGTCATATCGAGAACAGACTCTTATGAGCTGGCTTCAGATGGCAGTGGGCATAATAAAACGCAGGGATAATTCGGTAACCAAAGGTGTGGACGATCTAACAAGCATAGCATGTAGACAACATACTTTAACCATTCATTTCGGCAACAGACTCTAACCATTCATGTAGGTAACAGACTCTAACCATTCGTGTTGGCAACATACTCTATCCATTCATGTCGGCAACAGACTCTAACCATTCGTGTCGGCAACAGCCTCTAACCATTCGTGTCGACAAAAGATTAACCATCTGTGTCGGCGACAGACTAACCATTCATGTCGGCAATATACTTTCACCATTCATGTCGGAAACAGATTATACTTTTTCGTGTCAGCCAGAAACTCCAACCAGTCTTATCAGCAAAAGACTAACCATTCATGTCGGCAACAGACTTTAACCATTCATGTCGGCAACAGACTTTAACCATTCATGTCGGCAACAGACTTTAACCATTCATGTCGGCAACAGACTTTAACCATTCATGTTGGCAACAGACTCTAAACATTCATGTCGGCGACAGACTCTAAACATTCATGTTGGCAACAGACTCTAAACATTCATGTTAGCAACATTTATGTTTGGCAACGGACTTTAACCATTCATCTCAGCAACCGACTCTAACCATTTATCTCGGCAACCGACTCTAACTATTCATGTTGGCAACCGACTCTAACCATTCATCTCGGCAACCGACTCTAACCATTCATCTCGGCAACCGACTCTTACCATTCATCTCGGCAACCGATACTAACCATTAATCTCAGCAACCGATACTAACCATTAATCTTAGCAACCGACTCTACCCATTCATGTCAGCAACGGACTTTAACCATTCATATTGGCGAATTTAGGTAAAAATTGGAACAGGTGAAAATGATACTGTTAAAAATGGCAAAAATGGATAAATAGGAATAGAGTGCACAAGGGAAAAGTATAGATAAAAATTTCACAGTTTTTCAAAATCCTGGATACAATACATAAAGTGAGGAGATTAAGAAGTTTGTCAAATCAAAAATAAATGATATCAATATTTAAAAGTTTATTCCGATCCTCTGTTAATCACCTTTGCCTCCTAAAAATGAGATTCTACTTTTTTTAGACAATTACGACCCCCCCCCCCCAAAAAAAAACAACAATAATTTTAGAATTTAAAGAATTACTTTAAAATTACTTTTGCATATGAATTTAATGTAAAATGCCCCCTCCCCTATCCGGGCCATTATAACTTTTGAAGAAAGTTAACTACTAAATCCGATTGGCAAACTCATAAAACCACACGAAATCGCCTTAAAAAGTAAAACTCACAAAAGTTATCTTCCATAGCAAAAAAAAAAATTGGTTAACAGTCGCTTGAAAATTGGGGATTATTTTAACAATGGCCTAGAAAGGAGAGATTATCTTCCGTTAAATTGGGCAGAACTTTCTATGCCCGCCACCAATCACAATCAAGGATTTTTTTTGTTGACTCTGAAATTTTTTATGATTAAAAGATTTGCCGATTTTACAATTTTTTATTTTTTTGTTTTATTTGTATTATTTTTTTTTACTTTTCAAAATAGAATTAACGTTATCTTTTCTGTCCTCGTTCAGTGAAGGGACTAATCTTTCTAGACTGAGACAATTTTTATTTTTGTCCTAAGCCAGAGTACATCATTTTGGGGGAGCTGGATTTCCCTCCCATTAGAAACCAACCTTGTGTCTAACTTTGCCCTCGTGGGGAGGCAAGTAAATATTTGAATGTGGGAAACTTTTTAAAAACTTTTTTTTAAGTTTGTTCAAAAATAAATTCAATAAATCTTTTAAATAAAATACCCATATCAAGTAAATCTCCTGTGGTAGCGTGAAACGTAGGCTTTCTAAGGTGTTGACATTCATTGCGTCTTAGAAAAGGTAATTCAAGATGACAATTAATAATAAATGTTGGATAATTAGTTCTAAAGAAAGGAAACATTTTTGGTATTATTAACATACTCTGTGAAATCACCAATGAGATTCTACTTTTTTTAAGCGATTACGTGTGAATGTCCTGAAAAACTCAGCGGAAAGAAGAAAAATACAAAAAACCCAAACAATTATGATAATCATTACTATTACAGACATAAATTATTTTCAAGGAAATACTGTTGGAAATTATTCAAAAACAATTTATTTTCGTTTACCTACTCAATTAAATACAATTTATGCTTGATAAATATGGTGGTAGGACAAACGCCCACCAAAATAATTCAAACACGGACAAAAGCCGTGGCCATCGTAATAGTAGCAGGCATTGTAACTGATTCGAGATTTTGTGTTGGTGTCACCCACGATCAATAAAAACCGGAAGTTAGCCGTGAATTAATGCGCATGCGTTCGTCTATAATCAGTTCATATACAGCATGGATTATTCATTCACTTGGAAATCATATTTAAATTGTTCCTGCTATTGTGACTTTATTTCCTACCAATAACACGGCTACACTCCTAAGGATTATTCATTCACTTGAAAATCATTTTTACCGTGTTCATTTTTCAAACGTATTTCCCTTTTTAAGCAAAATACATTTTTTTTTAATCCATCATGGCGTTCAAAGATAAGGAATTGCATTATATTACGACGGCCGTGATTAAAGTTCGAATTTCAAGTTAAAAAAAGAATTAGAATTTTATTTCGAGATAAAATATACAATTTTAGACTAATTAATAGGTTTCACCCCCCCCCCCCAAAAAAAAAAAACATGACTGTTTTAATTTATTACACATTTTTACTATATTGTTTAAAAACTTCGTTTTGCAAAATAAACACAAAACACACACATTTTAATTTATTTCAATAAATGTTCTATTAATTATTTTGAATTATTGATTTTGTGTTACTTTAATGAATTCGTAATCTTTCATGTTTGATTTATTTTTAAGTTAAAAAAAACAAATATTTATTATAACATTGTAATAAAATATACTTTTATTATGTTCGCTTTATAACACTTTGGGTTATATAAAAAAAATCACTGTCAATTTCAGAAACTATATTTTATTACAATCTTTTAGCCAAAATGTTACTTTATTGAAAATAAACTTTATTGTTTTTCTTTCAGAAAATAAATAAATTTATTAAAATGTTATACTTTATTGGTCGTTATTAATATGGAATTCAGGGTCTTTTTTTTTCTTAATATATGAGAAGTATATTTTAAAATATACATTTTTTATTGTTAACATCTACAATGTTTTATTTTCATAAAAAAATACATTCATGCGTTTATTTTTAGTATCTTGTGATATAACTTTAGTAAACAAGTTTTTTGTTAAAAAAATATCAAGAATCATCATTTATTTATGTTTTTAGAAATGAGAGCAACTCATATTATTCAGCTAAAAGTAATTATAATGAAATGTTCAAATAATAAAACTCCCTAAAAAAAGGGATTTGTCTTCTTGTGTTTATAAACCAAGAGATCTTTCCATGCAGTATAACTGATACTAGTATTTTCATTCGATGTAGACCAGGTTGTCATAACAATTAACTCAAGCATTAAACATAATCCGGAAAGAATGAATATTAAATCAGACAAATTATTTTTCAAAGAAAAATGTTCATGTTTTAAAAATTAAAAAAATTTATGACAACACCATTATTAAGTATTAATTTAATGTTTGCTTTCTAGTCTACGCAAATTACACGAAATAATACATTTGCACTAAGATTTCTAATAAAGTAATATATTAATTATATTCAGTGATCTTTAATTAATAAGCACTGAAAATTTTATTAAAATTGGTTGATTTCCAGAATTTTGAAGTAAAGGGAGGGGTCAAAATGCCCATAGTCTGACTGTTCGACAGATCGCGTTTGAAAGCATGACGTAATTTTCCAGTGAACAGGCCTGCTATTACGACGGCCAACCAACGTAAAAATAAATTAATTTAAAAAAATTTTAAATAAAAAAATTATATTTATTTTTTTTACACTTATCAATAACTCTTTGTCTGTAATGATCTTTTTGTGACAAAAATCTTTTTATTTCATTTTTAAACATTTTTCCGGTACTTCGTAAATCTAGGTACGTGCAAAATCAATGGCCGATTCCCATAATGTAAAAACATTTTAACCCTTCACTTAAAAATTCAGGAAATCAACCAATTTTAATTAAATTTTCAATATTTATTAATCAACAATCACGGAATATAATGAAACCATTTTTTTTTTTAAATCTTAGTGAAAATGTATTATTTTTTTAAAACAAAATACACCTTTACTAAAGTTAAATTTTTATATATTAATTAAAAATATGCATTAATTTTTTTTGTTTTTTTATGAAAATAAAGCATTGTAGATGTTAACAATTAAAACAAAATTTTAAAAATATTTTTTATATATTACGAAAAAGGCCCCTAAATACCGTGTTAACAAAATCACTATAACTCGAAGAAAAATTAATTTTTTGAATTAGCGATATTATTATTGAATAAAGCAATGTTTAATCAATATTTTCACAAAAAAAATAATATAATTGCAAAAAATATTTCATGTGATTTTAATGATTAGAGTTTCTGGAAAAAAAAAATGCGACATAATTATATTTCCCTTTCAAACATGAACGTGGCATCATCAGCGCAAGAAATTTTTTTTATAATCTTGAAAATAAACCAAAAATTGACAAATTTGAGACCCAGGAACTTAAATAAAAAAAGAATTTAAAAAATTGGATAATTTCTACTAACGATTCACTTTGATTGGTATGGTAGCCCCGTTCTGTAATAACCAGCTGGGATTAGCCTTCCCATAACCACTCACTTTTAAACCGCCCTCAAATTTTTATTTTTAGAGATTCAACAATTTCGTTAATTTCACAATTCATCGTCAATTATTTGGAAAGATTTGTATTTGTTTTTGTCTTTTTTTCATTAATAAATATTTAATTATTTATTAATAAATAAAGAGAATTCAAACATGACATTTTCTTTCAAAATTGAATCCTGTTTATCAATAAATAACTGTTTTAACTTTTTTTTTCAATGAATAAATTGTCAGTGTAGTCATTGACTTTAATTTACTTTTTCACACTTAAAATTTAAAAAATACACTTTATTTTAAAAAGAATCAATGTAATTTATCGTTACGACACATTAAGAATAAATCGAGTAACTAAAGTTTTAAATCATGTAAAAAAAAAATTGATAAAATTGACGCAGTTCGTAACGTAAAAATAATTTTTAACATTTCAAAAAAGTTTTATTTCAAATTCTAAGGAAAAACATTGATAAACAGACGTCATCAATAATTTCAGAGTATTACTAAATTAAAAAACTAATACCAAGTTAAATATGAACCTTTTTAGTTAAAAATAAAATAAGATCTTAATTGCGTACACTCACAAATGTTTTAATTAAATGAGCATTTCCTTTTTTATTATAGCAAAATAAGGGTACTTAAATTTGTTTATAACCTTAAAAAGAATAAAGAAATTAATGAATAATAATTTTTCAACTTCTATAAACTATTACAAAACCATTTTTATATATAAAGTTAAAAATGATAAATTATGACATTTTTGTCTTCCATATATTTTGCATAGCGATAGTCAATTGGTAAACAAAGTCGTTTGCCGATTATGTGACGCCGGATTTTACTCATTTATGACTTTTGGGGGATAATTTAGCTAATTTTTAGTAAAATGTGGGATTTTTTTTTAATTCAGTATCTTATGACTTTAATTTAATAATTATCTTTGAAATAGTTCCCAAAAAACTTATATTTATCTTTCAAGGGATTTTTACATGTAATTTTTTCAAAGTTCAAAATTCACTGAATGTTTAGGTTTTTCAGCCGCCGTGATTACATATTTCATTATAATATATTTTTCACACGTAAATATGCAGTTTTTTTTTTCGTTTAGAGATTAAGTTTAGGCTTTTATCCTTCAAACACAAAGTTTACACGGAAACTAATTAAATAATTAATGATAAGCCCTTTGTAATAAGCATAGTCCGTACAAGAGGTGACCATTTTTGCACATACCTCGTAAAT
>OY744533.1:39301276-39313776 GCA_963556195.1 Sepiola atlantica
ACGCTTTTATTATTCTTTTTAAATACTTTAAATCATGTTGCTGTTTCACAAAATACAAAAGACATTTGCTTTAAAAATTACTATTAAAATACTAAGCTATTTTATTATATTTTCATAAAAAATCAGAACACATTATGTTGCTGTTCCACAAAATACAAGACACTTCAAAACTTTATTTATATCAATAAAAAGAAGACATTTCAACATATTCGATTCATAAAAAATATTGGCACTTCTGTAGTATATATGAAGCAGCTGCCGATTAAGAAATCGAAATTGAAGAGTTCCGTTTTTTTTCTCCAAGTACCATTCATTCAGAATTCACCGGAAGTTGAATTTAGTATTTAGAAAATGGAGTTAAATTAGATTAATCTTCGAGACATTGGTAATTTAATGAACCAGCCGCAAAAAACAATAGATTTTTTACAGGCACACCGCCTGATTTCTTAGGGTTAGGGTTTAGGGTTAGGGTTAGGGTTTAGGGTTAGAGTTAGGGTTTAGGGTTAGGATTAGGTTTAGGGTTAGGGTTTTTTATTTAATTTTTTTTTACTTCATATAATAAAAAAAAGAAATTGTTAATTGTTACCCCAAAACAAATCAGTCTTGCATTTTTTTTATGTTGTAAAAAAATCACTTCCGGTTGAATTACCTCCCTTTATTTACTGTAGAAGGACAGAAAATCTGCTGCTTCATATATACTACAGAAGTGCCAAAATATTTTTTATTAAAGATTTGTGATATTTTCATAAAAAACAAACAAAATACATTTCAACATATTTGATTCATAAAAAAGATTTGTTATATTTTCATAAAAAACAACTTATCTTATTATACTAAAAATACAATTCTAAATTTTCCCTAAAAAAAAAAAAACATCTTTTATCATTTATGATCATTCATACTTGAAATTTACTGCAGGATAACCCGGAAGTCAGCGGGATCGCGAACCCTTCTGGAGAGGCATATTTTTGTTTCTATTAAATTCAAATTACTATTTTCTTTTGGTTTCTAAAAGACATTCGTAAATCGTAAAGAAATGTCGATTTTAAGTTGAGTTTTCAATCCAGAGATTCGTATAAATTTATTTACACTCAAATATTTTTTTTGAAATATGTTTTCATAAAAATAAATAAATAAATAAATATTAATTATTTTTCTTATTTTAAGATTAAACAAAAAACAAAAAACAAATTATTTGCTTAATAAATGGTCGAAATACGATTCATTCGTGCTAATCTTAGTCTGGTTTTGAACGGTGCGAGTTGGTTTTTCCATTTTTTGTATCGCAATTTTTAAAAAACTGAGTCTCAAATAATAATTGGTGAGTTTGAAAAATAATCTTTATTTTTCTTTTTTTCTCCTTGCCTATATCATAACAATGAAACTTTTTTTCTGTTTGCTAAAAAAAAAAATTCTATTTAAATGTATGTACGAATTTCACTTCAATTGTGCTATGTCTACAGATTTACCATAAAGTTGAATTCATAATAAGCTTATAACAATGATCGAAATTCAAACAAGTCAAAATCCATTTCCAAAAAAAACTCTGATATTTCATTAGGGTTCAACTGTTTTAAACTTGTTTAGTTGTAGACGAGACAAGACTTATTGAAAAGAAAATTACAACAAGTGTCTTAACAATAAAATATAAACAATTTCCTTTGAAAATTATTTTTTAAAATGAAATTTATATATAATTTTTAAAAGATAATTTATTTAACCGTGCACTCTTGTTAAAATATGTCTATATATAAAGATGTAGTTCCTGTTTATTCACGATATTCTATAGTTTTTTGGTGACAAGCTATAAAATTATCTCCTGATAAGCATCTACATATATTCTGAAACTACATTACCCTGGGTACTTGGATAAGTATATTTCATTTTGATCAAAGGGTTTGCAATAATATCGTGGGGTCTTCGATCGCGCTTGACATCCATAAAAAGGAAATACGATGTTTTACTTTATTTAAAACTCGAAAATTATCGAAATTAAAACAAACAAAACAAAAAACAATAAGAATAAAAATCTTAAGAGGGTAGGGGTCTTAATATAGTCTATGGAAAACTGGGATTAAAAACTTAAAATTTATCGAAAATTACTAAAATGAATGTCACTGTGCTTACATCCCCAATCCATGCTAAGTACATCCTTGGGCCCCACCCCCAAAATTGAATGTGTTAACATAAAGGTAATTTGGTTATGCACGAAAGAACGCCGCTTTTTCCTGCTAGTTAAGAAATTAACGTGATAAATAGCACTTTGTTTTCGTTTTTTCTTCTTCTTTCTGATTAATCTTAGGTGTTCATTTATAATTTTAATTAAATAAAAGACAAACAAAGGCTTATCATATGGCCTCTTTTTTAATGGCACATTTTCTCCCACAATATTGAATTTGACGCCCTCTCTCTCCACCTTGTAAAACAATATAAAAACAGAAAAAAATGAGGTCTTATACAGATGAAAAACGCTGTTACGCAGGTGAAAATCGCAGTTCCAAATAAATTTAGCGGAAAACTCTCTGATATATATCAGGCAAAAATAGGTATCTACACCAAAAATCATCGAGTAGAATTTTAATTAAAAGTAAAAATCAGTTTTATCGTATTTTACGGATCCGCTATTGATTAGAGCGATGTCAGCGGGCCATAACTCAGTCTGTCATATATAAACAAGTAATACATGAATGGCGGTGAGCAAAATGCGAGAAAACTGATTTTTATTTTAAATTAAAATTCTACTCGATAATTTTTACTAAGTTTTTGGTGAGCATACTTATTTTTTGCTGATACCTAAGTATAAACAATAGTTTTTAATTGGAAATGCGTTTTTCATATGTGTCATCATCTGTATTAGCACCGAAAAACGTGCCAAAACAAAATCTCTTTGTGATTTGCGAAATATTTTTTTAATCTTATCTTCGTCCATAACTTCATAAATCCGCGATATTCAACCCTGGCCATGACAATATATTAAACGTGACTAAACTTATAAAACAAAATTTAATAACAATCACAATTCTAAAAATAGATTAAAAAAAATCTTGAGGTTTTACTACTTTACTAGAACGAAGGAATATAATTGCGACCATTACAAATAATTACGGAATTTTAAATATGGTAGACAATTTTAAGAATTATGAAATATTTAAGAAAATTTATGAGATTGTATGTATTTGTATTTCTAGTTTTTACGGGACTTATTAATTAAAAATAAAAGATGGCCCAAAAGAGGCATAATTGGTTATTTCCTAGTTTACAGGTATTTTAGCCCTGATATATTTTTTATTTTATTTAATAAACTCCTCGGTGCTTATTTAGAATAGGCTCCCTGCAGAAAATTATTTTCATGTAAAATCATTATTTTGTACTTACTCAGTCATAGTTTCTCATTCACGGCACGAAAAAGAATTAAAAAATATCAAGCAGAACTTTAATTAGAACGATTTTTCCATTTCCATAAGGGCGATATAAAACGACGATTCGCCGACATTTTGGGTGTGGCCGATCGATAGAATAGCCAAGGGCATTAACTCAGTTTTTATTGTTAGGATTATAAAAAGAAAGAAACACATAAGCAATAATAATAAAATAGATATTTATTAAATAAAAAAAATAAAAAATAAAATAATTATTTTTACTTTGTTCACCGGGATACTTTCCACGATATAATTTTCTTGTTTTTTTTTTTTGTTTTTTTTTTTTTTCATATTTACATGGTAACAGCGACCAAATAGCTATCGTAATTCCTGCGATTGCAGAAAATCAATAGTCTTCGCCGGCTTCATGCACAAATACACCAAATCCTTCAAATTTAATTCATTCACGTCCATTCTCAGAGAAATTCTTCAAAAGTACTAATTAGGACCCAATTTCGCAACACTTATCTGCCTTTAGTTAGCTAACCGGCCACTCCCAAAATGGCAGCGATTCGACGTTACATATCTCCCTTATGGAAATGGAAAAATCGTTCTAATTAAAGTTCTGCTTGATATTTTTAAATTCTTTTTCGTGCCGTGAGAGATAAACTATGACTGAGTAAGTACAAATTACTGCTTTTACATGAAAATAATTAACTGCATCGCCCTTAAACTAAAATAGCACCAAATAATTTTCTGCAGGTAGCCTATTCTAAATAAGCACCCAGTTTGCTTTTATTTACATATTATTTTCGGTAAATTTTTACTATCCATTCCCAGCGCAGTTTACCCCTTAAAAAAGTTCAAATTCTACTTTTTTTGTGCAAATACATTTAAACAGCCTAAAAAAATATCCGCAAAGAAGGAATAATAAAAAAAGTAAATATTTAAGATTTTAGAATGGGGGTTCACTTTCCTTTATAAATGTAACGTAAAATGAGCACCCATTTTCTGGCCAGTTAGCGTCAAACGAGACATGTAACCGACTTGAGTTTTTAATAAAAACACGTAAAAATTTAGCGATTTTCGTGTTTGTTTTGGAGGGGGGTGGGCAAACTTTGACTTGAGTTCCCCCCCCTAAAAAAAACCCCAGAAAACTAAATTTGCTAAATTTCTACGTGTTTTTATTAAATAAATAAATACCCCCCACCCCAAAATGGCTAAATTTCTACGTGTTTATTTAATAAAAAAACCCACCCTAACTCCAGCCCTAACCCTAACTCCAGCCCTAACCCTAACCCTAACTCTAACTCCAGCCCTAACCCTAACTCTAACTCCAGCCCTAACCCTAACTCTAACTCCAGCCCTAACCCTAACTCTAACTCCAGCCCTAACCCTAACTCTAACTCTAACCCTAACCTCAGCCCTAACCCTAACTCTAACCTCAGCCCTAACCCTAACTCTAACTCCAGCCCTAACCCTAACTCTAACTCCAGCCCTAACCCTAACTCTAACTCCAGCCCTAACCCTAACTCTAACTCCAGCCCTAACTCTAACTCCAGCCCTAACCCTAACTCTAACTCCAGCCCTAACCCTAACTCTAACTCCAGCCCTAACCCTAACTCTAACTCCAGCCCTAACCCTAACTCTAACTCCAGCCCTAACCCTAACTCTAACCCCAGCCCTAACCCTAACCCCAGCCCTAACCCTAACTCTAACCCCAGCCCTAACCCTAACCCCAGCCCTGATCGTTAAAAAAAAACAAACGTCGCTTTGATTATGAGTCCCGGTAAAAAAAAAACACACACACACACTTGACAACGAGAACCCGAAACGAGGCTAACAAGACTGTCGACGCCATGTTTTTGCTGTAAAAATCCGTGCCCAGAAATTTTTTTTTTTTCATGTCTAATGAAAAACCATTTATCCTACGTAAAAATAAAAACAAATGGAATAGCTAACTAGGAAAATCTCCAGTCTCGAATTAGAAACTCAAGTCGGTTACATGTCTCGTTTAATGTTAAGTGGCCAGGAAATGGGTGCTCATTTTACGTTAAATTTATAAAGGAAAGTGATCCCCCACGCTAAAATCTTAAATATTTTTTTTTTTTTTTTAATTCCTTCTTTGCGGATGTTTTTTTTAGGCTGTTTAAATGTATTTGCACAAAAAAAGTAGGATTTGAACTTTTTTAAGTGGTAAACTGCGCTGGGAATGGATAGTAAAAAAAATACCTTATTTTCATTCGTCACACCGTAATGTTTTTTTTTCTCCTGTTGTTTCTGTAAAAAATTCCATACCCTAAACCCAACCCTAAACCTAAATCTAAACCGAACCCCAATTTTTCATATTTCAGTAAAGCAAAAGAACAAAAAAAAAACGCTGCTTTCATTATGACTTCCGGTAAAAAAAAAAACACACCACGTGACAACTATTGACGCCATCTTTAAGTCCACATTTTGTTAGCGAAAAAAAAGTTTTTTTTTTTTTCATCTTCTTCTTCTCCTATCTTCTTCTTCTTCTCCTATATAAAGGGCACTTGTCTGTATGTCTGTCTGTTTGTTTGTATGTCCAGATACTCCTCCGAGAGTACCTAACAAACAGTCACACGGTTGACATCATTATGACCGGCCAGCCCTGGGACGTGTAATATCTCAGAACCGGAAAAAAAAACTGACTCTTCGGGGGTCGACTGAGCACTTTTCTCCAATGGGGGGGTGACCTTTTTTCAACGTTGTTTAGTACTAATTTGAGAAAAAAACAATGCTATCATGTATAATTTTAGAAATACGCAAAGTCACGCTTTTAACAGGAAATGACGTCAGAAGAAATCCCTAACGGCACTTTTTTAAACATGAGTTTATAGTGGAGCACGGGTTGCTTAATCCTAATGCAGCATGAGTTTATATTGAAGCAAGTGTTGCTTAATCTCTAACGGCACTTTTTTGAACATGAGTCCATAGTGAAGCAAGGGTTGCTTAATCCTAACAGCATTTCTTCTGTTGACCTGATACCATCTTCTCAGGTATTACCTCCTCCTTTTTGAGAGGTGTGAAGTTAGTTTAGTAACAGTAAAATTAAAGTAATAAATAATTATGCTCCGCCATTGTTTTCACTAATATTTGTATACATATTAAATAACGTCGACATGTAACTTAAAATATTTCTCAGGGTTGTGGGAGAGTGAAAAAATAGTTGGGGTGGTGGCTGGAGAGATTGAGTGGTCGGGGAAAATTTTAGGGGTCGGGCCAAATTTTTTAGGGGTCATGCCAAATTTTTTTTTTTTTTTTTAACTCAAAATATTTCTCAGGGTTGTGGGAGAGTTAAACAAAAATATGCGGGGCCTGGAGAGATTGGGGTCGGGGAAAATTTTAGGGGTCAGGCTGAACTTTTTAGGGGTCAGGCCAAATTTTTTAATTTTTTTTTTGTTTTGAACTCAAAATATTTCTCAGGTTTGGGGAGAGTTAAAAATTAGTTACGGTGGGGGCTTGAGAGATTAAAGGGTCGGGGAAAATTTATGGGGTCAGGCCGAACATTTTAGGGGTCAGGCAAAATTTTTTCGTTTTTGTTTTGTTTTGAACTCAAAATATTTCTCAGGGTTGGGGGAGAGTGAAAAATTAGGGGGCTGGAGAGATTGAGGGGTCGGGGAAAATTTTAGGGGTCAGGCCAAATTTTTTTGTTTTTTTTTGTTTTGAACTCAAAATATTTCTCAGGGTTGGGGGAGAGTGAAAAATATGGGGGTTGGAGAGATAGAAGGGTCGGGGAAAATTTTAGGAGTCAGGCCTAACTTTTTAGGGGTCAGGCCTAATTTTTTTGTTTAGAACTCAAAATATTTCTCAGGGTTGGGGGAGAGTGAAAAATTAGGGGGCTGGAGAGATTGAGGGGTCGGGGAAAATTTTAAGGGTCAAGCCGAACTTTTTAGGGGTCAGGTTAATTTTTTTCTTTTTGTTGTTTTGAAGTCAAAATATTTCTCATGGTTGGGGAGAGTTAAAAATTAGTTGGGATGGGAGGATGGAGAGAATGAGGGGTCGGGGAACATTTTAGGGGTCAGACCAAACTTTTTAGGGGTCAGGCCAAATTTTTCTGTTTTTTTTTTGTTTTGAAGCTAAAATATTTCTCAGGGTTGGGGGAGAGTGAAAAATTAGGGGGCTGGAGAGATTGAGGGGTCGGGGAAAATTTTAGGGGTCAGGCTGAACTTTTTAGGGGTCAGGCCAAATTTTTTTCTTTTTTTTGTTGTTTTGAACTCAAAATATTTCTGAGGGTTGGGGGAGAGTTCAAAATTAGTTGAGATGGGCGGCTGGAGAGAATGAGGGGTCGGGGAAAATTTTAGGGGTCAGGCCGAACTTTTAAGGGTCAGGCCAAATTTTTTTTTTTTTTTGAACTCGATTATTTCTCAGGGTTGGGGGAGAGTAAAACAAAATTGGAGGGTGCGACTTGAGATATTAGGAGTCGGGGAAAATCGTAGGGGTCGGGCTAAACTTTTTAGGGGGTCGGGCGAATTTTTTTTGTTTTTTTGAACTTAAAATATTTCGTAGGTAAGTATATAGTATGCACACCGGGGCGACGATTGATACGAATATAGTATGCGCACCGGGGCGGCAATAGGTGTATATATATAGTACGTGCACCAGGGTTGCAATAGGTACGTGTATAGTAGTGCATAGAGGTGGAGATAGGTACTATATAGTATGTGCACAGGGATGGCAGTAAGTATGTATATAGAATGTGTACCAGGGCGGTGATAGGCATATATTTAGCATGCACTCCGGGGCGGCAATCAGTACGTATATAGCACGCAAAACCAAGGCGGCGATAGGTACGTATTTAGTACGCGCACCGGGGCGGCGATAGGAACATATTCAGCATTCGCATCAGGCCGGCGATAGGGACCTATTTAGCATTTGCACCGGGGCGGTGATAGGTACGTATGTAGCATTCACGACGGGGCGGCGATAGGTACGAATGCAGCATTCGCACTGGGGCGGCGATAGGTTTGTATGTAGTATCTGCCCCGGGCGGCCATAGGTACGTATATTGTATGTGCACGGTGTGTTGCGATAGATACGTATATAGTATGAACACTGGGGCGGAGATAACTAGTTATATCTACCTGGCGTTACCTGGGAGTCTTCTTTGTGATTTATAGCGACAGCTAACAGAACGAAAAGAAATAGAAAACAAATAAATAGTACCAAAGGCAAAATAAGTTACTGGATAAGTTTATTTGTGTTTCAACTTATTTTAAAGCGTTTTAGTTTGATTTAAAACTCGTGTCTCGACGCCATGTTAAAATTGAAAACATTAAAATGTCCATATTTCATCACGTGACGTCGAGACACTAGTTTTAAATCGAACTAAAAAAACTATTTAAAATAAGTTAAAACACAAATAAACTTATCCAGGTAAGTAGAAGAGTAATCTATTTTGCCTTTGGTAACATTTATTTGTTTCCTATCTGTTTTTACTCCCATTTTTCTTTCTGTTAGCTGTCGTTATAAATGCTTTTTATTTATGTATTTTTCAATAAGATTTTGAAAATTAAATTACGGTATCGTTAGGGTCATGTTGTAATCTCTAGTTATAAAATACATGAGTTGCTAAGAATTTTAAAGACACCTTAATAACTTTCTATTCGACAGTTAAAAGCTTCCAAATTTCGGTGCTTGTGCTGATGGCGTCCGGACCGAAAATAAATAATAAAGACATAACCTGCATTAATAAAGACATATCTGCATTGTGTATGTGACCGGGATGGAACAAAGATATCGGAAACCAAAAATTACGAAAATTGATCAAATATTTTTTTTTTATCACAGAAAAACCACATTTTATGATTCTTGTTGTTCGAGACGCCATCTTGGCAATTACACATACGCCACCATACGTCAAAAGGCTGCAACTAAGGGCAGGCAACCGAGCATTAGAAAAACCCGTCAAATTTTGTGGATTCGGTAATAGTAATTTTAAATTCTTAAAAACTAAAGCACTTTAAGTGCTCAAAATACCATCATTTTGTTAGGAAATGAATATCCTTTCAGGTGCATTCATGAATAATGATATACATTATATATTTTTAAGAGTTTTGTGCAAATAAAGGCCAAAAAATGTTAACGCTATTTTCAGCAATTTACGTCACTTTTTTTTTTACCCCCGCATCGTTTAAAACTATCGTATCATGCCTGTGTGGAATTTCGTCCTGAAATTTGGAAACCAATTAAGGGAAGCATCACTTTTAATGTTTGTCGGTGTACGAAGTAATTCGGCTCATTCATTTTTTTGAAATTTTAAAAATAATCCTTCAGCACGTGGGTTGAACATTTTCGAAAAATACATTTACGTCGCCCAATTAGTAACTAAATCAATCTTTTTACTTTTACATTAAAATTATAATTGTATATATGTGTTCTCTTTTGGCAGTAATAATATTACATTACCCTATCCGAAAAAAAAGAAGTTTTTCTATTTATAGTTTGAAAAACTGATTGTAGTAGCAGCAGTAATAGCAGCTATAAACACGAGGCGAGTTTTGTTTATTTTCATTCTAGAACGAATTTAAGAAAATTGAAAATATGAATATAGAAAATGTTGTTACATTTTTCGTACCCCAACTAGTAAATAAATTAATCTTTCATCTTTTTTTATGCATTAAAATTATAATTGTACGTTGTTTTGTCTTTCGGTAATAGTAATTTTAAATTACCTTATCCGAAAAAATATTGTCCTTTTTTTTGAGCGAAAGTCAACAATGGCTGCTAGTATTGCTGATATAACAATCAATCAGCAGCAGCTAACTAAACTAGTCTTGTAAAGCTTTGTAAAATTCGTTTATAAACTTCTTTTAAAAGTAAGACAAATACTTTTTGTGCTTAAAAAAGTTAATCCTATTTGGTTCTTTTATAAAAAATACTTCAAGAAATACTGGTTTTCAAACTTTCGAACTTCTAGTAGTAATGACTTTCTAGTCGCCAATTTAAAAAAAAAAATAAGATTCTACTTTTTTAGGCGATTACGTGTGAACACTCTTAAAGTCTTGGCGAAAAAAAGGAAAAAAACAACAAAAAATAATTTAGAATTTAGAGTGGGGGATCAGTTTCGCATATAAATTTAATGTAAAATGATCTCCGATTTCCCGGCCATTCTTGCCTTTTAGTGAAATTTATAAAATAAATAATTACTCTACCACTAACTCTAGGTACGACTAACAAGCCCACCTCCTAAAAATGCCTTCTTGAACGTATCGTACCATTAACCTTAAATATGAGTGGCAAGCCACCCCCTAAAAAACTCCCTTAAACCTAACACTAAGTCCGAATGGCAACCTCCATCTAAAACAAAACCCCTTCCTTAACCCTATCAATAACCCTAAGTCCGAGTGGCAAGCCCTAATCCTACAAAAAGACCATTAAAACCACACATAATCGTCTAAAAAAAAACCCAAAAAACAGACGCCCATAAAAAACGCACCCGATTTATTTTCCATAGAAAAAAATTGATTAATGCCCTAAAACGCTAGAATGGCTCGGAAATGGTGAATTATTCTACATTAAATATATGTAGAAACGAATCCCCCACTCTAAATTCTAAATTAATTGTTTTTTTTCTCTTTTTGCTAAGTTTTCAGGGTGTTCACATAACCTGAAGTTCAAGTGGTAAGCCCACCCCCCCTCCCCTCCTCCCACAAAGACCCTCATAATCGTCTAAAAAAAAAAGAAATAAAACAAGAAAAACGCACAGGATTTATCTCCCATAGAAAAAATAATTAATAATATATACATATGTGTATATACATATATGTATGTATATATATGTATATATATATGTGTGTGTATGTATATATATATATATGTGTGTATGTATATATATGTATATATATATGTGTGTATGTATATATATGTATATATATATGTGTTTGTGTATATATATGTATATATTAGAGTTGGGCGTTTTTGAAATTTTTGTTTCGGTATCGGTTTCGTTTTTTTTCCCTTAAAACCTCGGTTTACGGTTCGGTTTTTCGGTTTTTTTGAAAAAAATTTTTTTACTATGGAAGCTATTCATTCTCTTGTGTGATCATTAGTTATTATTCAACGGTTAGTTGAATTATGCCACTGTTTCGATAATTTTGTGACTGAATCATTCCCCATGATATGAATCATATAAGTTCTAAGGTGTTGACTGTTGTAATCAAAGTTCTGATACCTTTTTAACAGTTAACTCGTTAAAACAGTGACCAAAGATTCATGAAAGATTTCTGAAGAATAAAACTGAGTTTGAATATACATTCTATCTAATTCTTTAACCCATCAGAAGCTAAAATATAACTCAGAAATGCAAGAAATTAAAAAACGAAAATTTATTTAAACAAACAAAATAATTTTACAAATAAAATTAAGCAAAAATGATGATGAAAATGAAATATTGTCAAAATTATTTGACAGATAAAAATTTTAATTTTTTAATAGGTGAAAATGTTTGCAAGACGTTGTGTCTTGTCGCGTAAAATAAACACACCATATACTTCTCGAATTGCCGGTGTTGACTGTTGGGATGTCTGTCATTTTGTGTGCTCGAAGTTCTGTCAACTGGTGCGTGTTGGGGTTAATATTTGTTTTTAAGACAGTGTAATAAAACTTTATAGACATGCGTAAAAGACTAGTAGTACACCCGAAAACCGCGCCAAGGGAAAAGGAAGGATGGTTAAAAAAAAGTAGAGATTATTAATTCACCTAAAGTCATTTTTTAAGCTTTAAGGTAATTTTAGTCATAGAATTCATGACTTGGATTAAAGTTTAATAATTAAACTTTCGAATAAATTGTCAACTCTAAATAAATACCATATTAACAATTTAGTAAAATATAAATCGTTGCATAGTCTACTTTTTGAATAACCCATTTTTGGGAGAGAAAACGGTATAGTTGAGAGATAGTTCTCTAGAAATTACAATTTATGTATGAAGTGGCTTTTCAAAAGTAAACAATGAAATGCCTAATGTTTAAAATAATTTTAAAAATCCGAATAAAGTGACACTAGCATTGGCAACAACTTTTTTTCTTTTTAAATGTTTATACTTACTCACTACTTTTCGTTTATTTACTTTTACAAGTATTTTTTTTTAATTTCATTTTAATAACTTATTTTTTTT
>OY744533.1:39328776-39361276 GCA_963556195.1 Sepiola atlantica
CATAAGATCAAGCAATGAAATTTACCATATAAGTGTATTTTTGTACAGGGAATCAGAATGTGCCACTGAAAATCTCCAGAAATTAATGGTTTTCAAGTAATCTGCACTAAGTGCACATAAATATGCTGCAATACCTTAAAAATTCCATGTATCCATTAAAAGAAAGAAGTTAGAAAACTCAAAGTTGAATTGTAATACATTTTATGTACAAGAAACTAAAATCTAATACTAGGACTGTTTAAAAATGAATATATTGCAAGATTTCTTTGGCATTATTGTAGATTAACACCTTCCGCCAACTCACCTCCTTGCCTCCCCAAAATATGAGATTTTTATTTTTTTATTTAGGCAATTACATGTTAACACCCTGAAAAACTTGGCAGAAAGAAAGAAACAAAAACTTAGTCACTTTTAGCAATTAAATTTAAAACACTTTTTCATTTGATATGGATAATCTTTGTACCAATTCAACACGCTTTAGAAGGCAAATTATTTTTTATTTGATTATCAACTTTGTGAATTAATTTTCTTTTTGTTATGGATTTTTCTAATATGTGACACTCCGCTTTGCTCAATGTCTCTTGAATCTTGGCAAACACTAATAAAACTTTGGCTGTCCTCTGCATTATGTTGAAGTGTGAAACCAGGTTCGTTCTCTAGTTTATTAAGAACCCTTTTTCTTATTTCTGCATTTGTATTCAATACCAAAAATTAGGCATTTAAAATTATTAGTGCTCAACTCGGACAATTTGAAATCATCGCAGTGTTTATTCACTACGCTGGCGAAAATAGTGTAGTCTTCAACTTCTTTCCTTGTGAAATTCATACATTTCCACCTTTTTGTGAAAAAGAGACGTGTTAGGGCTAAATAATTTAGTTAATAATTGTATCGCTTCAACAAATGTAAGATTGCTGGTTTATTGTGGCAATATATAATTGCCAAATTTGGTATGTTACACCCTACCTAATTTTCTTAATAGCAAACAAACCTTTTTAAAATCGTCTGAAATACGAAGCAAACGTAATTTCGTTTTCAGGGTCGTAATTAAAGAGCGCTATCGATAATTTTAAGTGTTTTATAAAAATGCACTTCCATCTTCAAAATTTTGATCTCTATTCGATCATTTGTATAATTGTTTCTGTTCCTGTTGGGTATAAAGAAACATTTTCTCAAATCATTTCATTTGCTCCAATTGCCTTTCTTGAAATTTCTGTTCTTTTTCCATTTGTTGTTTGTTTTTTTTTCAGAATTTCTCTACTAGTCAAAGCTGTTGTTGTTGGTGCTTAATAATTTCCAATATAGTACTTTTAAATTCTTCCATTTTTCGTCGCTTAAAATAGTCTACCGACTTTTTTGTGTATATTTAAAAAAAATTTTAATTCTTTTTTTACATTGTCATAACTTTTCTCATTGGAAGATAAATTCTTAACTTCTTAGCAAGAAAAAAAAAGAAGATTGTTCAAACTTATTTTTTTGTTCCTGATTTAACAAATCATTGACTATTGAATGGCTGAGATGGATACATCGGTGTCAAGTGAAAGAAACAGTGTCAAATAATGTTATTGCTCTGCGGCTGTTTTTGACTCTTACAGTTTCTGTTGCCACCTCAAAAAGAAGCTTCTCGAGAAGCTTATTAAAACTTATTTAAGATCGAGCACATCGCAAGATCGCTTTTCACATTTTTTGCTCATATCAATTGAGCGTAGAGCTGATGGACTTTGACAAAATAATAACTGACTTTGCTTCTATAAAAGCTTGTAAAGTTAAAATTTGATAAGTTTATCAGCTAATTTTTTTTTTTTTTTTTTTTTTTCAAATTCATTTGTTTTTTCAATCAACAACATTATAAATATTTAATTTCTTTTTGTCCTCTCACTCTATCTTTCTTTCTTTTTTCCTTTTTTTTTTCTTTTTACACCCCCTAACGGGGCAACCAGTTACATAAATTAACAATAGAAAATGAATTGATTTCTAATGGGGATCTGAGTTCCCCCAGAAACAAAGAAAATTGGTGATAAAAAGTGTACATGATGATATACACTGCAGTAGTGGCCACACAATAAAAGGATAAAATTAGAAATAATAAAAATTGCTATGATAAAACAGATTCTCAGGGTTATATTTCCCACAAACTGCATATAAAAGCTTTAGTATCCAACAATGTATCTTAGTTTTATGATGAAGATCTTAGTTTATGGTTGAAAAAAAATAGGGTGTAAACTGTATAAGACACTGCCATACCAGCCCAATCAAATGGGTAAGCGGAAAGAATAGGACAAACCGTAAAATTGTGACTAAAAGCATGTTCTCAACAAAAAGAAAAAATAGTAGTTTTTCTACCAAGACTGCTTTTAAGCTATTGCACAATAGCACATGCCAGAAGACTAGAAAGACCATCAGCTTTAATGTGGAGGCAAATGAGAGTTCTGTTAACCATATTGTATTACACAAATGAAAAAATGTGGTACAAGAGAACAAAGAATCAAATCCAAAAGAGCAGAATTTATTACAAAAATGCCACAACACAACTATAATAAATAAAGGGAGAACGGTGCAGATCAAATAAGGTCCCACGGTGAATATGAAGAGCAAAATGATGAAGAAATCTCTACAATTTCTTCCATTAATGATTTATTAGAAAAACATTTACAGAATGAAATGTCAGTAGACAAAATAATGCATGATCAAGCAAGCCAGAACGAGTTTAAAGATTCGGATGAAGATGAAATAATGCAAGAAGACAACCATGGTTATAGCTTAGCGCGAGACAGATCAAGATCTCTCAGAAAGAAATACACGAGAAAGAGAAAGATAGCAAAGTAATCTAAAAAATTAAACAATCACTAGAAGTACAGATGTAAACATGCACTGGGTGGCATGTTTAGTGGAACATTCGAATGACAGACTTGCTGCAGATGAGAGATGTTCAACCAAGAGGGGCGGGTGCACAGAAGAAAATCTTCCTAGAGGGTCAGTTGTTAAGCCCTTTTGAGTAGATATCTCAAACTGTCCCCTTTATGTTGCGAAATTGGGTAAAAACAGTGAAATTTTTGTAATATTTAACTTACGATATCTCGGCTATTTTTCAGGTTGTATATATGAAATTAGTATGTAAATAAAATTCAATTTTTTCTCTTCCTAATGATATCATCTTTTTTCTTGTACGATGATTAGTTCTTTTTTGCAGGTTGATTTGAATTATGTAACTATTTTAATGACAAATGTGTTTAGTTCCGCATTTTTTCAACAACAAATTTTTAGTTCTATTTTTTAATGCCTGTGCCGTTCATGATATTAATTATTTTACTTTGAAAAATCATTCCATCTTATAAAAGAAAGGTTATTCTTCAATTTAGTAAGCAAAGTATAGAATTTTAAATTAATTTTCATTAAAAATTTGAAAATTGAAAACTTTAGTGAATAAAATATTATCAAAATTTAATTTTAAAAACTTGTTATTTATACCATTATATAGAGCAGGGTTTACCTAATAATAATCAATAGAAATAATTGAAAAAAATTGTTACACATCGTGAACAGCTTGGACATAAAAATAGCTCGCTTTTTTAACTTTTTGTCATTTTCCGAGTGAAAGTTGAACACACCAAACTGAAATTCAACTCCCTTCTGCCAAAGAAAATCAACAGCGAGCAATAGGCTATAATGAACATTTCACAGTTTCTAGGTAAGTTAATTTTTTTTTTTTTTTACATATTTTATTTATCTTATATTGCTATAAAGTCCTTATTCTGTGTTTTGTTGAAACCGTTTAGTTACCACCAGGCATTCTTCCATTTATTGTTCATTTAACTTTTACGTTTCATGGTTGAAAATTTTGTATTATATTTTTTCTAATTATTGAGATTTGAACAATAAAATTTATATATTTATATATATATATATATATATATATATATATATATATAAATTGGTACAATTCTGTGTTTTTAATAGATATATATTTGTAATAAAATTTCGAAAATATTATTCTTTCGCCAACCACGTGGTTCAGAAAAAGAAATAAAATAATAGTTTTGCTTGGTCACAAGTTTAACAAAACTTGTTTTGTTTATAAAAATAATTAGAATAGGTACTTCTAATTCCAAAGTTTAGTGAAACTATTTTGTAAAAAGTTTGATAACAACCAAAAAACTTTGTAGTTTAAAAAATAATGGTAATTTTTTTCTATTTAGATTAGTTTAGCAAAACGTTTTGTTTATAAAAACAATTCAAATACTTTTTATTCTGTAGTTGAGCGAAACTCTTTTGTAAAAAATAACTTGTTTTTAATTTCTTCACAGGTTTTTCTGGAAGTTTAGCGAAACTTTTTTGTTTATAAATAACAATAATTAGAATTCTATGGCTTTTTTTCTAGATAACAAAGTAGTATCTGTTCTGATGCTGCACTTAGTCTCTTCTGTCCTCAACCAGTAAAGGAGAAATCCTTCTAGACTGAGGCAATTTAAATTTTTTATCCCAATCCAGAGTGGCTGAATTATCCACATATTAAAAATCGACCTTGTGCCTAACTCTGCTCTCATGGGGATGAAAGTAAATAGGAAAAAATAGAATACTTTTTATTCGGAAGTTTAGCAAAACTTGTTTTTGTTAAAACTAAAAGTCCGTAAAAAATGACGCTTTGTTTTGTAATTTGAAAAATAACGGTAAATTCTTTTATTTGTTCAGGAGTTTAGCAAAATATTTTTTGTTTAAAATAACAATTAAAATACTTTTTATTTATTCCGAAATTTAGCAAAACCTTTTTAATAAAAAGTTTTGAAAAGTTGAACTTGGATGTTATTGACCCTGTAATAACATACTAAGTCATCCAGATATAGTTCTGATGAAGTCTGGTTTTTGTCTATTTTGAGTTCAACTTTTTACCTTTATTGTTTTATGGACACTAATGAAAACAAGGAAATCATTTACATAGGCAAGATATCAGGTTTATAGAACAGTTTTTGTTTTTTTTTAATTATGAAATATTTTGAGATTCTTTTTTAACATTTCTTTGATGTTTCTTTTTTGATTTCAGGTTTTTGCTTGGTTCTGCAAACTCTTTCCAGATATTAAGATTGATTGGACAAATTCAATTGACTTTTATGAAAGCTAAAGTAAATTTATTTACCAAAAGAGAAGCTAAATAAAAAATCTTTTTAGATACTTCATATGATGCCTATTTTGTAGCTGAAGAACACTGCTATTGTAATCTCATTGCAAGAACTGGAAGATGCAACCCTATTCAAAAGTGTTCCTAATGACCTCACTCTCACAAATGAGGCAGTTCTTCAACTTTATTATTATTCAACTAAAAACATATAATGTTTAACATAATGGTAATGTAGCTGAATCACCTTCTGTCTGCAAATTACAATGAAAAATATTTGTTTGCTATAGTAAATAAACTTTCCAATGAACGTAAAAAAACTGAAAGACTGCAACAGTTTTTAATGTCTCCATTTCAGGAGCAAGCATCTCAAGAAAAAACTCCAGATTGTCCTTCTCAGGACAAACATCCTAATTTGCTGTCAAAATGAAGACGACACTTGAACAATCCCTTAAAGAATCCCAGGATTAGCTCTCCAACATGGCTGTTAATTTCCAAACAAGAGAACAGTATAAAATGGCTTATCAGGAAATATCTACCCTAAGCAAGGAAAATGTTCAACTCAAAATATCAAAAGCAGGGCTTCTAAAGAAACTTTCTAAACTTAATTAATCAGTTAAGAGACAGAAAAATGTCATTCAAAGTAAGACATACAAAAAAAAAATTATGATTTGAAAAAATATAATCGCAAAATACTTGCAAAAAATAAAGAACTAAGAAAAAAATTAGAATTCTTGAAGGATGAGGAACTAAAATTGATCAGGGAAAAAGTATCTTTGCAAAAGACAAAAGGTTTCTTGGGGAAAAAAATTGAAGAATGAGGCCTCTCTAATTCATGACTTATTTGAACCTGTATCGAAGGAAAGAAAACTCACAATAACCAGTAACAAGATTTTCAATCGCTTTACTGATAAAGTCCGTCTGACCGTTGTAAGTCTTGAAGAAATTTATAATAAGCCTTTGTTTAAAAATTGACTGCTGATTTCTTTTCTATAACAAATTTCCAGGTTTCGATCTCAATCCCCTTTTATTTTTTTACATGTCGAGATGTTGGATAACTCAGAATAATCTTCCAATATTAAAAAGAAAACAACTTTTTTTTTAAAAATTTTATTTCTCATCCTAAAATTAGTCAAGTATAAAAGTTTCAGGCTTGTATCTTTAACTGGTAACTTTTTACAAATGTTCTGTAAGTTTGACCCATTTTTTTGCCCAACTGCCAAATTGTGCCTCGAGCCGTGTTTACATGCTAGAAATAAGGTTTTATGGATGTACTAATGAAAAAAAAATTGGCTTAATCTGTATGATGTTATAAGTTTCAATATGTTAGCTGTTAAAATCAACAGTCAAAGTTGCCTTGTGTATTGTTTCCATACAATTTTTGTGATGGCATGTGATTTTCACCAATGTTTAAGACTGGGTATATCTAAGAATTATTAATTCGATCTATATAATCTTTCTTTTAATGAACTTTGGCATTATATTTATAAAAAGTTTTCATTTATTTTAAGCTTTTATCTTCGGTTATACACTGCTTGAGTTGGCCTTTTGTTCAGTATCACACAAAACGCGACGTCCAACCAACTTTGAATGGCCATAACTCTGGTACTAATTGAGATACCAAGATAAATTTGGTATTTTTTAAAAATCTTGCAGCACTATATATGCATACCTAAAAAATATTTTTGTATATTACAAAAGAAATGGGGTTGGGATACCTATTTTGAATGAAAACTGTCTAGCTGTTATCTCTAGTAGATGTCTGGGTAGTCCTTCTGAATAGTCGAATGGAGATGACTGTGATCAAGACCGGATGTTTAGGATTTCCGGTCGTAGGTACATATATTCCAGGAGATGGGAAGGGGAGGGCAGTTAAAGCCGTCTCTCTGAGCATGAGGCAGTCAGTTTGAGAGTCTGTTGGATCTGTGTGCCTCTCCAAGCAAGATTGACCCTTTGGGCTCTGAGCTAAAGGATTGTGTTCATGGGACTTATGTTTTGATTTGGTTGGGCAAAAGTCTTCCAGCTGCAAGTCTGTTGTTCAGAGAATGAGTACCATTTGTAACCTCCCAAAAAATAAACCTCTGTTAATTTTTTTAAAACTGGAGTTGTGGTTTTGTTTGGAGGTAAAATTTCTTTGTTACAGCACTGACTGAATCAAACAACAATTTTGGACCAGCACAGCGAGCTGGACGATCACAGCCTTTGGCAGTAGACGCACACATGCATGTTCATATAGAGGCATAAAACCTTTACATTTCAGTGAGATGTAGTGATACTGACAAATAAATCTGCCTAATTAGCATAAGTGTAAGAGAGAGCCTATATAAATCTCGCACTAAGAATAGCTAAGCAGAAGAAGCTTGTCCAGTCGCTAACCTTTCACTTCACAAATAGTATGAATCTATTTTTCTAATTCTAATTCCTGTCTCAAAAAATTCAAATATCTTTATAGTAAAGAAATATCAAATTTAGCAATATAATATAGTGTGTGTGTGGGAATGAAATATAAAAATAAAGATTATATCTCTAAATTATATCTTATCTCGAATAGTCAAAGCTCGATATACGAGATAGAGTAATAGTATGAGTAGATAAGTGATGAGAATAAAAATTGTATAGAATGCAATATTTATTAAATTATCAATTATTCAAACAAGGGTAATATAAAAAAACAAACTTTTCCTTTCCTTAGTCCATGGATTTTCAAAGATATGCTCCTATCATCAGTGGAAATGCGATAAATAAGTCAGTAAAATTTACTGTAATGCAAACATTTGAAAATATAAACGACAATAAATGTAAGAATATGGGGTTATTTCATGTCAGATCATCCAGGGCTTGAAACCCATGTCCTCAGATTTTGTTGTAACTTGCACCACAGATGGACATCATAAAAACTAAGAAATCCTGAAAATTTGAGCATGCAACTCCAAGCGGTTTCCGATTGAGAGCAGTTTCCGGCTCGCGTAAATTGCGCAAGATGTCGCCTGGGCGACATTTTAGTAATTACATTTTCTTGAATATTTTCAGTTTGGAACATGATGTGATGCTGAAAATTCACACAGGTATGTTTTTCAACCCAAGGAACCCAAAAATGGCATCAGCTTTGCTCAGAAATGAAGCCTTCTAGGAGATTTTATCAAATTTTGAAAATTTTTACATGTGCACCAATATCGGGCAAAAAAATGATGTAGCTGATATGGTAACAGGTTTTTTTCTTTTGGACATTCATTTAGACACTATGAAGTACCTCTGGACCAAAAATGGTAAATAATACTTTTTTTGTTCACTCACAGTGTCTATTCAAAGTTAGATCTTTTTCCGAGGGTTTAGAAATACCCTATTGGGGAAGCAACTAGTTTGGATATGCGAGATCAAAATTTATATAAAATTCACATTGAAATAAGTTTTAGAAAGTAAAAGTTAAATAGTAAAAGGTAATACAGTCTCACAGTGATCAGATATTTACCATAAAAGCGGACTTCACAACAAAAACCAGCATACGATATTATTATCTACATACTGTTATTTTCTTTATGCCACTGAAATGCAGAAATCGTTTTTTCATACTCCTCATCAGTTATCGTGTATGTTCTTCCTGTGTATGTTGTTGGTGAGACAACATAAAGAATTTTCTTGATAGGAACAACCCATGTATCATCAATTTGCAGCCAATTGAATGTCTTGCGTGGTCCATGAGGGTGCATGAACTTGACGGTTACATCACCTTCCTCTGCATTAATTTCATTCACAATGCCAATCCACCAGAAAGAATTATAAACACAGGTTACATATTGCATTGGTTAAATGTCAGAGATTTCAAGAATTGATGGCAAGTTAAAATCATGGTTGTCTGTATATGATTCATCCTTGCTGGTCAGCTTATGACCAATGTTCGATGTTGACACGGGGCAAAATGGTGGCTGCTTCTGCTTCCTGGTACTGTGTTTCCCTGGAAAATCTTGCCTCAAGAAACTTTCTCACCTCCTCCATAGTTTTCATACTAATATCAAAGAGCTTGATTGCAGACATCTCCAGACAGGCTTCTAGCATGGCTTTATAATCCAGGATTTGATTATTCAGAGGACGTTGAAGCGACCGTTTAGCCACATGCCATTTTACTGAACCACCGATTCCATCACAAGGGGATTTTCCATGGCTTGTAGCAAAGAAAACCATCTCTGCATCAATCCCAAGGTTCTGTTTATGCAGACATAAATTTATGAAGTTTTTATAATTTTTATATTGACCCCCACAGCCATCACTGAAGTAAGTCATTTTGTTAACATGGGGCAATAATGCACAAATATAGTGAACTGTCATGGTCTGGGTTTGATACACGAATGCAGTGTCATTAGAAATAAAACAATGAAAGATGCTTCAGTGTTCCATCGGAATCTCGGTAGTAAAGCAGTGCAGGGTGCAATATTCCTTGCTCCAATGAAAACTTGTATGAGAAATTGATAATTTTCTGCAAAGTCTACAAGGACAAGAACCTCATTCGAACAAAGATTCTCTTTCTTTTTAGTCAAGTATCTAGTTTGATATTTTGTTGTATATGAGTGTCGTATGAGATTGTCGATTTTTTTTCAATCAAGAAATCTTTGTATTCTTCATACGTTGTTGTACGAGTACTTAATGTGGCACGGTCAGTTGTGTCCCATTGACTAAAATGAAATTCATCATTTGGATCCACATCAACCAGCTTTTCATCCAAGACCTTCTGCAATGCGTCTCTGTTAAGACATGCCTCACAACAGTGCATCATGCATTCCTTGTTGGAAGAATCACAAACTAGTTTTGAGATCAAATCCTTGTAAGTGACGTCCCAACCAATGGCGTCTACAAGAAGTTTCGCATTCTGATGTATGCTACACACACAAACAGAATCGGTACCTTTAGATCCAGCTAATACACACCACTTTAGATGCAATTGAGAAAATTTGGAAAACCCCACCTTGACATTGAGATACTTCTGTTTAAAAGCAACATACAATTCATCCAGGTTATATAGTATTAAATGCTTTTGTTTGTGAACACCCTTTACAATACTAACAGTCCTTTTTGCCTGGCATTTGACGGCTGTATTCATCATTTTCATACATGTGTACTACCAGTTCTGCTGTCTCTGGGGAGAGTGTTTTCCCTTTTTTAGGGGCAGACTTTGAGAGAATACCACTCACATTCTTCAGTTCCCTGGCAGTTCGAACAACGCACTCTGACACCTTGAAGAATTTTGAACAGTATTTACGAGACCACAAATCAGGAGCAAGTGTCATGATTTGGATTTGATCTTTCTTCAATTTCTCCTTCATGAGATTATGTAATCTATCTAATTCTAATGCTTTCTCTTTGATTTCTTTTTCAATATGCACTGATTCTGACACAGTCAATTCTTCAGCGTCAACTTTGTATACAGTCGACAGGTCGCTTTTGAGTGTTCCAATCACTTGTTCTAATTTCCTTTTGGCACTATGAACACGACTATGAGGAGCAACACCATGTAAAGCGACAGGAGAAATGTCCATGGATTTCAGACTAATATTCAAGTTTTTTTGTGGGGTTTGCAAAAGTTCATTGGTGTAGTCTGCATCTATCCTGTCTGTATCATAGATCAGTCTCACATATTTCATCATACACTGAGGACAAAGAATGTGTCCTGGTGTTACATTGTACCCTCTCACCTCCAGCTCTTTTGCCATCACCAACGATATCAGCTGTACGCCTTCGACTTTATTTTTATGTTGTAACAATCCACCACGGGACTTCTTTGAGGCCTTGGCTCTATGTTCAAACACATTTCCAAAATATTTTTTGTGATGAAAGCAGATGGTTGATAACTCGCCTTTTTGTTCCTTGAGCCCAGCTCTCCACAACAACGTCTTTGTTCAAGTCTGACAGATTCTCAATTCCTTTGAAACGATCATAGTCTAATTTGTGACATTCCAAATTGAGTTTGACACCAACGGAGCAAGCTTCATCAGTCATCTTGTTTTCTTTTGTTTACTGTTGAATTGAAGACAAAACAATAAAATAGAATATATAGAGATAATAAGGTAACTTAAGTTTGGTAGCAGGGGATGAGTAAGCAGTTAGTGAACAGATTTATATACATTTTTCCAGTGAATTGAAAGGAAAATCAACATTTAAAATATTCATAAATTTGTGCCTACCTCAAATTCTTCTATATTTTCTACAGCTAATTTCTTGGTATAAGAATCAAATGCTGCCTAACTTTCTTGCCTGCATAATGGAATAAACAAATTGCACCAACCACTATTATATATTTTAATTAGGTATAGATAATGTTTTTCATTTAAAGTTATTTTAGGATTGTTGCAGTACATTATGGTGAACTAATCCAGCTCCGTAGCATATGGGACACGTTTTACTGAAAAAATTAACCACCAACTAATGCAGGCATAATAGGCAAAGAAAAACTTTGTTATAAAAGAATATGATCAATATTTAAGCAGCTATTGTGGTTCAGTAGCCAAAATTGGCATAATCATTGGATTCTGGTGACATTGGATTAAAGCGCCATTGCGCATGGGACATTTTAATGATGTTTCGCTCAGTCATTTTACAATGGATGGTGTTAACAACCCAAAACTTTTTACCTTAATAAAAACTGCTATGCTGTTATTAAATAAACACAAACAGTGCTAACTTCATCTATCTTATAAGTCATAAGTAAAACCATTCAACATTTATTCTCAGTTAAAATTGATGAGAATAACCCATGTAGATAATGTTGTCGTGTGCTGGTTTTTGTTGCGAAGTCAGCTTTTATTGTAAATATCTAATCAATCTTTTTACTTTTACTTTCTAAAACTTATTTCAATGTGAATTTTATATAAATTTTAATCTCGCATATCCAAACTAGTTGCTTCCCCAATAGGGTATTTCTGAACCCTCGGAAAAAGATCTAACTTTGAATAGACACTGTGAGTGAACAAAAAAAAGTAATATGTACCATTTTTGGTCCAGAGGTACTTCATAGTGTCTAAATGAATGTCCAAAAGAAAAAAACCTGTTACCATATCAGCTACATCATTTTTTTGCCCGATATTGGTGCATATGTAAAAAATTTCAAAATTTTATAAAATCTCATAGAAGGCTTCATTTCTGAGCAAAGCTGATGCCATTTTTGGGTTCCTTGGGTTGAAAAACATACCTGTGTGAATTTTCAGCATCACATCATGTTCCAAACTGAAAATATTCAAGAAAATGTAATTATTAAAATGTCGCCCAGGCGACATCTTGCGCGATTTACGCGACACGAAAACTGCTCTCAATCGGAAACCGCTTGGAGTTGCATGCTCAAATTTTCAGGATTTCTTAGTTTTTATGATGTCCATCTGTGGTGCAAGTTACAACAAAATCTGAGGATATGGGTTTCAAAATCCAAAATTTCTGGATGATTTGACATGGAATTACCCTATGACAAAATTAATACATACAAATAGGTAGACACTGATCTGTACATTTAAAGGTTTTCAAGGGGAACATCCCACATGCCATATGTCTCTTTTCTATTTTTTAGGGAATTTTTTGAAAACGTTTTCCTTTGGAATTTTTTTTTTTTTTTTTTTCAGAATTTGTTCGGGAGGAAGGAGGGAAGTTGACCAGGTGAACTGTGTAGTTGGGACCCCCATTTTGTTTAGCTAAAACATCCACCCACCCAAGCTTCGCATACACTTTTTTGTGGGGTTTTACCTTATTTTGGTGTCTGCATACTTGTGTTTTTTAAAGTATACGGGATTTTATTAAATTAAGTTGTTTTTTTTTTTTATTTAAAAAAAAAGTTTTTGAAAGTTTTTCTTTTTTAAAATCTTTTTTCTTTAATTTGTGATATTATTTATAATGATATTTATAATCATTATTATTATTGTTACTATCATTATTATTTTTATTCTTTACTTGATTCATAAATCAATATGTTTAAATCTTACTTTATTTTCTCATATTTAATTACTTTCTATTTTTTAATTAAAACTTTTAATTAAATTATTGTATTTTATCATTAATATTTAATATATTTTATATTTTCCTAATCTTCTTAATAAAATATTAATTTTTTTCATCACCTATGCTAAACCAACTAAGTTTTTATGGCGATGAAGGGTCATCTCCCATATCTTTAAAACGGGAAATTAAACCTGACTGATTTTTGGTTTATTTACCACAAGGTTGTTTTACAAAATTTACCGTTGGCTTTTGAAAGCCATGTAGATTCCCATTTCTGATTTTTTTTTTTTTCTTCCCCGGTCTGGCGGTGGATTTCTTTATTTATTTTTAAATCTTGTTTTAATTTTTAAATCTTTTTAGAAAGAAAAATTTTTTTTTCCTTAATTAAGTCAGCATGGCAATAGTATGGTATGGACATAATTTTCACAGATCAAAGGAAAAAAACGTTTTTGCTCGCCCATGACTAAAATACTGGCAGAATTTGCGGGCAAAAATACTGAATTGGTAAAAATGATGAAAATTAAATTTAAGCAGAGAATCGAAATACTGTCAGTGAGTTACATAATACGTGATCCACCATTTTCATGGGAAAAAGACATAAACAGAGGATGAAGAGAGTCTGATAAATAGGCCTATTATAGGTCCCCTTTATTAGGATTTGAAACTGATGGTACCAATGTTGTTTTGATCTTCTGTAATACTACTAAAAAAACTAAATGTTACACTCTTAATTTTTATTTTTATCAAGCACTCTGTTAGGGTTCTCTCCCACTAACTTTACATATTAAAATCTGTTTGTTTTTTTTCTCACATGAATTTTATCTAACTTAAAAATGTCCCTTTGTTGGTTTGTTTGTCACTTCCAACTTCTGTTTGATTTTGTTTTAGCAATATTTACAAGCTGAGAATGTTCACTTTTGTAGGAAAATGAAGAATATAAAAAGAAACTGCGAATGCAACGGTATTCTGATGTTCCAGAAAGATCCCAAGTGCAAATTGCAGAACTTCAACAAGATCTTCAACAGCTTGCTCATCAATGTAAAGCCATGTATAATCGGTTGACAAATACAGAAAATATCAAATCCATTCCTTTACCCAGCATGGTAAGTTTTTTTCTTTTTCTTTTCTCCCGCTTCAAAACGTTTATATTTTATGGTATTCTTTTTGCTATTTACAAATAATTTATTTTTTTGTTTTATGCAATTGTTTTTTCTTGTTTATGTAATGCATAAATGAAAATACAATGGCCATATGATGCAAACCATTCATTCAAGATGTTTTCATTTCTTTTACATTTCCAAATGGTATTAGTAAGCAGATAAATGTGATTTGAACTCTTCCTGTTAATTACATCATCTGTGTTGCTATCCAATTCACCATACACCCCTCCCCTCCCCATTTTATAAGTAATTTATTTGTAAAGGACAAATCTTAATAAAAACAGAATTGTAATTTCAATATAGTAAATTCGATAGAATATATTTTATTATAATTGCAGATAATCTTATTTTATCAAAATTATTTTGTAAAAATGTAATTAAAAATAATTTTTATATTCATGAATTTCTATCTGCAAAAAAATGTCTGCCAAGTCAGATGAATATTTTAATTTGTAAATCTTCTATTTTTTGGTAAAATGTCGATCATAACATTAAATAGCATTTGAATATGCAGATGTTAATTTTCTTTATAAATTTGTGATAACAGTAAGCAATCTCAAAGCGATTTTAATATTGTATGCATTGCAAGTTTATACTAAATGCTAAGGCCTTTCAAATATTCTCAAAAAACAATACAGAAAAACATCAAATACCAAACACCTCTCTCATAGACAGACCTCTTCTCTTACCCACGCATTCCAATAACATATCCATCTGCAACACACTTAACAAACTAGGCATTCCAACAGTACAAACCATAAAACAAACATTAAACACAGCAGGACATTTCCAAAAAAAAACCCACATCCCATGCCGGCTTATATACCGTCCCATGTAACAACTGCCATCAAATTTACGTGGGGGAAACCAACATGAATTGAAAAAAAGATTGAGCGAACACAAAAGAGACATAAAAAACAATAACTCTCTCAGTGCACTTTTTTTCCCACGTATTAGAGCACGATCATGCTTTCAAGTTTGAACAGGCCAAAATCATCAAACACATTCAGACCAAAGCTCGGCGAAGACTACTTGAAACAGCACTCATCACAGACTCTAACACCATTAGACAACAAAATGGTTTCTACAATGTATCCCCCTTAATAAGCAAAATTATCCTGACTGAACAAAAACTAAACCTAGATCATGGCTAACCCTTCTTCTCATCGTTCTCAATTGTACTTATATACAACTCCCCGCATACACACTCACGTAGTAACTACTTCTCACATATATATCCATTCACATACTCATGAATCACCCACTACGAATCAAAACTACTTAACCACAAATAACAGCCTTACCAATGAACACAATCTACACATCCTCACAAATATTTAGATATTTAAACCTCTTTTGCCCTCAATTTAATCTCAAACCATTAACACATCCTGAACGAAACTACATTTTACTTATCTCTCCCCAAAATTAAAATCAGTTTTTTTTTCCTTTTCTTTATTGTCATGTTCACAGCACATTTCAACATTCTTTTAAACTCACTTATATTCACACATTCCTGACATAGCCAGCTGGTCAATACTCCTACTCTCCAAAAATTTCACACCTGACCACAACAAAATTTCCCCTCTCACCTATCTCACCCTTTCGACTACTTCTTTCATACTCTTACTCACTCCCCGCCCATTTTCAAGTTTCTTTAAATCTTTTTCTAAAACTATGATACCACCTACATATCAAACACACAGTTCCCCCCTTCTCTCCTCTTTCCCCAGATCCTCAAAATCCATGCCACACCTCACCACGATAAAAACCTTAGCCCCCCCCTTTCCTCTCTCCCACCCTAAGGCAAATTCACTAACACTCTCACCCCTCCCCTTTTTCACTGCTACCTTAATGGTACCCACTCAAAGCTTTCCATATTCATTTCACTTCTCGCAGCCTGGACCCTCGTCCAACGCTCTTAGTAGCCACGGCTACTACTTTTCCTTATCAACCCATCATGTCAACTCAATATTTCGATGTACTTGCATGACATTTTTCTTCAAATTATCATCCTGAGGAAGTCTTAGAATAAAGACGAAACGTTGATGAATATATAAAAAATATCTCTTGGTTTTTCCTTTTTCATTTCCCATTGCAAGTTTATCTGCTTCTTCCCTTTATTCGTTTTAGCAACATTCTGATTTATTAGCTGCAGACAATGAGAAACTGCGGGCCAAAGTTGCAGAAGTAACAGAAATGAATAAAAAATGGCAACTGTATAACCAACAGAGAGAATCCTACATGAAAAAACTTTGTTCATCTGGTGTCGTTCAATGCAGAACTCCAGAAGGAATGAAAACCAGTCAGAATAGTACGGTAAGTTATTTGGTGATTTCTTTTTTATTGATTTTTTTTTTTTACAATATTTAAATATTATGAATTTGAAAAATTCTTTTTGCAAGAAAAAATTAGTCTTGTCCTCTTGGACAAGATTATAAAAAAAAAATCCCTTTAACTTGGATAATTGAAAAATTAGCAAGTTTGAAGAACTTAGAGGAACCATAACATTTGGCCATATATTTTTTACTGTCCACTTTTTAAAACTAGTAACCATCATCTCAATTATTATTAAAAAAAATTAAACGTTCTCTAACAATTATTTTTTGTAACCTGTTTTAAATATTTGTTTGAATTTTCAAGCTTAGGAATAGTAACTTACATTATTTGCAGTCATTTTAGAGACCTTTGTTTTATGGTTTTTATCACAATATTTCATCCACTGTACACTTGAGCTTCCTCCGGATTTTCTTGTAGTTTATATGTAATGTGTTTTCTCTCTAACAAAATATAGAATCCATTACATCTGTTGGCAAAAATATCAGTTGAAAAGTGAATTCTCCAACAGAAATATTTAAAACTAGACTTCTTTTTATGTCTGTTCCAAACTGTAAATTTATAAAACTCTGTCCAGTAGTTTTTGAATCCATGCATACATTTATTTTCTAAAAGTGGGAAGAAGGAGTCTTCTCCTTTGCATTAAACTAAACATAGCCCACATTACTCACTGTTAGTCTTAAAAGCTATCTTCAAAAATTCATAATGATTGGTTAATTAGTTTCAGAGTTTATCCCGCAAAATATACATATGAACTTGAATCAATATCATAGAAAGATCAGAACAGACGTCAATTTTCAAATGGGCGCTTTAAAATACTCAGATGGTCTTTTAATTTGAGGAACCTTTCTTAATTGATCTCTAATACCTATGATTTAAATTTCATGCTAAAGGGATATATTTGAATTTTGTGAAGTAACTTTTATGCCTCCACCCCTCAAAAAGAAAGAATAAAAATCAAAATATATGCAAACTGACTAAAATATATCAAGTAACCTGCTGATTACAGGTTTCATTGTGGGGGAGATCAACCATTAAAAATTAATGTGTAGACACACACACACGTCACACACACATAGATGATTTGAGCTTGTATTATTTTTATTTCTCAGATTGCTGATGTCCAAAAAGAGTCTTCAAAATTAGAAGAAGAAAATCTTGCATTGAAAGCTCAAATAAAAATTTTTACAGAAGATTTTGTATCTGAAAGACAGGACAGAGAAAAGGCTCAGGCCAGAGTAAATGACTTAGAAGAAGAACTTCTGAAGGTATGTCTATTTTTTACTTATTCTTTTCTACCTAACCCTTATGTTAATATATAATGATACCTTTAGCAAGAATGGATTTAGACTGGAAAAATGCTCCTGTGTTAATGTTCAATAGTGTCATGTGGCACATCAGAGGAAATATTAACTTTTATGGGCAAAAACAGACTGTTATCTCTTCACTACTTATATTAGTGAATAAATGCAAAAGATTTTTCCATCTATCCTAACTTTATTAATATCAAAACCGGTTGGGCTGATTTAATTCTATGATACAAAATAGACTTTTGAAATACCGTATATATAGGAAGCTGTAAATACCCACAAACACATTTAGGTCTTCCTAATTTGCATATTCATTATATAAACAGCTTCTAATAAATTAATATTCTGTAATATACAGTTGTACTTTTGAATCGTTATATTTTCTTATATACACAATATTGTCGATAGTAAAACATCTGAGGTCGCTGGGATGCTAAGAGCAGATACTACATTTTGAAATATTTATTTGCACAAAATATTAAAAATGATGTTTGGAACATGTCTGTTTATGAACAATAAAATTTTCAAATCAGTTTGGGGATATCTTAAATAGGACGGCCCCTAGAGTAAATGTGGTATTGTCGTGACTGAGATGATTCTAGTTAAGAATAGGATAGACAATTTTATCACGTTAGACAAAGGATGACCAACGACACCCATTTACCTCACACTTTTGATTCGCCCCTCGACCAAATGGTCAAGGATGAGGTCGGGGAAAGCACTATCGACCGCGAGGTTCCACGCAGATTCCTCTGTCAATGTTCGACTCAGGAAAGCCAGTCTTTCGGCCTCTCAATGACACGTCAAGTTGGGCATCCCCAAGCCTCCCTCACACAGATGTTGAATACAGACCTGACTGCGAACCCAGTGCCTCTTCCTGTCCCAGTGAAGTGAGGACAGAAGGTGCCGGAGGGCCTTGAGACGGTTTACAGGTAGGGAAAGCACGGCCAATTGGTAAAGGATGAGAGAAAAGACTTAAGTGACGCACGCCTCCGCTCTACCCTTTAAGGAGAATTTTCTTCGAAGCTAAGTGTTAAATGACGCTTCGATCTTTAACTGTATCTCCGACCAATTCCTCTTTTAGCTGGAGGCCCGGTCCGAATCACACACCAAGGATTCGAACCGGGCCATCTGTTCAGCAGAAAGGAGCCGGTAGGATTATGTCACCACTCCAGGCACCCAACCACAAGCTGGTTGACTTGTTGCAGTTGATTTTGACCCCTGTGATCGTTTTGTAACATGTGACCGCCTCTGTCACCCTATCGATGTCTCGGAAACCTGACACAAAGACAGTGGTATCATCGGCGAATGCGGAAACTCTGGCTCGCACTCCGCCAAGTAAAGCGATTCCGCGTAGGACCAAACTTGCCTCCCCACTCTTTAGCCTGCGAAGTAGCGGCTTCAATACAAGGATGTAGAGCAGGGACAACAGCGGACAACTCTGACTCATCGACCAGGGTGATAGCGAAAGATTTCAAACACTTTCCGTTTACATGCACCACTACCGTCTGCGACCGATACAGAACGGAGATCCATTTGTGGAAGTTCGATTTAAAACATTTGGTCTCTAAAACTGATGCCAAGAAGCGATGTTCGACCCTGTCAAAAGCTTTGGACTGATCCAAGCACTTAGAGTTAGTGGTAGAGTAAATATTTATTTTATATCATGTTTTCAGCTTGAAAATATATTTTTAAAATTGCACTAAAGGGCAAGAATGTCTTAGAAGTGGGGGATCGTTTTGTGTTGTGCGAAACTGATCCCCTCTCTAAATTGTAAATCATTTTTTTGTCTTTCTTTTTTCCGCCAAGACTTTTAGGATGTTAACACATAATCGCCTAAAAAAAGTAGAATCTTATTTATTTATTTTTTAATTGACAACTTATTATTATTATCCTTATTACTAGAATGAAAGTTCGAAAGTTCAATATATTTGAAAACAAGTATTTCTTGAAGTATTTTTTATGAAAGAACCACAAACAGCATTAATTTTTTTAAGCACAAATTATTTTTGTCTTTCTTTTTTATCAAAAGAAGTGACGTAAATGGCCGAAAATGGCGTTAGCATTTTTATCACTTTATTTGCTGAAATATCTTCAAATATATAATGTAGATTATTATTTATTAATGCATGTGAAAGGATATTCATTTCCGAACAAAATGGTGGTATTTTGGGCACTTAAAGTGCTTTGGTTTTTAAAATATGACTATTTTAGTCAAACTACTTTGAAATCTGTGATTATCCAAACCGTTTTATGGTCGGTGGGTATTGCTAGTTAATGGAAGAGTGAAAGTGGGTTCTGACCCCCTCTCCTCCCTTGTTGCTCGAAGCTTATGGAAAGATCAAGGTTACATCTCGACTTAAAGAGAAGATAGAAAAAGTGGTCAGATAGTCAGGGTGCCGCTGACAATACAAAGGTGAGAGTTGTTATTGAACTCCCCACCCCATAGAGGATAGGACGAGGAATCAATAACTGAGTGTTACGTCTTGATGTTTATATGTTTCGGTTCAATTACAACTCAGAAAAATGAAGGAAGTATGAAGTAGAACCTTTAATAGATTTATTTAACAAACACACTGATAAAATAGAATGTAGAAAAACCATTGAACGCGAGATGCTTGTTTGATTGTGAGACCGTTCTGTTTACTTTTCACTGTTCGGCAGACGACCCCTTCAATCCCAGGGGTGATAACTCTTACTTTGCTTCAAGGGAAATAACTCTATTTTGATTTGTTAGTTAACCTAACATCTCCCCGTTTAATTCTTTAACTGTACCAAGTGCATTTAAGGTTAACTTGAAGGTGCTCTACTCAAGTGCGACTGCACTTTGGCCAACTCCTGTGAGGTCTTTCATAATTCCCATTTGTATTTGTCGGATTGGGAGGTGATGGAGTTGGCAGTTCGAATGTGTCCATTAACAGATCAAACGGAATGGTTGTTCTGTTGTCAACTAAGTTGTCTCCAGTGTATCTAGGACGTAACTGGTTTTTGTGCCGTGCCCAGAATTGACTCCCTATTTGAACATCATACAGGTCTGTAATTCTGAGCAAACACTGGTGTGCCAACTGAAAATGCTTTTGTTTTGCTGGGGCTTGGTTGTTGCCTTTATCTCTGGGGCCGTAAAGCGTCCAATGTGATACAGTTTTCGTCCATGAATGCCTCTGCTGATGACAGACCATTCTTCACGGCACCATTTGGTGTTATTCGATATGAAAGGAGGAAAGCATGTAGTATCTCTTCTGTTATTCCCTCCCCCCTTGCTTTGAGTAGTGCCTGTTTGAATGTGTCTACAAACCTTTCGGCTTGTCCATTGGATTGAGCATGATAGGGTGGCAACCGGACGTGTTAAGCAACATGATTTACAGAATTGTTGGAATGACTCAGACGTTAATTGTGATCTGTTGTCTGAGACTAAAGTCTCGGGCAAGCCATGTTGACTAAAAAAAATTTTTTTTAACATGGTTCACCCCAAACAAGGCAGGCCGCCACTGTAGACGTAAGGGGCTACTGAGAAAAAAGAAAAGAGAAGGTTGGGGGGGTCAGCCTAAATTGGGATCTGCGCAGCGAAAGATTATTGGATGTCCTTTATAAAAAAAAAAGCAAGCAAAAAAAAAAAGCTAAGTAATTAATTTACTTTTATTTCCTGAGTTAAATAATCTTTTCTTCCAGGCTGTTGTTTCGTTGCTTTTACCAAAAAATTTTTCTTTGTCTTTCTTTTCTTGCCAATATTCTCCAAATCTTAATGTGTCTTACATGAATGTTCTTATCTCTGTGTTTGACTTAAATGTGTTTAAATATTGATATATACTGTCTATTGATTTCTGACTGCAGAAATTCTTAATTCCACGCTGGCCTGAAGTTTTGGCTGTCTTTCTCTTAATTCTCTATTTTGTACTTACTTGCGAGAGGGAAACCTATCTTCAACTTTCTGTTCCCTTTTTTGTATACAATGAACTTATTCTATCTACATATGTACATATATATTATATATGGAATTATTATTATTATTATTTTTTATTTTTTTTTACCTGCGGGGGCTAGGAAATACCCGACTAGTACACGGGCGCAGACTATCGTTACCCCTCTCGAAGTGTTGGACCCGTAAGACCTCGTAAGGCCATCTATCTAAGAGAAGGAAATCTCTGACAAAAAAACCCTGCTACCAGCTACTTACGCCGTGGCAGTAAACCGTTAGGGAGGGAGGCCTCCTCAGTCCTGATCGACAACCTTCCTAGAGTTGGAATCTCGAACAAAATATCCGGTTTGCAAACCTAAAATTGCTTAAGGAGTATTGATTTACTCCTCTCCAGGAGTTAGGCACAAGGCCAGTTTTTATCTTACTCCCACAAGTAAGATGTGACCCAAGGTCGGGTCGGGAAAGTGGGGTTTGAAAAGCCAGCGCCCGAGAGGTGAGCACTAAAGAGTAGATAGGTTCTGCCTATCGTCGGCCTTTGCACTCCTTCTTTGTTAATTAGTCAGGCGCAGAGGTAACAGCGCTGGGACGCCTCTAAACACTCAGTGCGCCTAGCCTTGTTTCCTTACTAGGACAATGAACGCCGTCCTCTTTCTCTCTATCTGAGCAACTTGAGGAAAGTTTTTTCGTTACTAAGTCTTAAACAACCAGTCTGGGTCTCTCTTGCTCCGACAGGTTGAGGGTACAGGTTAGACAGCTTGTCTGGCTGCTGTTTCCGACTGATAGGAAGGAGCCCAAACTCTTGGGTAGCGCCAAGAACGGCTGCTCCATCATCAGTTGCATAATACCGTGGGTAGTTGTATGTGCCATGTCGCGCATGGAAAGGGACCCTGCAATTATCTCCGGTGGGCTTTCCCGAGGCCACAACCCCCATGGACCAAGTCGTGACTAATAGACTGGTTATGTCAGCTTATTGGCACCAAACAAGTACCCACATTGGCCAACCCACTCTATAATCAAACCAAACATGTCATTACAAAGAAATAAAAGCAAACCTAAACCAGACACCCAACAAAAAACACTTTCGCCTCCGCCCTTGAGGCTCGCATTCACAAATATCCGGGGACTTAGAACCAACATCAACCACGTAGAAACCTTTCTCCTGACAAACTCCCCGGATATCCTAGCTCTTAGTGAAACTAACCTTCAATCCTCAATCTCCTCACACCACTTTGACATGACTGACTACCTCCCACTCTACCGTAAAGACTCTGACAAACATATGCACGGGCTAGGAGTTTACGTTCGGAACATCCCCCCCCTGACTAGAGAACATAGGTTAGAATCAGATGACCAAGATTACGTGTGCTTTAGATTGACTTTACATCACAGCGTCAGCTACTTATATTTTTTATACCGCTCCCCGTCGACCCAGGACTGTACTCTGCTAAACTCTGTCTCTGAAAGCATAAATAGAGCAGTCTTAATTGACTCGAATGCCCAGATACATGTATTTGGGGATTTTAATGCCCACCACCGCGACTGGTTGGGATTCTCTAGCCTTACTGACGCAGCCGACAACTCTACGTATAATTTCTCCCTAGCTCACTCCCTCTCTCAGACTGTCGATTTTCCGACCCGCATCCCCGATCGAGTAGACCAGCAAGCCTCACTTCTAGACCTCTTCTTGACCTCAATGCCCGAGGCTTGTGTAACGAAAGCTCATAGCCCACTCGGGAATGCTGATCACATTGTGCTAATGATACATATCACCCTAAAAAGTCGTCCAAAAGCAGATGAACCGTTGCTCAAAACAACAAGATACTACGAGCAGGCTGATTTCGAGTCAATCAGAGATCACATCAGTGACGCCCCATGGAAGGAAACCTTCTCACTACCTGCAAACCAGTGTGCAAACGAATTAACTGAATGGGTCAAAGCAGGCATTGAAGCGTATGTCCCCATGCAGAAATTCTTTAGCAAGCCCCACTCTCCTCAATGGTTCACTTCAGAATGTGCAGCTGCCATTTCTGCAAGGCAACAAGCATTCCGTAAATTTGGCCGCCATAAGTCAGCTTCTAATAGACATAAATTTATAGAGTCAAGAAATAATTGCAAGGCCGTGATAGGCGAAGCAAAGAGAAGGTATAATGAGTTAACAAATAGACGCATCCAGTCACAGAAACTAGGTACTCGCGATTTCTGGAAAATCTACAATAGTGTAGTGAATAATGGTCAATCAACGATTCCCCCACTATCAAACCACAATGATGTCGTTTGCACGGCCACTGATAAGGCTGAACTACTTGCCCAGCGTTTTGCTTCTAACTCTACTTTAGACTCAGATAGCCACCCCCTCCCTGAATTCCCTTTACGGATCGAAGTCACACTTGATAACCTGGTCATCACCCCATCCCAGGTCAGAGACATCATAAAAAACCTTGACACCTCTAAAGCTTGTGGGCCTGATCTTATACCTGTAATAGTAATAAAGAAATGTTCTGCTGAACTGGCCCCTGTCCTCTCTAAACTCTTCAAAAAATGCATAGCTGAATCTTGCTTCCCCGATAGCTGGAAAATTGTCTCTGTGGTACCTGTCTACAAGAGTTCTGGGAATAGAACCGACCCTCAGAACTACCGCCCAATCAGTCTACTGCCGATCTTTGCCAAAATCTTTGAATCCTTAATCAATCTAGCAATAGTACGGCACTTAGTTAATGCTAAACTTCTATCTGACCGCCAGTATGGATTTAGACAAGCCCGATCTACTGCAAACATCCTAACGGTCATCTCTGAACGCATGTATCATACACGCGAGAAGGCAGGTGAAGCTAGGGCAGTAGCGCTTGATATATCCAAGGCCTTTGACAAGGTTTGGCATAAAGGGCTTCTCCTGAAAATACGCTCATACGGTATTACTCGGAAATTACTTAATATAATTAGATCCTTCCTAAACAAAAGAAAAATCCAGGTTTTCCTCGATGGCCGTTCATCTAAGCAACATGACATAAATGCAGATGTACCCCAGGGATCTATCCTTGGACCTTTGTTGTTCCTGATCTATATAAACGATCTCCCTGACGACATAGTCAGAGATTGGTTTATTTGCTGACGACACCACGCTTTACTCTCGCCATGTTGGTAAAACTGACGCGATCATATCCGAGGCAATGGCTGAATCTTTAGAAAATGACCTCCAGGTTGTAGTGGATTGGGATCATAAATGGTTGGTAACTTTTAATGCCACAAAGACAAAGCTCCTTTCCTTCAATAACTACAAGAAACCTCTCCAACCACCGATTGCCATGGCAAATAACACCCTACCTGAGAGTTCATCATTCAAACTCCTCGGCCTAACCTTCACAGGTAACATGAATTGGAACAAATACATTGAAGACATTGCCAAGGCTGCCTCAAAGAAGGTTGGCTCACTCTACCGTGCTAGTAAACTCCTCACACATGACATTATCCTGTATCTGTACAAAGCCACCATCTGCCCATGCATGGAGTATTGTTGCCACATCTGGGCTGGTGCATCATCTACTAGTCTCTCCCTCATTGACAAGGTCCAAAAAAGAGTCGCCAGCCTAATAGGTCCCTCACTTTTTTGTTTATGTCCTTACCTCAATTTGTTGTGTTGGTTTTTACAGTAAGATTTACTTTGTGTGTGACAACAGTAGGAAACCAATTGTTATTGATAAAAATAAATTACTATTTTAAAAGGGCAATACCAATTATCCCTGCTAGTTTAAAATAATAACTTGTTATTTCATAACTTAAAATTTTGGTAATTTGGAAACAAATTTGTTTATCTTAAAAGATAAACAAATTTGTTTCTAAATTACCAAAATTTTAAGTGACCCAAAGAAAGGAAAAGAAACCAATTTGCCTTTTCCCTTGCAATTTAGAAAAATCAAGTCGGTCCAAAGGAACATTTAAACACAAATACTAAATATTTGTCCAGGAAATACAATATTGCGAAACAGAACTATTTGTTATAGTAAAATAAAAGCAATGATTGAATTAAAAATAAATAAATAAATAAAATAATAGTTAATTAATAAAATTAACTTTTTCAAAACCAATATGCAAATTAGTTAAGCTTGCGATTCTGATACCGCATCTATATAAACAGTCATTAAAAAAATGGTGCGTCTATTGAATAAGCTGAAGTAACTGGAAATAGGACGTTTTGACTTTACCGTTCATCCGAGAAATGGGCCCAACTTTCGCATTATTCACTGTATTATCTTTTAATGGGGGTGAGTAGTGTAGTATCGGTTCTGTTGCCATAAGACCGTCCTCCCAGGAATTACATCCTGTTTTGGGAGATGGGGTAATATAATGGGGTGTAGTGTTATTTTTTTTGTTTTTTGTTGTTTTTTAACTTAGTTCACCCCAAACAAGGCAAGTTGCCACTGTAGACTTAAAGGGTTACTGAGAATTAGGGTGAAAGTTTAGGGAGTCATCCTAAATTGAGAGCTGTGCAGCAAGATCCTTGTTCGCATTAGTTTTAAATTTCTGCATGTCGGTGTCGGTACAGTCGGGAAACAGGGAGCAAGGAGGGAGTTCCAAAGGCCAGTAGAAGGTTTTCCGGCATCTGGGGTGTAAACTAACTGTGCCAGAAAAAAAAAAAATAAATAAAAAATAAAAAGTTTTGACTGTAATTCAACCGAACCGAATTTCGTGCAATCCACTTTCTGCCTTTTTCTCCAAACGTTTTTACTGTCTTTCTCTCTTCAATCCAAAATCACTTCTCTTCATTCCCGGCTGTCCTCTTCATTTATCTCACCTGATATCCACATATGCAAATCACATAAACATCTGCACCTAAGAAGGGAAGCCCTTTTTAAATCTGCATACGACATGCAAAGCACTTCCTTCTTTTCACCCGATGGTGAGTGTTCCTCTTTATTTTCACACTCCTCCCTGATCATATGATCACACAAGTGACAGATGGTGGCTGGTCGCTTTATCCTAGTACTTCTCTGTAGTGGGACAGTTATTTCTTTCTCTCTTACATTAGATGTACCAGGACCTGAATTGGCAATGGAATAAGGCAGCTCAACCAAGCCCTCTCCCTCACTTTCAGATGCAGAACCATATCGGAATCTGGTTCTCTCCATTCAGTACTCTCTGATGATGTGTCATCATTGTCGTCCACTACTGGTGCTAAACTGAGACGTGGGCGCACATCTCCTACATGTCGAGGCGTGCCATTGACGACCACCGATTGTGAACTTATTACTCCAGTGACACGACCTGGTCTGAATTTCGACGTGCAACGTCCTTGTGGTTTTTTCACCCAAACTGTGTCCCCCTCTTTATAAAGTGCAGAGATCCCATGGTGATTCGGATGAGGCACAACATTGACTCCTTTCACTCTGATCTGGTATGAGTACAACAAATTGGCAGGTGCTGATGATGCGGACACATCATCCTTGGGAGTAACGTTGTACCAATACACAGCCTCCATAACAGGACAGCTCTTTCGTGCAGCAATCCTCTTCACTGTCCTATGACACCTTTCTATAATACCATTTCCTGATGGCTGGTATGCACAGCATGGTCGGAAGTTTATATCCCAGTCGTTCATGAACTGCCTGAACTGTTGACTGCAGAAGGCAGTGTCATTATCAGCCAGAATCTCGGCTGGTGGGCCACGTTCAAAAAACACTGATTCTAATTGCCGGATCACATGTGCAGTGTCTTGCCGTTGTAGTGGCCGCCAGATTGAAAACCGTGTGGGTCCACAATCGATCAGTGTCAAAAAATGGCAACCATTGTAGTGTGTGATGTCCATGCCTAGCCGGTTCCATACGTCCTGCACACCGAGTCCTCCCTTTTTCCATTGAACTGGAGCTGGTCTGGCATAACTCACAATTCCGAATAACTGCCTTTACTGCCGCTTTAGTCACAGACGGGTCGATTCTACACACAAAATATCAAAATATAATGTTCGCCTGATTCCACTATGGCAATGAATTTCGTTCAGCTGTGTTGGATTCAGGTTTCCTGTGGCAAAAGCACACACTGGCTATGTTGGTTCAATCTCTCTCTTTACATCATTGAGCCACCGCTGTGGAACTCTCGTCAGGGAGTCTGCTCGGTTCTGGCCAGATCTTACTAGTGCTATATCAACCAAAATGTCGTACTCTTTCACAAGTGAGATTATCGTGCCCAGTCTCCGCCTTATGAGCATCTCACTTGCAGCCTTGGTGCTCAATCGAGACTTTCTCGTGAGCGCATTTGTCACCCAGTGGTACACACACACAGTCTGTTTTTATGTGTAACACATTGGCATTCCATTTGAGTGCAAGGTTTAGTCCTTTTAGCACGGCATCCAGCTCTGCCACGTTTATATGTTGGGTATCCTTTGTTGGTCGCAACCAGCTTGCATCCTCGATGATGGCTCCACTGGCTTCAAGAGCTACTCCCACAGCAAGCGAGCTTGCGTCCACCCACACATTCAGTTCCTTTGTGGCCACGCACCATTTTCCTCGGACGGGATCTGATTGCTGTACACGGGCAAGTGTATCTGCTATCATACACTCCAACGGAGTATCGCTAACCTTGTCATCCCAGTTCTGTGTAACAGTTGTAGCGTAACGTTTAATAAAGCTTGTTGCCACTCGAAGCCATCCACACACTGGAAAGTGCTCCACCAGTTTGCCACACATGGAAAAGATACATCTTCATGTCATAGTTCTCTACACATCCACAGTACTGGTTCCTCGCCGCCATCGCAGTTGGCCATGCCCTGCCCAAATTTCTAATCCCAGCACTCGTGCACCATTTTTCAGTTTTTCTGGGTCCTTACTAGTAAGTCCGTACAGGTCCAGATGCTTCCTTATGGATTCTGCCGACGTCACATCCTCATTAATATATATGTCATCAATATACGCCGACGTTGCTCTCCTTATCTTATCCTTTGCTAACACAGCCTCAGGCACAGCCCGCATTATAAGAGGTGCCACATCCTAACCTAGTTAGACAATATCTTTGTCCTTTAAATATGACTCTCTGGTACCGCCAGAGAGATCTCTCAACATGGATCTGTAGGTATGCCTTCCTGAGGTCCAGAATGGATACATTTGTTCTTTGCTGTCTCCATTCTCGCATTTTCTCTGCGCAAATATCTGCATCGCCAGTGAATGCATCAACATAGGTGTTTAATTCACGATAGTCCATCACAGGACGCACCTTATTTTTATTGGCCTGTAGCACAGCCATCAGTGGTATTAGTCCCTTGGGGGGTCCAAACTCCTCCTGATTATATGGCAACAACCAACCGTTGTTTATCCAGGTCTGCAACTCGCATTCATAATCTTCCCTTAATTCATTAGACATTGCATATTCAGAAATCCGAGTTTCCAGTTTCTCTGGTGCATAACCCGCTGACCATTTCCATGCTGCAACCCACCCTCTCTTCCGTTCGTCAAATTTAGCAACAAAATCAGCTTCGTTAATACAAAGTGCTGCGCAGATGGTTTGTGCCACTCCAAACTTCCAGATTGTGTGATGCGAACGCCACCGAGTGCTATAATGGCGTCAATGCCAAGTAACATATCGAAATCAAGAAGTTTACTATGCATAATCAGCACCTTGGTGTGGCAACGTTACATGTCTCTGTATGAATCCTAATGGTACCATTTCCGCAGCAGGCCTGCATAGCGCCGGTTAATGTAGTTACCATTATCTTCTGCTTTGACCAAGACCGACATAGTTTTGCACTCAAGATAGAACGTGAGAATCCAGTGTCAAGGAGAGCCAAGCATGGTGCATCATCAACATGGATGGTAATGACAGGTAGCGCCGAGTTCACATTCTGACTGGGGAATAGACTGGCGCTGATGTCTGGTCCCCAACTTCGTTTCCCGGACAATCTCTTACCATATGACCAGCCTTGTTGCACCGATAACATCGTTGACGGGTAGTCTGCCTCCTTTGCATGCAGTCTCTTGCAAAATGATTAGGGCCATTGCATTTGTAACATGTATAATCAGATTTCCCCATGCCCACAGGTGGTTGATTGATTTGGGTAGGCTGTGTCGCAGCCACAACTGGTTGCCCCATTTCAGCATTGTCTTTCATCAATGCTTGAGCTCGAGCCAACAGCTCTTCTAAAGTCATATCGTCCACCTTAGAGGAGGACCGCAACAGCCTTTTCACAGGGTTGGGAAGCCCCCGTACAAACACACACACCAGCACATTATCTGGTATTCCTCCAAATAGCACTGACAGTTTCCGCAGATCTGCCAAATATATGTCTACAGTCTCACCCGGACGCAATACACGTGCCTCGAACTTCTCATACGCTGTAAATCTGTCATCGGCAAAAGCAGTAAATAGAGCTCCCTTAATTCGTGCTGCATCGGATTTTTCTTCTTGAGTTAGTTGCTGGTAAACTGCGAATGCTGCCCCAGTTAGCTGAAGTGGGATGATATTTTCAAGCCGCTTCACTCCAGATAAGTCACACACTAATTCCACCTTCTCAATCCATTCAACGACTGCTCCAGTCCCATCAAATTCAGGAATTATCTTTAGGTCAAAACGGCTGTCCATTTTAAGCTGAGATAGCTTGTAAACTAACTGTGCCATAAAAAAATGAAAAATAAAAAGTTTTGACTGTAATTCAACCGAACCGAATTTCGTGCAATCCACTTTCTGCCTTTTTCTCCAAACGTTTTTACTGTCTTTCTCTCTTCAATCCAAAATCACTTCTCTTCATTCCCGGCTGTCCTCTTCATTTATCTCACCTGATATCCACATATGCAAATCACATAAACACCTGCACCTAAGAAGGGAAACCCTTTTTAAATCTGCATACGACATGCAAAGCACTTCCTTCTTTTCACCCGATGGTAAGTGTTCCTCTTTATTTTCACATGGGGACATCCACAGTGAATGGATGAGATCTAGCTGATTGTCGGGTTGGTCAAGTGTATTTATGTTGAGGGGGCGCCAGAGCAGAAAGTTCATCAGAGAACAATCCATTGAAGTACTTGTAAAACAAGCACAAGGATGCAACATTGCGGCGATGGGACAGGGGCTGGAGCTTGGTGGATAGTGAGGAACCTATTAGATTAGATACTCTTTTTTGGACCTTGGGAGAGACTGGTGTATGATACTATACTCACAAGTATTACCTTCTCCCTTTATTGGTGCGATCCTCCCAAGTATTCCCCTCATTTTATTGAGGCAGTATAGTATGTTCGTTCCTCATGATACCATACTTCCATAATTATATTCTCCGTTTGGTGGTGGGGGGGCTTAGTATACTATCCGTTCTGTTGTCATGATATCACCCCAGGCATTAACTCCTCCTTGGGTGGGGGGGGGGGCTTTTGTCATGATACTATGCTCTGTCATTACCTCCTTGTGGAGGTCAGTGTAGAATATGTTCGTTCAGCATATCATCCTCCCAGACTAGCAAAAATATATATTTGCTAGTACGAATATAAATCAACCATATTTTATTTATTTACCTTGACTGCCATCCGCTGTTGACTAGATCTACTTGCTTATATGGTATTTGTTTAATTCATTCTTGTCGGCCAGGGGTGGAGGGGTCCTATGACACCAAGACAAAAATCACTTGTTTTCTCATCACAAAATAAGCTCTTTGAGCAATAAAATTTTGTCTTCAGGCTTCAATAGTAAGTCATGCAATGACACATTCAATTAAAGTTTTGAATTAAATGAATCCGTAAAGGTACCACCAATCCATGATGATGTCAATTTGATTCAATTGAGAAGAGTGCATGCTTAAATTTTAATGCTGTCACTTTGAACTGACTATGGCAAAACAGTTATTAAAGGTGTTTATTAATAATTAACCAGTTCTAAGTGACATTTTTCTGGAGTTTGAAGGTTCAATCCTTAACAAGAATAACAATAATTAACTGAGTGTATCTTGATGTGACTGCACTGAAAGATATTCCGGGGTTGAATCTTATCTTTCTGGCACAGCGCCACAAGATCATGGAGTACAATAGTCACATCCCCATTTAGAGGAGAGGAGCAGTTGTCTTAAGCCCATGTTGTTTTTACATCCTCAAAATTGTATGGTCTGCTACCTGGTCGAATGGTTGCATTAAGGTTAGTCATTAATTCTCTCGACTTCGGGAAAAGGGACCATAGCAGCTGGAAATTGAAGACTTGATAAAAAAAGTGGACAAGGTATTTTATATAAAAATAGTATTTATTTTTATTACTGCATTTCAAAAATCGCAAATCTCTAATCACTGGTGCTGGGCTGAACGCATCTTGTCTTTATGACATGTTTTCAGCGACTGTGCTTCTTTTTTGTGATGACAAAAGAAATAGAAAGAAAGGATCAACAAAGAAAAGAGGAAAAGAAGAACAAAGGTCACTCATAGTGATTATCGGCAGTAGGATATTTAGATATTCTACCGCCGACCCCGATTATTAACAAATCTGCCGGTGGAGGTGAGAAGAAATTTGATTGACAAGGCTCCTTTCAATGCCGAGTATAATGATATCCTGGTTGCGAAGTGTTATCTTTCCCCAGCCCAAGTTCGACTCAAGGCCATGCAAAAAGGAGTGAACTTTCATTGCCTTGTGCAATAGAGATACATCCTACCTTTTTTTTTGTCAGTTGCACTAATTAGTAAATGGCACCTTTTTTTTTCTTTGAGCTGGTACAAGGATATAGATTGGACAGTCTCTTTTTCTCAC
>OY744533.1:39368776-39371276 GCA_963556195.1 Sepiola atlantica
GGTAGAGAGGAAGGGGGGGGGGCTGTGATTTTGGTGGATGGGCGAAAGTTATGGTCTTAGAGGGCGTTTTGAGAAAATGAGGGAATTTAAGAAGGGGTATGGGAGAAAATAGTTGAGTGGGTGAGAGGGAGGATTTGTTGTGATAGGGTGTGAAATATTTGAAATATTTGGAAAATGATAGCAATGAGTGAGGGATTGGGGGGGGGTGGAGGAGGGCGGTGATTGAAAGGGTGGGTATGGAATATTTGAAATATTTGGAACATGAGAAAGTTTATTTGGACTGCAGTATTAAAAGTGTGAGGAAAAAGTAAGGAGAAAATGAAGATTAAAGGAGAAAAAGAGAGGCAAAAGTAAATGGGAGAGTGTGATAGAGGTTGGAGAAGAAAAAGTTAACCATGATCAGGCAAGAGACTTTGTTCAGTGAGGATGATCTTGCTTATTAAGGGTGATAGGTTAAAGAAACCATTTCGTTGCTTGATGGTGGTAGAGGCGTTGATGAGGGCAGTTTCTAATAATCTTCGCCGAGATTTGTTGTGGATATATTTAGTGATTTTGGCTTGTTCAAATTTGAACGCATGACCATGTTCTAGTGCATGGGAGAAAAGTGCACTAAGAGGGTTGTTGTTTTTTATGTCCCTTTTGTGTTCATTTAATCGTTTCTTTAATTCACGTTGTGTTTCTCCCACGTAAAATTGATGGCAGTCATTGCAAGGGACAGTATATAAGCCGGCATGGGATGTGGGTGTTTTTTGGAAATGTCTGGATGTGTTTAAAGTTTGTTTTATGGATTGGGATGTGGTTTGTACTGTAGGAATGCCTAGTTTGTTGAGCGTGTTGCATATGGATGTGTTATTGGAGTGCGTGGGTAGGAGAAGGGGTCTGTCTATTAGAGAGGTGTTAGGAGTTTGATTTTCTTGTGTGGTGTTTCTGGAGAATATTTGGAAGGCTTTTTTCTTGGCATTTAATATAAAATGTGTGGGGTATTGCAATGTTTTTAGGGAGTTAAAAATGTATTTTATTTCTTCATCTACGTGAGGGGGGCTACATATTCTAAAGGCGCGTAGGAAGAAGCCTATAATTATGCCTGTTTTGATCCTGTTATGGTGGTGGGAGTAGAAATGTATGTAGTCATTTTTGTGACTGTTTTTGCGGTGTACCTTGAATTCTAGTTTGTTGTTGGACTTAATTATAAGAGTATCAAGGAAGGGAATAGAGCCGTTTATTTCAGTCTCATGGGTAAATTTTATGGAGGGTTCTACTGTGTTGAGTTTATCTTTAACATGATTGATTTGTATGTCTGTGGGGAGGAAAATTAAAATGTCATCTATGTATCTAAAGTATTCGATGTTAGGGGGTAGTCTATATTTGAAAGGACCGGATTCTAAGAATTCTAAAAAGAGGCAGGCCAATACACCGCTAAGGGGGTTGCCCATAGGGAGTCCAAATTTTTGTTTATAGAATACTTCGTTAAATTGGAAATATGTTATGTCAGTGATGAGTCTAATTATTTCTATAAGGGTGTTGGGGAGAAAAGGTAGGTCGGTTTTTATTTTCTTTATATGTGTGTGAAGTAAGTTTAGGCATTTTTTAACAGGTACGTTAGTGTAGAGCGAAGTTACATCTAGGCTATGTATATTTTTATTTTCTACGTTGATGTTTTTTTTATTCTGCTAAGAAGGTCGCCTGAATTTTTGATGTGGGAAGGACTGCTGGTGCCCATTAGTGGAGTGAGGATGTTAGCTATGGCCCGTGCGATTTTGTGTGTGGTGCTACCTATGCTTGATACAATGGGACGCATGGGGATGTCGGGTTTGTGGGTTTTGGGGAGCCCGTATAATGTGGGAATGATAGGGTGATACTCAATGTTTGATGCCCATTTTTTGTTGTTCTTGATTAGGTGTTTGAAGGATTTGTTAAAATGTTCTATGTTTTTATCTATAGTTTTTTGGTCGGTTTTAGTGTATGTGTTTTCGTCGGATAATAGAGTAGATATTTTTTTGATATATGAGTTTTTGTCCATGATTACTATGCCCCCTCCTTTGTCTGATGGTGATATGATTATGTTGTTGTTGTTAGCTAGGTGTTTAAGAGTGTCTATGTATCTTTTGGGTAAGACGGGGTCATTAGGGAGAGTGGTGGTGGTTGAGATTATGCCTTGAATGAAGCCTTTAGTGAAATCTGTGTCAGTGTGTCTGTAATTTTTTAGAACTGTGTTGGTGGTGGTGTTAGAGTGTATTCCAGTGGCGAATTTTAAACCGAAACTGAGAGCTTCAGTTTCTATGTCAGAAAGGTTGTAGGTAGTGAGGTTGTTTATGAGTTCCGGACGTCCTAAAGTTTTCCATGTGCTGTTTTGGATAAGTTTATTGAGTTTGTTGTTTAGTCTGGTGGTATGTTGTGCATTGAATTTTTTGATGGATTTAGTGATGTTATCGATAGTGTTGGGCAGTATTGTTTTATTATTTTTGAGGCTAATGCCCAATGTTCTGGCCTCGTGGAAAAG
>OY744533.1:39383486-39400986 GCA_963556195.1 Sepiola atlantica
TTTTGTCCTGGAATTATTTGTGGCAGTTTGAGTAATTAAGAATAATTATGTTACTTTTTTTTTCTTCTAGCTTTTTTCAAGACTCTCCAAACATGGACTGGTAACAGATGGTTTTGGTGAAACTTTGGCACCTCGGAGTCCTGGTTCTCCTACCAAGAAATTGGCTTGTCCCAGCTGCATGAAAATCTTTGAGAAGCAGAGTGATCTGCTTGAACATGTTGATATCTGTTTCTGATTTTTGTTTCAATTTCTAAGTTGACAAATACAAAAACATTTTCAAAGATTGGATTCGTTTTGTCAACCCATCTTAAGTTAATTTTTTTTTAATTCTGTATTTCTGAATTTCATTTGGAATTAATAGTTAAAACATGTCTGCCTCACCTCTCCATTTATTTATGGGATAAATTATGATGTCCTTTCCAATAAATAACATGCAGACTTCAATTTACTTCATTCAATTCAGATGCTAATTGATTTAATTGATTTTTAACAATTTTTGTAATGGCTACTCAAAGAAAACTCCTTTTTTTTCTCTTCTTCACATTCAAAACAATCAAAATGTTATCCAAGTATTGAAAATTCACACTAAATATTCTTATCTTTTAACTGAATGTTTATTTTTAAATTAAATAAATCTCTAGAATAGTAAAAAAAAAAAAAAAAAAAAAAAAAAAAGTTTTTTTTAATTATAATTAACCAAATGGAATCTTAGACAAAAATATAGTTCGACTATTCATAAAATTGTCATTTTTGTTTTTCTATTTTAATGATTTAACAAATTTTACTTACAAGAATAATTGTATCTTTATAATCATTTTAACAAAACAATTCGGCTGAGATCAACGTGTAGTATCTGTTCTGTAGACCAGGCCTTGATTCCACCGGTCTGAGGGATAGTCTTGTGTAGTTCTAAGGAGGTCCACCCTCCCAATCTTTGCCTTCTCATACTGTGAGAAGGTTAGTTTATTGCTAATCGCCTGAGGTGCCCCGACCTGGGAATGCCGACGGGGCTGCCCAGGAATTTTTTATAGGCCAGAGTGCTCTTCCTCTAGGACGCTGGCTTTTTAATACCACTTTCTGACCTTGTGTCACATCTTACTGCTTGACCTTGTGTCACATCTTACTGCTGTGGGAGGGAGATAAATACAAACAAAAGAAAACATGATCATATTCTATAAATAATTATACTATATTGAACAAAATAAACTAAGAAATCCATAACATCAGAATAAATGAATGATATATAAAATACACTTTCAAATTTTATTTTCATTTCATCAATGTTCATGTTTAAATAGATTATCAATACTTTATTTTCTGGTAGCAGTTTTTAACAATTTTAATTTATGCTATAAATGAATTCCTTGAACTTGACAACTTTAACAAAGAAAATATCTTGGAGAACAGCCATATTTCTAAATCCTAATCATACGGTTTATCTTCAGTACTTTAAGCTTTTCAAATACATTTTTCCAAGATGTTGGCATAAAGCTATATATATGTAAATATTGGAAATAAATTAGCCCTTCAGCTTTCATGGGACATTTTACAGCAGAAGGTTAACCAATGCTTTCTGTTAAGAATGTTTTGAAAGTCATCTGTGGAGATTAATGAATTTTTATCCAGTATTGAAACTCCATCTATAATTTAGGATTTTCAGCTGGAAGTTTTGTTAGATTTGTATTCTTCAACATCTAACAAACAAATTTTGGACCAAAGCTAAAATATATCACATTTTGTATAATTATAATATATATATATGGAAAATTACTTTATGAAATAGTGAATATGCAAATTAGTAGAAATAAGGATACAAACACATCATTAAAGCTGAACCAAGATATTTTGGTAGAACAAATCGACCATATTCATTTGATAAAATACAGAACTACATTTTACACGCTTGACTGTAAAATAAACCGGGGAGTGGGGTAAATACATCTATTTACGCCTCTCTCTGTATAAAGCTCATTTTACCAAATGAATATGGTCGAACAAAATATCTTGGTTCATGTCTAATACGTTTTTATTTCTACTCGCATGTTCTTGCTTATCCACTATTCCATAAACTAATTCTCCATTTTGTCTGAAATTTTTATTTCATTATATAATTATACAAATAGAGCTGTTTTTGAACCCTCAAAATAAGTAATTTTGTAAATGTTTTAATTAGCATCAAATCACTACAATTTAATTCTTTTTTTTTAATAAATATAAATGTTTCCCTAGCTGAATATATATCATAGTTAAAGGTCTGTTTTGTACAGAAATATTTTGTAAAGCTTAAACAATGTGTTCCTCTCTGATTTAAATTATTACAAACTTAAAGAATTTCTCTTTTCCACATAAAAAAATTGTAAATTTTAATGGTGTGTCTTGTCTTCAGTTGTAATTTTGTAAATATTTTATTCCTTTTGTCAAAATCCGAATAAAGAAAACATCAAACTTATTTATTTTTTTAAAATTATTTATTATATGCAAATGTTTACATTTCTTTCATTTTTAAGCCTGTATGTATATTTGCACACATTTTCCTAAGTTTACAGTTATCCAAACAAATTTCACATTAATGAAAATACATTGGTCGGCAATGATATCTAAAATATGCATATTAAGGCCTACATCAACATAACAAGGTTCGGATTATGATCTCATCAGAGCCAAAAATTTTATATATATAAAATCAATTTTTTTTTTTTTGTTAGTCTACAATTTTATAATTATCAAGTGTCCATTTATAAAGTTTCCTTACAGGTTCGATTCCAATCTTTAAAAAAAAAGTGTTAATTTATATTCTGTCAGCCTCATTTGGTTTCATTTTGAGAATTATTTTAATTCTGGAAACAAAAATGATAGACTGATTCGAAAGATAATTCGACACTCTTAAAAATAAGTGACCATCGAGTAACTTAAATCTATTAGATTAATTATTTTTATAAATTCACTGATTAAATTTTTAGTTTATTCATTTTTTTTTTGTACTTTTTATGTTAGATTTGTGACTTTCAAGATTTATTTTTTAATAAGCATTTATAAAAATTAAACCTTTTTAGTTTCAGAAGGCCCAAACAGCATACGTTTCTCCAACTTTCCTGAATCTAATCTCAACTATATTATAGTAAAAGAGTTAATCAACGTTTGTTTCCCTAAAGCTTTTTTTTCTGTATCTTTTAATCACAAAATATGTACTAAAATATTCCTTGGTATTGGGATTGAGTTATATTTGAAAGCAAAACCCATTTTAATTGTTCGAATTAGCTAAATTTAAATTTATTTAGTAAGAGATGAGTGCCTTATTAAGTTACTGTCTATATATTGTGTAACCCCTTTCCCAACCGCCCTTATTTTATACAGTTTCTTCACTCTGTTAATAGACTATTCCAATCTTCTGTTTTATAGTGTTTATTAACACTAGAAAATAGAAAATTGGAATAGTCTATTATAGGGAATATCACCACAATTATTGATACTATTCAACTCATAGCTGGAGACAAATACGGAGAGGGGATATGGAAAGCAGAAAGACTAATTTTGGATTTTATTTTTTTTAAATTTAACTGGCTTTGCAAACTCACTTTTTCACGATTCAAACAATCTTACCGGAGTTCAATGTGTAACATAACAGGGCAATTTTTTCTAATGTATGTAATATATATATACATATATATATATATGAAGATGGATGAACGAAGAGTGATAAACATGTACGAATGTCCAGATTTATTTCAAACTTCGATTGTTCAGTGCCAGGTATATTCTACTGTATATATATATATATATATATAAGAAATAATATAAAACAAATTTTTAAAAAGATCATTTACAGTTCAATTTGTATAAGAAAAACTCATTTAGAGTTAACTATACAAATCAATTCCAAATTGGTGTGGGAAAGCTCAATATTCAATATACACTAAATAGAGCTTAATAATGTGTTAAACGGTTCATAATAGCATTTAAATCAGGTTTGGGAATTGAATTTTTAATGTACATTTCAAGAGAAATAATTTTAATAGTTTTCATAAATGAGTCAGCTTAAAACTCAAGATGCAACCAAAAATTATCCCCTCACTTCAGAAAATCACTTTCAGTCAGTTTTCATGGAGTAAAAGAGTTAATATTATACCAACAATCTGAATGATATGGTTAATCCATGTGATAAGGGAAAAAAATGTCCGGTAACTTTTCTTAGTTTGTATTTTGGTTCAAAAGAGACCCATATACAAGAATAATAAAGAAACGAGAATTGAATTTGTTGTTATTTATTTCCATTTTTATCAATAGGATGATTAATTTTTAAGGACTTGTAATGAAATTCAGTCAATGAAACAAGTTAAGCCATTTTTGTTCAAATATGGCACATTCCAACATTTAATATAATATTCAATGAAAATGCAACTTGTTTAACATCTGCAACGAGCCTGTTGGCAAGTGTGAGTAGGTATTAGTATGATGTTGCATCAGCACACCTGCTAAATAAATAGATAATCTGTATATTCGATGTCAAACCAATATAAAAAATAAAGCATTTAAGGGCCAAAACAAAATGCTCGTTCGAATGTTTTGTAAATTTAATGTATTCATTCATCGGCTTCCAAAAGAAGCAGAGTTCGAAAAAAGTGAAATAGTCAACCAAAAAACATTTACTTAAAAATTGTAGGAATAAATTTTCTTTTTTTTTTCTTGTTTTCAGTTGTTACATGTGAGGGATTCATAATTCTGCGTTAAAAAAAACATCCACATTGTTTTTATAATCCAATGGCAAAACGTGACCCGCTGCCTTTGCTCCAACATATGTAGCCCCAATAGCAGCATTTTTCTTCAATCTCATTAAAGTGACTTCTTTTAGCTTTCGACATTCAATGTGAGGTGAATGCAATGTATCAAGAAAACCTGGAAATGAAAAATGCATTGTTTTACATAAAAATGTTCATTTAAAATAGTTTGAAAAGAGGAAATGTATTATTTTTAAAGTTCACGGAGGGGGGGGGGGGTCTTTTTTGCATGTGTTGTAAAATTTTCTTGAATGGTTGTATATTTCCACTTTTATTCTCCAGATATTATTTTTTTAATTGTTACGTTTTAATAATTAAAAGTAAAATTATTCTGAGTCATAAAAGAAATCCATTAAAAAAATATTGCTTATTTCAGGTTATTAATTTCTCCAATGATTGATGTTATGTCATAAAATTAGAGTTGGGCGGTTTTGAAATTTTGGTTTCGGTATCGGTGTTTTTCCCTTAAAACCTCGGTTTACGGTTCGGTTTTTCGTTTTTTTTTGAAAAAAAATTTTTTACTATGGAAGCTATTCATTCTCTTGTGTGATGATTAGTTATTATTCAACGTTTAGTTGAATTATGCCACTGTTTCGATAATTTTGTGACTGAATCATTCTTCATGATATGAATCATATAAGTTTTAAGGTGTTGACTGTTGTAATCAAAGTTTTGATACCTTTTTAACAGTTAACTCGTTAAAACAGTGACCAAAGATTCATGAAAGATTTTTGAAGAATAAAACTGAGTTTGAATATACATTCTATCTAATTCTTTAACCCATCAGAAGCTAAAATATAACTCAGAAATGCAAGAAATTAAAAAACGAAAATTTATTTAAACAAACAAAATAATTTTACAAATAAAATTAAGCAAAAATGATGATGAAAATGAAATATTGTCAAAATTATTTGACAGATAAAAATTTTAATTTTTTAATAGGTGAAAATGTTTGCAAGACGTGTCTTGTCGCGTAAAATAAACACACCATATACTTCTCGAATTGCCGGTGTTGACTGGTGGGATGTCTGTCATTTTGTGTGCTCGAAGTTCTGTCAACTGGTGCGTGTTGGGGTTAATATTTGTTTTTAAGACAGGGTAATAAAACTTTATAGACATGCGTAAAAGACTAGTAGTACACCCGAAAACCGCGCCAAGGGAAAAGGAAGGATGGTTAAAAAAAAGTAGAGATTATTAATTCACCTAAAGTCATTTTTTAAGCTTTAAGGTAATTTTAGTCATAGAATTCATGACTTGGATTAAAGTTTAATAATTAAACTTTCGAATAAATTGTCAACTCTAAATAAATACCATATTAACAATTTAGTAAAATATAAATCGTTGCATAGTCTACTTTTTGAATAACCCATTTTTGGGAGAGAAAACGGTATAGTTGAGAGATAGTTCTCTAGAAATTACAATTTATGTATGAAGTGGCTTTTAAAAAGTAAACAATGAAATGCCTAATGTTTAAAATAATTTAAAAAATCTGAATAAAGTGACACTAGCATTGGCAACTACTTTTTTTTCTTTTTAAATGTTTATACTTACTCACTACTTTTCGTTTATTTACTTTTACAAGTATTTTTTTAAATTTCATTTTAATAACTTATTTTTTTAGATAACTCTGAAACAAACAAATAATTATTTTACAATTTTGAGTTGAATCAAATAGATTTTCGACATCATACGGAACGCGTTTGATTTTTTCTTTTTCATTTGAAAATAGTTTATGCTAAAAATACGATGTCATGTTGTCTGTCGTATTTCTCTTTTTTTCATTTGAAAATTCAAAATGTTAATGATAAACAAACTGTAAACAAAGATTTCTTCCTACAAGTAGCAATACACATGAAACAATTTTAATTGCTTAAAATATCTCAATAATGGCATATATAGAAAGAGCTTGATGATCTAAGAAAGAATCTTTTTAAATTTTTTAAATCTGACTAAAAATAAGGAAGTTATGACTATTTTTGTGCCTCGCACAATTGGATATTTTCCCCTCTTTAATACCATATGCGTTTCGTCACATTTTTTACACTAATTTTTCAGTAAAAATGTTATATCTTTGTTAAAACACAAGATTAAGCAATGAAATTTACCATATAAGTGTATTTTTGTACAAGGAATCAGAATATGCCACTGAAAATCTCCAGAAATTAATGGTTTCCAAGTAATCTGCACTAAGTGCACATAAATATGCTGCAATACCTTAAAAATACCATGAATCCATTAAAAGAAAGAAGTTAGAAAACTCAAAGTTGAATTGTAATACATTTTATGTACAAGAAACTAAAATCTAATACTAGGACTGTTTAAAAATGAATATATTGCAAGATTTCTTTGGCATTATTGTAGATTTACACCTTCTGCTAACGCACCCCCTTACCTCTCCAAAATATGAGATTCTACTTTTTTTATTTAGGCAATTACATGTTAGCACCCTGAAAAACTTGGCAGAAAGAAAGAAACAAAAACAATTATTTTAGAATTTAAAGTGGGGATCAGTTTCACATAAAATAATCCCCCATTTCAAGGCCATTCTAGCGTTTTAGGACAATTAATTATTTTTTCTATGGGAGATAAATCCTGTGCGTTTTTCTTGTTTTGTTTTTTTCTTTTTTTTTAGACGATTATAAGGGTTTTTGTGGGAGGAGGGGGGCTTACCACTTGAACTTCAGGTTAGTGGTAGGGCTAGGGGCAATTAAGTGTGAACACCCTGAAAACTTAGCAGAAAGAAAAAAAAACAATTCATTTAGAATTTCGAGTGGGGGATTAGTTTCACATATATTTAATGCAGAATAATTCACCATTTCCGGGCCATTCTAGCGTTTTAGGGCATTAATCAATTTTTTTCTATGGCAAATAAATCCTGTGCGTTTTTTTTTATGGGCGTCTGCTTTTTTTTGCTTTTTTTTAGATGATTATGTGTGGTTTTAATGGGCTTTTTTGTAGGATTAGGGCTTCTACTCGGACTTAGGGTTAGTGATAAGGTTAAGGAAGGGGTTTTGTTTTGGATGGAGGTTGCCATTCGGACTTAGTGTTAGGGTTAAGGGAGTTTTTTAGGAGTGGCTTGCCACTCATATTTAAGGTTAATGGTACGATACGTTCAAGATGGCATTTTTAGGAGGTGGGCTTGTTAGTCGTACCTAGAGTTAATGGTAGAGTAATTATTTATTTTATAAATTTCACTAAAAGGCAAGAATGGCCGGGAAATCGGAGATCATTTTACATTAAATTTATATGCGAAACTGATCCCCCACTCTAAATTCTAAACTATTTTTTGTTGTTTTGTTTTTTCTTTTTTTCGCCAAGACTTTAAGACGTAATCGCCTAAAAAAGTAGAATCTTAATTTTTTTTTTAAATTGGCGACTAGAAATTCATTACTACTAGAAGTTCGAAAGTTGAGTGAAAACAGTATTTTTTAAAGTATTTTTTATAAAAGAACCAAATAGGATTAACTTTTTTAAGCACAAAAAGTATTTTTATCTTACTTTTAAAGAAGTTTATAAACGAATTTTACAACACTTTACAAGACGCTGCTGCTGATTGATTGTTATATCAGCAATACTAGCAGCCATTGTTGACTTTCGCTCAAAAAAAGGACAATATTTTTTAGGATAAGATAATTTAAAATTACTATTACCGAAAGACAAAACAACGTACAATTATAATTTTAATGCATAAAAAAAGATGAAAGATTAATTTATTTACTAGTTGGGTACGAAAAATGTAACAACATTTTCTATATTCATATTTTAAAATGTTTAAAATTCGTTCTAGAATGAAAATAAACAAAAATCGTATCGTGTTTATAGCATGTTCAATCTGTCCTCTTACTAATATAACATTTTTTGGTAATATTCAATTTTATTCAAATCGGAAAATCTTTTCAACCGTGTTTCCTTGTATATGGTGGCTTACTGTAGTAAAAACACAATACCGAACGGTTACGGTTTTTTAAAAAAAAACCGATTCGGTATGGAGACAAAACCGAAATACCGCGGTTTTTCGGTAAAACCGCGGTTTTTCGGTAAAACCGCCCATCTCTACATAAAATTGAGATCAAATGTGTCAAAATTCTTTATTTTTCAATTTGCCATTTTAAAAAAAAGGAAAAGTATCTAAAGAATTATGCTTATAAAAAGCAAATATTTTTTATCAATATTTCAGATAAGCCAGATTCTGACATGTTTCATTCAATTTGCTAAGTAAAACTTTATTCTAAAATTCAAATAGCCATTCTATTAAAAATGACTGCGAGAAATTTTTTTTTTCAAACAAGTCAATCAATCAATCAATGAAAATAAACATTTTTGTATTACAAAATATTTAAACAATGACATTTATTTTGATCTCTTCTCAGATATTGTTTAGTGGAATTTCATTTTTGGTTTAATTAAGTTAATTTTTGTTAAAAAATATTTTTGTATGGGTTGTCCAAAAGAGAAGTTGTCTGATGGGGGTTTACGTAAAAACTATTAGGGTTTAGAAATTTTTTTTTTTTTAATAAGTTGCAATAATAAAAATGGTCAAACTTGAAAATGTTCTGCTCTGAACAGAAATTGAACTCCCAGCCTTTAGATTACGAGTCTTTTAGGTTCAATAAACCTCTCCCCCCTCGTCGTCGTCGTCTCCTGTTACATTATGTTAGATGGTGATTAGAAAGATGCATATACATACGTCACATCATTATGGTTCCTGATAACTTACCAAGTAAAACAAGTCCTGCTCTGTTTTCCACTTATTTTAATTTAATCATAGAAAAATTTATTTTTTTAGTAATAAAATCTTTGTTAATACTGTTATTGTCTACCTTTGTCATGCAGTAAACATTTGTGCACGTAAAAATGCTGAACCACAAAATCTTTTCAGATTGAAATTCACACAGTAGAAACTTGTATAGTAAATGACGCGAGAAAAGGCCAGAGAGAAGATTCAGAGTCCTATCTTTTTTAGCTAAAAACAAACACGGACTAACATTAGTAACATTATTGAATAATACTTCTGAAATATATTGTTTGGCAAAAGTAATTAAAATTTGACCACTTGACTGATAGATTGGAACTTTCACTGAACTCCTTTCACAATACTTGACATGCTTAGCTTTCTTTCTCGAGACACCTTTTTACAAGGAATTAAGCAAATAACTTTCATCTTGTTACAATTGAATTTGAGGACAAGCAGTAGATTGGAGAAGTTCAATGATGAATATACATATGCAGGGTGAGAAAATGTTGTTTGAGTAGTATAGAAGTGAAGAGAAATAAGAGAACCGAAATGTCGAGCTCATCTGAATCAAATTGCCAACCAACTCTCTGCAAATTGTTTGACAATTTCATCAAGATTTTTTCCTTTCCAGCCAATTGATCACAAACTGAGAAAGAACTTTTTATTTCAGGACAAGTCTGACGACAAATAAAGAAAATATATCTTAGAAATCGGCGTTAAATGTGTACTTTCTTGCAAAAAACTTAACATCTATAAAGATGGGACATCCCTGATTGTGTTGTCTAGTCAAGTTTTACAACACCCACCCCACCTCCATTTTACTTTTCTCAAAATAGATTTCTAATATCTTAAACCTGATCAAACTTCAGATTCAGTGTAGCCTCCGACCTTGTCAAAACAATACTATAAAAAACACCAGAGACTAATTTAGTAAGGGAGTGGGGGTAAATATTTTAATTCTTACTGGTAGTTGTTCAAAAAACAATACTGAAACTAGATCAAACAGCCAATCAGCTGCTGATGACTTATTTATTTCTATTATATGGAACCAGTTTACAAAGAGTGGGAGGAAGAGTGTTAGGTGGGTGGGGGAGTGTTTACAAGTAAAAAAAAAAAAAAAAAAAGTAAAAAAAGATGTTACAGTTTTTTGTTTTATTTTTGTTTTTTTTTGTTTTTTTCTTTAAAGCTCTATATTGTTATTCATGCCCCTGGACAATGCTCGGTAACCCCGTTGATATTATAGAATTCTTGTACTCCTACATGTAAACAATAAAAAAAAAATTATTCGTTTCTTGAGGTAGTGCTATTTTAGACAATACAAACCAGTCATCTTTGTTGGATAAATGGTTTAAAATAATTTTGATTAATAAAAGAAAACTGAACGCACCATCTTTCATAAATTCCCAGCTCTTCCAAATCGATCCGACACATACAATATGAAGACCTCCATTGCAAGTGACCAATTCCTGAATAAAAGCAAAAAGTGAGTCTTTACAATAGGAAAACTACGTTAAACAGTCAATCAGCTGCTGGGTTTTACATAAAAATTAGAGGCTAACAAATGGTTGGTGAAGGTTGTTCAAGCAATGTAAAGAGAAGGAGAAATACTCAGTCATGTTAGGATTAACAGCACATTTAGTGACAGCTTTAATGTTAAAGTAGAAGTACATAAGGTTTCTGTAGTGAATCCGTTGCTTTTCATTTGTGTCTTGGAAGCATTTTCCAGAGAGTTCTGTATGGGTTGTCCAGAAGAGATGCTGTATGCTGATGATTTAGTACTTGACTCTGAAACAATGGAAAACCTACTTTTTAAGTTAAAGACCTGAAGGAATGGTATGGAAAGTAAAGGTCTGAGAGTGAATGTTACCAAGAACAAAGTGATGATCAGTGGTTGTAGTGTTGGAAAGTTCTCCTGCTCAGTTTGTGGAAAGAGTCAGGTGCAATTTTTTGTGGTATATAAGAAGTGCAGTGGAATTACTGGTAGGTTGAGAGAGGATAACCAGTTTGTGTGCAAGAAGTGTAATACAATCAGAATCCAGATGTGGAGAAAGTATATTTGGATGGCAAAGCAGTTTTATTACCTTTGTGATACCATTAGTGTTTGCAGGAGTTAGAAAGTGACTGACGTAAGTTCAGGGAACTTCTGCCATTATTAACCAGAAGAACATTACCACTGTTGCCCAAGGGAAGAGTCTATTAGGTGGGTGTACGCACTGTAACGCTGGAAAGAAAGTAAGCTACTTCTACTGTGGCAGAAAATTTCTGTCCCATCGCCACAATGTTGCATCATTGTGCCTATTTTACAAGTACTTCAATGGATTGTGCTCCGATGAAATTGCTGCACTAGTGCCCCCTCAATGTAAATACCGACAATCAGCTAAATCCCATCCATTCACTGTGGAAGTCACCAGATGCCGGAGAGCCGTATACTCCAATAGCTTCTTTCCTCGTGCTGCCGGCCTCTGGAACTCCCTCCCTGCTATCTGTTTCCCCTGACTGTACCGACATGCACAGCTCCCAACTTAGGATGATCCCCAATACTTACATATTAATCATTAGCCCTTACGTCTACAGTGGTGACATGCCTTGTTTGGAGTGAACTATGTTAAAATAAAAAGATAATCTGGACTTGTGGCCTTACTTGGGATGTGAATTCTTTGGTGCAGCACTGACTGAGTCAGGCGACACTTTTGGACTGGCACAACATGTGGGACGATCGCAGCCAGTTTAGAATTAACCCTGATGATGTACAATCCTTAGTCCTTGTAAACTCCCCAGATATTGTAGCACTAAGCAAAATTAATCTAAACTCTTCAACCTCCTCCAATTGTTTTGCTATACCAGGATACCTCCCACTCTGCCGTAAACGCATGCACGGTCTATATCTGCGAATTTAGTCAAGAATCAGAAGATCAGGCCTACATGTGCTTTAGGTTAATCTTACAACACAGCGTTAGTATTTCCTCTACCGTTCTCTCTCGACCCAGGATTGTACCCTACTGAACTATGTCTCAAATAGTATAGACACAGCACTAATATATATATATATATATGGAAAGGCATGAAGCCATTTGATGTAAAAAAGCTAACAAGATGAAAGATGATTATCGCAAAGACAGATGCCTTAGTCTTGAAAAGACCACGGCGCAATAGTTAGGAGTAAAACAGTCAGCAGGAAGAGAGTTCCACAAGCCTGCAGTTCTTGAAAAGAAGCTATTGGAATAGGAAGCTGTAATACGATGAGTAATCAAAACAACGAATATATGGTGACCACGAGACCAATGAGTCAAACGAGCTCAAACAAAGGAAGCAGGGAATAGATAAGACAATTCTGAAGAACACATACCATAATAGTATTTATAGAAAAGACAGACTAGCAACATCACGTCTGTGAGAAAGAGGGTGCAGAGAAGAACGGGTGGAGCCAATGAAATTATAGATACATTTCTGCACCTTATCAAGAATCCTCAAATGGGACAGAGATTCACCAGCCCAAATATGACAACAGTACTCCATACATAGTCTGATTGTGGATTTGTAGAGATAGAGAATAGCCTCCGGTGTGAGAAAGTATTTGGAGCGATAGAGAGATCCGACTTTACGAGAAGCAAAAAGAGCAATGAATCTAATGTATGAACTCCAAGAAAGATTTGATGAGAATGAAAGACCAAGACGTTTCAGAGTCGATTTCTCCAAGCGCAAAGCCACCCATGAGAACCTCAGGAAGAAAAGGAAAATGCCTACGATCGAAAGACGTGCTGAGTCTTAACTGGATTAAATGAAACAAGCTATTTTGTACACCAATTCACAACCGAATCCAGATCAACTTCTAGATCAGCTGCATATTTCAACTGATCCCAGGGAGATGGGTGAGAAGCATCACCAGAATAGAGTGGTATCATCAGCATAGATGTTTATTTTCTGAATAATATTCTCAGGAAGATCATTGATATATACTGAGGAACACCAGCATTAATAGGAAAAGAGAATAAAGAGACACCATCCAGAGTTACTTGCAACCTTCGATCAGAAAGAAAATGCCTAAGACCAGAATGCCAAACTCTGTCGAATGCCTTTGAAATTTCAAGAGCAATTGCCCTACCCTCTCCCGAATTATCTATAAACCGATAGATCCGCTCAGTTACAACAGTTAAAAAATCAGCAGTTGAACGAAAACCACGAAAACCATACTAAAGAGGCCCAGACTTTTCAGAAAATGAACAAGCTTACTGTTGACCAACCTTTCAAAAACTTTGCTAATAACAGAGAGGAGACTAACAGGACAATACTTAGTTGAGTCAGACCGATCACCAGCATTTTTTTAAGATAGGGACAACAGAGGACTCTTTCCAACAAAATAGAGAAACAGGATTGAATAATTTCAAAAGGATAAAAGAAAGTTGAGGAGCACAACGTTTGAGAACAACAACAGGAATTGAATCAGGACCGGAAGCCTTAGACTGGTCAAGATCAGAAAGAACCCTAGCAATCATCTTCAGAGTGATAATGACAAAGTCAAGAGACTGATCAGTTTTCAAAAGAAAATCAGGAAGAACAGCACCAGAATCATCAAGAGAAGAATTGCTAGCAAAAAGATGAGCATTTGGGAACTTTACATCAAGTATTTGATAAGATGCTGGCAGACAACATCATCCATTTCTGACAGCCCGTATGCATCACCATTGCATTTTGTACCAAAGTCTGATGGTGAATTTAGGATCTGTGTGGACTACTGGAAGCTTAAAGCATCTACTGTGCCCGACTGGTATCCATGACTTTGCCTCAGATCTGCAAGGGGCACACATCTTTTCTTCGAAGATCGACCTGACTAAGGCATACTACCAGGTCTCAGTTGCCCGCGAGGACATATCAAACTCAACGGTCACAACCCTCTTCGGATTATTTTTTTTTTTTTTATTTAAATATTTTTTTTTTATTTAAATTTTTTTTTTTTTTATTTAAATATTTTTTTTTTTATTTAAATATATTTTTTAACATAGTTCACCTCAAACAAGGCAAGTTGCCACTGTAGATGTAGTGAGGGTTAAAGTTTGGGGGGGGGGGGGGGGGGTCATCCTAAATTAAGAGCTGTGCAGCAAGATGCTTGTTCACATTAGTTTTAAATGTCTGCATGTCGGGAAACGCGGAGCAGGGAGAGAGTTCCAAAGGACGAGGAAAGAAGCTATTGGAGTAGAAGGCTCTCCAGCATCTGAATGGATGGGATTTAGCTGATTGGCGGGTTGGTCGAGTGTATTTATGTTGAGGGGGCACTAGAGCAGCAAGTTCATCAGAACACATTCCATTAAAGAACTTTGTAAAACAAGCACAAAGATGCAACATTGTGGCGATGGCACAGAAGTTTTCTGGCACGGTAGAGGTAGCTTACTTTCTGGTAGCAGCCTTGGCAATGTCTATGGATTTGTTCCAATTCATGGTATGAGGAGTTTGAACATTGGACTCTCAAGAAGGATGTTATTTGTCATGGCAATCGGTGGTTGAAAAGGTTTCTTGTAGTTGTTGAAGGAAAGGAACTTTGTCGTAGCAGCATTAAATGTTACCATCCATTTATAATCCCATTCCACTACAGACTGGAGGTCACTTTCTAAGGATTCAACCATTGCCGTGGATATGTGTGTGTGTGTCCGTTTTGCCCACATGATGAGAGTAGAGCATGGTGTCGTTAGCAAATATACCCATCTCAAACGCAATGTTATCATTATGAAAATCAGGAACAATAAAGGTCCAAGGATTGATCCCTAGCGTACACCTGCATTTATGACATGTTGTTTGGATGAACGGCCATTGAGGACAACCTGGATCTTTCCTTTGGTTAGGAAGGATCTAATTATATTAAATATTCGTCCAGTTATTACTGGACGAATATGAATACATTTTTATGAGAAGACCTTTATGCCAGACCTTGTCAAAGGTTTTGGATATATCAAGTACTACCGCCCTAGCATCATCTGCCTTGTCCAGTGTATGGTATATGCATTCGGAGATGACCGTTAGAGTATCTGCAGTAGACTGTGATTGCCTAAATCCATACTGATTGTCAGAAAGAAGTTTAGCATTAACGAGGTGACGGACTATCGCTAGATTGATTAAAGATTCAAAGATTTTTTGCAGAGAGCAAGAGTAGACTGATGGGGCAATAATTCTGAGGGTCAGTTCTTTCTCCTGAATTCTTGAAGACTGGTACCACAGATGCAATTTTCCAGCTATCAGGGAAGTAAGATTCGGCAAGGAAGTTGGAGAGGACAGGGGCTAGTTCCGCAGAGCATTTCTTTATTACTATTACTTGTATAAGATCAGGCCTATATGCTTTGGAGGTGTTAAGGTTTTTATGATATCCCAGACATGAGATCGGGTGATGACAAGGTCATCAAGTGTGGCTTCAGTCTGCAATGGGAAATTTAGGAGGGAGTCGTTTTCGGAGTCCAAAGTGGAGTTTACGGCGAAACGCTGGGCAAGTAGTTCAGCCTTATCAGTTGCCGTGCATTGTAGTTGGATAGTAGGGGAATTGTTGATTGCCCATTGTTCATCACACGATTGAAGATTTTCCAGAAATCGTGAGTACTTAGTTTCTGCAACTGAATGCGTTTTCTGATCATCTCTGTATACCTCCTCTTTGCTTCACCTATCACTATATTACAATTTTTTCTTGACGCTATAAATTTCTGTCTATTTGTAGTTGGCAGCCAAATTGTCAAAATGTTTGCTGCCTCTGAGCAATAGCAGCTGCACATTTCGAGATGAACCATTGTAGAGAGTGGGGCTTGCTGTAGAATTTTGCATGCCTACTTTGACTCCATGGGGCATCTCTGATGGAATCAAAATCAGCCTGCTTGTAGTATCTCGTCATTTTGAGCAACGGTTCATCAGCTTTGGGACGAGATTTTAGGGTGATATCAATCATTACCACAAGGTGATCAGTGTTCCCGAGCGGGCTTTGGGCATTCATTGCACAAGCCTCGGACAGTGAGTTCAAGAACAGGTCGAGAAGTGAGGCTTGCTGGTCCACTCAATCAGGGAGGAGGGTCGAGAAAGTGGCAGTCTATGAGAGGGAGTGTGCTATGGAGAAACTATACGTGGAGTTACCAGCTGCGTCTGTACAGCTGGAGAATCCAAGCCAGTCACGGTGATGTGAATTAAAATCCCTAAATACATGTATTTGGGTACTTGAGTCAAGTGAGAGTGCTATATCTATGCTTTCAGAGACAAAGTTAAGCAGGGTACAGTTCTGGGTCGAAGGAGAACAGTATAAGAAATATAAGTAACTAACACTGTGTTGTAAGGTTAATCTAAAGCACATGTAGGCTTGATCATCTGATTCTAGCCTATGTTCTCTAGTGTTCCGAACATAAACTCCTAGCCCATGCATATGTTTGTCAGAGTCTTTACAGTAGAGTGGGAGGTATTCAGCCATGCCAAAATGGTGTAAAGAGATTGAATATTGTAGGTTTGTTTCACTTAGTGTTAGGTTTCTACGTCATTGATGTTGGTTCTAAGCCCCCGGATATTTGTGAATGCTAGCCTCAACGGCGGAGGCGGAGATGTTTTGTGGTGGGTGTCTGGTTTAGGTTTGTTTCTTTTTTTTGTATTGTCATTTTGGTTTTAGATAGAGTGGAGAGGGCAAAGTGGATGCTTGTTTGGTGCTAATAAGTTTACACAACCAGACCATTTAGTCGAGACTTGGGAAAGCCCACCATGGATAACTGTAAGGTCACTTTCTATGCATGAAATGGCTCGTACAGTTACCCACGATATTATACAACTGTTGATAGAGCAGCTGCTCTTAGTGCTACCTAAGAGTTTGGGCTCCTGTACTACCAGTCGGAAACAGCAACCAGACAAGTCAGAACAAGAGCAGTCAAGTGACAAAGTGAGACTTAGTGACAAAAAATTTTCCCCAAGTTTCTCAGATAGAGAGAAAGAGAGACAGCGTTCATTGTCAGGAAACAAGGCCAAGCACTAGGTGTATTTGGTG
>OY744533.1:39405986-39418486 GCA_963556195.1 Sepiola atlantica
CGTCCGTGTGCTGTACTTATAAACCGACCACAACGTCCTGTCGGTCAGTTCAGATAGCAGGTTGCTACCTAAACTAGCAGTTTTTTTTTTAACTTTACCGGTTTGCTTTCATCGAAAACAATTCCGTTGACTTTATATACTAACATAATTTCGAATCGAAATGAATCATTATGATTGTAACGAGGAGCCAGTTCGTGTTTCCTCAGTGGGGAGGAAATGGGGTATCAACAAAGAAAATCATAAACGAGAACAAACAAAGAAATTGCGACATTCTGGTGACCGTAAAATGCCAGCTATTTCTTGTTTTCACACCAAACATACTTCCAAATCCTGCCACGCTGATCAGCTAACTACTGAAGATCTTCTTAAAAACTGAGTTTTTTTACTTGCAAAAAAACAAGATTGAACAGACAATACACTCTTGGATCTGATAAAGGTTAAGCAAGTAAAGCGCCGCCGTCTTAAAGTTAACAATGTAGATACTAAGAAGAACCGAGATGTCACAAACGAGTACACTTTATTAACTAAGAATCACCCAACGACGATTCAAGTTTGTAAAGCCATGTTTTGTTCAGTTTTAGGTAAGTGTCCATTTTGTTTATAATATGTATAATATTTTGTAAAATTTGACCCATCGTATTTTACTGAGAAATATAAATTATATCATACTGTTGTAAACGATGCCATGTAAACTTTTTGAAAATATATCCGGGAAAAAACAGAATTATAAAACAACAATATTCTAAACTGTAGATTTAGGGATAATTCTCCTATATAATTTTCACGTAAACAATTATTTGTTTTTCTGTTTACATGTAATCACCTAAGAACTAAAATATACACTTTATTTTTGTAACATTACACAATATTTAAATGTATATTTCTATTTTTTAATATTTTTCTACAATCAAAATTAAATTATTGATTTAAAATCAAAAGAATTAAGTGAAAATACTGAATTTTGCAAATCAAGTTTAACTGTTTAATTCAATGTAAACACACGTGTTTTTTCTAAATTGTTAATAGTATTGTTATTATTTTAATTTCTATTCACTGTGATTCTCACATCAATCAGTATCCGCGATACCTCGCTGATAACAATATATTATTATTTTCATGTTATTACTTTTTTTATTATTGAATTGATGAGATAACGAGAGGCTAATTAATTAAATGTTTGGTTTTAGGTGTTGGCAAAGATCGAGTTAGTCGTGTTGCGTCTTACTATGCAACAAATGCTGCAACAAGACCGGAACATGTGGTGTTCGAAATGCTGAGCCGAAAGAGACAAACCGACAGATCATAATAGATTATATTCAAAGTTTTACATGCCGTGCAAGCCAGAAATACCTCCCAAATGATCTGAGTATTAAAAAAATGTACAAACTTTTCAGAGGAAATAGCAGTGTCAGCTATTCCCTCTATTATTCAATATTTACACACAATTTAAATTTGGGATTTGGACACCCAGCAACTGACACATGTTCTACCTGTACAAAGTGCTGTTCGGAGATAAGAAACAGCAATTTAACAGTTGAACAAAAACGAATGAAATCGGATTCATTTAGTTTGCATCGAAGACGTTGGAAGAAGGTGCAGTAAATGATGTAAAATTTAGTGCTCCCTAAAACCTCCATTGGTAAAGCATTTTATTCCAGGCAATTGTACATGTATGTATTTGGTGTTGTTGTCCACCATGGAAAAGGGAGTGCGCAGGAAAGACTGACATTCATTTGTACACATGGATGGAACACGAAAACAGAAAGGACAGCAATATGATCTCCTCAGCTCTTGACAATTGCTTTCGTTCTCATTTGAATGGCCCTATTGCTCTCTTGGTAAGCTGAACTTATTCAGTGATTCATGTTTTGGACAAAATAAAAATATGGCTGTCCTATCAATGTTGTTCACTTTACGAGAACACTTTTCAAATTTAAAAATACAGTATGTTTTCCCAACTAGAAGACATAGCTTTCTTCCAGCAGATTGGGTATTCGGTCGAATACAGCGACATATTAAGAAAAGGGACACTATTCTTATGCTGGGTGAATATTATGATATTTTAAAGGAACGTGGGAATGTTCATATTTATGGAAAACATTGGAAGGCTTATGATATCAAAAATTCAGCTCATTCTATTGTGAAATCACAGAGACAATTTAAGCTGAGTGACGCAAGAATGTTAGAAATAACAAACAATAAACTTGCGATTAAACAATATTACAATGGTGAATACCAATACCATAATATCTTAAAGCGAGGAAAACGTTGGGCACACTTAAAACCAAACGAACTGGCCAAGGCAAGCACGATTAAAAAAGAAAAGAAAAAAGATATCCTTGTATTATTAAATGAAATAGGTGTAAATGACAGTACACATGACTTCTACACTGATGCACTCTCACATAGTAATGACGTCAATATTGATACTGATGAAGAGTGACATGAATTTTATGAAGCAAATATTAATTATTTTTTAGAATAAAGAAATTTTGAATTGAAATTATTTCATTTTATATTATTTATTTGTAAATATTCTCAGAGGTACCATCAGAATTTCCTAAATGAAACAAAAGCTATGTAATGTGGCGAAGAGAGATTAAAATCACATTTAAGAACAGTCCAAATGAAAAGATCATCTGAAAAATCTACATTTTTCTCAATTTTCGTGGTTTGAACATAGAGATAATATTTGAATGGGATATGTGGTAGTACCCCTACATTAAACATCTGATGATACCTCTGCATAGGCCTACACTTTCTTATGACAATTCTCTTCTTTTTTTTTTGTAAATATGTTGTTTTATTCTAAGTTGAAACCTAGTTTATACAGATATAATAGATGTATCGGATTTTGAAAAATAATAACGCTTTCAATTAAAATAAGCTTTTACAGTAATATTCAAGATTTTTAATTTTCGCCTTCTTATGATCAAATTATGACATATTAATGTTTCAAAAAGAAAAAAGTGAGTTTTATCCAACAATTCTTGCGCTATACAAAAACATCATTTTCCCAGTTTAAAGAACATGGATTTATCGTGTTTTGCACGCGAACTCTTCATATATATAACATACATATATAACATATACATATATATATATATATATATATATATATATATATATACATATATATATACATACATATATATATACATATATCTATACATACATATATATATACATATATAACATAACATATATATATACATATATATAATATACATATATAACATATATATATATATATATATATATATATAATATATACATATGAAACATATAATATATACATATATAACATATATATATATAATATATACATATATAACATATATAACATATATATAATATATACATATATAACATATATATATAATATATACATATTTAACATATATATATAATATATACATATATATGTAATATATACATATATATATAATATATATATATATATATAATATATACATATTTAACATATATATATATATATATAATATATACATATTTAACATATATATATAATATATACATATATAACATATATATATATAATATATACATATTTAACATATATATATATATATAATATATACATATTTAACATATATATATATAATATATACATATTTAACATATATATATAATATATACATATTTAACATATATATATAATATATACATATTTAACATATATATATATATAATATATACATATATGACATATATATAATATATACATATATGACATATATATATATAATATATACATATATGACATATATATATATAATATATACATATATGACATATATATATATAATATATACATATATGACATATATATATATAATATACATATATGACATATATACATATAATATAAATATATGACATATATATATATAATATACATATATGACATATATATATATAATATACATATATAACATATATATATATAATATATCTATTAATAATGGAGTTAATGTATCTGTCTGTCTGTCTGTCTGAAGCCGAAACTCCAGTATGACTATTTTACTGAAATTAATCTTTTTGAAATTCTTTATATACTGTCACTAAAAGTCGCTTAGACACCAGATGGGTTTTGCTATTAACATAACTCATTTTTTTAAACCTTCAATTAAATTAATATTTACAAATATACACTTATAACTGCTGTTATCAAATTTACATATGTATTTATGTGAAACAGTGGTTTCAGCGACGGAGTCTGCACCCCGGGGTGCACTGGAATGCATCGGGGAGATCAGGCCCCGCGTAGAGACAAGTGGAAGTCTGGGAGCTAGTACATATTTTTGACTGACCAGACCTTAATCGCCGTTGGCGCCAAAAAGTCTGAAATTGGTTCTCGTGTTGACGTGGCGATCGAGCCCGCCCGAGAAATGACAATTTCCATGTGTCTGGCGGGCCCCGTTAATCGTAAATACTGGGGGAGACATCAACAGGGAAAAGCAAGCGTGCCAGGCTCTATGTGTGCGGGCGCGGGCGGCGGAGATAGGATCGCCGATCGGGCTGTCACTTTTGATTGTGGCCAGAGCCTCCTCTTCCCGATGATTGTTTGATCTAGATAACGTCGGAGGGAGGCGAACCAGAACACCCCAATTGTCGTACCACCCGACGAGAGGGGTGGGGACACAGAAAAAGGGATGGGGGAAAGAAAGAGAGTAAGTCAGCATCGCGCGTACCACACGACGAGGAGAGAGAGAGAGAGTATGAGTTATACGCTTTTCGTCTTTGTTATTTGACGCGAAAATGCGATCACAAAAGAGTTAGACCCGAGATCTTGGCCGAGCTGGTCGGATCCCGAGGGAGCCGTTGCCCCGGGGCCCCACCATCGTTTTCCAACAGAGATTAATGTCTCAATTAATACCAACAGCCGTAAGAGTCCACACCCACCGTTTTGAGTAGACAAGTTATATCTCGATTAAGGATTAACACTCGTAAAGGGAGTTTCACACACACACGGTTCTCCAAACATAGATTAAGTTACAACTTATTTAACAACTGGGAAATCGTAAATAGAGATTCACGCACACGGAGAGATACAATAGTTAGTAAGGAAGCCATTATCGAAGAATAGACTTTGGGTTAAAAACCCACCGTTCATTTTTATTAAATAATTATTGTTGTGAAAAGACCTAGCCGTTTGTCGAGTTATTCTATCGTGAATTGTCCTGCTAGGTAATCTTGCCTTCACAGAATCACGAAGTCGTCATTCATCTGACCCGGGGGAGATTCGAGCCATCTTTCTTTTTACAGCCACTACAGACGAAATCACGAGCCAAAGAAAAGGTGTTCACAGTCAGGAAGGATTCCTGCGCCGATCGGTTTCATTACATTAGCACGTTATAAATGGTGCCGCGACCTAGGATCATGGTACTGCGAGGAGTGCCTGGCAACCTCGGGAGAAGAAAAGAACAAAGCCAACCACGGCCACAAAGAAAACAATTTTTTTTTTCCGGCAAAACACCTTGGAAAAAGAAAAAATAGACAGACAAATTTTAAAAAAAACCCACGGGCACAACGGACGATTTTTTTTTTACCGGCAGAGAGAAAAGTTTGACGGACATCGACACCCGTGTTTGAAAAAAAAAAAGAAAGATAGAAAAAGAAAAAGAAAAGAGAGAAACAGTTTAACGGGCATGTACACCCGTGGTTGAAAAAGAGAATAAAAAAAAGGAGGAGGGAAAAGAAAAGAGAGAAACAGTTTGACGGACATCGACACCCGTGTTTGAAAAAAGAGAGATAGAAAAAGAGAATAGGAAAAGAAAAGAGAGAAACAGTTTAACGGGCATGTACACCCGTGTTTGAAAAAAAAAGAGAAAGATAGAAAAAGAGATAGACTGAAAGAAAAAACGTTTTTTAGACTTTGAGATCGGTCTGGGACCGCGAACTTTTAGTCAATTGATTGAAAGGCCCAGACGGACTCGAAAAATAATAAACCAACCCAGAGACGAAAGACCACAGGAGCAGCAGAGGAGAGGGGTAAGTGACTCGTTGATTTCTCTTGTTCGCTTGCTCGGTTGTCGGTGTATCGATTGTTGTCCAAACTTTGCACACAGTTTGGGTAGTTCTGTTGTTAGGGGTGGTAAGCTAGAACGCAAAGGGAATGGGTTCGGAGGAAGACCTAGTAAATAGTGTAACAGGTATAGGGAGAGAAGAGACTAGAAAGATAGAAAGTCCGATAGGAGGGATACGAATACCCCCCCACAGAGGGGATCCCGTCGGTTTAATGGAGTGGTTAGCAGTAATTCAGAAGAAGAGGGTGATTTATGGACTAGAAGATTTAGAGATGGTGCTGCTCGCTCTAGAGGGAGCGAGGGGCCCAGTGTCGAGATTCATTGAGGGGAGGTATGTAGAGAACCCGGGGATCACTTGGACGGAGCTCAGAGAGCAGCTAGTGAGGCAATACGCCAGCGAGCGAACCGCGATTGAGGCCGTACGCGAGTTGACCCGGCTAAGGTTAAGTAATGGCGAGGAAAGGCCTGGGAGAAGGAAAACGGTGGGGGCAGGGCGAGTCCGGGGCCCCGAATGGAGAGAGGGGGCGGAGAGGATCGGGAGGCAGACTCCGATCCTAGAAGGAAGGCATGGGACCTTCAAAATGAGTACGATAGGCCCGCACCGGCCAGGCAGGTATCAGTCCGCTGGACCTGCAGGGGTGAGGGGCATAGAGCAGCAGAGTGTCCCACAAATTATGGGCGCCCACGCGGCTCGGTCAGACCGAACTGGACTAGGTGTGGTCGGTTCGGACATGAGAGTCGGTGGTGCACAGCAGCATAGATCGGAGGTGAGGAATTAGGATTCCGAACCTTAGTGTGCCACCTGACGCTAGGGTAAAGAACCAGGGAAGCGCCCAGAGGCCACCCCACAGAGTATAAAAAGCAGGGTGGCCCCCAGAATGATAAGTTTGGTGAAAGATAGCGAAAGTAGAATGGGAAGAAGACGGGCTTGGGTTTTGTTCGCCGGTTTATGAGAAACCGCAAGAAGCAATGAACCCCCCCGTAGAGAGAGATCGAATTAAACGCGACTGCTAGGTCGGTTGACGAGTCCAGCGAGTGGGAGGAGAGCGGCAAAATACCCCCCTACCCAGCTCCAGAAGAGACTGAGAGAAAATCGGTTAGCCAGAAAGGTAGAGGAATTACCTATGAAGTCACGGTAGAGGGGAGCAGAACGCCCCACCACAGAATAGTAGAAAAGCCAAGCCAAAGATAGTCAGGGACCTGGGGGAGAGGCCGAGGTTGTGCTGTGTCGCATTCGTTGGCTCCACCGCGCGCAGGGAGGGCCCCCATGCGTGTGCGGTGCTGGTGGTTGTGGCGCGGACAGTTGTCTTGGATGCCCCCCCCCCCCCGAGATAAACGGACATATAAGGATAGAAAGAGATGCATAACTGGGACCGATGGAGGGTCGTCGGGGTTAGATCCAAATGACCGATCACAAGTAGTAATATACCTGCAGCTGGATGGGCTGTTGCCGAACGACCAGGCAGATATATAGTGAGTTGTAAAAGCAAAAGAAAGTTGAAGTAATCGACAGATGTTCGAACCACCGTGAATATGACAGGTTGTGGTGCGCCTTACGAAAGGGCACAGAAGTAATGATAAGCGAAGAGAAGGATATGAGATCCTATCTAAGATAGATAGTGTTGATACAGACGAAGCAGAAGAAATCAGTGGCCCCCCGTTGCTGGGAGAGGCACTCGATGAGCAATTAGGGACAGTGTCGGGAAGCGATGAGAGAATGATTATGAAGAAATTGGAAGTTATAGGGAAGAACCAAAAGGGTTACTGTCGCATGCAGCCAGAGGAGGCGCATCGATATCGAATGTCACCGGGCCGAAGTGAGCCAAGAAGGTGTTAGTCTGAGAGAATTGTTTTTCCCAGAGAAGGGAACGAGGAGAATCCGGCCGAGGTGGCCGACGCAATGATAGTGACGGTATGCGAACCAGACAGGTCCGTACCAAGAGAATTTCAGTTGTTGATACTGACGAGTGAGTGCACAGGTGCACAGTTGGATATGCAATCGCTAAGACACTTGTCGCCGAATATAATCATCTCGGCAGATTAAAGCCGAATTACCAAATCGTTTGCGATTACCGGTCGACCCCATCGAACAGTTATGAAAGTATTATAATGTGTTAAAATGCGTTGCATAACCAGAAGGTAACAAGCTATTAGCTTTAGAGAGATTGAGGGTTCGATTAACCCCGTCAGGAAGGGAAAATTCACGTTAAAAGGTAGAACTAGACACGGGCACGATAGGGCTTGGTCGATGTTAGTGAGAATTGTGCACATAAATAATAGGGTTAGCTTTTGCAGAAAAGACAAAGGGCGCGAGAAAGACATAGGGAGAAATTGGACGGCGCGAGCACACCGACGGCCGAGTGCATGAGCGAGGGAGGGTTACCCTTGAGTACACTTCACCCAGATCGCGAGCGGGAGCAGGAATCCCTGCCCTGTCGGAAATCCAGGTGGATGACCAGTGAAGAAGTAGAGATTGATTCCGAGGAGAGGGTGATGGTGACGTAATTTGTAAGGGGCGTTGCGAGCTCCAATCTGTATTAACAAACTTTTAATTGCATGCATAATAATTCATTTTGTCACCTACCCACCTCCCAACACAGAAACCACAAAATGCATACGCACATACACACATACATACGTAGTCCTGATGTTTTAATAGACTGGAAAGAGAAAAAGAAGGACAGACCAAAAGAAAACAGAACAGAAAAAGAAAACTTTTGTTCCATTTTTTAGCTACAGTTTGTTTTAATTTTTGATTATTATTGTTTTGATTGTATTATCCGTTGTTCTCTCTGTGTGTGGGAAAGGTAACGGTCTGGGAGATGTCAATTGCAACCAAGTGACACGAAATAAGGGTGGACGGATGTGAAACAGTGATTTCATCCGACGTATCTGCCCCCTTTATGGCGCACCGATATGCATCGGAGAGATCAGCCCCCCACGTGGAGAAAGGTGACGGTCTGGGAGGTGTCAATTTCGACCAATTGACATGAAATAAGGATTGGGCGGATGTGAAACAGTGGTTTCAGCGACGGAGTCTGCACCCCGGGGTGCACTGGAATGCATCGGGGAGATCAGGCCCCGCGTAGAGACAAGTGGAAGTCTGGGAGCTAGTACATATTTTTGACTGACCAGACCTTAATCGCCGTTGGCGCCAAAAAGTCTGAAATTGGTTCTCGTGTTGACGTGGCGATCGAGCCCGCCCGAGAAATGACAATTTCCATGTGTCTGGCGGGCCCCGTTAATCGTAAATACTGGGGGAGACATCAACAGGGAAAAGCAAGCGTGCCAGGCTCTATGTGTGCGGGCGCGGGCGGCGGAGATAGGATCGCCGATCGGGCTGTCACTTTTGATTGTGGCCAGAGCCTCCTCTTCCCGATGATTGTTTGATCTAGATAACGTCGGAGGGAGGCGAACCAGAACACCCCAATTGTCGTACCACCCGACGAGAGGGGTGGGGACACAGAAAAAGGGATGGGGGAAAGAAAGAGAGTAAGTCAGCATCGCGCGTACCACACGACGAGAAGAGAGAGAGAGAGAGAGAGTATGAGTTATACGCTTTTCGTCTTTGTTATTTGACGCGAAAATGCGATCACAAAAGAGTTAGACCCGAGATCTCGGCCGAGCTGGTCGGATCCCGAGGGAGCCGTTGCCCCGGGGCCCCACCATCGTTTTCCAACAGAGATTAATGTCTCAATTAATACCAACAGCCGTAAGAGTCCACACCCACCGTTTTGAGTAGACAAGTTATATCTCGATTAAGGATTAACACTCGTAAAGGGAGTTTCACACACACACGGTTCTCCAAACATAGATTAAGTTACAACTTATTTAACAACTGGGAAATCGTAAATAGAGATTCACGCACACGGAGAGATACAATAGTTAGTAAGGAAGCCATTATCGAAGAATAGACTTTGGGTTAAAAACCCACCGTTCATTTTTATTAAATAATTATTGTTGTGAAAAGACCTAGCCGTTTGTCGAGTTATTCTATCGTGAATTGTCCTGCTAGGTAATCTTGCCTTCACAGAATCACGAAGTCGTCATTCATCTGACCCGGGGGAGATTCGAGCCATCTTTCTTTTTACAGCCACTACAGACGAAATCACGAGCCAAAGAAAAGGTGTTCACAGTCAGGAAGGATTCCTGCACCGGGACGGTTCTCATTACATTACATTTGATGATGCCGTCACGGCGTCACGAGGAAGAAGGAAGAGTAAGAGTGTGGGGTCCCATTATATTTATGTTATATTTACAATATTTTCCGATGAGGTTATATTAATAAACATTATTCATACAATTAATTACAGTCATTTTCATCATAATCGGCGTGTTTTCTAAACCATTTCAACGCGAGTACTGTTAAAATTGCAAAGTCATTGGGTGTTTAATAAGTGGCGTCCTCCCTCCCTCCGGTAATTAAATATGGCGATCTGATTAAGCAGCCGTGTGGCTTTTTAATCAGTAGTGTCCTCCCTCCCTCCGGTAATTATATATGGCGATCTGATTAAGCAGACGAGTTGCTTTTTAATCAGTAGTGTCCTCCCTCCCTCCGGTAATTATATATGGCGATTTGATTAAGCAGCCGATTGGCTTTTTAATCCATAGTGTCCTCCCTCCCTCCGGTAATTAAATATGGTGATCTGATTAAGCAGCCGATTGGCTTTTTAATCCATAGTGTCCTCCCTCCCTCCGGTAATTAAATATTGCGATCTGATTAAGCAGCCGATTGGCTTTTTAATCAGTAGTGTCCTCCCTCCCTCCGGTAATTAAATATGGCGATCTGATTAAGCAGCCCATTGGCTGTTTAATCAGTAGTGCCCTCCCTCCCTCCGGTAATTAAATATGGCGATCTGATTAAGTAGCCGATTGGCTGTTTAATCAGTGGTGCCCTCCCTCCCTCCGGTAATTAAATATGGCGATCTGATTAAGCAGCCTAATGGCTGTTTAATCAGTAGTGCCCTCCCCCCCTCCGGTAATTACATATGGCGATCTGATTAAGCAGCCGAGGACACTATGGATTAAAAAGCCAATCGGCTGTTTAATCAGTGGTGTCCTCCCTCCCTCCGGTAATTAAATATGGCGATCTGATTAAGCAGCCGACGTTAATCTGGCACGTTAAACATGTAAACAACAATGCTGGCAAACACCGTGCTCAGTTTTCCATTTTTAAAACCGTCCTAAGTTTGTTTATTCTTAGCCATTATGTTTTTAAACACAAATTTATTAAATCAAATTGTTTAATTAAAATAATAATTGATTTAAAAATTACTATATAAAAACGCGCGTGCGAAAGAACACACCCACACACAGTCTAGGTAAACTTTTTCTTTCTGAGAGTTAAAATTTTTTCCCTGTTTACTGTATTTGATTTCTTAATACTTTCATATCCAATATTATCATTTTTTCACGACCTCAACAGAATTTATGATTCCATGTTTTATTTATTAAAAAAAAGATGTGATTTTTTTTCTTTAATGTCAACAAAATAAACTAACACATTGTACTGGAAAACTATACAACTGATTGTAGAATCAAATTGTTTAATTAAAAAAAGGTACACACACACGCACACACACACGCACACACGCGCACGCGTTCACTGTATTTGATTTTTTGGTGCCTTTTCATTTTAGGACCCACGCTAACTTTGACCCCGTCGTTACAGTTAGGGTTAGGTTTGTTTTTTTCTCCTTTTTAATTAAAAATATTTACATGTATAGGAGGGGGGAAGACAAAAAAATTGGGGGAAGGCGGTCAAACATTTTTTTTTTTTTTTCTAAACTAAAAAATAGTCTAATGACTGGTAATATAAAAAAATTGAGGGGGGGTACAAAAAAAATTTACTTTCTTTTTAAACTACAAGTCTTTCTATTTATAGTCGAGGGTACAACAAAAATCGGGGTAGGGTCGAATTTTTTTTTTTCTTTATTTTCAACTAAAAATATTCTTGGTCATAAACACAGAAAATCAATGTCTAACCACCACAGAAATATGACTGGGGCTCCATTAGCTTACGCGTGAGCCTTCATTTCTGATGCGGCAGCCTAGCAAAAATATGCGACCGAAGGGAGCATATATTTGCTAGTATATATAATATACATATATGACATATATATATATAATATACATATATAACATATATATATATAATATACATATATGACATATATATATAATATACATATATAACATATATATATATAATATACATATATATATAATATACATATATAACATATATATATATAATATACATATATATATATAATATACATATATAACATATATATATATAATATACATATATCTATTAATAATGGAGTTTATGTATCTGTCTGTCTGTCTGTCTGTCTGAAGCCGAAACTCCAGTATGACTATTTTACTGAAACTAATCTTTTTGAAATTCTTTATATACTGTCATTAAACGCCGTTAAGACACCAGAT
>OY744533.1:39428486-39430986 GCA_963556195.1 Sepiola atlantica
ATATATATATATAACATATACATATATATATATAACATATACATATATATATATAACATATACATATATATATATAACATATACATATATATATATAACATATATATATATATACATAATATATACATATATAATATAATATATACATATATACATATATAATATATACATATATACATAATATATACATATATACATAATATATACATATATATATATACATATATATATATATGAAGGAGAATGGAAAGGAATTAGAGAAAGCAAAAGCCAAATCAAAATTCAATTCAAAAGTTCAAAGCAAGGTATATTCCGCAAAAAGGCAATTTATTCAAGTTAAATTTTCCTTAAGCCAGGCTTTTCAAAGATCAAAATCTTATCATCAGAGGAAGTCGCTGGGATAGATAAGTTGGCAATGGCCAAGATTTAAAATTTGAAAAATGAAATAAAATAAAAGTTGTAGGGAAAGAAACGTAGGGCAAAACTGTGCCAGGGTGCAAGCAAATGTCCGATTGCCAAAAAGTCCGGTGTCGAAGAGTCCAGCGGAGAGAATACGATGTAGATAGGTAGGTCGTTAGAGGCACGAGAAGTAATGAGAGAAGTTTCAAAGTTAAATTCCAAGAAGCCACAACTTCAGGTACGGCGAAAATAGAAAATCCAAAAAGGGTAAAAAGTCCAATAAGAGGTACATTCGATGATGCAGGCAGGCGTCAGAGGAGATTAAGATGTAAAATATTCGCCATTAAAGAAACTTCCCGGGCAGAGATGACAAAGGAAAGTGTTTTAAAGTGGAAAAAAGGGGCAGTGAGAATATTTAAAGTCTGCCCAGTTGAGAAAGCCGGCTATAAATGAAGAAAAGCAAAGACAGTGAAAACAAGAATATAATATGCGACTAGTGGGCAAGGGAGGAAACGGGTAAGTGGTGTGTGGGAGGAGAAAGGGACGGGTACGAGGAAAGAGAGGGGGGAGGAGAAAGGGAGCGATGCGGTGAAGGAATGCGGATAAAACTAAGAGTGTGAAAGTGGGGGGGGGTGAAACATAAAGTTGAAATTGGAAGTTAGCGCGAATTAGGATTCAACTAGAAAAGGGGAAGAAATGAGTGGGGGTAAGTTAACGAATGTTAGGATAAGGGGTTAAAATATCAGAATATGTATAAGACAGAGTTCGGGGGTTTAGAAGTTTAATCAAATGACCTTAGATATAAACAATGAGGCAAAATATATATGAAGGGTAGGACTAGGAAAATGAGTTAAAAATTAAAAGAGTAAAGATAAAAAATAAGATAAAAATAGTATAAAAAGTAGAAATAAGAAAATAAAAGAATAAAGAATGAAAAATAGATAATAAGATCTCGCAGGGAAAATTGAGGATTGACCGAAAGAATAAAAAATAAAATAAAAAAATAAAAAAATTAAAAAATAATAAAAATAAGATACTAATAATAGAATGAGGGAAAAGTCGATAAGATTGGAGCTCAAGAATAAAAATTAGAATAAGGAAAAAGAAAAAGGAAAACAAGACCTAGAGAGGATATCCGGAATGGGAGTCTCCAAGGTGGAAAAAATTATGGGTTGAAGTAAATAAGCAGTTACGGGATGCTAGTTCAAATAGATATGGGAAAATATAAACTTTGAAATTTTATTTAAAAAAAGTTATATGGAAGTTAATTAAGAAAATTGTTAAATAGGTTAGTGAAGGCCGGAAGAAGTAAGAGATATACAAGGTTAAAAAAGTGACAAAGGATTAAGCCAGAGGGAGAGTGGAGATCGCAATTACAAGTAAATACTATAGGGGTTAAAAGATGTAGAGCTAGGGCGGGTTGGGGGTTGAGTAGTTTGAGAGAGATGTGCGAAGGGCGAGGTAAAACAAGGGGGGAATAATCGAGGCTATTAAAAAAGTGAGAAGAATTAAAACAGGAGGGGAAGAATAATTAGAGTGCACAGTGGAAGCAGTAAGGAGTTCGATATCGAGGTGTGCAAATGGGATATGGAGTAGATAAGGCTAATCAACAAGTAAATAAAAGGGCTAGGATATAATATGAATAGAGTGGGTTGGACGAATGCATTTAAAGAAGTTAAACGGGAAAGAAAATGGAAAGCCAAATAAAGTTATACAGTTAAGGAGGTTAAGTGGAAAGATTTAGGGGGTAATGGAAGAAAGGTGTTAAAACTAAGGGAAATGTGAAGCTAACGAGGTTTATGGGTAATTTTATTAAGTTAAGAGAAGGTTAAAGGGATGAGGGAGATATAAGTAGAGATTAAAGAACAACAGGAATTAGAACTATCAGAAAGGGGTTTCAGGATGTAAGGAGGGAAAATCCGAGATGAAGGGAGGGTATTTAATCAAATGGGGGAGGGGTGTCTGAGGGATTATTATGGTTGCTATACCTGAATTTACGTTTATGCCTGCAACTGGAGATAAGTTCATTCTTAGAATTAATAATATTTTTAGATTTAGTAGCAGTAGCTATCATAAAGGTTTCCAGAGTACAAAGTTGGCA
>OY744533.1:39440986-39918486 GCA_963556195.1 Sepiola atlantica
GCAGAAAGGACTATTCTTCATAAATTGTCCAACTTCCTTGCAGAGATTGTTGGGGCACATGAAGGTTCAATCATGTGCACATCCATAGAAAGCTCATTCAATTTCACAGGATAAAATAGGGTATTAATTGCAATGCATTTCACACTTGCAATCGTGGTTGGATGAGATCTTCTCAGTTGATCAGTTTACGAGATAGTTTTGGACACTATACTTTTCACTCTCTTCTTTGGAATCACAACAAATTCATGATAAATTCATGATACAGAACTTGCTGAACAAAAAAATTATGCGTGGAGCAAGTGTAATGGAACATGTCATCGACAGCAGATGTCTTACATAAAATGTCTCATTTCCATTCAATATATCAATAATTTTTAGAAGGTGACTTTTCTGTTCAAAGGAGCCACAACACCTTTGCTAAAATTGCCAATCTAGATTGATCAGGTAGTCATGGGTGGAAAACAAAAGATGGTGAGCGAGTGAGATGATGATGAATCTTCCTCCACTTTCATGTAATGGAACTGGTAAACTGATCTAGTAGATGTAAAAAGAGTCAGTATAACAGACATTTGTACATGTCTACATGACAATGTACCGTCAACAGATCTGTGCAAGCGTCCAAAAATAAGTGTTGCTGTCGATGATACTGATGATGACATTTATGATAATGATGATAGTGATAATGATACTGTAGATCAGGGGTGGGCAAACTTTTCAGAGCAAGGACCACATTAAAAAAATTTTTTTTTACTGCGCTGCATAGTATATTTTCCAATATAAATGATATCTGAAATAACCGAAATATATGGATTACAAAGCAAAAATGCAATCATTTCTCATTTATTAGCATTTTGAAGGGCCGCATGAATTACATTGCCGGGCCGCATGCGGCCCGCGGTCCGTAGTTTGCCCACCCCTGCTGTAGATGGTGATGTGACTACAAAGTCGTGTCACCTGTGACATTGGAATAATCTTTAATTAAAAAATTAATTAATCATCAATATTTGGTATAACTTTCCATAAAAAAAAATGCTGATGTTGTTAAAATCATGTGTTTTGATTCTTTAAAGTCAATGAGAAGAAATGAAATATCTGCAAAATGTTGCAAAATGTCTGCAAAATGTCGTAACTTCATAATTTCGATAACTTTTCAAGATGCATTTTTAGGAAGCTAAAAAAATTCCTTTTTAACAAAAAAAATGTGTGTATCTACTCAAAGAATTGAATCAAAACTACTAAATAAGAAAAAAAAGTAAACATAAATAATTAGCTTTACAATTGTCGCTGCTACTTTTAATGCAAGAAACTACACAAAATAAACTTATCAAAAAGCAGATAGTACCTTCATTCTATGGTTTGTATCCACTAATCAAATTAACATAATTCACCTAAAATGCTTGAGTACCTATATTCAGATATTGCACTATAACTTGTTATGCATGGCACTGTTAGAAAATGGAGAAAATTACACTTTCAAATATTACTAGAATGTTTTAATTGTTATACCTTCCATGTTCCAAAAGTACAAAAACATGTACATTAGAAGGATATGAGTGTATCTAGATGCTGAATATAAAAATGTAACAAAATATAAGGTACATCTAAAAAGATGCCAGAAAATTTGCAATTTTTTTTAACAAGTTTTGACGTCATCATTATTATCATAATAAAACATCTGTTTAACGTCGGTTTTACATGCTGGCAATGTATGGAAATGATCAAATAACTCTTTTTTTATGATCTCAACCTAAATCTGTTCCATATAAAAGGCAATGATGAGTGGGATACTGAATTTACACATGGTCCCATCCTTAACATATTTTGAAAATAGTGACGTAACAATTTGCACAAAATAATGTAAAGACGATTCTAATCTTATGTATACTTCTCAGTGTTTAAACAAATATTATTTCAATTATATTTTTTTAGATTTTGGAAACAGGTTTGTAAATGACTACCATTTTGACTGCCTTACGATCTGCGTGCGAGATAATGCTTTGGTGACAGCATGACTGCCACCAAAGCTAAATTTAGGGTCTCGATCGCCATCCTGATCTGAGGATTAGTGTTGTAGGGCGTGTTTTCATGATAAAGAAAATTGCAAAGTCATCATAAATATCATAATTAGTTAATTATGACAAGTTGTATTACCAATTAACGATGAACATTAAAAAATAATTATCATTTTTTAATGTACATCTATTTTGATCATTAATCGTGAATACAACTTCTGATAATTGACTAATGACTTTTTGAAAATAAAGATTTTTGAAAATCTTATATCAAAAACTTTTCATTATTTCAATTATTTTTCTATATAATAACAAAACTCTGTATTAGAATGTTATTTGCAGTTTTTTTAGCAAAGATTTTTAAAATACCAAAGATATTTAATAGAAAGAAAATCCTACATCCCCTAAATAAATATTTACATACCTTTTACAATTTCAAGACAAAATCCAGCAATTTTGGATTTCTTAAACTCAGTGTAAATATAATGTAGCAAATTCGCTCGGTTGTTAATCTGCAACAAAAAAAAAAAGAACATTTTTTTTTTCAATCATTTACTTTTTATCTTTCATATTTTTCAGTTACAAAAATAAGAAAATTGTAGTTTGTAACAGAAAAAAATCCATAGAAATTAGAAATGAAAAAATAAATTTAAAATTATAATTTACAATTGTAATTTTAAATTTATTTCTTAATTTTTAATTCCAAGTAAACCTTGTTAAGAAATATATCTAGCAAATATATAATCTGGATAGTAAATAAACTCATTATTTTTACTTATTTAATAAGAATTTTGGGTATCTTTTACTTTACTCAGCAGACTAAAAACGCTCAAAAAACAAATATACAACAAATAAAAGTAACTGTAGGCGATAAAAGTTATTTTCAAACTTACCTGTGGCATTTATTTGTATTTTTAACCCGTTCGAAGTGCTATTTATTAGAAATTAAATTATTCATCACACCAACAGCGCACAAATCCAAGATGGCGACATAGGGGGGTATGTAAGAGAAAGAGGACCGTCCGCCATTTTCTTTTTGTGCAAAAAAAAAAAACAAGAATTTTTTGTTTACATCTAATAAAACCCCATGTATACTACGTAAAAATACAAACAAATGTTATAGCTATGTAGGAAAAACTCTATTCTCGACGTAGGTCGCCTTTACTTGTTGCATATTTATGTTTTTAAACACTTTCTCGTTCGTTTTTTGACCCCTTCACGACTCTGCGGAGTAAAGTAAAAGATACTTATGTCACAGTTTATGAATTTTTGAATAAAATCAAAGTGGAAAAAATACAAGTCATGAGTAATGAATTGAGTGATTTTTAGGTTAACTATATATATATATATATAAAAACATTTTAATAAAATTAAAATAACTCTAGAAATAGTTTAGTAAAATAACTTTTGATATTAGAGTTTATATAGTTTTAAAATAAAACTACTTTTAGCTTAGAAGTAGAATTATTACAATTCTAAATTAAATTAAAAACACATTTTTTATGCAAATATTTTTTTATTGGCATGTTCCGTATATAAACCAAAGTTGACGCGAAATGAAGAGAATGGCACAATCTTTTGTTGCAGTATCGTTTTGTTTGATATTTCTTCAAAATCATTCATGGAAAAGGCATTTCAAAAAGAGAAAGAACAAGCCGCGCATGTGTGGTCCCCCTCTGTATGTGACTTGATGTGGCGAGTGTAAAATGCAATAAATTGGGCAATTTGGGGCATTTTTGACCCCCCCTTTGACCCCCTGGGGGCGCAAACCAGAATTTTTCTGAGGTCAAGGATGCTCATTTTATATCCAGAACAATTGCCTCTACATTTTGGCCAAGTTTCAGAAAAATTGAATGGATGGATCAAACGTTATGGGAGAAAAGGGTCATTTTTTTGCCATTTTGGGGGCTTTTGACCCCCTGGGGGGCGAACCAGATTTTTTCCAAGGTCAGCGATACTTATTTTCTATTAGGAACAATTGCCTCCACATTTTGGCCAAGTTTCAGAGAAATTGAATGGATGGATGAAAAGTTATGGGGCAAAAAATGTCATTTTTTTCCATTTTGGGGCCTTTTAACCCCCTGGGGGGGCTAACCAGATTTTTTTTCAAAAATCGGAGAATGTCACTTTCTAACCTGACAAAAGTTACAACTTCATGCAAAATTTCAGAGAAATTCAATAGATGGGTTTTCATTAGATGTAAAAAAAAAAAATTCTTGTTTTTTTTCCCACCGTTTTCACAAAAACAATATGGCCGCTCCTAGTGCATTTGTTAGTAACCCCCCCCCCCAAATCGGCCATGTTTTTTTCCCAAGTTGCGGTAACAAAACTATTGATTTCTAATAAATAGCACTTCAAACGGGTTTAAAATACAAACAAATAGCACATGCAAGTTTGAAACTAACTTTTACAGCTTACAGTTACTTTTATTTGTTGTATATTTGTTTTTTTAGCGTTTTTACTCTGCTGAGTCTCGTAAAAGATGCCCATCCTTTGTATTAAATTCGCCAAAAAAAAAAAAAACACATGTAGTAGTTGAAAATGAATGCTAGCTTAAAAATAAGTTTTAGAAACTTTTAAAATTTGCATATTTGTTTTTAAAGAAAGGAACACGATCCGATTCAAATTAAGACTGAACTTTATTCAATATTAAATTTTTTTAAAGAAAAAAGAAAAGAAAGAAAAGTGTAGTATGTGTTCTGATACTACATTTCATCTTTTCTGTCCTCGGTCAGTGGAGGAGAAAGTCTTAACTGAGTCAATTTTTATTCTTGTCCAAATCCAGAGTGTCTCTTTTTTGGGGAGCTTGATTTTCTCCACAGTAGAAACTGATCTCGTGTCTAACTCTGCCCTCATGGGGAGGTAAGTAAATAGGAACACACGTAATTCATTATCGACTACTGCTTGTTTTTTGTTTTTTTTTGTTTTTCCAATTTAATACTTTCTTTACTATTTAAACAATTAAACTGAAATACCAAAAAGTAAACAACATATTTTCTTCAAACATAAGGGGACAGTTCCTTTTTTATTTTTAGAAAACAGTTATTTGTTTTTATTTAAAATAATCGTTATGGCTGAAAGTTGTGACTAAATCCGTTTCATTTTTTTATTTAAAATAATACCGCAAGATGATATTTCAGTTCGATTTGACGGGCAGAGATTGCCTTGAATATGACGAAAAGGTTGCTCCACTGACGTGTCTATATTACTAGAAAAGCAGCCCTAGTGTACGTGCCTGATTTAGTCGTACACAAATAGTAAACCACCGGGGTTGTGTACGACTAAATCAAGCACGACCAAGGCACGTACACTAGGGCTGCTGCTGCTTTTCTAGTAACAAATATTCAAGAAAAACACGACTAATACGAAATCTATTGAACAAATATTTTTTTATTTGTTATATTAAGAAAAGATTAAAATGACTGATTTGTTTCCGAAGAAACATTAATGCATTATACTGGATTCACTGTCGAATAGAAAGTCCTTTAAATGGGCATGAGAGTTTGCTAATGTAGTATTAAAAGATTGAATAACAATAATTTTATAAATAGAGATTAAAAATTAAATATAAAAAGATTTTTTCTTTAATTTAAAAATTAAAGAAAAAATCTTTTTATATTTAATTCTTTTTACAATTATCAATAACTTTGTTTTTTTCTTGACCAAATTTTTTTAATTTCATTTGTAGACATTTTCCGGTACTTCTTTACATCATAAAAACAAGCACCCTTTAGGTACATACAAAATCAATGGTCGATTCCCAAAATGTAAAAACATTTTAACCCTCCCTTCACCAAAATTCAGGAAATCAACCAATTTTAATGAAATTTTCAGTATTTATTAATCAACGATCACATAATATAATGACACCATTATTATTTTTTTTAAATCTTAGCGAAAATGTATTATTTTTTTTAAAACAAAATACACCTTTACTAAAGTTATATTTTTATATATTAATAAAAAGAATGTATGAATTAAAAAAATAAATTATGAAAATAAAGCACTGTAGATGTTTAAAATAAAAAAATCTTTTTTTTAACTATTTTGTATATATTACGAAAAAGGACCCTAAATTCTGTGTTAATAAAAATCACTATAATTCGAAGAAAAATTAAGTTTTTGAATTGACAATGTTATTATTGAATAAAGCATTGTTTAATCAATAGTTTCACCAAAAAAAATAATATAATTGCAAAAAATATTTCATGTGATTTTAATGATTAGAGTTTCTGGTAAAATATAAAGTGTGACATAATTATATTTCTCTTTCATACATAAACGTGTCATCATCAGCGCAAGAAATTTTTTTTATAATTTTGAAAATAAACCAAAAATTGAAAAATTTGAGACTCAGGAACCTAACCAAAAAAAATGTCAAAAATTGAATAATTTCTACTAACGATTGACTAGGGGACGTATGGTAGGCCAGTTCTGTAATAAACAGGTGGGATTAGCTCACCAACCACCACTCACTTCCCCCACACCGTCCTCAAAATTTTATTTTCAGAGATTCAACAGTTTCGTCAATTTCACAATTTCGTCAATTATTTGGAAAGGTAAAACGTAAATTTGTATTTGTTTTGTCATTTTTTAATTAATAAATATTATTTAAAAAGTTTAAAACAATTATTTATTAATAAATAAATATAATTCAAATATGACATTTATTTTCTTTCAAAATTGAATTCTATTTATTTATTAATAAATAATTTTTAATGTTTTAACTTTTTTTTTCAATGAATATTGTCAGTGTAGTCATTGACTTTAATTTACTTTTTCACACTTAAAATAAAAAAATACTCTTAGCTTTATTTTAAAAGAATTAGTGTAATTTATCGTTACGACACATGTAAGAAATTCTTACATGTGTCGTAACAATAAATTAGTTATATTTATTCTTTAAGAATTTTAATTTAATTTAAAATTACATTAATTCTTAAAGAATAAATCGAGTAATGTAATTGTTCAAGATTTTAATCAATCATCATGTAAAATTAATTAATAAAATTGACGCAGTTCGTAATGTAAAATTTTTTTTTTAAATAACTATTACGGCAGTTTGAGCCTTCCATACTTTGAGATTTTGTAGCCATCAGCAGCAGAGCTCTTCTCCGAGAATGGAAAATGTTCAACATTACCAAAGGGATAATGCTTTGATGGACCTCCCATGCATATCCATTGATGAACCCGATCAAGTTCATAGAGTGCAAGTACTGCAATAGATCCACACCAAACATGAATCGTATCATTCCTGACACTCGAAAAATCTGCAACCATGCGCAGAGAAATTCTTGACTGCCAGCATTAATTTCATGTCAATATCATCATCAATCAAGAAGGGTATCTCACGGGTGCACTCTGCCAATACTACAGACAGATTAACTTCCCGCATACTCTACCGGACAGAACCAAGAAAGGTATTAACATCATATTTCTAGAGTCACTTAGCCCTTCTTTGTATCCTATCCGGTCCAACAACCCACTCAATAGGTAGGATCGTTGACTCCCGATGTCCAACAAGCAATTAAAGTGTTGCTAATTACCTCCTTAAATTACCCTGATGCTCATGATGGGTAAGAGGAGGTTCTGATGATGTTCTCTACTTTGGTAACATACATTAGATGTTACATCAGCTTTCTTAATCACTAGACTTCTGCTGTTGCACTGCCAACATCGGTAGCTAAGACTATCAGTCTTGCCAGGACAACGAGAAGCATGATGCAAGCGACTAGTACACAAAGTGCATAAATTAGTCGATTTGCACCGTGCAAGTCTCTCTTCAAACAAAGCATATTTTTTACAAAGAAAAGAAATATGTTCGTTAGTCATGCAAAAATTGCATTTGAACAGAATTACTTTCGAGTCGACCCTGAAATTTTCCAATGTTGTCTGTTTTCCACTAAAGGGATCCTTTTTGTAGGCCATATTGCCAGCATAGGAATAGCTGAACTTCTGCCTTTCAGGCTTAGGGTCACTGGCTGCACATTGATTTGTTATAAGGAGGGTCCGTATAATGCTGTTATAGGACATGAAAATTTGTCCCAGAAAGGATAATTCGACCCAACAGTACGAATCATCTCCCTCATTAAAACTCCAGGCAGCTTGGAGAATATCACATGACTCAGCAATTTGTGGCCTGGGCTTCTCTCCTTCAAACACTCTACGTTAAAAGAACTTTTTAACTCAAGGAGATCCACTTTCACCATCGTCAAAAAATGCTTGACTGAAGAATAGTCCCTAGACAATGAGGGCTTTGAACTAAGGACCTGCCCCAAGATAATTGAAAAAAATATCAATTACTTTGTGTTTGTTTGAAATTTGAAAGGATAGAAAGTCATTTAAATTGACTTTAAAATTCTTAAAAATCCTCATGTATTTAAAAAAGTAAAATTGTTTTTCTTGTCATGAAATAAATTTCTAATTCATTTTTTTGTAGCTGTAATTCAGTGTTTTAATCTCTGATGGCCATTGCTTAAAAATAGTTTTAACTAAAAACTTTATTTACTACTGTTTAATTTTTTTTTCTTCTTTCAAATAAATTGTTGCAAGGTCAGAAAAAATCAGAAAAATACAGCCGATTCATTATATGCCATTTTGACTGTGAAACGACAAATTAACCACTTTATCTTACAGTGATTTACCAATTTTTAAGTAAAAAAAAAATGACTCGACAGGCAGCCGATTTTCAACATATCCTCTCTCCCGCCGAGATTAAAACACTGAATTACAGTTACAAAAAAATAAATTAGAAATTTATTTATTTACAACTATATCCTCTGCAAGAACAGTTCTAAAATCTATTTTCAATCGATATTTATTCCATGATTGCCGAATTTTTCTGCTTTGTCAAAATTGCCAAATTTTCCTAAATTAAAAGTAATGCCATTAAAAAGATCGGAAATAAAAAAAAGGTTTTATACTATAATGGAGATTTTGTGTTTGCAACTAAAATTTGAAACATTATTTCAAACGGAACATCATGTCAACATCGGTAAATAAATATAATGACCGGTGAAACATACATACACACAATCGCCATTACAGTAAGAATATTTTAATAGAATCCAAATCAAATTAATTTTTCAAATGTCACAAAAATGTTCTTACATTGAAGTATCTAAACATGGCATCTCTGACGTAAGTCACATCATATGGGCAAATTTCGAATTTATCTTCATGATCAAAATATTTTTTTATTGCTTGTGCTGAAATCCAGTAGCCTAAAGATAAAGGAAACAAAATGTTAATAACTGATGATTTTAACAATATTTAATAATTATTAGTTAAACTAATAATTATCATTACCTCAGAGATAAACAATATGTTGTAGTATCTTACATGAATTACCTATCTTCTGTCGATCTACTGGAGTTGTGATGTTGCTCAGTGAATCATTGTAGTCATCACCTCTTTACCAGGTGCGCGTCTGCATGTAACAAGATTCACGCACGATCGCTAAAGCCATCACATGATCGACAAACTCCAGGAAATTATTATTTCGTCTTGCATACCCTGTGCATCATGTTGTTCAATTGTATTACGTTGTGAAGAAAAGTTACACAAACCAACACCGGTTCACGTCTTTATCCCATCTAAAAATTTGGCTTTCCCCAGCTAAAATGTGAAATATTCCAGCTTCAATAAAATTATAGATTGATAGGAAGAGGTTTCTTTTTTAACCAATTGATTTTATCCAATAAAAATAATCTATTAATAATAATAACTTGCTGGACAAGTGGAAATGACACAGTATTTGAAATTAGTGAACTAAAATCCGTTTAGTACTTATTTAAAAAAAAAGAAAAAGAAAAAGAAAAAGCTTTTTAGTCGGATCAAATTGACGACTGAAATAGCCAAGATTTGCTGAGGTAATGATAATTTCATAATGTAATGTTAATATCTCTTCCATAAAATAAATGTGAACTATAAATTATTCTAAAAAAATAATATCATTTAGAAAACTGTTGATGAAATGATGTTGCATGTTTTAAAGATTTTAATGAACGGAATATTTGTTTCTTTTTAAATTTTTAATAATATGAGCTCATGTTTTTCAGGAAAAATGGTGTTTCTTCCTTTCTTTTCTTTCATCTTTTTATCTTCTTCCCACTTCCTCTTCTTCAGAAGGAAGGAACAAACATACATATTAATATTAGAATTCTGTATCGCATTATGATGTATGAAATAGAAAAAGAATCACTGGATGTCACATTGTTTTCAATTGCGTGAGAAAAAGAAATTTTCCTTTTCTTAACGTAAATTGTTTTTTGAATAGAAAGATAAATATTTGTGTTTGAAAATTAATTAATCCAATTAAAATGCAAGTTAAAATGCATTTTCATTTATTTACTGACGAAATTAATAACAGGTGAAGGAGATTGTTCCTATGGGGAATGGAGATTATCTAGTGAAAGAATAAAATAGAAAGAAAATAAACCATAAACACCAGCACTCCTGTGCTCTTTGATTTTCACTTACCACTAATCTAAATATACTCACATCTGTCCATCTACACTCCCTCTCTCTCCATCATAAATAAAGATATTAAAAAAAAAAAAAAAAAAAAAAAAAAAAAAAAATATAATAATAATAATAATAATAATAATAATAATAATAATAATAATAATAATAATAATAATAATAATAATAATAATAATAATAATAATAATAATAATAATAATAATAATAATAATAATAATAATAATAATAATAATAATAATAATAATAATAATAATAATAATAATAATAATAATAATAATAATAATAATAATAATAATAATAATAATAATAATAATAATAATAATAATAATAATAATAATAATAATAATAATAATAATAATAATAATAATAATAATAATAATAATACTACTACTACTACTACATTAATATTATAATAATAATTCTAAGCTAAATAGGAAAATGAACACTGCTTTATAAATGCCAAGAATGAAACTTGTCGAAATTATAAGCAATTATCACAACTTTAAATTACAGAAATCTGTCAAAAATTTTAATTAAAAATGATATGGTTTGGTTGAAATAAAAATTGAGATTTTTTAAATTATAATTGTTAACAACTTTTTATAAAACTGATTTTTCAGTGAAATTAAAACTGAGTGTTGTTGTATTACCTGAGCCCTCATCCCCTAACAAATGGCCCCATCCTCCACAACGATGCATCGTACCATCACAGTTGATTAGCTGACAATTAGAACCTGTGCCAGCAATCAGCACAATCCCACCTGAAATAAAAATAACAATATATATATATATATATATATATTAAAATGTAAAGTAGAAGCCTTTATCAATGCAAGATTAATTTTTTTTTTTTTTTTACTTTAATCTTATTAATTAATAATATTCCATCATCATAGTTGACCAGTATTGTGTCATTTAAAAAAAAAAAAAACAACTTTTTTTTGTTTTTTGATATAATGTTCTTGTAATGGGTGTTACTTATGGTGATGTTCCTGGCGGTTATGAATTCCAATTCTGGTTGTCAAACGAAGACGCATTGGCATGCTGGTAGTTTAGAAAGATAGGTCGTTCATTTAAAAGCATGGGTAGGGTCAGAATTATTAAAATTGAAAATAGAACCCTTTATCAATGCAAGATTAATTTTTTTAAATTTTATATATATATATATAGCTTCATTTTCTTTTTCAATATGAACAACTAAACGAAAAGACAAACTTTTCACCTGAGGAGATCTTAGTTTTTAATAACTACAGATCGAAACATCGTCATGTCAGTCTATACATGTCTGTATAAATAAAAATATTAATACATATGTTTGCTAAAAGAAAGAGATTTCAAGTTTTTAGCAAATTATTTGACAATATTTTTTTTCATTTGCGTTCAAAAAGTTTTCAGATTAAAGTTGTACAAAGAGAAATGAACGATAAATGACAATTACTATTTCATTCAAACTATTAATTTATCAAACTCTTCCTTTTCTCTTAGGGTTAAATCATATTTGGAACATTTAAAGTTTTAAGCAATACATTTCCCCAAAATCAATGAGAATTCATGTGTAATCCTGCTCCAAGCTCTTTTTTAAAGTTATAAATCAAATAAAATAAAGTAAAAAGTCATCTTTCCTTTTTATGGATGGTAGACCCCATAATATTATTGTATAATTCTGTAACGAAATTAGAACTCTTCTTCAACAACACCTTAACAAACATCGACCAATCAATCTCAACTCCAATCTTCTCTCGCAGCTGTCAAAAATCCAACTTCCTGTCTTCCCCAATACGTCCCTCTTAAAGTAGTTATTCTCCTCATATGCAAATGAAGGCCACCTTTAAAACAAATCTAACTACGAACACAAGTTCTTTTTTCCACTGAAAATTGAGTGCAAAACAGTCCACATTTAATCATCCTTTGTATTTTAAACCACATGTTCCCATGATCATCAAAGATCACATAACATAATCCCGTTCACAAATCAGCACATTACATTCTCTCTGCGGTCTTTGCATTGTAACTGCCTCACCTTCATTGACCTCATGTTCGGCGCTTACATTTTCATCATTTCTATCGACCACGTGTTTTAAATCTAAAATATGCCGTGGCATCCCATTGACGCTCAAGTTGTTACAGGATTGTACTCCAGTAATTACTCCTCTTCCCCATTGCATTGTACATCGCACCTTCTGTGGCTTCATCCAAACTTCTTCTCTTATTTGGATTCTGGCTGGCCTTTGCTCATCGATTTCTGGAGCTGTATCTTTTTGGTGCCTCCATTCATAATTAAAATTGATCTATGCGGCACTGTCTCCTCTCTCTGTCCGACCTTGGGTGCCATGTTGTACCAGAATGTGGCCTCTTCAGATGATATCCTTCCTCTCTCAGCTATCGATGATGTTCCACTATTCCATTTCTCCAGGCTGCCCTGTAATATCTTTATCTTCCATTTTTTTAGCATCGTCTGGAGAAGTTCCAAGCAAAAAATGGTGCCATTGTCCATTATCGCTTCCATTACTGGACCTCGTTCAAGCATAACCTTCTCCAATTCCTTTGTAACAGCAGCTGCTGATTCCGCATGTAGCTCCCTCCATATTGCTAGTATCTCAGGTCCACAGTCAATCATTGACAAGTATGCACCCCACGATAGTGTGTGATATCAATAGCTAATCTTATCCAATTGTTTGCAGCCCCAATTTCACCAGGATTATGTACCTTCCAAAGTTCCTCCCATTTTATAAGTGAATCAACTTTCCGCACCAAATATAATGTTCTATCCACTTCCATGTAGTGCATGCCACACAATTTTTCTAGTTCTCCATAAGTTTGTTAGTAACAGCTATGGTAGTTGTAATCATTTTTTTTTTAATCAATACATGCAAAGTATTACTAGTACAATGAAATCTGCTTATTACTGTTGAAGAAGCAGACATGGTTTTGTTGTAGTAGTAGTAATTACTACTACTTACTTCGAAACCGTTGTTGTTGTAGCTACTGCTGCTACAAATCTATCAGGCATGTATATGCAGTGTAATAATATATGAAAGTCATACCTGGTTAGTGAGGGTTGAGGATATGTGTTGCATGGAGAGAAATGATACAGATGGATTTTAGAAAAAGAGGGATATTGAATAAATAACTGCTGTCTTCCATCAGTTTTGTGTAGAGTTTTAGAAAGTATAAATAAGCTTTAACTACAGAACAGCTCCCTTAGTCTAGGACAATCATTGCAAAAGTACGAATAGCAATCAAGGTATGAATAATTTGTGAACTTTAATTTTTCTATAATGATTACGGCAACTTGGTTGCTGCATGTATGATACAAAGTTGAGAATGCAAAAATTGTTTTATATAATCAGGATAAATTATACTTGAGGCACCCCAGGATGAGCAACGACCAAAAAGAAACATTTTGCCTTGACACCAGTTTCTTTTACTTCTGGTTGAACAAAACAATCTGCACACGTTTGTCTTCGCAGATGTTATACATGATACATTTATAATTTAAAAAAAGTTTTATTTACAAAACGAAATAAAAATTACAAACTTTTTATTAAATGAAATGTATAAACATAAGGGAGGGCCTGTGGCCGAGTGGTTATAGCACTTGTCTTTGGGCTGGACGACCCGGGTTCGATCCCACTCACGGCATGCGGATTTTCGGGTCTGAAAACTCCCTCTGTCCACCCAGCAGTAAATGGGTACCTGACTAAAAAACTCAGGAAAGGTTCAAGGCAGCGGAAGGAGAGGGATGGGCTCCGCCTTCCATATGCTGTGCCCTAGACACAGTGATTCTTAACAAATCACCGCCGCTACGGCCATGGGCAGTGTGCGATGTCGGCAACGACACTCGTGCGCGTCCAGGCTATGCGACCGTTACCTTTTTTTACCTTTTATAAACATTGAATTATAAACAAAACCATATGCATACTTGCTTTCGAAGATTTTTTTTATAAAAAAAAGGGTTTATTTATGAAAAGTTTTATTTAAAACACTTTCAGATTTGGGAGGTTTTTAGTCTTAGTAATTTTTAGTAAAAGATTCTTAATCTGCTATAATAATAATCTAAACTAAAGAGATAATCCAAGTAATCGTTGCTGAACCTCCAAAGAAATAGTCAACTTTTATCAGTTGATTCAAAATCTGAATTGACAAATCAAAATCAGAAATTGTTCAAACGTTTTTTGGTCTTTCTAATTCATTTATTTCTTCTTTCAGCTTGACTGGACAATTTGAAGATGTTTTGTTTTTAGAGTATGAGAGAAACATTCTTTATACTTGGGCCCACAGATTGGGTCAATTTCCTGCTTGGGGCATTTTTTATGCTGGTTTTCTTTTTCTGATGATGTTTCAATACTCTAAGTTCGAACTGAAAAAAAAATGATCACATAATTTGCCAATCCAATATCTACTGGTTTCAGACAGGAAATTGTCTGAACCTCAAAATTTTCTTATACTTACTTTTTTTAACATTATTACCTTTTAATGACATCTTGCAAAATACACAGGACAACAGTTATCAATTACGGATAACAGTTTATATTAATAAGAAGAGTCAACTGATTAGTCGAGTATGATTAATAAATAGTGTCAGAAATTTAAAGAAATGTTTTTTTAATCTAAAGTCTAGGAATAATTTAAATATTTTTTATATAACAAAAAATACTTACATGCAATTGTAAGACCATGTATCGCACAATTGTAATACCATGTATTTATACACAATTACTATGTGCAAAACAGCAAGATGTATTATGCTGTCTACTTTTGAATCAAAACAGAAAATGAAATACAGGTAAACTTCGGTATCTCGAACACAGATGTCTGGAATACAACGCAAATCTCGAAGTCAGTTGGCGGTCCCGACCGTTTATTGGTGTCAATTTCAAACTTTGATTTCTCGAACCCTCGGATATCTCAAAGTTTATTTTCAGTCCCATTAAGTTCGAGACATAGAAGTTTACCTGTACTTCACTTAAAAGACAAAATAAAAGCCTATTCATCAAATAATATATAAAGATTTTGATTTTGAAAAATCAAAATGGCTGAATGTGTTACCTTTATCTGTGGCAGTAAAGAGTGCACATTGTGTGTCACTGCAAACATAAACATTTTCTGTTAAATGGCCATAATTCTGGAACATTTCTTCTTTTAACTTCTCTTGTGTTTCTTTTTCATCTCCTCCACTTAGTGATAAACCCTGTAAATGAGAATTTGTTCATATGAATTTAAACAAGAACATATTCTAAATATAAAAAACTATAGCTATACTAATTACTTAACACTAATGTTGCTTGGAAGTATTTTGTTTTCATTTTTATCATGTGGGTGTGTCTTTTTTTTAAGTAATCATTTTCTATTTGACAGTTTTTTGGGGGGGTTTTTTGTTTGTTTTACGGCATATCAACCATCTTTGGGTCATTTAATGCCGAATCAAGTTGTTGAATGGTATTTTATGGATAGGACGATTTCATTTTTTAATTGGTAATATGCTCTAAATAGCTTTGTTTTCTTTAATTCATTTATATTTTTTTAGTTTTAACAGCATGTCAAAACTTAGGGTTATTTTATGCCAAATATTTATGGAAATTGGGGGGGGGGGTCCCTTTTTATTTTAATTTATATATATGTAATGTTTTTTTTTTTTAATTCTTTGGTAGAGTCCGATTTTTTCGAAGTATGAAAGTAAGATGTGGGGATTGTTTTTTTTCAAAAAGATCTTTAATATTTTTTTTCTTTATAGTAGTTATTTCTTATTGTTGTAAAATTGATGCAGTCAATTAAAACGTGTTTGATTGTGAGTGGGGTTTGGCATGGTATGCAAATGAGTTGGTTTTCCTTCCTCAAGAGATATGATTGGGTTAAAAGTGTATGCCCCATTTTTATTCTTGTTAAAGTGACCTCTTCTTTTCTGTTAAGTTTGGTGTTTGGCCTTTTTAGATTTGGCATTATTGTGTGTAATTTGTTGTTTGGAAAATTATTCCAATAGGTTTGCCATTTTTCCATTGTGTATGTATTGATCTGTCTATAAAGGTCTGAGTAGGGGATCTTAAAGTTTAGATCAGTTGGGAGGTTTAGTGCCGTTTTTGCTGCCAAATCCGCTAATTCGTTTCCTCTGATGCAGGTATCCAGCAGAAAATAATTTCTTTTTGGCTGCTTAGTTGTGTTAATTTGTCGAGCAGAATTGCAATTAGAGGATTTTCTGTCTTTTTATTTTTAATAGATATTAGAGCTGATAGAGAGTCCGAAAAGATTATATACTTGGAATTTTCATTGTTGGAGACGGGATTGAGTGCTAAGATTAGTGCATATATTTCTGCACTATAGATTGAAGTTTCTTTTGGAAGGTTTGCTTGCTTTTTTATGGATTTATTGAGTATCGCTGCACTGGCTGTTGCATTATTTTGTTTGGAATCATCTGTATAAATATGTATATGGTTTGGATATATTTCCTTGATTTTGTTGAGGTTATCTTTCAATATTATTGGATGGGTTTTTTTTCCGTATTTACTCAAGCTTAAGTCAATTTTGGGCGTTATGATTTCCCTATGGTCGGATTTTGAGGATTGTGGGTTGGAGTACTTTGGTTATAGGTATAGCTGCATTGTTGACTATGGGGATCATTCTAAGACCAAAGGGATTGATTGCGTTTTCTTTCTGTTCAAAGGAGGCTCTGTGTTTGGGATCAGTGATACTGCTGTATGCGGGGTTGTTGGGATTTGCTATTATTTTAATGTAGTACTTAAGAGCTAAGTTGTTGTTTCTGAGTTTTGGAGGGGGTTCAAAGGCTTTGGAATATAGGCTTTCCACTGGGGTTGTTTTGTAGGCTCCCAGGGCTAGTCTTAAGCCAGTATGATAGATGGGGTTTAACATATTTTGATAGGATTTTCGGGCAGATTGATAGATAAAGCATCCATTATCTAGTTTTGATCTGACTAGGGATCTGTAGAGTTTCATAAGGGTGTCTTTATCAGCTCCCCAATCGTTGTGGGCTATGACTCGTAGTAGTTGTAGTGCTTTATAGCCTTTCTCTTTGATGTAGTTGATGTGTGGGATGAAGTTCAGTTTTTTGTCAAAGATTATTCCTAGGAATTTGTATTCAGTTACAAGTGGGATGTTTCCCCCTTCAAGTTGTAGGTTGGGATCATTATGTAGTTTGTGTTTGTTACAAAAATGGATGCATTTGGTTTTGGTTTTGGTTTTTGAAATTTTAAAACCGTTTTTAGTTGCCCAGTTATAGATTTTGTTTATGTTGTTTTGCAGTTTTCTTTCTATCAAGTGGGTATATGTGGATCGATAGCTTATGGTTAGGTCATCGACGTATAAGGATCCACTTATATCGGGGGTGATTTCCTTAGCTATGCCATTTATTTTTATATTAAATAAGGTTGTTGATAGGATGCTGCCTTGTGGTACACCTTCTTGTTCTTTTGTTTCTGATAATGTTGATCCCATTCGTACTCTAAAAGTTCTGTTGGATAAAAAGTTAGAGATGAAAAAGGTAATCTACCTTTCAGTCCGATATTGTGTAGATCTCTTAGAATTCCATGTCTCCATGTTGTTTCATAAGCTTTTTCAAGGTCAAAAAAGATGGTTGTTACATGTTGACCTTTTATAAAAGCTTCTCTAATGTAGGTTTCTAGATTTGTTAAAAGATCAATGCATCCACGATTTTTCCGGTAGCCACATTGTATATTTGTAATTATATTGTTTGTTTCGAGGAACCAAGTTAATCTATCGTTGATCATTCTCTCAAAGGTTTTACATAGGCAGCTGGTCAAAGAGATTGGTCTATAATTGGAGGGATTTGATGGATCTTTTTCGGTTTTGAGTATTGGGATAACTATAAGTTAGGTATGTTGTTATTTTTCCAAATATCATTAAGGATGTCGAGGAGGTATGTTAGGGAGAAATCCGGTAACTGATTGAGGAATTCATAATGTATGTCATCTGGACCTGTGAGATTGTTTTAGAGAGTTGTATAATTCTGATAGGGTGAATAGTTGGTTATAGTTTTCAGAGTTTTTCGATTTGAAATTTAGTTTTTTCTTTTCTTCAATTTTTTTAATGTTTTGGAATGTTCTGCTATTGTTAGTAGGAGAGGATTTCTGGGAAAAACTTTGAGCCAATGTGTTTGCGATTTCATAGGGGTCAGTGATTATTATGTTATTATTAGAAAAATGTTTGATCGAGATGTTCTTGTTTTTACCGTTAATTTTTCTAATAATGTTCCAGACCGTTTTTGTATTTGTGTTGATGTTTATTTTAGATACAAAGTCCTTCCAAGAGGAGCGTTTTGCTTCCTTGATTGTACATCGTGCTAGTGCTCTGTGCTTTTTAAAGGAGTCTAGATTTTCCGTAGTGGGATGTAGGATAAATTTACGGAGGGCGGATCAGCGTAATCTGATCGCTTTTCTGCATTCACTATTAAACCAAGGTTTATTGTGTTTTGTGGATTTGTAGGATTTGGGGATACATTCTTTAGCTATTGATATGATTGTTTCCGAGAAGAAAATTACATGGTTTGCATTTTAGATGTTTGAACTGGGTGTGAGTTTTGATTGGCATAAAAGTTTGAATTTTGTCCAGTTTGCTTTTTTTAGGTTCCAGTGGAGAATTTTGTTATTTGGGTTTGGGGTTGAATTTTTTAGGAATATGGGAAAGTGGTCACTTCCACAAGTGTCGTTATGAACTGACCAAGTAAAGTCCATGAAAATCGAAGGATCACTTAAGGACAAGTCTATTGCTGAGTGGCTGCCAGAGAAAGAACATATATGGGTCGGGGTTTTGTCATTGAAGATGCATAGGTTGTTGTTATTAATAAATAATTCAATGTCTTTTCCTTTTCTATTCGTGTTATCGCAGCCCCATATGGTGCTGTGGCTGTTGAAGTCCCCGAGTAATAAATAAGGAGCAGAGAGTTGTTCTATTGTTTCCTGTAGTTTGTCTTTATTTATTTCTTCATTCGGTGGGATGTATACGGAGCAGATATTAATTGGTTTTTGTAAGGTTACTCTGACAGCTATTGCTTGTAGATCAGTTTTTAGATTCATGTGACTATGTGGCACATCATTTCTGACTAGGATGGATGGACCACCTGATGCTCTTAGGCTTGAATTTTTGGTATAGCTAAAGTGTTGATAACCTTTTATGTTAGTTATGTTGTCGTTTTTGAGAAAGGTTTCCTGAAGGCAGATGATGGCTGGGTTTGAGTCTGCTATCAGTAGGAGTAGTTCGTTAATGTTAGCTCTCATTCCACGACAGTTCCATTGTAATATTATATTTGGATTTGTATCCATTTAGTTTAGGGTGATTTTAGGAAGTTGAGGTGTTCTTTCCTTTTTGTTTCTAGAGTCTAGTATGAGGAAGGGTTTATTATGTCTTTTTCTGATTCCCTTTCTTCCACCTCCATTCCATGGGGGTGGATGTGGTTTATTTTTGGTCTGGCTCCGTGCCTCTGACCGAGAGCTCGATGTTCTTCTCCTTTCCCTCGATTCTGGTCCAGATCTGGATCTGGATCTTGGTGTTTCTAGTTTGGGTGGTTTTGATTCGGATGTGGATCCCGATCCCGCCTGCGATGCTTGTCCGGGTCCATTTTCCACTAGTTTTGGTTCAATCTCCTTATTTGTTTCAGGAGTGACGCCCTCAACCTCCATTACCTCAAGGGACCGGAATCTGTTGCTTGTTGTCACCGCCGCTCGTTGCGATTCGTGTTTCGTAGAGGGTTCAGCTTCAGTTAAGGAGATCTTTTCCTTTGTTGATTTTGTTTGCTTAGAGGTTGTATGGGAAGTAACTTTGTTTTTGTTTTTGTTGTTAATATTTTGGTTTATGGATTGACTTTTATGGTGGGAGTTTTTTTCCTTCAGGATCTTCTGTTTCTGGTATATTGTAACTGTTGTCAGTAGGAATTAATGGATTTATTTGTTTATCCTACTTGAGTTGGTTTGATTTTGATTTGCTTTTAGAGATTTGTTCTTGATTTTGGCTATTTGTTTTGATTTTAGTGGATGTTATTATTTGATCTTTGTTAATCTCTTTTTGGGTTGTTATTAAAGTTTGAATAGGTCTTGATTATTGGTTTGGTTAGATTGGTTTGGTTTTTGAGTGACTTCTGCATAAGTATTTGTTTTTTGATAGGATTCTACTATTTTTCTTGCCTCTGGCCAGGATATATTTCTGTTGTATTTTAATTCTGTGATTTCTCTTTGTGTTTTTTAAAGGTTTTACATGTTTTAGAGTATGCTGGGTGATTTTCGTGGCAATTTGAACATTTTACTTCGTTTGAGCATTCTTCTTCAGTATGATTGGGATTTTTTTCAGCACATTTTCCACATGCGTTTTGCCCTCTTCAAATTTGTGGCACTTTAAGCATCTCAAGGGGGCTGGTATGTACTGGTCTACTTTTTTGACTAGATATCTAATTTTGATTTCTTTTGGTATGGTAGGGGTGTTGAAAGTTAGAATATACGTATTGGTGGGTATAGATTGACCGTTCCTTTTTATGTTAATTCAGACGTGGTCTATTACTTCTTGTTTTTTTAGAGCAATTTTAATTTCCTCAGTTGTTGCCAAGGTTAGCTAATGACTTCTTTTGAGGTATTAAGTTTTTCATGAGCATACACTTTGCATTTATAAGTATGAAATTTTCCCAATTCTAAAAGATTTTGGGCATTTTTGTAGTTGTCTGCTTCGACAAGCAGATTTCCATTTTTCATTTTTTTTAATATTTTTTGGATTATTTGGTGATAGAGTTTTTTCAATTAGAAAGGGAGATAGTTCACTGATTCTTTTTCCTTCCAGGGTTTCTATGACTAGAAATTTTGGAAAGTTTTTTCTATTGGTTTGTTCGATTCTATTGTTTTTCTGTTTTAGCTTCCTGCTCGCTGTCTGAGTTGGAATTGTCAGATACTTCTGGGTTTTTTTTATTTAGGTTTTCCATAAAAAATGTGTTTTTTTTTCATCTCTCTTGGTCCTCACCCTCCTTGGAGCCCAAAAGTGGGAGATGTTAGGGGGGAACCCATTCGCCCTTTCATCCCAAGGATACAACAGAGGTATACTCAATTTTTTTTAGGTTTTACCATCCATTTATAATTTTCCTTTGTTTTGATTTCCCAGTTTTTCCAAAACATTCGATGAGGAATATAAATGTGATATTGTCTAAAAAACTTGATTGACCCTTGCCATCACTTTCTAATTCTTACGTGACTTTGCTGTGTTTAAAAGTAAAGGTGATGTAGTATAATATTTATACGTCTTGTTCTTTGGTGGTGTGGAAGACATTTGCGGGTGTAAGAGTTAGGGCTTGACATGACTAGCTGATTGATCGGATCGGGCCTCTCCAACCTCCCGTCTAGCCAAAGTAGAGTGTTACAAGGTGCGTAACCATTTGTGTTACCAGATAACGGCTTGCTCAGCTACCAGGATCCTGTCGTAAGACGACACGGGTCGCTACCCACGGCTAACAGGTAGCCCAAATTTGGGGAGGGAGTGTGTAGTTTTTGGTTTTTGTTTTGCAGAACATGATTGAGTTTTGCAAAGAGAAAAAGAAACATAAAAACATCGATGTAGATGCATTTTGGATCAGGAAGCCAATATTCAGACAGCCTGATCTGGGAGCACCAGTATTTAACAGTTTAAAAAGCCGTCAACATAAATTGAATGTAGTGTCTGAAATGTAGTGTCTGAATTATTTTTTTTTTATATAAAGATGTTGTTGATGAATTTGACATTTATTGATCACTAGCAGGGCTACCCGGCGTTGCCCGGGGTCATAAAAACATAAAATAGAAGAAAAATCGTGTGTGTAACATCTATATATTCAAACTTCTATTTCTCTCCCTCTCTCTATAGCCGTCTCTTTATCTTTCTACTTTTCTTTTTCCTGGTCGCCCCATTTCACCGCTACTTTCTCATTTTGCCTTTTGCGAAAGCTGTTTCTTCCCCACCATTCCTCTTCCGTTGCCCAGGGCAAAAGTATGACATATTCCTATAAAAAGTACCACCTCTGTCTGCGCCTTCTATATAGGTACATATCGCCGCCCCGGTGCGCGTGCTATATACGTACCTATCGCCGCCCCCGGTGCGCGTGCTATATATGTACCTATCGCCGCCCTTATGCACATGCTATATATGTACCTATTGCCGCCCCGGTGCGCATACTATATACATACCTATCGCCGCCCTGGTGAGCATACTATATACTTACTTATCTCTGCAAGGGTGCGCATACTATATATGTACCTATCTCCAGCCTAGTTCGCATACCTAAGAACTCATATTAATGTGCCCCTGTCGTATCAAAGAACCAAAATTGTGTTTGTTCATGTTTTGTCACTATCATAAAAAAATGGCTATTTGACTCCTTAAAAATGAATCTTTAAAAAAAATTTTTGGGTATTATTTTCCAGAGATTATGCCGGTTAAAATAATACCTAATTTGGGGGTGTTTGTTGAGTATTTTAAAAGCCTTAGCGTTACATACATACACACAGATTTTTACCTTATATATATTGAGATTTTTAAGCCAGACTTACAAATCGATCAACCATGGACAACAAAGGCAGATGAAGATCAAAGACAAGTTAGCATTGCTTTCTGATTAAGTAACACCACTCAGAAAGAAACATAGTGACTTTATTTTTATTTTATTTTTGGATTCCACTGTAGACAATCAGGGTCAATCTGTCACCTTTGAGTGCCAACGTGCTTGTTCACACTGAGTATTTTTGACAAAAGCTGCCAGTGTGGCTAGCTGCAAGCTGAGTTTTTCTAGGTTGAAATTATTAAAGAATTATTTTTGCTCAACTATGAGCAATCATAGACTCACTAAATACTGATTCTTTCTACAGAGAATATACTTGATGGTGAAGAATTCCACAATTGGAAAAGCTAGAAGTTATTCAGTGTTTTTCATATTTCTACTACTTTCAACTTTTCAGACATTTTAGATTTTATAAAGTATGAATTTTTGATATTCATTTTATCATTTCAGCTTACCATGTGCTTAGAATATTTATTCTCTGCATTTGTAGTAGCCATGTCTATGTCATATTATCATTGTATCAACAAATATGACACGCATGTTGGAAAAAAAGATAATAGGAAAATGTTAGTTAACATATAACATTTGTTTATTTACAGTTATTGAACCAAACCTGTGATCGTGTCAAGTGAAGACAAAAATCCGGATTAACATGTTAGAAAAAGAAGAAAAAAGACAGTTGTCGGAGAAGTAACAAGGAGAAATGAATCTTAAAACAAAAATTAAAATGTACCGCGACAATACAGAAAATGCTGTTGTTAGAAAGGCAAAATAAAAGTGTGTAAAGTTACTTCACCGGTGGCAACATACCAAAAAATACAAAAAAAAATTCATTTGGTTCTTTGACCAAAGTCTGAGAACAAGTTGACTTCATCAGAACAATAACCAAAAAGGAAAGTAGTTAGGGTTTAAAAAGCTCAGAAGCGCTTTGAAAGTCGCACTAATAAGAGACAAATTCTCTTTTCTGAAATTTACACCGTGTGGGGGACAATAGTACAAATTCTCACATTAAAACCAGTCATCTCAAAAGAAGATAACTCTGGCCCAACAACTTTTAAGTTTTCAATTGAATTATTAATTGTTTATCTGTCTCTAGAAGTTCACATTTTTGTCATTGTTTATGTAAATTTTCAATATACATGATTTTAATAGTCAAATGACACTCAATTTGGGGCTCCCCACTTCCAACTGTTAGCATGAGTGGTCCAATACCCTGGTCAGTGGTCTCACACCTATGTAAGGGATTTTCCAATACCAATTTAGTCCATCAGTTAGAATCTTGAAAATATTTTTTGCATTTTTCCAAATTAAACAAGATTACCATAAACTCTAAATGCTATTGTTTAAACCAAAGTTATCTTCCTTAGAAATATTTGGTTTTAACATGAGATGGCGTTACTGTTGTGCGATTTGGTACTCTCATACACCATTTGGTTGTAAATTCAGAAATGTCTTTTAGAGTTATTTTTCTGATTGAGTCATCCAACTTTCAAACAATGGTCCAGAAACCAGACTGTTCGTATTTTTTTTTAGAATGGCACATCACCACATTGATGTTCATCCACATACTTTTATTTCGTCTAACAACTCATGCATGTATGGGATTGACATGTATCCTAAAGTTGACTCATGTGCACACACACACAAAGTTGTACACTTACGCACCTCGATAAAAGGCGATACATCTATACACATACGTGCTCTAACGCAAAGCATTACACAAATATCTACACCGCCGCACGCATATGCACACTTATAAACTATAATGTTTTAGCAAGAGAACGGTTCAGTTTCGATTGCCGAAGTTGGAAAATGCTGAAAGAAAGATTGAAGACACTGAAGACATAGAGGGAAATATATATTAATATTGTTAAATTAAATAACAAAACAAATTGAGTTGCAGCTTTAAGAAGTCCAACTAATAATAGAAAGTTCTTTAACGTCAAAGAAAATTAGACGGCCCTCTGAATTGCTCAGGTTCCAATTGTCATACTCAAATTAAGGAGAAATATTCCTTACTTGTTGTCTGGACGAGATCATATTCAAAAAACAAGAAGATTAAGTTTTTTTTTTATTCAGCCCCCAAAATTAAGTGTCTGTTGATTGGTCAAAGAAAATCGTCTTGGCCAATCAAAAGGGCTTTTTCAGAATAAGAGGGGTGTCGTGATGGATAAGAGAACCACTCAGAAAGAAAGGGAAGTAACCATTTTTTTAACAAAACTTCTAACTGAACATTTCAAATGAACAATTAATGCCTTGTAATATATAAGTATTGTTCTTTAAATAATGTTTCCTTTTTCCATTCTTCCTTCATTTCAACTTTCATACATGCTTTTCTGTTTTAAACATTTTTATAACAATTTAAATGTAAGCGTTTTCTCTAAGACACAATCTCTTAGCAAGCTACGGTCTGTGCATCATTGTATTTCTTGTTTAGGATTCAGTTTTCATAGTTGCTTTCTTTGTATACCTTCATGTATTTAGATGTCTTCCATGTATTTAGATGTCTTTTAACCTTCATGTATTTAGATGGCTTTTAACCTTCCTTCATGTCTAGTCAGCATTTCTACAAACTGTAAATAAATGTAAATGTTATGTTAACAGTTTCCTTTTATCTTTCTTTTCCAACATAAACATGGTTGCCATGTGCACAGTGAATGTCCAACATATGCGCAGCTAAATAAGTGAAAATGAAATATTTAAACTTTATAAAAATCTATCTTACATGTGATTTGTTCTTGAAATTACTTTTCAGATAAAATGATTTCTTTCTATTTTTCAGTCATATTAAATGTGTCAAAATATACTCACCAAAGCCTTCAGTTTTATTGGAGGATCAATGCCGGCCAGAAGTTGAGCTTGAGTTATCATTTTAGCAATTCGCTTCAGGCATTCATCCAAACCAATGAGCTAAAAATAAAACACGACTATTAAATAAAACTTATATTTTGCTTCTGAAAATGTGAATATTTTTAAATATTCCCATCAAAATATTATTAATTAAACAATTACAGGACGTTCACAGGATTACTGTCTAGGAAAAAATAATGCAGCAGTTTCATTTATTATTTTTAAAGATTTATTCATTGGGTCAGTTTGTTTTATTCAGTCTATTTCACTCTATGAACCTGCTTTTGGCTTTGATGACAGCTTCAAAGCAATATCAGAACCAGCCACAAACCTTCATCACTGACTTCTGACTTGAGCCCCCAAAGGCTCATTCTTCATGTTGCACCTGAATTTGTGTCTCATTCCATCGCACCACACAAAGAAGTCGAGGAGGTTGCAGTCAGATGAGGTAGGAGGCCAAATGCCAAATGAAGTATGGTCGATGAAATTCTGACAGTCAGAACTGAGTCTTGCTGCCACATGTATGGCCTACTGCAGTTACCTGGATGTCAAAGGGTATCAAATAATCAAACATGCGTTTTTCTTTTTGATGTCACCTCGTAGTCAAATTGTAAATCATTCATTTCCTTTCCAACCTTTTCTACCATCCTCTTGTTGATGCTGAGGAAATCTTAAACTTTCTTATTTGTCCTTCCAACATGGATTCCAAGAAGAACTCCATGTCTCTTCTACACATATGTAAGTTCAAAATTGTGCATAATCAATTATTCTAAAAATAAAAAATGGAAATATAATCAGTTTTCATGAAGATAAGACTGACAACGAAATTTAAAAAATATACATAAAATTATCAGTTGAAAATTGCAAAGAAATATTGTCCGCACCCAAGATATACATGAAAATTGCAAACAAATAATTGTCCACTGCCAGCGTATATAATTAACGCTAATCATAATTTGAGAAAACTTTATTCTTTTTAATATTTGTGTGCTGAAACATAAATAGCTGATGTTATAGTTTATTGGGAATTCTAAAAATGCTGCTAAGCACTATTTAAAAAAAAACTAACATTATCAATTTTGGAAGAGTAAAGTCCCTATTCTTTATTATATAAACTTTTCACTCTTACAAAATTAATTATTTAGTTTTTCAGCAAATTTTTTTTTAATTCCGTCATGACCATAATGAATGATTCAATGTTCGTTTTACAAAAAAATGTTTAATTTAATAAAAGAAATACAATCCTTTGTATTAAAATAAGGTTTTCAAATAATTTTCTCTAAAAAATGTCTTAATTATTCTCTAAGTGTCCAGGTTTCAAAAGTAAAAACTATTTTAAATCACAATCACTTTTCTATACAAAGGGTATCAAATAAATATTTGCATAGATTTCATTTCACAATTTCGTTGATTACTAAAAAGCAATTTTTTAATGAATAAATTAAACTGTTACCCATTGATTACTAAAAAGCAACTTTTTTATGAATAAGTTTAAACTTTTACCCATTGATTGGTGCAAGATCCATCAGTCTCAGATAAAATATGACCTTGAGAATCCAACAGAAGAATTGTTGATTTTGTGGCGCCGCTAAAATAAAACGAAAATGCAAATGGATTTAAATAAACAGATGGTGTTTAAAATATTTCAATATTTTAATGTTTTTTTTTCTCTCCAGACTAACTTTCAAAAATGTGATAATTGCAACATAAAAAAAAAAATGGAGTTTTACAATGGATATGGGTCCATCCATTTGTAGCCATCTTTTCTAATATTTGTTTGTTTATTTAAATGTGAATATTCTATTTTTCGAACGATTGTTTCAAACACTACATCTTCCAAAAATTTCTTGAAGGAAGAAATTTCTTGATGAAGCAAGTCTCAATATTAAAAAAAATATATCTCATTAGAAAGTAACAAAAGAAAGGATGCTAAAATGAGTTAAGATCACAATAATTTCAATTGTTTGTCTGAATAGAATTTCACAGATGATGGAATGGTAGAATAACATTTATATAAGGATAAATTTACACTTTTCCCATTGAGGGTTACAAGGAGTGTAGAGTCGCAGTAAGAGCAAATTAATTGCTTTAAGAATTGGAGTTGAATGTTTGGAGTACCGACTGTTAAATATTAGTTAGTACATTTGCTAGTATAAATATTAATTAAATATTTGATCAGATAAATTTGGCATTATGTTGTAAACAGGATATATTCTAGACAAAGATCATGATTGGGTCATTGGAAATAAGCGAGGATTTGTAAAAAAGAAAGTCCATAAAATTAGGCAGACATGACGTCAGACATACAATGGAGAGACAGTGGTTAGATGCAAATTGGGAGTCTTCATGGAAACTTGGATGAGACAAGACACATCTTTAAGATGGTCTAACAAAACGATAATAATTAAGCAATGTACTTAAAATAAGTAATTGACTATTTCTCTCTTTTGCCCCCCCCCCTTGACTGCAGTTCACAAGTGTGGCAATATGAATAAATCATTCATTTTCTAAAAAACATAATTAAATAATTAATATGATAATCATGTCAGATGGTTTTCTATTATAGTTAACAAGTGTCATCAGTCCAGCAAGATAGCAACACACATGCACAATGGTGACGAAAAGACATGGTATGATTTTGAGTTGATTAAAGTATGATTAAGTGTAAAAAACTTTTTGTACATCAATCATTAAGCTATGCACCAGACTCTACAGTCCTGTTTTTTTAAAACAAATTTCATTCTTTAGATTTTATTCATTAAAAAACAAATAAAAAACTTAAAACACATCTCTTTTTATAAGAACTGTTATGAAACACACCTGTATAATTGAAAGTTTTCGGTTTTTGTATGCTAACTATACAGTTTTCCATATAATCCTGTTATATCTTTCACATTGTCCATTTCTTTGTGGTTTGCATGGCTATTCACTGTTTCATTAGGAATTTTCTTTTCTGTTTAGTATTTTAACACTTGTTTGTAAGTATGAACTTGATTGCTTTTTTGCTATTTCTAGGGTAAGTGCCTGTACATGAGCAGTAGTTAAATCTGTATATTTTTCAGCAATCTTTGACAAATATAATTGGATTCTGATCCATTCATAAAAATGTCTGATACATTTGTTCCTTGCCTGATCTCCTAGGCCTTAAAATGGGGGTGGGGGGTGGGGGGTATGGTTCAGGCAAAAAAAAAAATCAAAGTTATTCATTAATTGCAACAAACTTAGCAAGAACACTTAAAAATGCACACCTAAATAAATGTTCAATTTTCAAATTTTTTCTCCAAATCTTCATCTCATTAACACAGATCTATTTTGAATTTATTGTGCAATGGTTTTGCCATTTAAAATATATTGTCAGCTTAAAAAATAGAACATTTGCCAGAGTTCGCCTAATGAATTCTTATTAGAACCTATCATTATTACCTCTCTTACTATCCAAAGTGTTGCTAAAAGACAAAGAAACTAACACATACCAGATAAAATATAACCTCCTTGCTGAAGGTAATAAACAAAAAGGCACAAACTGTTAAAACGAACAGAAGAATCTCCGGGTTCCACATCTAATTTGTAACCCTAGTTTCATTTCACTCGTATCATTGTGAGGCCATGTTTACCCTTTTCATAGAAACTTGTTGGTTGCTTTTTTAGCAACGTGCGAGTCTCAGCTGACATGTATTTACCTTTAACTTATTTGCATACATCTATTCAAACATTATGTGTAAAAATAGCTAACCTTGTTGATTTATGTGTTACTCTCAATGCCAAGTGATTATCAACATTCTTACAGGCAAATCAATGACCTTCTTTCTTTGCATTGAGCATTCCTGAAGTCTATTTTCATTTCTTAAATGTCAGTTTAAAACTTACAATCCTCAATTCCTAAACACTGACAAGATTATGCTACTCCTAAATATATGTAATTCTAAATAAAAACAGCACTTAAAATGAAATAAAACTTAAAAGACGCATTATGAATGCTGTACAATATATTATTGAAGTCTTAATTGTTAGATTATTACTATAGTAGCAATTACTAGCAAAAATGTACATCCTCTGCATGAAAATAGTTAATTTTAATTAAAAGAAAAATAGGATATCTAAAAAATGTTTAAATAATTATGATGCTTTAAATTTATATTTACTTTATATTTCATTTTGAACTTTCAACAATTTATCAATCCCAGTCTAATTCAGGGAAATCAGAGAGAAAGTGGAGGGGGGGGGGGGGGTAAGAAAGCTTCTTTTTAAAAAAATATTTTGCAAAATGAAAATTGGTTTTGGAGACAAAATGATAAAGAAAAAGAATTAGCCTTGTCTCCTGCTTCCTTCCAAATGTTTTTTTCTTTTTCTTTTTAATATTCGGATTTGGATTACTGAAATCTTCAAAATACGAATTTAAAAAAATAAAATTATGATTTAAAAATGATCATTTTTTTTTTTAAACGACTTAAAATTTTTAGGTGATGCAGTTTTCTGTGTAAATTTAATGGATAATGTACTCCATGAGGTGGTACCTGTAACTATTGGGTATACAAAAAGTGCAGTGGAATTACTGGTAGGTAGAGAGAGGATAACCAATTTGTGTGCAAGAAGTGTAAGACAGTGAAGATGGATGAGAACTCCGATGTGAAGAAAGTATATCTGGATGGCAAAGCCATTGACAGTGTCAAGAAGTTTTATTACCTTGGTGATATCATTAGAGCACAAGGTGGAGCAGATGCTAGTGTGATTGCAAGAGTTAGGAGTGGATGGAGTAAGTTCAGGAAACTATGATTACTAACTAGCAGAGCATTGCCACTGTCAACCAAAGGAAGAGTCTATCAGACATGTGTACGCTGTGGGATGATGTATAGAAGTGAAACCTGGACAGTAAGGGTTGAGGACATGCGTTGCATGGAGAAAAATGATATGAGAATGATATGGTGAATGTGTAATGTGGGTCAGAGCAAGATTTAATCTGGAAAGTATAGAGAGATGTGTGCAGAAGAGTAGATTTGATGAATGAGAGTTTTTGGCTTAGTAGATGTAGAATAGTTGAGGTAGCGGATTCAGTTCACAGGAAAACATAGAAGGAAGTGATAAAAATAAGGGAAAGAGAAATAAATAAAGACCTGGCTAGAGATAGGTTACTTTGGAAGTCAATTACTTAAAGCTGTCCGATGCATGCCAGCATGTAAAACGACGTTAAACCGACGATGATATTTGCCCAAAACTTCTTCAACATACTCTAAAATTCTTATTCATAAAAAAATGGATAACTATATCAAAACAGGCCTGTCTTTGCGATAATCATCTTTCATTCTTGTTAGCTTCTTACATCAAGTGGCTTCATGCTTTGTCTGGCGATTTCCATTAAAAAAAACATAACAGCTCATATTGTTTTCATCATAGCACATCTAAAATGTTTGCGAAAATTATCTCTAAGAATAATTTGGATGAATTTAATCTTGCGATAAGTAGTCAAAGTGAACACAGCAGATGTTCACTTTTGTACGCAAATATAATTAAATATTAAAATGTTCAATTACACTTGCGTTTTCGTTCAGTTTGCAGGTTATGTCAAGCAGTCGGGCTTATTTGCATCAAAAATGTCTGAAAATGATTCTCACAAAGAGAATAATTTTGAAATCTTCCCTGAAGACGTCTGTTATTCGCCTTCTAGAACTTCTTAATTTAATATTGAAATTTTGTATTCTAATTCTGTCATAATTCTATTTTGTTGAAAAATTGAATGCTCATCATTGTCCAGCTGTTGAATATCATGAAATGATATTTAGGGCACCTACTACTGTCTACTATATTTCCAGTAGAAATCCCCAGGAAAAAAAATGACTGAGAGACAACAGCAAAGGCGAAAAAGAAGTTACACACACAAAGACGCAAATTTCATCCACAGGAAAAAGAACAAAATCAATGTGTTCTACAGCACAAAAGATTTCCCTTGTTTGAGTTGAAAGAACAGAATATGTTCTGCAAGAAACGATCGAAAATAACTTTAAAGCCTTTAAACTGGTGAACAATTTGAAAATTCTGTATGAGTTTAAACTTTTGTTGATGGGTTTTTATTTAAATTTGGTATTGAGATAGTAATTTTTAACATCTGCATAGAAAAATATGCGACTTGTGGTGTTTTGTAAAATTCTTTTTCCTCCCCATTTTTTTTATCAAAACACACGTTATATTTCTAAAGGTGGAATTTATCTGAAAAAGGATCAATTTCTGACAGTATGATGCCCCCACTCCTAAATAAAAAATAATTCTTCAAAATATTATCGATTGAGAACCATATTTTCAAATTCTTCTTTATTTAACATGTCTTTTCTACACTTAATGTGAGTTGCACGGCGTTGGCTCAGTCTATCTGAGCCAATGCCGTGAAATTCTATCATTTACATTGGTTTTGATGTGACATTGTTGGGGGTCATCTTTGACTGAATCATTCCAAGTTTTCCTCGCCCTACCTTTTTCTCGATTGAGATGTATATATGTGTATATAATGTATATGTAGCAGTCATAAATAATGACATTTATTTTCTCATGTACAGAGCAGCCCCTGTTAGGTGATTTGGTCACACATTGACCAATCAGCTTCCAGGGTGCATTAATTTCATCCGTCCGCTGAAGGATGACTTCAGACCCCTTTGGGAATTGCAGCAGTCACCAGAGTTTCCTGAAAGCAACCAAGAAAGACGCCCTCTCTCCTGCCTTTATCCACTGTATTCCCAAGCACCGACTATCTTCGCCCCAAGATAAACTGCTCATAGATTTTCGGCAGCCAACAAACTTTCCTAATTCCTTTACATGTTAACGAACACGGTCAATAAAGTTGTTTTAAATGTTAGAATGAGACTTTGTCTTTCTATTCTACATTTTTAGAAACCCTTTCTCTCCTTCTCAATAACTATATTACATGTTAACAAAGATGGCCAATAAAGTTGTTTTAAATGTTAAAAAAAAATTTTTTTTAAATTTCTCTATTAGCTATTAACATATATTTTCCCTTTCTTTTTTCCTCTCAAATGTATTTCCTTGCAATTGTTTTTCCATATTTTTTTGGTCTGTTGTCACTGTATATTTGTTTTTAAAAATGGGTAGCACTTTACCTTCTTTTGACGACGACGTTCTTGTTTGGTTCAACTAAATCAAGTCGTATTTTGTGACAAGCAACATCATGGAGTAACAATAATTGCAGATATTATTTAGTGCATTGACGAAGACTTGATAACTTGGTTCCACTTATGACAGTATCAAGCGCAAGGTTCTGCTCTGGACGTTGCTCTCAGCGAAAAACCTGTTCCAAATGTTGGTTCATGACGAGCATTTGGCCAACCACATGCAGAGCAAATTGCCCCACAAAATGAGAGAGATGGCAGAAGAGGTTCTCATAAAGCAATTCTGGCGCCTATGGTGGATATAAGTAATGAATTTCATGAGAAGGTCTACCTCCGTTTCTAACCTTCAGCCACAGGCTGAAGTCTGTTCGTTCTCTGCCACAGCTAGAGACACAAGCCAACAGGCTACTGCTTTGGCTATATTTGATGCTATAGAGCAGCTTGCCAAAGAGGTGAGAAGAATAAGCGTCACAATCGTCCAGACGTCGGTACCAAATTGTTCACCATCTCCACACTGCCACCACTAAAACAAGCCAGGATAATATTTTTATCACATTTGTTTTGGCACAGCCTGCAAAAAACTGTTCATTTATGAATTGGGGAAACTAATGCCTGGAGACCTGAACATAACAGTCTTCACTGAAGCTATATAATCGTGCATTTTTTATTACGGACTCCCTATCCCAAGCACGTTGTATGGTAGATACCGAAGCTGCTTGCACTATTTGGCCAGTGAAACTCCTCACAAAGAAGCCGCCAGTGTCATCCATTTCACTGCAAGCCTATTCTCACATTCAGTCAAGTTTCTCGTTCTCTGAACTTGGAATTGCATAGAGACTTTATGTGGGTCTTCACGGTACCCCATTTTCGGCTCGAACTTTCTGCACCACTTTAACCTATTAGTGGATATGTGCAGACGTCAACTGATAGATAATACGGAACTTTCTGTCCCAGGTTTGAAATCAAACACCTCATCTATCAACCGTGTATTCTTCATTGTCGCTTTTGATGACCCATACCAAACATTATTATACTCCTTCCCAGAGTTAACTAACTTAAATTTTGTTGTGAGCAAACCAACTAACTCAACAAAACATCATGTGTTCTCATGCCCTCGTCACCTGCCTGTGGAAAAACTGAGGGCAGAGTTCAACTATATGCTGCAGCTGGAAATTATACTCCTTTCGAACAGTTCATGGGCTTACGTTTTGCATATGGTCCTGAAACGCTCCGGAGATTGGTGTTCAACTGAGAACTATCGACGACTGAATGTCATGGCCATATCTGATTACTACCCAATTCCACACATACAGGATTTTTTGATTAAGGCTTACAATCAAATTCCAGTGAATCCAGCCGACATACCCAAAACTGCCTTAATAACTCTATTTGGAGTGTTCAAATTTTTTACTATACCTTTTAGTTTGCAAAGTGCAGCTAGTACCTTCCGTTTTATGGATGTAATAGTGTGAGATTTTTACTTTGTCTATAACTACATAGACGACATTTTCATGGCATCTCTGCCTACTGTTTGAATGGTTTCAGCAATAATAGGTGAGGATTAACCCTGGTAAATGTTTTCAGTACGTCACTAGTTTTCTTGGGCCACATTATCAGCCCTGAACTTATATCTCCTTTACCTTCAACCATTCATTTCATTTCGCTAACTAAGGCACTTCCTCGGTCTGCTTAATTATTACAGACGCTTTATCCCACACTGTACGGATCTCCTGTCTCCTCTTTCAAACCTTTTACATAACAGGAAAAAGAAAAACGAGCAGATTTTTCTGAATGATATTCAGCTGAAAGCGTTTAATGAAGTGAAGGAAAAACTAGCAAAGACATCCTTACTTGCACATCCTGTATCCGATGCCCAGTTTTCACTGGTCATTGATGTATCGGGCACTGCTGTAGGTAGAGTAGTGCAACAGCAGCACTAACAACAACTACAACCTCTCCAATATTTTTCGAGATAGCTCAAATCAGCAGAACAATGTTACAGCACGTTTGTCCGTGAACTCCTGGTGATATACTTCACAGTGAAATAAAGCATTCACTCAGAGGCGATCAATTTGTGATTTACACTGATCACTGTCTGCTTACGTTCACACTGCATTCTAAGCCAAATAAATATTCTCCTCACAAAACTTGCCACTTGGATTTTGTTTCGTAATTTACCAGTGATATCCGACATATCTTCGGTGAACAGAATGCAGCAGCAGACACCTTGTCTCACCTTTCTGTTAATTCTCTGTCATAACCTTCGGACATCAACTTACAACAGATTGCCTTAGACCAGCCACGTCTGGACACCTCAACTGTCAAATTCACATAGCTACCTGTGCCCACTTCAGTCATGCAAATCTTCTGTGACACCTCAAGAGATTCACCTCCCCTTTTGTTCCAATGACTCATCATCGGGTTGTCTTTGATACCCTCTCCACTCTGGCACACCCTGGACTGAAAGCCATAGTGAAGCTGATTTCGTCTAGATTTTTCTGGACGATTATGAGGCGTGACACGTTTCTGCATATCCTGCCAAAAGTCAAAGGTGCACAAGCATATCTGTGCACCTCTTAGAGCATTCAGTACTCAAGACGCTCTGTTTAGCCTTGTTCATATTGATCTTGTTGAACCATGGCTGGTACAGTCAGGGATTTACTTATCTCTTGATCTATATAGACCGCTTCACACGGTAGCCTGAAGCAATTTCCCTAAACGACATTTCAATAAATGTTAATGAGTGTTAGGTGGACGGTGAGACAACACTGTGATGATTGGTTACAATAATGGAAATTGGTCAAAATTTGATTACTTATGAAAATGGCTTAACAAAAATTTGTTTATATTCGACTTGAAAACGACCATGTTGTAGTTAGCTGGGAAGCAGCCCCGCAGAATTGTGCAGGTAATATAAATAAATACTTTTGTTATTATTTTGTTTTCCGTTCATGTGATGAACGTTTTTGTTATTAAAAATAATATTATAGGAGTTGGTCTTAACAGTCATGCTAATAACAGCTTTTATATAAACATCCGTTTATATACACATCTCTTTACCCATGGATCCGTTTACATAAATGCCTCTTTATCCATACCCATGTTTATATACACATCTGTTTATCCATACCCATGTTTATATATACATCTGTTTATCCATACCCATGTTTATATATACATCTGTTTATCCATACCCATGTTTATATATACATCTGTTTATATACACATCTGTTTATCCATACCCATGTTTATATATACATCTGTTTATCCATACCCAAGTTTATATATACATCTGTTTATATATACATCTGTTTATCCAACCAGAAAAACCTTAATATTTTGCTTTATTTTGCAAATGATCTCAGTTATTGAGAGAATTGTTTGGATGTGTTTAACACCAATAGTGATTTCATAAAGTTGATACGTGAGCTGAAAGACAAATTTTTAAAGTCATGTCTGGCTATAATTAAATTTTATAGAATAAAGTTAAGTCGGTGCTTATACAGATCATCAATGCTAATATTGGATGAGTTGTCATGTCCCATTTGTGGCTTGTCACTCATTTTTGACAAAACTGGATGTTAACTTTTTGATAGCTCCAATGCATGTGGTAGAGATACTCACGATTTCGTCTCTCTGCAGATATTTCCTTGTTCACCAACTTATCTGTGACATAGGGGCAGCCCTATCAGCAGCAGCAGCTTATCAATCAGTATAAAACTGGATCTTTTTTTCGATATTCACCAGTCAGTTTGGGGCTCACTCCATTGTTGGCATCAGGCAAGACGGCAAACCAGCAGCAGCAGCAGTCACTTTGAGGCTTTGGCTTTATTCTTGCCGAAAGTAGAAGCAGAAGCCATCAACCAACGCGGTAATCACATGATCACAACCAGTGATAACAACGCCGACTTGGCAATTGGAGTTAGCAGTAGCAGCTCCCATTCTACTTGCAGCAGTTGTCCCTAGCACCAAATAACCGTTGCTAAATTTTAAAATCCAATGTACAAATAATATTTGGACTCCGCAAACGACTCCCTTCCAAATTTCCCATTGCGGACTGAAGCCACACTTGATGATCTGGCCATCACCCAATCTCATGTCCGAGACGTCATAAAAAACCTTTACATCTACAAAGCATGTGGGCCTGATCTTATACCAGTAATAGTAATAAAGAAATGCTCTGTTTAACTGGCCCATGTCATCTCCAAACTCTACAACAAATGCCTTGCCGAATCTTGCTTCCCTGATAGCTGGAAAATTGCTTCTGTGGTACCAGTTTCCAAGAATTCTGGAGATAGAACTGACCCTCAGAATTATCGCCCCATCAGTCTACTTTCGGTCTTCACTAAAATCTTTGAATCTCTAATCAATCTAGCGATAGTCCGCCACCTCGTTAATGCTAAACTTCTTTCTGACCATCAGTATGGATTTAGGCAAGCAGTCTCATTTTTGTTGTTGTCATGTTTATCACATGCTACCTTTTATTTATTGTTTTACTTATCAGGGAAGGGGGTACACTAGTGAACCAGTCATTATCTATCTCATCATTCCCACTACAGGGTAAAAGCTGGTAACAAGTTACAACAGACAAAAAGGCAACCACACAAAATAAAACCGAGTTCCTGATTTATTTACATTGTTGTATTGTATTTCAAAGTTGTTGCTTTCTATTTTTTGTAATTTTGTAATTTTATTGTTTTTATTGATATTTTTTTTCAGTGTGGTGGATTTTTTTTTTTTTTAAATAACAATAAAAACACTAAAATGCAAAAATTACAATCATTAAAAAAAGAAAAAAACTAAAAAACAACAAAAAAGAAATACATTGTTGCATTGTAAATTAGGAGAGTAAAAAGTGGACATTGAGTTTACTTCCGGCAGCCTCATAACTCTTGCTTCCCTTATTTTGTCCTTTAGTTCTCACATTCCATGAGCGATGTTTATGACAAAAGGGGAAGAATTGCTGTTTTCTGGGCCGGGATATATCCATCTAGTTTTTGACTTTGAAATAGTATTTTTTTTTCTCCTTACATCAAGTGGCTTCATGCCTTGTCTGGAGCGATTTACATTAAAAAAGAATTGTAACTAAATCCATTTCATTTTTTATTTAAAATAATACCGCAAGATCTGATGGGCAGAGATTGCCTTGAATATGACGAAATGGTTGCTCTGCTGATCTGCTTCCGACTAGCAAAAATATGCGACTGGGAGCTTGTGCAGCATGGAATACGTTTTTAGGGGGCTTTTGCAGTATTGTGCCCGTATGGAATATGTTTACTTCTTCTTCTTCATGAACAGGGGCACAAAGGCACCATATTGGTTCTTTGATATGACCAGGGCGGCGATAGGTGCGTATTTAGCATGCGCACCGGGCAGCGATAAGTACGTATTTAGCATTCGCACCGGGGCGGAGAAAGTATGTATATAGCATGCGCACCGGGGCGGAGAAAGTACGTATATAGCATGCGCACCGGGGCGGAGAAAGTACGTATATAGCATGCGCACCGGGGCGGAGATAGGTACATATTTAGCATGCACACAGGGCAGCGATAGGTATATATTTAGCATGCGCACCGGGGCTGCGATTAGTACGTATTTAGCATTTGCATCGGGGGGGGTGATATGTACGTATTTAGCATTCGCATCGGGCCGGCGATAGGTACGTATTTAGCATTCATACTGGGGCGGAGAAAGTACGTATTCAGCATTCGCACCGGGTCAGAGATAAATACGTATATAGAAGGCACAGAGGTGGTACTTTTAATAGAAATATGTCATACTTTTGCCATGGGCAACAGAAGAGAAGTGGTGTGGAAGAGACAGTTTTCGCCAAAGGCAACAAGGAGAAGGTGATAATAGGGAGGGGGGGTGAAATGTGGCGACCCGGGAAGAGAAAGGGAGAAAGATAAAGAGACGGCTATAGAGAGAGAGTGAGAGAAATAAAGTTTGAATATAAAGATGTTACACACACTATTTTTCTTCAATTTTGTGTTTTTATGATCTCGAGCAATGCCAGGTAGCCCTGCTATTCTATTATATAAAAGGGAAATGTCTGTATGTAACGTATCTCTTCCGAGAGTACCCAACAAACACTCCCACAGTTGACATCATTCGAACCAGCCAGCCACTGGACGTATGTCGTCTCAGAAGTAGAAAAAAAAATTGACCCTTTCGGGGTCAACAGAGAACTTTTCTCCAATGGGGGTAGCTTTTCTCCTCCATTTTCCAATTTGAGAAAAAATGCCAGTCATCATTCGACCGGAAATGACATCAGAGGAAGGGAGTGTCGGGAAGAAATTCACTCTCACTACACCCCTTTTTTTCGCCTCTCACCCTTTCTACATTCCTTTCTTAATTAATAGACGCTAATATTCCTTCCTCCCTAGGCCCGTTCTGTTGTCATGATACCATCATTCCAGACATTACCTCCTCCGTTTTGAGAAGTGTAGAGGTTATGTAGTATCTGTTCTGTTGTCATGATTCTATCCTTCCAGGTATTACCACCTCCTTTTTTGAGAGGTGTGGAGGTAGTGTAGTATCTGTTCTGTTGTCATGATACCATCCTCCCAGGTATTACCTCCTCTTTTTTGAGAAGGGTGGAGGTAGTGTAGTATCTGTTCTGTTGTCATGATTCTATCCTTCCAGGTATTACCTCCTCCTTTTTTGAGAGGTGTAGAGGTAGTGTAGTATCTGTTCTTTTACGAATAGTGTTCCACTGGTGCTGCTATCACTACAAATAATGAACACTTATAGGCTCCACAACTATTTGACACTATTACACCATATTTGACATTAATCACCATCAGCATGTCAGATCTTTAACGGAGGTTATAGGAGAAACTTTTACGAATAGTGCTACTACTGGTGCTGCTATTACTACAAATAATAAACACTTATAGGCTCCAAAACTATTGGACATCAATACACAATATTTGAAATTAATCCCCAATAACATGTGGAATCTGTAACAGAGAGTGTGGTAGAACATTTACGAATAGTGCTATTACTACAAATAGTGAAGACTTATAGGCTCCAAAACTATTTGACAAAAAATACACCATATTTGACAGTAATCACCATTAGCATGTGGGATCTGTAACAGAGTGTGGTAAAACTTTTACGAATAGTGCTACTATGTGTGCTGCTATTACTACAAACATTGGTTTACAAAGAAATTGAGGCAACCACAAAAATACCCATTTTTACCTAATTTAGGGGTGCTGAATTCAAATTTGAAATCCGTTTTTACTCATCACCTCTAGTTTTTTTAGATATGCATAGTGTGCATTTTGTGCATATACGGTACATAAAGGCGTATATGCATTCAGGGTTAATTCTAATATTGTGTGACTTATGGCTTATTTTTTAGTTATTATGCACTAAATGTAAGTGATAGCATTACATTATACATATTAGCAAATATATGCTCCCTCCGTTCGCATATTTTTGCTAGGCTGCCATATCAGAAATGAACGCTGACGTGTAAACTGATGGAGCCTCCGTCATATTTCTTGGGTGGTTAGACGTTGATATTCTTTATTTATGACCAAGAATATTTGTAGATGTAAATAAATAAATAAAAAATTTCGACCCCCCCATCCCGATGTTTGTATTACCATTCCCCATGAATAGAAATATTTTTAGTTTAAAAAATAAAGCAAAAAAAAAATTTTTGGACCCTATTTCTCAAATTTTTTATTTACCCATACATAGGAATAGTTTTAGTTAAGAAAAGAGAAAAAAAAAAAATTATTTGACCGCCCCCAATTTTTTTTTATCCTCCCCATACATATAAATATTATTAATGTAAAAGGAAAAAAGAAAAAGATAAATAGTAAAATAAATCAAATACAGCGAACACGATTAGTTAGTTAAATGCTCTCGAGATGAATTTTACATAAATTAAATTCATTACAATGTGTGTGTTTTTTAAGTAGTAATTTTTAAATCAATTTTTATTTTAATTAGACAATTTGATTCAATAAAATTGTTAAAATCAACAATTTAAAAAACTATTTAGCGAACAGTATTTTTTCGAATCGGAAGAAAGGTGTACATAAAATAAAACAATAAAAAATCGGTACTCTTTTACTGTAGGACCTGTGCTGACTTTGACCATGACCCAAACCCTGACCCTGACCCTAACCCTAACGACAGAGTCAAAGTTAGCGCGGGTCCTATAGTGTAAACGCACCAAAAAATCAAATACAGTGAACACGGTTAGTTATGTAAATGGTCTCAAAAAGAAAGTTTACCTGAATTAAATTCGTTAGAATGTGTGTGTGTGTGTGTGTGTGTGTGCGTGTGTTACAATGTGTGTTTTTTTTTAAGTAGAAATTTTTAAATCAATTTTTATTTTAATTAAACAATTTGATTCAATAAAATTGTTAAAATCAACAATTTAAAAAACTAAATACAGCGAACAGTATTTTTCGAATCGGAAGAAAGGTGTACATAAAATAAAACAATAAAAAAATCCGTACTCTTTTACTGTAGGACCTGGGATGACTTTGACCGTGACCCTAACGACGGAGTCAAAGTTAGCGTGGGTCCTATAGTGTAAAAGCACCAAAAAATCAAATATACAGTGAACACGATAAATTATGTAAATGGTCTCGGAAAGAAAATTTATCTAAATTAAATTCGTTAGAATGTGGGTGTGGTGTGTGTGGTGTGTGTGTGCGTGTTTGTTTAATGACCTTTTTTTAATTAAACAATTTGTTTCTATAATCAGTTATATTATTTTTTGTTGACAGAAAAGAAAAAAAATCACATCTTTTATTTTAATAAATAAAACATGGACATAAGAACAGTTTGTGAATAAAAGCTTAACAGCGTAAGTTAAAGTAACACAGTAAATACCAGCGTTTTGTTTACATTTTAAATTACGTGCTCGTCTTGCGTCCATACTGATTTGACGGAGGGAGGTTGTTTCAATGGATTAACGTTCGCTGTTCAATCAGTTGGACGTAGATAAAATAACTACGTAACTCATTAATTTTTAAATCAATTATTTTTTTAATTAAACAATTTGATTGAATAATTATAATTTATAAGTAAGATTATTAGCGAGCAAAATAGCGTAAATATATGTGGAAATCTGAAGAAAACAATTATGAGTGTATATTTGCGAATACTAATTTATTAGAAGTTCAAAAGCAATTGATTATGTAAATTGAGAAATGCACATAGTGTTTACGGCGTTTTTTTTAGTAGTATATAAAGAAGCTGGTGGACTTAGTAAATAGTCATACTACTCTGATGAAGTTTCGGCTTCAGACAGACAGATACATAAACTCCATTATTAATAGATATAGTTATATATCAAAATGGATTTTGGCAGTTAAGGCAGCAGGTCTCAATCGTGTGTGGGGACTTTACAATAGTTGCACAGCGTCGAACCATCACTCTCCTCCTCAGAACCGCCTACTTTCACTATTTTGACTGTAAGATTGCTGATCAGGACAAGTCTTGGGCTCCACACATCTGTTGTAAACCCTGCTACAATGGACTAACTGCATGGTTTAATGGAAAGAAAGCGGCTTTCAACTTTGCAGTCCCGATGGTTTGAGAGATTCACGAAGCCATGCAGATGATTGTTATTTTTGTCTAACTAATGTAACTGGTTTCAATGCATCTTCTACAAAAAAGATCAAATATCCCAACCTTCCATCTGATATGAGACCTGATCCCCATTCAGATGATCTTCCTGTACCCACATCTCCAGTAAATAAGGATCTTCTTTCCTCATCAGATAAAGAAATGCTTTCAAGGGAGGATTCTACCGAGTCAATATCTTTGGAAGATCTTGAGTCTACATATTCAGGAACAAGTGGCTGGATCACGCAAGAAGACCTGAATGATCTTGCTCGTGATTTATATCTGTCAAAACAGTAGTCAGAGCTCTTGGCTTCGGCTTAAACAGTGGAACCTAGTCCAGGAAGATATAAGGATCACCAGTTTCAGGAATCAGAACAAAGACCTTGCTTCCTTTTTCGACATGGAAAACAAGTTGTGCTACTGCACAAACATACCTGGCTTGTTCACGTCCCTTGATTTGCCACATAATCCTTCAGACTGGCGTCTTTTCATAGACTCTTCCAAGCGAAGTCTCAAGGCTGTGCTTCTGCACAACAGGAATAAATATCCCAGCACTCTCATTGCACACACTGTCAATCTAAACGAGTCCTATGACAATATGGAGCTTTTTTAGAAGCTATTAAGTACAACGAGTACCAGTGGAGTCTGTGTGGGGACCTCAAGGTCATTGGTCTTCTTGTGTGTATGCAAGTGGGCTTCACAAAGTACTGTTCTTTTCTCTGTCTATGGGATAGTCGAGCTGTATCCCAGCATTACAAGCAGAAAGACTGGGGGTCTAGAAGCACTTTTGTTCCTGGCGAACACAGCGTCAAACAGAATCCTCTGGTGGACATGAATAAGGTGCTTCTTCCTCCTCTTCACATTAAGCTTGTTTTGATGAAGAATTTTGTGAAGGTGTTGGACAAAAATGGTGCTGCCTTCCAACACTTGTCTACTGTGTTCCCAGGTCTTAGTGCTGCTAAGCTCAAAGATGGCATCTTTGTCAGACCTCAGATCCGAGAAGTGCTGAAGGATACTGATTTTGAGGAGCTTCTTAACTTAAAGGAACTGAGAGCATGGGAAGCATTCAAGTCAGTCTGTAGTGGCTTCCTTGGTAACACACGCGTCAGACCAAAAATGTTTTTTTGTAAACCAATATAATAGACACTTATAGGCTCCAAAACTATTGGACACTATTGCACGATATATATATATATTTTTGAGCTAAAAATATTTCTTTGGGTGGGGGAGAGTAAAAAAAAATTTATTTTAGGGGGTGGGGGTGGAGAGTAAAAAAGTTTTTTGGGCGGGAAAAAAAAAATTTTAACTAAAAATATTTGTTTGGGTGGGGGAGAGTAAAAGAATTTTTTTTGGGGGGGGTGCGGTGAAGGTGGGGAGTAAAAAAATGTTTTTTGGGGTAAAAGAAAATTTTGGGGGGTGGGGAAATTTTTTTTTTTTCTTTAATTTATTTTTTAACCAAAAATATTTGGAGGTGGGGGTGGAGAGTAAAATAAATGTTTTTTTGGTGGGGGAATTTTTTTTTGAGAGGTGTAGAGTTAGTGTAATATCTGTTCTGTTGTCATGAGACAATCTTACTCCTTTTTGAGAGGTGTGGAGGTAATGTAGTATCTGTTCTGCTTCCAAGCAAAAATATGCGACTGGGAGCTTGTGCAGTATACCGCCCATATGGAATACATTTTTAGGGGGCTTATGCAGTATTACGCCCTTATGGAATATGTTTACTACTTCTTAATGAACAGGGGCACAAAGGCACCATATAGGTTCTTTGATATAACAGGGGCACACTAATATTAGTTCTTTTTTTTATGATAGTGACGCTTCATAAATGAACTTGATTTTTGTTCTTTGATATGACAGGAGCGCATTAATATGAGTTCTTATGTACGTACACCGGGGCGGCGATAGGTACGTATATAGTATGTGCACCGGGGCGGCGATAGGTACGTATATAGTATGTGCACCGGGGCGGCGATAGGTACGTATATAGTATGAGCACCGGGACGGCGATAGGTACTATTGTGAAACAGTGATTTCAGCCGACGCAATCTGCCCTTTTAGGGCGCACCAATATGCATCAAGGAAATCAGGCCCTACGTAGAAACAAGTGGAAATCTAGGAACTAGTATATATTTCGACTGTCCAAACATTGGCCAGAATCGGCGCCAGGCTGGCGGGAGAAAGTGTGTAAGCCGTCAGATGTAATCATCCAGATACAATGGATGAGCAAAGCCAGAGAGAGCTGGAATGTTGATAATGACCGTACAATTTTGGTCAAGAGTCTTTTCGTCGCTCCCCTCCCCCCATGGTAGAGAGAGAGGGAGAACAGGTCTTTTACGGTGACAGGAAAGAAAACAACCCAACCAGAGAGAGAGGGGAGAGGGAGAGTAGGTCAGTATGCCCCACCCTGGCCCCGAGAGAGAGAGAAAGGCTGAAGAAAGAAAGAGTATGAGTTGTACGTTTTTCGTTTTGTTGTGGAAACGAGAAGACAGAAAACCGTCAGTTAGAAATTGGAATTCGGGCTGGACAGTTGTGTTAGCCGGAGCTGAGGCACGGGCCAGCCAGGCGGGGGATCGCGCGAAAGGCCCCTCGTTTGGATGACGTTGCCCGTGGTATTCCCCCCCCCCCTCACACCGTTTTCAGTAGACAAGTTACAACTTAATTAACAACTTGGAAATCGTAAAGAGAGTTTCACACACGCACACAGAGAGACGGACTAGTTAGTAACCGAAGCCATTATCGAAAAACAGACTTTGAGTTAAAGTTTAAAACCAATTGTTTCTCTTGTTAAATAATTATTGCTTATGAAAAGACCTAACCGAGTTGTTGACTTATTTCTGTTGTCGATTTGTTCTGCTTGTGTAACATTGCCTTCACAGCAGACCAGCGAAGCAATCATCCCCGACCTAGAGGAGATTCGAACCATCTTTCTCTTTCTGCCACTACGACATCACGAGCCAAAGTAGGGTGTTCACAGTCGGGGTGGAGAAAGTACGTTTATAGAAGGTGCAGACAGAGGTGGTACTTTTAATAGAAATATGTTATACTTTTGCCCTGGGCAACGGAAGAGGAGTAGTAGTTAAGAGACAGCTTTTGCCGAAGGCAACAGGGAGAAGGTGGCAACGGAGAGAGGGGGGTGGTGAAATGAAATATGAAGCAAGTCAATGGTTGTTTTGTTTTTTTAGACCAGACGACTTTATGAAATAAAGTAATCAATTTCTGACTTTCATTTTCATTTTGTGCATAACAGACGACTCTTCCTTCTAATTCTTTGCCTTCTTCTGAACACGAATTTAGGAAAATTCGGCAATTTTGGCAAAGTAGGAAAATTTGACGATTATGGAATAAATATTGATTGAAAATAATTTATAGTTGTAAATACGGGGCTTACCCCTCCCCCACCCCACTAATAAAGAACACTTCTTGTATTATCAATTTGGTACTGGTGCAATTTACGGAACAGGCTATTTTTTTTAGATAAGATTTTCAAGTTAATTCAATTTTTACGATATCTTTTGTTTATTAAATTGTTAGATGAAAGTACAAAGCCCCCCCGCTCCCCATGTTAATAATGGCTTTCTATGTTATTTTATAGGTACGTGCAAAAATGGGCGTCTCTTGTACGGACTATGCTTATTAAAAAGCGCTTATCATTAATTATGTAATTAGTTTCCGTGTAAACTTTGATTGTGTTTGAAAGATAAAAGCCTAAACTTAATCTCTAAACGAAAAAAACTGCAAAAATGTGAAAAATAAATTATAATGTAATCACAGCGGCTAAAAAACTAAAAAAGGCATTTTTTTTTTATTAGTATATAAAAATATAACTTTAGTAATATTTTTATATAACTTTAGTAATTTTTTAAAAAAAATAATACATTTTCATTAAGGTTAAAAAAAAAAAATGGTTTCATTATATTCCGTGATTGTTGATTAATAAATATTGAAAATTTAATTAAAATTGGTGTATTTCTTGATTTTCAGTGAAGTTTTAAGTGAAGGGAGGGTCAAAATGTTTTTACATTTTGGGAATTGGCCATTGATTTTGCACGTACCTAGCTATTTCTTTTACGATATTTAGGCAACTTTTTCTTTTGTCTTTGTTTTTTATTTTACATAAAACAAAGAAGTATGTTATTTTTCTTAGAATATTTAGGCAAGTTTTTTTTTTGGGGGGGGGGGGGTCATATATTTTCTCGTCGAGGGTTTACGGATACGTTTGTGGACGGTTCGAAAGATCTTCCTACCGCTTGTTTTGTTGTGCTGAGCACAGATGATTGGCAGCAACCTTATCGGTTAGCTCTGCTTCAGCATCGTTTTCGTCTCTGCAACTCTCAGGCGCTTCTGCGACCTGCCCGATCGTTGCCGCCGAGCAGTCACGGAAATTGGAAATTAGGCGCTTCATCTGGAGTGGTACCAAAAATCAATTACTTCGTGTCTGTTCGAAATTCGGAAGGAAATTTGTTTTTCTAATTTATTTTTTTGTAACTATAATTGAGTGTTTTAATCTCTGCGGGAGAGAGGATGTGTTGAAAATATCAATTACTTTGTGTCTGTTCGAAATTTGAAAGGAATTTGGAAGTATTAAAACTATCGAATAAAAAGTCATTTAAACTGGTTTTAAAATTCTTAGAAATAATAAAACTGCATCACACAGACCCCCTGCATGTGCGCCAACAAATGGAAGCGCTAATAGAATTTCTCATCAATGGGAATATATTTGTGAAAATTTGCTTAGAAAAGAACAAAGATGTTTTTACTGGATTTAGTAAATAGAATCAAGAATTTGTATCCAGTTTAAATTAAGATGTTTGTTTTTATTTTCATCGGTAGACTTAATTTTTGTGCTTCCGTTTGTTAGCGCACAGCACAGCCAAGGGGGTCTGTGTTAGGCAGTTCTCTTTTACCTAGAAAATCCTCATATATTTAAAAAAGCAGTATTATTTTTCTTGTCATTAAATAAATTTATAATTTATGCTTTTGTAACTGTAATTTCGTTTTTAATCTATAGTGGCCATCTTGCTTAAAAATAGTTTTAACTAAAAACTTTATTTACTACTTTTTAATTTTTTTCCTCTTTCAAATACATCATTGTAAAGTTGGAAAAAACCCCAACCTGTTGATGGTAATCATCGTCACAGACAAGACAAATTAACGTTTCCCTTTGGTACAGAGACAATAAGGTGCTTCTGCTGTTTCACAGTGACATTAAAATATTTAAAGAAATGTATAGACTTTGTTATTTACTTACGTGTTAGCAGAAAAAATGACGCAAATTCATCCAGTATTTATCAAATTGTAAGGAAAAGAAGAAGAAAAAATGATTTTACATATCGTTAAACATTTTGTAACCAGTTTAGGCAAGGGAGATAACTCGTTTTTTTAAGATTGAAAGATACAAGATGGCGACTACCGATAAAAATCGTTTTTTTATTTTTCATTTAATAAATACTGAATGAATTTGCGTCATTTTTGGTGTACAGTCTTCTATTAAGCTACCACGTAAGTACATACAGTTTGGTGGGTAAATTTTTACTATCTTATTACTATCTTACCTAGCGCAGTTTACCCCTTAAAAAAGTTCAAATTCTACATTTTTTGTGCAAATACATTTAAACAGCCTAAAAATTATCCGCAAAGAAGGAATTAAATTTAAAAAATATATATATTTAAGGTTTTAGCGTGGGGGATCACTTTCCTTTATAAATTTAACGTAAAACGAGCACGATTTCCTGGCCACTTAACGTTAAACGAGACATGTAACCAACCTGAGTTTCTAATTTTGTGAGGGGTGTATTTTTTTTATATATATATAAAAACACGTAAAAATTTAGCTAATTTCGTTTTTTTTTTGGGGGGGGGGTATTTATTTCATAAAAACGTAGAGATTTAGGCAATTTAGATTTTGTGGGGAAATTTTTTTTTTAATTTTGGGGGTGGTGGAGGTATTTATTTATTTAATTAATAAAAACACGTAGAAATTAACGAATTATAGAAAAAAAAAAAAAAAACCACGATGGAAAATACTTAAAACATTTGGTACTTCTGCAGTTTACGGACCTTGCTGAAATACGTTATTATTTAGAAAACCATTCAATAGCACGGTCCTTAAACTGCAGAAGTACCAAACATTTAAAAACATGTAGGCCCGTAAGAAAGTAAGTAAAAAAAAAAAGATTTCAGCACGGTCCGTAAACTGCAGAAGTACCAAATGTTTTAAGTATTTTCCATCGTGGTTTATTTGTTTTTTTTTATTTTGCTATAATTCGTTAACTTCAGATTTCATCCCCCCCCCCCAAAAAAAAACTAATTTGGCTAAATTTCTACGTGTTTTTATTTAATAATTTAAAAAAGAACAAATTGGTCCCCGCCCCCCCCCCCCCAAAAAAAAAACTCAAGTGCTAAATTTTTACGTGTTTTTATTAAAAACCCAAGTCGGTTGCATATCTCGTTTCACGCTAACTGACCAGGAAATGGGTGCTCATTTTACGTTAAATTTATAAAGGACTGAGCTAAAATGTTAAATATTAAAAAAAAAAAAAATTTAATACCTTCTTTGCGGATATTTTTGTAGGCTGTTTAAATGTATTTGCACAAAAAAAAGTAGAATTTGAACTTTTTTAAGGGGGTAAACTGCGCTGGGTAAGATAGTAAAAAAAACCGTTTGGTGCTTGTACAGAGAAGGGTACACATGAAAAACGCTAAAAATCGGAGTTCCAATTAAATTAACCGGAAAAATCTTTGAAATATTTATGTATCAAGCAAAACTAGGTTTGTACACCAAACATTAGCAAAAAGTATCGAGTAGAATTGTAATAAAAAATAAAAATTCGTTATATCGTTTAATCTGGTTCGGCCGTTGATTCGAACGAAAAAAAAACACGAAATTCAGGGGGAGATAACCCAGTCAGCCATATTAACAAGTAATAAATTAATGACAAAATACGATGAAACTGATTTTTATTTTTAATTAAAATTCCTACTTTTTGGTGAGGATACTTATTTAAATCTGCTGCGTCAGTATATAATACTGTTTTTGTGGTATTGATAATTTAATACGGACACTCCTCTATACAAGAACCAAATCATTTTATAAATAGAGATTAAAACATAAAACAACATTACCTTAACAAAGCATTAGTTTTATAACAATTTGGTTCGATAATAATTTAATAACCAGAGTAAACAGTATTGTAATAATTAAATTTAACTTTTAAAATATATTTTAAAGTAGTTTAGTAATAATGAAAGTAAACATATTCCTAGGCAACACCGGATAGTTACAGTTAGTTAAGGCTAAAACTGTCAACATGTTGCAAGGATGTAACTTGCTAACGTAAAATGGTAAACAATATTTATTTTTTTAAATCGAAAATCCGTAAAAAATATTTTGATTTTGTTGGTGCTTTTTTTTAAGCAATTGTTATTAAACAATTGCTTTTAAAAAAGCACCAACAAAAATCAAGATATTTTTTACGGATTTTCGATTAAAGAAAATGGGTTCACGTGCGTTTTGTGCTTTATTTGAAAGATTTTGTTGGTGTTTTGTTTCAGGATTTTGGCATGAAATGTCAACATTAGTTTTGTTTGTTGCTAGGTCTCATGGCGTATGTCGTGGCCTAATACAATTATTTAATACAATTAAATAAATGACGAGTTGTCAATTTAACTCAAAATTACAATAAATTACTTTCGAAAAAAATAAAAATAAGCACGATTAAAATTGAAGTTTAAACATTATTTTAGCTTTTGGTACCTATGCAGTTTATGGACTTGGCTGAAATAATGACGTTATAATTTAGAAAGCCATTCTTAACATGGGAAGGTAGGGGGTAAATAACTATTCTGCACTTTACCTAACAACATATGATAGCTTAAAAGTTGAATTTATCTTTAAAAAGCCGGGTCCGTAAACTGCACATAGTTTTTTGCCACTTTGATTTTGAATTATTTGAAATAAATAAAATGAAATAACTTAACGAATCTAATGAGAACAGAAGAAACAATTTTTTGTTGTTTTTACCCTTCAATCCCGGCGTAAAGGTACTTTGTTTCGTCGGACATAATGAAAAGAGCTGGAAATTGTGTGCGCGCGTGTCCGTCACAACAACGAAAGAGGGCGAAGTTATTTCTTTTGAAATGTTATATTATCGTAGTAAGCAATTGACGTTATCAAAACGAACCAATCGCGCACTTGGCAAAACGGTGGTAGGACAAAAGCCCACCGGACAAAAGCCCACCAAAATAATTCAAACACGGACAAAAGCCCACCAACGTAAAAATAAATTAATTTTTAAAAATTAAAAAAAATCTTGGTAAAAACGCATAATAAGGGCCGGCTGACTGGCTAGTAGGCCGTGCGCAAAAAAAAACAGTTTGGCCTTTTTAGGGCCAAATGTCACGAATTTGGTGTTTTGGCCATCGAAAATTTATTTTAGCCTTTTGTGTGTGAATATTCTGGGGCCAGGCGTATCGCAGAATTGAAAACAAACAAATACTTCGCTAGAAATGAAGAACAAACACAGAAAATTATTTTTAAATAAAAACAAAAAGTAAAAATGAAAAAGTGCCCATTTCTCGCAATATATATATATATATATATATATATATATATATATATATATATATATACGGTGCCCGGAAGACTCGTCACAGGAAAATTCGTCAACGGAAAATTCGTCACTTTTGGCCAAGTAGGAAAATTCGTCACTTTTGGCCAAGTAGGAAAATTCGGCAATTATCGAATAAATATAGATTGAAAATAGATTTTAGAACCGTTTTTACAGGAGATATACTTGTAAATACGGGGCTACCCCCCTCCCAGTGATGAACATTTTTGAATATTATTTTTTGGTACTTGTGCAGTTTACGAACCGAGCTATTTTTTAGATAAGATTTTCAAATTAAATTAAATTTTTACGATATCTTTTGTTTATTAAATTGTTAGGTGAAAGTACAGAATAGTTAACAAAGCCCCCCCCCCTCACTCCATGTTAAGAATGGCTTTCTAAATAATCCGGTTCGTAATTACGTTACGAAATTAAAGGTTTGGACCGGGTTATTCTTTACAACGTGAAAGTACAGAATAGTTAACAAAGCATTCTCCCCATGTAAAAAATCGTAGTCTGAAAGAAGAATTTCTTTTTTTAAGTATTAAATAAAGTTGTTAGCGGAATTTAAAACAAGTTTTAGGCAAGATGAAAAAAAAAACACTGAATTACAGTTAAAAAACAATTTTGCTTTTTTAAATACATGGAAATTTTCTAAGAATTTAAAGCCAGTTTAAATGACGTTTTACTCGATAGTTTTTAAATTCCTTTCAAGTTTTGCACACACACGAAGTAATTGATGTTTTGTCAATTAAAATGGCTGACTTGTTTACGAAGAAATCTAAATGAATTATGATGGATTTCATCTCGTAACTTAATTACGAACCAGGCTTGAAATAATATTATTTAGACAACGATTTTTTACATTGGGAGAATGAGGGGGGGGGGGATTTGTTAACTATTCTGTACTTTCACGTAACAATTTAATAAACAGAAGATATCGTAAAAATTGAATTTAACTTGAAAATTTTATGTAAAAAATAACCCAGTCTAAACCTTTAATTTCGTAACGTAATTACGAACCGGATTATTTAGAAAGCCATTCTTAACATGGAGTGAGGGGGGGGGGGCTTTGTTAACTATTCTGTACTTTCACCTAACAATTTAATAAACAAAAGATATCGTAAAAATTTAATTTAACTTGAAAATCTTATCTAAAATTAGCCCGGTTCGTAAACTGCACAAGTACCAAAACAATAATATAAAAAAATGTTCTCCGCTGGGGGGTGGGTAGCCTCGTATTTACAAGTATATCTCCTGAAAAAACGGTTCTAAAATCTATTTTCAATCGATATTTATTCGATAATTGCCGAATTTTCCTACTTGGCCAAAAGTGACGAATTTTCCGTTGACGAATTTTCCGTTGCCGAATTTTCCTGTGACGAGTTTTCCTAAATTCATATATACACATGTGTATATATATTTATATCTGTGGTATTGTTGTTGTTTTTTTCAGTGTGTAGATGAAGTTTTAAAAATTTTGTCAAGAAAAAAAATTACAGATAAAAAAAATTAAATATAAAAAGATTAGGATCTTTTTAAGAAGCTCCCCGCCACTAAATAAAGCCCCGCTATTCAAGGGAGACAACTTTTTAGCCACTTTTGCTTAAAAAAAATTAACAAAATAAGAATGTATAAGGCATGTTTTTTTTTATTGAGGGGGATAAAAACTACAACAGACTCCTTATCGTCGACCAGGGTTGTGAGTCCTAGAAAATTCATAAGGAAAGGTGTGAAAAGGGTTAACGCGTACAGAATTTAGCAAGCCGAAAAGTTGTCTCCCTTGGCGGCAGGGTTATTCTTAGCGGCCGACTAACTTTAGCACTAGTGGCGGGAAGCTTCTTAAAAAGATCCAAAGATTATTATTATTATTTTGTTGTTGTCATCCCCCCCCCCCCCTGCATGTACGTTGGCCTGTGCATCACATTGAAAGTATCGACATCTTCTCTTCTTCTCTTCTCTCTTATATAAAGGGCAGTTGTCTGTATGTATGTCTGTTTGTATGTGAAGCTTCTCCTCAAAAACTACGCGGCGACATGTCAAAAAGTTGATATCTTTAGGACCGGACAACACCTGGGATCATAATATCTTAAGATTACAACAAAAATAAATGTTGCTGGGGGTCAACGGGGCCAATCTTCGGCAGTGGGTCTTGGTTTTTCAAACTTTTCCAATGTTATTTAGTAGTAATTTGGAAATCAGCCAATGTATTTATGTAATCTTAATATATATAAAGCAAAATGCTGTGTGCATTTATGTAACGCTAAGGCTTTTAAAATACTCAACAACCACCCCCAAATTAGGTATTTTTTAACCGGCATAACCTCGGGAAAATAATATCTAAAAATTAAAAACAAAGATTCATTATTAAGGGGTCAAATAGCCATTTTTTCATTTAATGCGATCACGATTTTTAATGTTATCTTGTGCATATGACGTCACATTGATAGGTACATGACGTCATAGTAATAGGTGTGGATATTATTTTTATGCCATCATCACATTATTATGGTGTTATTGCATTTCTCTTCAGACTATTGCCCTCATCAAAGGGAGGGGAATAAGAAAGGGTGATTTTAGTAGAGCTCTGGAGGCCTCCTTGTATTTGACGTTGTCCGGGAATAAGACAATACAATGTTAAGAACGTTCTGTTGTCATTATTATCGGTCAAAGAGAGAAGTTAAGCAATACATAGCATGACCAGTACTAAATGGGTGACGATTTAGGATTAACAGGTGCTATAAAATCGAGGTTAAGCAACGTATATACTGGCAAGTACTAAATGGATGACTCAATCAGTGAGATTTAAGGAATAAATAATTATGCTCCGCCATTGTTTTCACTGATATATATCCATATAAAATAACTTCTCAATCAGTTAAGTTACAGGAAAAAAGTATTATTCTCCGCAGCTGTTTGCACTAATATTGGTATTCATATAAAATAACGTCTCAATCAATAAAGTTAAATGCAGGAATAATTATGCTCTGCCATTGTTTTCACTAATATTTGTATATATATTAAATCACGTCTCAATCAGTAAAGTTAAAGGAAGAAATAATTATGCTCCGCCATTGTTTTCACTTATTTTTTGGCGGGTGGGGCCAATTTTTTTTTCTGAACTTAAAATATTTCTTAGGGTAGGTGGAGAGTAAAAAAAAAATTTTTTAGGGGGGGGGGTAGAGGCTAAACAATTTTGGGGTGGGGTCGGGGAAAACATTTTTGGGGTGGGGCCAATTTTTTTTTTTGAACTTAAAATATTTCTCAGGAATAGGGAAGAGTAAAAAATTTTTGCGGAGGTGGGGGTGAAGGGTAAAAAATTTTAAGGGGGGTCGGGGAAAATTTTTTGGGAGGAAAGGGCCAAATTTTTATTATTCTTTTTAACTTCAAATATTTCTCAGGGTTAAGAGAGAGTAAACAAATTCGGGGTTGGGGGGAGGGTAATAAATTTGGGGGGGCCGGGGAATTTTGGGGGGTTGATGGGCCCAATTTTTTTTTTTTAACTTAAAATATTACTAGGGTAGGGGAGAGTAAAAAAAACTGGGGGTGGGTGGAGGGTAATAAATGTTTGGGGGGTCGGGGAAAATGTTTTGGAGCTAGGATCAAATTTCTTCTTTTTTAAGTGAAAATATTTCTCAATGTTATGGGAGAGTAACAAAATTGGGGGGGGGGGGGTCAGGAAAAAAATTGGGGGGGAGGGGTCAAATTTAAAAAAAATTTTTCTTTAACTTAAAATATTTCTTAGGGTAGGGGGAGAGTAAAATATGTTGATGTTGATAGGTGGAGGGTAAACATTTTTTGAGGGGTGGCGCCAATTTTTTTTTTTTAACTTAATATATTTCTCAGGGTAAGGGGAGAGTAAAAAATGTTTTTGGGGGTGGAGGGTAAAAAACTTAGTTGGGGGGGAGGGGGGTCGGGAAAAAAATTTTTGGGAATAAGGCCAAATTTTTTTTTTTTTTACTTAAACTATTTCTTAGGGTTGGGGGAAAGTAAAATAAAAAAAAATTGTTGGGAGTAGGGGTGGAGGGTAAACAATTTTGGGGGGGGGTTAACCCAAATTTTGTTGTTTTAACTTAAAATATTACTTAGGGTAGGGGGAGAGTAAAAAATTTTAGGGGAATGGGAAAATTTTTTTTTTTGAACTTAAGATATTTCTATGGGTTGGGGGAGAGTAAAATTTATTTAACTTAAAATATTTCTCAGGGTAGGTAAACAAAATTTGGGTGGAGTGGGGGTGGAGAATAAAAAAATTGAGGGGGCAAAATAATTTTTTCTCCACCGCCAACACAATTTTTTTTATTCTTCTTGAACTTAAAATATTTCATAAGGTAGGGGGAGAGTAACACTTTTGGAGGTGGGTGAGGTTGGACGGTGAAAAAAAATTTGGGAGGTGGGGGGCAAACTTTTTTTTTCCATGAACTTAAACAGGGCTCATTAATATGAGTTCTTTTTTATGATAGTGACACTACATGAATGAACTTTATTTTTGTTATTGGATACGACAGGGGCCCATTATTATGAGTTATTTTTTTATGACAGTGACAAAACATGAACAAACACAATTTTGGTTCTTTGATACGACAGGGGCGCATTAATATAGGTTTTTAGGTATGCAAACTGGGCTGGAGAGATAAGTAAGTATATAGTATCTGCAGCAGGGTGCAATAGGTACGTATATAGTATGTGCACTGAGGCTGCGATACGTATGTATATAGTATGATCACCGAGGCGGCGATAAGTACCTGTATAGAAGGCGCAGACAGAGGTGGTACTTTTTATAGAAATATGTCATACTTTTGCCCTGAGATACGAAAGAGGAATGGTGGGGAAGTGACAGCTTTCGCAAAAGGCAAAATGAGTAAGTAGCAGTAAAATGGGGTGACCAGGGTAGAGAAAAGTAGAAAGATAATGGAGTATTTATAAGATCTAAACCACAGTACAGCGTTCTATCTACTATACTGTTCAATTTACGTTAATAAATTCATGAGTAATAATAACTATGATTTTCTTTGAACAAACATTTTATAATACTATTTAACAAATTCTTACAAGAGTTTTGATGATCAACAAAGAATTTTAAGCTCACCTAGGGGCCGTTTTTCTCTAATTCAACATAGCTTTTACACGCAATTTGTTCTAATTTGAGAAAAAATATTAGTTCATCTCCCCACCTACGTTAAGCAATACATATCCCGGCCATTACTAAATGGGTGACCATTATGGAGACGTCATTGTCATTAGACAAGAGGGATCAGAAGGAGTGATTTTAGTAGTGCTCTCGAAGCCTCCTTGATTTTCTAAATACTCGGCGTTGTCCGGGAGAAAAGTGCTCAATATCCTAGATAGAGCTGCTGTAGTGATAGATTTGTATAATATTTTAACGCCATTTACGTTTCTTTTCGGGATATTGTGCAGATGAAAAGGAGGGGGGATCGGTACAAGTGATAACAGTAGTGCTCTTGAAGCCTCCTTGATTTTCTAAATACTCGGTGTTGTCCGGGAGAAAAGTGCTCAATATCCTAGATAGAGCTGCTGTAGTGATATATTTGTGTAATATTTTAACGCCATTTACGCTTCTTCTCGGAATATTGTGCAGATGTACACCAGGAGAGAATCATTAAGAGTGATTGTAGTAGTGCTCTGGAAGCCTCCTTGATATTCTAAATACTCGGCGTTGTCCAGGAGAAAATTGCTCAATATCCTAGATAGAGCTGCTGAAGTGATAGATTTGTATAATATTTTAACGCCATTTACGCTTCTTTTCGGAATATTGTGCAGATGAACAGGAGGGGGAATCAGTAAGAGTGATTTTAGTAGTGGTCTAGAAGCATCCTGGATTTTCTAAGTACTCCGCATTGTCTGGGATAAAAGTGCTCAATGTCGAAGAAAGAGCTACTGTAGTGATAAGTTTGTATCATTTTTTAACGCCATCTACGTTTCTCTTCGGACTATTGTGCAGATGAAAAGGAGGGGGATCGGTAAGAGTGATTTCAGTAGTGCTCTAGAAGCCTCCTTGATTTTCTAAATACTTGGCGTGTCTGGAAGAAAAGTGCTCAATATCCTAGATAGAGCTGCTGTAGTGATATATTTGTATAATATTTTAACGCCATTTACGCTTCTTTTCGGAATATTGTGCAGATGAACAGGAGAGGGGATCCGTGAGAGTGATTTCAGTAGTGCTCTAGAAGCCTCCTTGATTTTCTAAATACTCGGCGTTGTCTGGGAGAAAAGTGCTGAATATCCTAGATAGAGCTGCTGTAGTGATAGATTTGTATAATATTTTAACGCCATTCACGCTTCTTTTCGGAATATTGTGCAGATGAACCGGAGGAGGAATCAGTAAGAGTAGTTTCAGTAGAGCTCTGGAGGCCTTCTTGAATTTCTGAATACCTGGCGTTGTCCGAGAGAAAAGTGCTCAATATCCTAGATAGAGCTGCTGTAGTGATAGATTTATATAATATTTTAACGCCATTTACGCTTCTTTTCTGGAATATTGTTCAGAATAAAAGGAGGGGGATCAGTAAGAGTGATTTCAGTAGTGCTCGGGAAGCTTCCTTGATTTTCTTAAATACTCGGCGTTGTCCGGGAAAAAAGTGTTCAATATCCTGGATAGAGTAGCTGTAGTGATAGATTTGTATAATATTTTAACGCCATTTACGCTTCTTTTCAGAATATTGTGCAGATGAACAGGAGAGGGGAATCATTAAGAGTGATTTTAGTAGTGCCCTAGAAGTTTCCTTGATTTTCTAAATACTCGGCGTTGTCTTGGAGAAAAGTGTTCACTATCCTAGATAGAGCTGCTGTAGTGATAGATTTGTATGATATTTTAACGCGATTTACGCTTCTTTTCGGAATATTTTGCAAATGAACTGAAGGGAGGAATCAGTAAGAGTGAATTAAGTAGTGCTCTTGATACCTCCTTCATTTTTTAAGTACTCGGCGTTGTCTGGTAGAAAAGTGCTGAATATCCTAGATAGAGCTACTTTAGTGATAGATTTTACTAATATTTAAACAGTATCTACGCTTCGTTTTGGACTATTGTGCAGACGAAAAAGAGGAGAAATCAGTATGAGTGATTTTAGTAGTACTCTAGAAGCCTCTTTGATTTTCTTAATATTCGGCGTTGTCCAGGAGAAAAGTGCTCAATGTCCTAGAAAGAGCTACTGTAGTGATAAGTTTGTATAATATTTGAACGTCATCTACCTTTCTCTTCGGACTATTGTGCTGATGAAAAGGAGGGGGATAGGTAGGAGTGATTTCAGTAGTGCTCTTGAGGCCTTCTTGATTTTCTAAATACTCGGTGTTGTCCGGGAGAAAAGTGCTCAATATCCTAGATAGAGCTTCTGTAGTGATAGATTTGTATAATATTTTTACGCAATTTACGCTACTTTTCGGAATATTGTACAGATGAACAGGATGGGGTATCTGTAAGAGTGATTTTAGTAGTGCTCTGGATTACTTCTGGATTTTCTAAGTACTCGGCGTTGTCCGGAAGAAAAGTGCTCAATGTCCTAGATAGAGCTACTGTAGTGATAGATTTGTATAATATTTAAACGCGCACCGTGGCGGCGATAGGTACGTATATAGCACGCGCACCGGGGTGGTGATAGGTACGTATTTTAGCATTCGCACCGTGGCAGTGATAGGTACGTACTTAGCATTCGCACCGGGGCGGCGATATGTACGTATATAGTATCCGCACCGGGGTGGCGATATGTACATATTTAGTATTCGCACTGGGGCAGCGATATGTACTTATGTAGTATGCACACCGGGGCGGTAATTTGTACGTATTTAGCATTTAGGGGTGGCGATAGGTATGTATATAGCATGTGCACATGGGCGGCAATAAGTATGTATATAGCATGCGCATCAGGGCGGTGATAGGTATGTATTTAGCATGTGCTCTGGGGCAGCAATCAGTACGTATACAGCACGCACACCGGGGTGACAATAGGTACGTATATAGCACGCGTACTGAGTCGGCGATAGGTACATACTTATCATTCGCACCAGGGCGGCGATAGGTACGTATTTAGCATTCGCACCGGGGCAGCGATAGGTACTTAAGTAGTCTGTACACGGGGGCGGCATTAGGTACTTGTATAGTATCTGCACCGGGCCGGCTATATGTACGTATATAGTATGCGCGATTTTTCTTCAATTATATGTTTTTATGACCCCGAGCAACGCCGGGTAGCCCCGCTAGTTATATTATAAACCGCAATCCGATTTTGACCACATTAAGTTTTATAGAGGGGTGTCGCCATTCAACCAGCTAAACGGTTTTTATTCTCGAGACATTCAAAACATTTTTTTAATTAAAAACAATACTTAACATAAACAAACTACCGGAATTATTTTATCTCCACTCATATTAAAAACTAACTGTATTTACAGAGTGGATGGCGTCGAGAAAAATAATTACAAATATAGTTATGTTTACAATTTTTTTTAATAGGATTTAATCACGGCTATTGTAAAAGATAGCCGTGATTTAATACGTTTTAAGTTTACGCTAATTTAGTTGGTAAATTTGTAGATTAACTAACAGGGTTGCTGATTGGTCTTTTATGACCAAATTTCACGAATTTGGCCTTTTTAAAAGCTGTTTGGCCTTCGAAAATTCTGTTTGGTCTTTTTTTAAATTTGGCCTTGTTCCGATTATTTTATATTAATATTTACTTGATAGTAATCATTAAATAAAACGTAACTTTAAAGCAGTTTGTATTTCAAACCTTGTAGGCTTTTTTTTTTAATTTTGGCCTTTTCTTTTTCGATTCATAGATTTGCATGAGAAAAATAGCTTCTGAAGTATTATTAGGTAAAGAATTTACGTACGTTTATTCCGTGAGGTTATGGAGACGTTCGACCTCTAAGTAGTTCTTATGTGTTAGTACGCAGATGGTTAGTATATAAGATATCACAACATCCTCCTTGTTTAGTAGTGTTCAGATGAGTGTATGGGAGTCTGAATTGATATATTGATTAGGATATAGTGATTATTTTTTATGTATTATTGTCTGTTTTGTAATTGTCTTGTAGTGCTGGTATTTGTTGAGTAGTCATAGATTATGTCTGCAATGTTTATGGTTATATAGAGTCCTTGAATCTGGTTGGCATGTTTATGACTCGTCCAGATCTAGTGTGGGTTGAGTTTCTTTGTATATGGTCTTAGTTTGGTGTGATTTCTCGATCATCGTGTGGGATGGTGGTTTGTTTCCTGCCGTTATTTGTATTGGGTTGGTCATTACATTGTACCGTCCTTGATGTTGGATCCGCGAAGTGTACTTTCTTCTTTACTGTCTGTATTGGTACAGCACGTAGGTGAGTATGGTTACGGTGGAGTCTGGTTCCATTTGGAGTTTCCACAATGTAGCTTCTTGGGTTACCATCTTTCTGGACAATGGTTCCAGGGTGCCACGTTTTGTCATTTTTGTTTATTATTGACATATGTTGGCCTGGATACAGTGGCTGTAGGTTTCTAGTGTATCTATTGAGATCGTGGTTTGCTTTCATTACTGTCGATCGTTCGTCTAGTTGTTGCCGGTGTTCTTCTTTTCCAGGCTCTACTCGGCTGGGTAGTGTTGTTGTTAGTCCGAATAGTAGTTCAGCAGGTGATGGTAATTTGCTGTCTATAGGTGTTGCTCTGATCTGCAGTAATGCTATTTGGGTGTCACCTTTATCCTTAAGGCATTTCTTGATTGTGGACTTAATGTGTCGCACATGTCTTTCAATGAATCCATTGCTTCTAGAATAGTGGAGTGAGCTAGTGACATGCTTAATACCCCATGATGTGATAAATCTTTGGAAAGTTTGTCCTGTGTATTGTGGACCGTTGTCCGTCATTATCTCATCGGGACGTCCGAATAGCGATGTGTAGCTTTTTATTTTGTCAGCTACTGCCTTGCTGGTTATTGGTGTGTGCATTTCGTCCATGACAGGGTATTTTGAGTATCTATCAACAGTTAACAGGAATTGCTGTCCATTGATCTCAAATAGGTCAGATGCGATATATTTCCATGGTCGTGATGGAATGTCGTGAGGTTTGAGTGGTTCTCGTCTGTTTGCATCTTGATGTTCATGGCAGAGTAGGCATGATCGGCACATCTTCTCTATGTCCTTGTTGATATTTTGCCAATATACGCTTTCTCTGGTAAGGCGGCGGGTTTTCTCAATACCCTGATGTGCTTGATGGAGCTGGTACAGAATGTCATCTCTCATAGACTCTGGAATTAGAACTTGCTGTCCTTTGAAGAGTACTCTTGCTTCAACCGCTAGTTCATCTCAGAACGACCAATATGACCGGATGTCAGCTGGCACATCTCGGATAGTTTCTGGCCATCCTTGGAAGACAATTTCTTTGACAAGGCTCAAAAAGACGACGGTAAAAATGTGGCATTTTTTTTCCCGTGTACAATTAGCGAGCATGTAACATGAACAAGCACTTGTAAAATATGGCAGTTAAAAATAAACTGACGTCAAAACTTTACTTACTTGGTATTGAAAAGTATTACCGTACACCGACAATAACGGAAAACGAGCAATTATTTTCATTTAAAGACACTTGTGAAATATGGCAATTCATAAACTAAGGTAAAGTCAAAACATGGTCAAAACTGATCCCCCTCCTAAAATCTCAAATATTTGAAAAATATTTCCCAAAACCCGGAATTCTCTTGCGACAAGATAGGTAATTGTACACCAAAAAAGATGTTTTTTTAAATTGATATGGGATCAGTCTACGTTGAATTTACATTGGAAACTGATCCCCCCTCCTAAAATGTAAAATATTTGAAAAAATTTCCAAAAACCCCGGGATTCTCTAGCAGCTTGATAGTTAAGAACAAAAAATGGTCAATAAAAAGTTGTGAAAAACGGACTATGGTAAAAGACGAACCAGTCCCTAAAACTTTAATCTTAATGCACTCTCATTATTAAAAATTGGTTACACGTTATTTCCTACGCTATCTGGTCCGGAAGTGGTTGATCAGTTTATGTTAAATTTATATAGGAAAGTGATCCCCCACACTAAAGTCTAAAATATTGTTTTTTTTATTATTCCTTTTTTGCAGATATTTTCACAGGCTGTTTACATGTAATCGCCTAAAAAGAAGTAGAATCTCATTTTTATTTTTCGCTAAAATTAAAATACGATGGATTAAACTAAATGATCCAGTAATACCAAGTTTTCTTATTAAAAACAATGTTAGAACAAATAAAAGAAATACATTTTTTTAGAAAGTCTCGGTTTTATCGTAAAGAAGAACACATCACAAAATAATGAATTTTTAAAAAATCAGTTGAAAATATTTTACGACGTCGAAAGTATAAACTTTACGGATAAGCATTTAGAAGATGTTAATAGATGTATTGTAAAATTTTAGTTAACTTACAGTTTCGGGGCGAAAAAATATTTTCGTCAGTGTAGCAGGAGAGGAGACACTTGCGAAGATACTACACTTTGAACAGCAGACAAAAACAGTTCTATTTTCAAGAGTTATGGTGATATGCTGTATTATTTCGTTGGGGTGGGGAATAATATATAATGGGTAGGAGTCAAATGGCTAAAAAACAGATGTATTTAATTAATTGTAATGAAAACAAAAATTTCTTTAGTTATTATTACCCTTAAAGATTTATTTTTAATACCTTTCTTTGAAGAAGAAGAAGTAGAAGAGCAGTAAGATTTAGTACAAAAATAAATTGTCTGTAAATTAAAAGAAAAATTGCCTTAGTTATTCAATCAGCAATAAACATCCTTGTCATAAATACAAAAAAAGTTCAAATCTTTAAGAAAATAACTTCTAAGACATCTATAGACTTACTGGCGCATTTGAAGACATTTGTCTCCAAATTGTTTCCTGCCTTAAGAAAACTGCCCTATCAAAAATGTAACATGCCCACGTGGAATTGTTTGTATAATATATATATATATTGTTTGTATAATATATATATATATATATATAGTTTGTATAATATATATATATATATATAGTTTGTATAATATATATATATTGTTTGTATAATATATATATATTGTTTGTATAATATATATATATATATATATAGATAAATTGTTTGTATAATATATATATATATATATATAGATAAATTGTTTGTATAATATATATATATATATATATATATATATATATAGTTTGTATAATATATATATATATATATTGTTTGTATAATATATATATATATATATAGTTTGTATAATATATATATATATATATAGTTTCTATAATATATATATATATATAGTTTGTATAATATATATATATAGTTTGTATAATATATATATATAGTTTGTATAATATATATATATAGTTTGTATAATATATATATATATATATATAGTTTGTATAATATATATATATATATATAGTTTGTATAATATATATATATATATATATAGTTTGTATAATATATATATATATATAGTTTGTATAATATATATATATATATATATAGTTTGTATAATATATATATATATATATATATATATAGTATAAAGGTATACTCAAAAAAGAATAAAAGGGAAATACCAGTAGAGTGCTCAATTAAATTAAATTAAGAGCGTAATATTTTTATTTTTAAATACACATTTTAATCAGACATGGACCAGTTGTTTCTGACAAGAAACTGGTTTAATTCCCGATTCCGTCTTCTTCAGCATAGTCTGAAATAGTAAATGATGGAATTTCTTCAAAAAACACTTATAACCGTTATGAAACGCTATGCACACGGCGAGACGCTTAGATCAGAAAAATAGCCGTTAAGTAAGAGATTCTATATTTAGAAGTGAAGAACGAGAAAGAAAGGAAGAAAGAAAGAAAGAAAGAAGGGAAAAATAAAAAGAATGGAACAAGAAAGCCATGTATCATATTTATATCAATTTGACCGAAACATTAGAGAGACAATTCGGAAAATTGAAAAAATAAAAAAAAGTCGCATCAAACAAAACTGCTCCGTGTTATTTAATGTTTGCCTAAATTAAAATATGCTGGCTAAATACACACACACACATATATATATATATATTGTTTGTATAATATATATATTGTTTGTATAATATATATATATATATATATATATATATTGTTTGTATAATATATATATATATATATTGTTTGTATAATATATATATTGTTTGTATAATATATATATATATATATATATATTGTTTGTATAATATATATATTGTTTGTATAATATATATATATATATATATATATATGATAATTTTATTTACACAGACATGTACAAAATCTGCGACATTGGCATGTCGATGTTATTGATCAACAGTTACTATAAACTGAGATCTCATCAGGCAGAGTTAGAATCCGATCTTAACCTCAGATCATATTTGGAGAGAATGAAGTGGAGGGATAGAGAAAGAGAAGAAGGAAAGAAATTTAACATTTCAAAAATTAAAGCCGTTAAAAAATTAAAATTAAAAATCAAAAAATCTAAGAAACAAAAAACAGAAAACAAAAATCTAAAATCTAGAATCTGAAACAAACAGGGCAAATAAATAAATAAATAAATAAATAAAAATATAAGGTGGAAAGAGGAACAAATAATGATGAGGGGAGAGGTGGTGGGAAGGTAGACACATAGAGGAAAAAGAAGGAGAGAGAGAGAGGGCGTCTGTTGATTCAGATCGAGAGGGAAGGAGGGGGGGGGGTAGACATGCACGAATCAAGTGTCAAAAAAACAGTCGAGTTTATAAATGTATTTTTCCAAGTGAACTGTAATATTGTGTATATGTGTGTATGCGTGCGGGCAAACTGGTCTGATTGTTGTGGTGGTGGGGCGGTGATCAAATGTGTCGCGATTCTGGGTTTATATTGTCTTTATAATTTGTCTGGAGTTAATTTGCTTACTATGAATAAATAAGTATATTCGTTAAATGTAACAGGAATAGTAGTAGTAGTAGTAATAATAATAATAATAATAATAATAATAATAATAATAGATACCCCTAATAATTGAGGTAAAGTAATTGAAATAATAAATGAATGATAATAAAAATACTAAAAAAATATAACTAAAGAATAACTAGAAAATGCCGGCGTTATTAATTATTACTAATAATAATGATAATAATGATAATAATAATAATAATAATAATAGATACCCCTAATAATTGAGGTGAAATAATGAAAATAATAATAAATGAAATACAGGGTGTTTCAAAAGTCTTGTGAACATTACAAATGCGTATATCTCATGAACTATTCCAGGTAGAAAAATGAAACTGGTGCCATTTTAAAGCTTGCTTAATCAAGTTTTTGGTCATACTAATGATTTTCGTGTTATCTTTCCAGGTGCAGTAATGGCGTTCTCTAAACAAGACAAGGCATTTTGCGTCCTCCAATTTGCAAAGACTGAATCGTGGACATGTGTTCAGCGTGCATTTCGCAGGAAATTTAAAAAAGAAGCCCCTGAAAGGAAATCCATTGTCAGATGGCATGCTAAATTTGTGAAAGATGGGTGTTTGTGCCCAAGTAAGCGAACAGGTCGCCCTTCAACTTCAGAAGATGCAGTTGAGAAAGTTCGGACAGCCTTTCAGCGGAGCCCCCGTAAATCAGTGAGAAGAGCCAGCAGGGAACTTCAGCTTGCTCCAGCAACTGTCTGGTGTGTCTTAAGGAAACGACTGCAAATGGTACCTTACAAGCTCAAGTTGGTCCAAAAGTTGAAGGACACTGATAAGCCACTTCGCCGTGACTTTTGCATTGCAATGCAAGAGAAGTTGGAAGATAACGGCTTTGATGACCGGCTTGTTTTTAGCGATGAGGCGACCTTCCATCTGAATGGCAAAGTTAACAAGCATAACACTCGCATATGGGGTACTGAGAATCCTCATGAACTTCTTGAGCACGAGCGAGATTCACCAAAAGTGAACGTGTTTTGTGCAATTTCCAAGAAAGGTGTCTATGGACCGTTCTTCTTTGAAGAGGCAATTATCACTGGTGAATCCTATCTCAATATGCTGGAAGACTGGTTAATGGCTCAGTTGGAACAAGCAGAATCTGATGACTTCATTTTTCAACAAGATGGTGCACCACCACACTGGAGTCTTAGAGTAAGGCAGTTTCTTAACACAAGGCTGCCTGGTAGATGGATTGGGAGATCTGGGCGAGGTGATGACGTTCTCATGCCCTGGCCTCCTAGGTCTCCAGATCTTACCCCGTGTGACTTTTTCCTTTGGGGCTTTGTCAAGCAATAAGTCTATGTGCCGCCCCTTCCAAGAGATATTGACGAACTAAAGGCTCGAGTAACGGCAGTTGTGGGAACCATTGACGTCAAGATGCTGGAACGCGTTTGGCAGGAAATGAACTATCGACTAGATGTCTGCCGTGTGACGAATGGTGCTCATATTGAGCAACTTTGAAGATTCCCCACAAAACTTGAAACTTTAACCTTTCCAACGGTACATATTTCATTTTTCAACTCCTAATAGTTTTTGAGTTATTAAAAATCGTTATGTTCCCAAGACTTTTGAAACACCCTGTATATATATATACATATTGTTTGTATAATAATATATATATATACATATTGTTTGTATAATAATATATATATATACATATTGTTTGTATAATAATATATATATATACATATTGTTTGTATAATAATATATATATATACATATTGTTTGTATGATAACACATATATATATATACATATTGTTTGTATGATATATATATATATACATATTGTTTGTAGGATATATATATATATACATATTGTTTGTAGGATATATATATATATACATATTGTTTGTAGGATATATATATATATACATATTGTTTGTAGGATATATATATATATATATATATATATATTGTTTGTAGGATATATATATATATATATATATATATATTGTTTGTAGGATATATATATATATATTGTTTGTAGGATATATATATATATATATATATATATTGTTTGTAGGATATATATATATATATATATATTGTTTGTAGGATATATATATATATATATATATATATATTGTTTGTAGGATATATATATATATATATATATATTGTTTGTAGGATATATATATATATATATATATATATATTGTTTGTAGGATATATATATATATATATATATATTGTTTGTAGGATATATATATATATATATATATATTGTTTGTAGGATATATATATATATATATATATATATATATATTGTTTGTAGGATATATATATATATATATATATATATATATATTGTTTGTTTGATATATATATATATATATATCTATATATTGTTTGTATGATATATATATATATATATATATATTGTTTGTATGATATATATATATATTGTTTGTATGATATATATATATATTGTTTGTATGATATATATATATATATATTGTTTGTATGATATATATATATATATATATATTGTTTGTATGATATATATATATATATTGTTTGTATGATATATATATATATATTGTTTGTATGATATATATATATATATATATATATATTGTTTGTATGATATATATATATATATATATATATATATATATTGTTTGTATGATATATATATATATTGTTTGTATGATATATATATATTGTTTGTATGATATATATATATTGTTTGTATGATATATATATATTGTTTGTATGATATATATATATTGTTTGTATGATATATATATATTGTTTGTATGATATATATATATTGTTTGTATGATATATATATATTGTTTGTATGATATATATATATTGTTTGTATGATATATATATATTGTTTGTATGATATATATATATTGTTTGTATGATATATATATATATATATATATATATATTGTACATGGAATAAAGCAAAAATAAAATAAAAAAACATAGAAAATAAATACAATTAAATAAGATAAGTTAAAATCAATAAAAATTCTAGTCATATTTAAAGCGTGCAAAGAAAACTGAGCTTTGACGAATCTATTCAAATTTACAGGGCCATGGGCTGGCAGCAATTATTTGTAGGCCAGACACTTTTTAAAATGACCCGGTAAGAACAAGGATACCAAGTTTATTCATAGACAATGAAAGATAAAGGCAGATTTGGATAAGGGGTGGAGGGGGTGCTTCCCTTTTAACTCCAATTGTTAGAGAACTTTTTTTTAACTGCTTCTTTCTTTCCTTAGCAAATTAAAGCAAGGAAAAAAAATTTCGAATAACAGGCATGAGGAGAACAAATTTAAACATGGAATAAAAATGAAGACACAAAAAAGACACCTAGCTCTAACATGTAATTAATGGAATAAAATATAATAAAAGTATAAGAACAAAAAGAAATAAAGCCAGGGATAGAGAGAAGAAGAATTTAAAATAAAATTTTAGCTTAGAATTTTCAACGCTTCCATCTTTTGAACCCGTTCAACCACTTGTGGGTTGCGAAGCTTGCTTAAAACTGTTCAGTGCTGTTTATTTATAGATAATGATTTCATTATCTATGAATAAACAGCACTGAAAGGCGGGTTTGGATTAGGAGTGCTTCCTTTTTTAACTCCAATAATTTTTCTAACTACTTCTTTCTTTTATTCGCAAATAAAGGGAAGAAAAGAAGAATTTAGAATAACAGGCATTTTCTTCTCGCTGCTGGTGTCTTCAACAAGTCGGAGGATGGAGTGTACCTCCATACCAGAAGCAGTACACCATCTTCAACCTTTGAGCTAAAACCAAAGTGCGAAAGGTACTTCTACGCAAGATGGTCTTCGCTGATGATGCAGCACTGACGGCACACTCTGAAGAGACATTGCAGCGACTCATCAACTGTTCTGCGCACGCATGCAGATAGTTTGGTATGACCATCAGCCTAAAAAAGACTAACATCCTCAGCCAAGATGTAAGCAGTATCCCAAACATCCCCATTGGTGACTACACCCTCGATGTTGTCGAGGATTTCACATATCTCGGCTCCACCATCTCCAGCAATGTCTCCCTGAATGCAGAACTCCACAAACATATCGGCAACATGAAGATGTACCGGACCTGCGTGCTCTGCGGCAGTGAATCTTAGGCCGTTTACTTCAGTCAAGAGAATAGACTCAACACCTTCCACCTGCGCAACCTCAGGTGAATCCTAGGAATTACCTGGCAAGATCACATCTCAAACAAGATCGTACTTGATCAGGCAGACATCCCGAGCATGTTCGCTCTGCTCACCAAACAATGACTCCGGTGGCTTGGCCATGACAATGTGAGCATCCCACAGGATAATCTTTATGGCGAGCTCGCAACAGGCTCCAGACCAGCTGGAAGACCTGTCCTATGCTAGAAGGATGTCTGCAAGGGAGACATGATGACAGGTGGCATCAACCCAACAGGCTAGGAGTCTGTCGCTGAAGATCACAACCGCTAGGGAAAAGCTGTAAAGGCATGCTGCAAGAGGAGTGAGGAGAGGAGAGACCAGCAGTGGAGGGAGAGTGTTACGTAATGTATGTATGTGAACGATTATATCAGCGAGTATCGATTTGGTATCGAGGTGGACCAATGTAAAATCTTGACACGAAAATCTGGGAAACAAGTTCGCTCGGACTAAAAATATAAATATACCCGAACTTTGATCCCCTCCCTGATCTTTGATCTAACAGGTGCGTGGTGACAGGCTCAGAGTCCCAATTTGAGGCAATTACGTCACAATCGTGGGAACGAGAAAAAAAAGAAGCTTTTTAGTCAGTCTGTGTTTTGAGAGAGCGGTGCATGGATGCAGAATCCAGATGTAATTCCAAAAAATGGGAATTTAATTCCTAAAAGAGTGATAGTGAATTGATAGCCTTCCTTCTTATCTCCGTAACGAAGTAGATAGGAAGAAGATTGGCCTCTCTCTCTCTCTGATTTAATGAATGTGGAGTTTTATAATTATGACGAGAAAATCTCTCCAAAATAAACAACCATCAACTCTCTGTCGCTTTGTGCCTTTCTGAGCATGAAAAGTTTTAATTAGAGACCCTAGACGATCATGATGACAGTCCAATACAACGATGATGACGGCGAAGTCAGCCCACTATGACAACACCCTGCGATGATGATGGTGACAGTGTGTCGGGCTTCAGTATACAAAAAGAGAAAGTATACAAGAACATTTTGAAGTAAGGATCTTTGACTTAAGGAACATGTTTTAATAAAACAAGAGGAGAGAACACAGACGGCAGAGGGCTGCAACAGAGCTCTCGCGACCAGACACCACCTACATCTGTGACAACTACAACAGAGCCTGTCGATCCAGGATAGGCTTGCATAGTCACAGCAGATGCTGCAATTCAACAACGGACAAATTTGAGACGCAGAACTCCATTGTCTTCTGAGACAGACAGATGCCAACAACAACAATATTTAATCCAAAATTAGCATGAAATATTCTTCTGTTCTCAAACTCTGTTTCAAAAAGTGAATAGAATATTGAGAATTTAAATAAAAAATCTGTATTATTTCGATTATTGTTCTTACCAAACTTGTTATATTCACAACATTTTGGTCGATGTAAACTGACCTTCAGGTGCAACTTTTTGAACTTGGGAATCTTTATGTCGAACTCTGGAATATATCTGGAATTTCAAATTGAACCCTTTACATAATCCACGGGATAGATTGTTCTCATTCAATCAGCCATGACCGGGTAGAAGTGTTAATTTATGTTATTCTTAGTTATTATTACCTGTAGTAAGGATTGAACCTTCAACCTCCAGAATATTATCAGTTAGAACTAGTTATTAACCAACGTTTTTAACCATTAGGCTATATGTCGAGATGGAAATTAAAAAAAGAAAAGAAAAACAAAACTATCTTTCTAAAAAACAATTTAAAAAATGAACTTGTGTAATAATGTCAATATTTATTTTCATTCTCAAGTATATTTACATATTTAAGAGTTATTTTATGGCTCCATTCTCCTTACACCAGTCAAAAAATAGTTTCATATTAATTGTATTATTTTATTGAAATATAAATTCCATAAAATTGGTGTATGCATAATGCAGAAATTTCAATATATGTATTTAGAAATTTTAAGATTTTCATAACGACAAATATTTGTTTCCAGCTGGATGGCCAAGGTGCCAGGGTGTAGGATAATTCTCACCCACATAAAAAAAAACTGCTTTCCTGAATGACTGAAAGTTAGTATTAATCTTTTCCAAGGAAAGCTGCCATCGGATCATCTGCACGCATCCTCTTCATGTAAAATGCTTCCATTTCTGCATCTGTTGGGGCTTTGGCTTCATACATGCTATTGTAGGGACGTTTTCTTTCATCCATCTTCAGAAATTCATTCGCCCACTTTTGATGCTTATCTTCAGCTTCCAAAGCCTAAAACAAAAAGAAACCGTTTGAAATTCCTGGAAACTAACAAACAAATAAAATACTTAAGTGATTGGATTTAATTTACCTTATCTATAATTCCTCATCTGTTACCAAAATGTAAAAATCAACAAATTACACTCCTATGTTTCCTTAGATATTCAGATTTGAAAGGTTTTTTTTATTGTTAAAGATATTAAACTTTTTTCATAACTGTCAAATCGCCTATAGTATTGCATTCTATCAAATAGTCTATAATATCGCTTTATAATAATATCACATTCTATCAAATAACTATATCAGATTCTTTTTAAAAAATTAAACTGGAAACAAAAATAAAACAATTAAAAGAACCAGATTAGGAACGCTTGAAAATACTAATTTTTATGGGTTTTTTTCTTCAAATATGTGAAATATATATTATATATAAGTTTATCCAATATTTTCATATATATACAGTACCGTCCAAAATTAAGGAACAAAAATTAAATCTACCGAATCTAAACAAAATTATATATTAATTTTTGTGAAAATTTCACTGAATATACACATTATATAGTTGGACTTTTACCGAGATTTTCAGATTAATTAAAATAATATTTTAAAGTTATCCACCATTTTACAGATTTCAAGTGTCCAAAATTAAAGAACAAAATATCATTTTTAACTAAATCACATTAAAAAGGCAAAAGAGATTTAATATTTGGTACTTCCACCTTTGTTTTCAATAACTGCTGCACATCTACGACTGCAGGATTTCACTAAATCTTGACATTGGGCCACAGTTATCTTGGCCCATTCAGTTTCAGCCACAAGTCTTCAATGTTTTCCGGATTCTTTGCCATAACATTCTGTCCTAGAGTCTTCCATAAGTTTTCTATAGGGTTCATGCCAGGACTCTGAGCAGGCCAGTCCATTACCTCTACTTCTTGATCAGCCAGATAATTCATGACCAGGTTTGCCTTATGGCAGAGAGCATTATCGTGCATAAAAACAGGCTTTTCGATACCAGAATTGTACAACACTGGCAAAACATACTGTTCTAAAACATTTTTGTATACAGTGGCATTTACTCTAGTATTTAAGTGTACAAGTGGTGATGTACCCTGCCACGATATCATGCCGAAAACCATCACGCTACTGCTACCAAATTTAACAGTTTTTTGATGCAGCTAAGATTTAAACTTTCCCTATTTCTTACAAATTATTTTCCATCACTGCCAAATACATTAAATTTCGATTCGTCATTGAAATAAACTTTTTTCCAATTTTCTTCTGACCATATAACATGCTTTTTTGCGAACGCGAATCTAGCTGCTTTGTTTTTGTTTTTTTTACTTATTAGCGGCTTTTTTCGAGATCTTGCAAAAAGACCTATTTCGTGCAACCTTCTGGACACAGTTTGTCATGAAATATTCGTGACACCTTTAGAAATTTTGCCAGCTGAAAGGAAACGGTCTTTTAACACTAGGCGTTGTATAACCCTGTCCTCTTTTGCCATTGTCTTTCTTTGTCTACCAGGTTTCCTTGTGTTACTTAACCTTCCAGTTTCTTTATAGAGTTTGAAAACTCGGCTTTAAACACTTTTTGAACGTTTCACACGTTTTCCGATTTCTTCTATTGTCAACTTTTCCTTTCTTAATTTGACGATTTTTACTTTGTCGCTTAAATCAGTTTTATTTCTTTTTGACATGATTGATATTGCGTGAATGCAGCAGTGATTATAATTAAAGTTTAGAATATTTATTCTACTGTTTTATACTTAAAACAATTATTTTTCCTTAATGTTCCTTAATTTTGGACACTTGAAATATATAAAATGGTGGATTTTAATTCATCTGAAAATCTCGGTAAAAGTCCAACTACATAATTTACATATGTAGTGAAATTTTCACAAATATTAAAATATAATTTATTTAAGATTAGGAAAATTTAATTTTTGTTCCTTAATTTTGGACGGTACTGTATTTTAAAAGAGATTTTTCAAGCGTCTAAGTCATGTTGAAACAAAACAAACAGTAAAAGATAAAATTGTTATAATCTATAATTCTATTTTCTTTTCATTTTATTCCATCTTTTTCATAATAACAAACTTTAGCTTCTTGGACAACACCATTCATATTTTAGGACTACTTTTGCTTTTCAGAGTTAAAACCACTGCATAGAAAATCACAATCGAAAGCAGATGACATCTTTTTATATTCTTGGTTGTATTACGTTCGAACAGCATCAGTATGTTGACTCTTCTACTTACTAATTAGCAGTTTCATTCTGTCATGGTAATAAAAAATGTTGCACATTGAGATATTTTCTTTCATTTTTTTTTTCTTTTACTTTACGGACCGAGATATTTTCTTTCTGAATATGAAATATAATGTAAAACAAAAGAAAGAAACATCTCAATCTGTAAAATAAAGCATGACTGACACTTCGATTATTCTTTTTTTAAATAAACTTTTGTATTTTAAAATAGTGGTAATAGTCAAGCCATACTTTCCTCCCAGACATTACCACCTTCTTTCGGAGGAGGGGACGGGTTTATTGTTTATCACCAGAGTCGTTCTATTTTTAATATCAGAATTTATTTCCTTTAAAATGTTACCATCTTCTTCTAACCAATATTACGAAATGTATATCAAAGTCATGTTCAAGTGGCTGACAGTTCTTTTTGATTATCATGCAGAGATTAAGACCGCTTCCTGTTGGTGGTTTTTCTTCCAGTTGACTGGTTTGATGCACGCATGGCTGATCTCATACCAGATTTCCAGCTGGCTCTGTTCATGAGGTAAAAATTGTCTTAGCTCCAGGCAGTAATGTCATCTTTAATGATGTCACACCAAGTCTTCTTGGGTCTGCCATGTCGGTGTCGAGCATCCACTGATAGTTTCAGAGCATGATTGATGGCTCCATCAGATCGTTGAACATGTCCGTCGTACACTCAGTCTTCTCTCTCATTATGCACTCAACGTCCAAAATTCTAAGTCTAGACTACAGTTGTTGCTTGGAAGGGGTGGCTCTGATACACTTAGGTCTGATGTTGCAAATTCTTCTGATCATGGCCCTGTCGTTGCGTTGTATGTGGAACATGTTGCTTTTTGTCATTACGCACATCTCACTCCTGTAGAGCATAACACTGCTGACACAGATACTGTATACCTTACTGTGGGTATTCAGAGTTAGGTTGTTAGGACTAGAAGAAGCTCATTGAAATTGTTCAAGGCTGACTTAACATGAGTGATTAAAACCAGGGAACAACCACCAGCTGCAGAGAGTGCATGTTGCCTTAGTAAGCACATATTGCCGAGTTCTGCCATCAATAGGTCGCACCTCACCTATGCACAAGTAGTGAAGATTCTCCTTTATCCTCCTCAAGCCACTGCACATCTTGTGGACCCAGAGTTTGCATCCAGAGCAAAAAATACTGTTGTTGTCAACACAGATAAGACACACAGCACAAGTGTATTTGCCAGATTTCTTCAGTACATCAAGGCCAGGGTCCTAAATCATAATCTTTGTTTTCTTGACATTGATCCTCAAGCTTTTCTTTTCTATTTTCTCCTTCTAGATCAGGAGTTGCCCGACACATTCTGGCAGTGAATCTGCAACAATGATGAGGTCATCAGTGTTTAAGTCTTCCCATGGAACGCCTGTACAGAAGTCTGAGAGCAAGGCCACAAGCATGAAGAGAAAACTTCACCTCGAATTCCTTGCTGAACCCATTTCCAACACAGACATGGATATACACCCTGTACTAGCTTGACAACCCATTCCTCTATGCCAACCCTGCGCATTGCCCACCAGATGATTCTATGAGATATGTCATCAAAAGCCTTCTTCAGATTCACAAAAGCCATATAGAGGTTCTTGCCAGCAATCAGATACTTTTCTTGCAACTGCTTCACCACAAAAATGGCTTCCATGGTGAACCTACTTGGGACAAAGCCAAACTGGCACTCATCAATGTGGATCTTCTTCCTCTTCTTCATCACTTCATCTGTCAGTTTCAGGCCATGGTAGTTACCACGGTCCAAACCATCCCCCTTACTCTTGTAAAAGCAGATAATAAAGCTTTCCTACAGTCCAGTAAAACACAATTAGTGATGATCTCTGAAAATCCTTCTTGTGTGACTAAATGAATTTTTCCAACAAAAAACAGCATAAGTTAATTGTCACATTGTTTTTAATACAAAACAATCCCACAACTAATATTCTAAAAAGTGGGTTTGTAAAATAAAGATACTTGAATTCTCTGCTTAAGTTCTGTAAAGTGAATTTAAGAGTGAAATTAAAAAGAAAGACTAATGGCATAATAAGCTAAAAATCTGAAACGGTTAATAGTTTTAGTGATATTAAAACTATTTGAGATTGCAATTCTTTAAAAAAAAAAAAGGCAATTTTACTATTCAATGTTAACATTTGATTTGAAAGTAAATCAAAAATATTAGACGAAGAAAATTTGTCTGTCTCTCTTCATGTGTGTGCATCTAAAACTACAATATTTAAACCACGAAAACGTACATGCATATTAATTCAGCATTTTCATAGCAAGGTTTTGTTAGAAAAAAATAAATCGTTATATGAATAAAGATTTTTGCAAATTAAAAAAATCAAAATAATACGGCAACATCATTTCAACAGTTAAAGCAGACAAAATTGAAAACATTTCTTGTTTCTGAATTTTTGATAATTCGTATAATTTGGATTATTCGGACTAATGTTCTCATCTTGAGTGTTATTCTCACAACACTTCGGTCAATGTAAGCTCTGACCTTCTTCAGGTGTATCTTGTCGAACTCGGGAATCTTTGTGTCGAACTCGGAATTTCGAACGGTACCCTTTACTTAATCCACGGGAGTAGCATGCTCTCATTCCGTTAGCCATGATCAGGTAGAAGTCTTCAGTAATTCGCACTGAGAATTGAACCTTCAACCTTCAGAAGACTGCACCTAGAACTGAAATTTTTACTTAGTACTTTATCCGTTACGCCACGGGTTCTAATAAAAGTTATACAAATTTCAAATCTTAATTGTGAATGAATGTATATATTGCTGATGTGTGAAGTATATTTATTTAAAAATATAAATAGTAAATAAATTAAGCTGCAAAGAATTGATCCTAAATTCGTTCATTAGTAGATGGATTGGAATTTTCCTACAAAGATTTCGAATGTTAATAATCTTGTTTTTATTCATCTTCTACTACCAACTACCCGCATTGTGAATCATTTGAAAGTATGACATGAGAGAAAGCAAAACAAATCAAGCCGAGATGGAGAGAGGAAGAGAGAAAAAACAGGAAATGAGAAAGAAAGATGAAGCGAGAGAGAGGAAGAAACAGAAAGAGAAATAAAATCAGTCAAATAATGAAAAAAATTAGAATGTAAAGCTCTCATGATTCGGCAGAAATCAGTCTTTATTAAAAAGCCCCCCAAAAAACATTTTTTTCTGAATTTAAAGAAAAAGCAGAGGTTTCACATCTCTGTTAATTACTTATTCATGATGTAAATATGTTTGTTTTTTTTCTTAATTTGTTTGTATTTTGTAAATAAAAATATAGAAATGATAGATTCTATTTAAAGATTAGATGGGATCCTGACAGGTACCATGACTCTGGATAAGAGTGGACCTGGGAGTAATAACAAAGGAGGTGACTCCACAAAGCTCCTAAATTGGGGCCTCACCACCGGATGCAGTTTCATGTGATATAAAGATTCTGGAAAAACGAAATAGAATTGATGATTAGAAAAAAGAAAGAACAAAACAAGCAACATTACCTTTTTCAAATCTCTCTTCTTCTTCTCTTCTTCATCTGATGAACTGCTGCTGCTACTGCTACTGCTATCATCATCATCACTACTACTACTACTACTACTACTACTACTGCTACCATCATCGCTGCTACTACTGCTGCTGTCATCTTTCTTTTGGGCTAACTTGTCATTTTTCTTTTGTTTCTTAAGTGCCTTCTTTTTGTATTTCTCTTGATGTTGCTAAAAAAAAGATGAAAAAGAATAAATAATCGCCTATCTAAAATAGTTGAATATGGACTCATCTAAAGCAGAAATATTGTTGCTATCAGAGTAATACTTATTTTAGATTTGTATTAGAAACTAACAGATCAGTTTCATATTAGAAGATTAAACTCATTTAAGATAGACATCAGTTCAATTCTTAGTTTACAATTTTTCTCAAGGTTACACCAATTCAAAAGAGAAATAATTTGTAGCAGCTTGAGTCTCTCAGAAAAAATAACAATCCTTTCTGAATACTTTTGCTGTTTTTTGTGACAAGCAAGCTACTAGAGACGAGAGGTCGGTGGAGAAGGGGGGGGGGGGTGTAGAAAAGTAAAAAGAAACTTTATTTTATTTGTGATAAATAATGACATTTATTTCTAATTAAATAAATGCTTCTGGTTTCAGCCACTTAACCAATTTAGAAGTAGACTTTTTTGTCAGCCAACCTTGTAACCCCTTCTTCCCTATTGGGCTCTTGAAGGGCCTTACTTTTTGGTTAGCCTGTTTGGAGTCCAGGGGATTAAATGTTGGTGATGGGGGTTCTTCTAGGCTTGGTTTGTCTTGAAATGATTCTACCTTCTTTTCCCTTTCTTTTATTAGGATTATCTCCTTTCAACAAGTGGCCTCATGCCTTGTCTGGAGCGACTTCCATAAAAAAGAAAATTAAGCTAATATTAAGTCTTAAGAAATGAGGGGAGGGGATAATTCTAAAATCTTGCTTATTAAACATTTCACCCGACATAGGCAGAGGGAAGCTTCAGCAAAACAATATAACAGTTTAAACATAATACTAGAAACAGTAATAGGATTTTTTTACATCTAGGTATTTGTCTAAAACTCAGAAACTATCAAAGATACTAACAAACAACATACATGTATATATTCTGGTTCAGTATCACCTCAGACAGGTTTTGGTAAACAATTTACTGTAATATTCATTTGTGGTCACCAGGAACCAAATTAATGACGGGAATGAGAAAAAATGTGTTGTTTTTTTTTTCATTCATTTCTTTCATTGTTATTTAAAAATGTTCAAAAAAAATTGTTCGATAATGACAACAGTAAGTGAATATGAAATTAACACTTTTTGAGAACAGACACACTGACTTTCATTTATAGATATAGATTAATGTAAAGATTAAGTAAACAATGGATTTCAAATCCAACAGTAGATTTTTTGAGCAAAAGTGACTTTTTAAATGATACCTATGTTTTGCATAGATAAATACCATATTAAATAAACGGATAATAATATACACAGAACTAGAAGAAAACCTCCTCTGCTTCAAGAGGATTGCTTCAAGTCAACGTTGACTTTCGACCAGACCCAAATAGTTCAAATCCTGTCAGCCTTATTTTACTCTTTGTGGATTTTTGAATCCCATAGATAATTATTATCGGTTTATTTAATATGGTATTTGTCAATACAAAACACTGATAACCTTTCAAAGGCAACGCTGACTCTAAAACAAAACAAATCGGTGTATAACAAATTATTTGAATTACACTAGATCATATCTTTAAAAATGCATAATAAAGAAAAGAAACTAACAAAGGCCCTCATGAATAATTATCATTGGCTTAAGAACATTCAAAAAATCAGTTTTAATATTTAACTCACCTGTAGAAGAGATTTAGGTGGTTCTTGTTCTTCAAGTACACAACGTTCTTCATTTGTTATACTCAAAATATCAGACTAAAAGAAAAGAAACCAATTTTAATTTCTAGTGATTTATAATAACCGTACAACAGTATAACACACACATGACATAAGTAAATAGATACAAAACAATAATGCATACATGTTTAAAATTTGAAACATTGTCATTTTCTTGTGTTTATCCCGGTCAAAGGCTTGGTCAGGATGAAGTCCGTCTATTTTGAGATCTTATTGTAGGGTATTCAACGACCTTTATTTTGGCTATCCTCTTGGCCTTTTCCCAGGGGACTCCATCCTGAATCTCATTTTTGCAATGGTGTTGTCGTTTGTGCACAAACGATTTTCTATCATATTTTAGTGTCCCATGGGAGTTTCTGTAAGAAGAAGTTCAAGTCTGTGTTGCTAACATTAAAGACAGGCATAGAGAACAAAAGAACTGAGAGTCAACATGAAGAAGGCAAAAGTTAGTATCTCCGGTGTTGGTCTAAACCTCCTGCATGATGTTGGCATGTTTCCTGCGCTGCCTGTCGCAGAGGTGTAGGTGTGAACTGCATTGAATGCTCCCAGTGCAGAATATGGGTCCACAAGTGTAGTGGTCTTGCTAGGAGGCTAGTAATTGACCTGGATTATGTTTGTCGCAAATGTCTGGGTGTTGCCCGCCCAATCGATGGTCGAATGGTGGCACATTTGGATGTAAATAGCACCCCACTTGATGTTGGAACTACCTTCTGTTACCTGGGTGACATGTTGATGCTGGTGGTGGATGCAAACGTGCTATCACTACTAACTGATGTGTTGCTTGGGAAAGGTTCAGGGAGCTGATGACAATACTTACATCTGAGCACATTTTTTTCAAGACTCGAGGCAAAATCTTTTCGGCCTATATTTGCTTCGCCATCTTGCATGGCAGTGAGAGATGGACCCCAAACGTCTGACGTGCCATAATCAGGTGGATGTGTGGCAGCAAACTAGAGGAAAGAATCTCTTCAACCATGCTTTATCAGAAGCTTGGTATTGGTGATATTTTGGATGCCTTAAGCGCTTGGCGTTTCAGGTGGTTTGGCCATGTACAGTGGGTCACCTCCTGCATCAACACCATAACACGTCTGGATACACCAGGCAGTAGGGTGCGTGGTAGACCAAGACCTGGCTTGAGTACATAAGTGATTTGACTGATATTAACCCTTTGAATTGGACCGCATGGAGAGCAGGCAAGAAAAATTGGCTGGTGTTACCCACCTCGGAGTTCAGGACACTCACAGCACCGATGATTTTTTTAGATCGGCTTAACTTTGGACATGCTCGAGTTTCATAAGACCGAAAGTCCAACACAACATCTTTGTCTTCTTTCTGCTTCCATCATTGACAGTCAGCACTCAATGCAAAACAGCAGCAAAAATTTGAAACATCGATATTTTATACTAATTTTATACTAATTGACATTTTTTGCGTTTCAGATTTCAATATATCTGCCATATATCACCATTTAAGTATGACACGGCCAATGAATTCTCAGACTTTCAGAGGAGCCATATAATAGGTCAATCTTAAAGGGGTCTTAATCAGAATCAAATCACAACAAACCTCGGGATTACACTTTCCACTGTTAACAAGTGGTTATCCTATTCATCTGAGAGGGAAAATAATCAATATCATCGCACCTAGGTCAATCAGGACCCTCTGACAGTAGTTTTCCTTATTAATGATAATAAGGGTGTTCATTTATTTCTGTCAGGTCTGTGTGCATTGTATTTAATGTTTGAATTAGTGTAGATACAAGATCTAGTGAAATGATCTCATAGTTTGAAACATTAAATGTATAAAGAACAATCATTTAAATTTGTCATCATTTTGTCTTAAAGATTATATAATAAAAATGTCTTTGCAAGCTAAACACAATCCTAAAATCTCGCTTACAAGTTGCTTCATTTTTTATATTTCAGTTCAACCGTTACCTGCCGTTTACATTTAAAGACGAATGTTCAAGAATCCCCAAAGTGGTTAGATCTGGTGAGCCGACCATGGAAGTTCATGTGAGATGAAAAATCTGTTCACAAACTTTCACAGATGCTTTTCCTCTGGCTCCATTTTGTTGGAATCACACAGATGGATTTCCAAGCTTCAGGAAACTATAACATTAGAATGTAGCAAATGGATGTAATTAAAAGTTTTTCTTCCTTAAAAAGTAGAAGATATAATTAAAATCGAAATCAATAACAATGCTCACTGGGGGAGCGGCCACCCATGAAATTGCCAAAGATTGTCTGCAACTTAATACCAAAAATTTTACACCAATGTCTCATAGTGTCAATCAGATTATATATATATATTTATGCAAATATTGTTAAAAATAACAGAATTCGTCTGTTTAATTATACCTTTTTTTATTTTTATTGGTCTTTTTTGTATTAAAATCAAAAAAATTAATAAATGTTCCATAGGTTTCACGAACGTTTTCGATTCTTCGTTGAATCATCCTCATCGACAAAGAATCGAAAACGTTCATGAAACCTGTGAAACCTATGAAACATTTATTAATTTTTTTGATTTTAATACAAAAAAGACAATCAGAAAAATTGAAAAAATAAAAAAAGGTATAATTAAACAGTATAATTAAAACATAATTTGCGACACAAACTAAAAACGATCACAATGTATATTTATATCATCATCATTATCCATTTTATCATCTGATTTCACTTGGTCAGTAGTCTGACGTTTTCTGACAGCCTGCAATCCCAGTCTCCAAGCTTGGCAGTTTTGAGGATTGATTTTGTTCAAATTTCTCTGTTGAAGATCTTTGTAGATGATTTGAATCCAAGTTTTCTTGGTCGTCCAACTTTCCTCCACCCTTCCACCTCAATGTCTTTGCATTTTCTTATATAAGTCACTCCTCTCAATGTGGCCAAACCAACATAGCCAACTGATCATCAGGAGTTTATCAAGCTCTGGTATATTTAGCCTCGCCAACAGAATATCAGAGCTGATATGCTGGATCTGATCTGACCTGATATGGCATATCCATCTGATCCAATGAAAACAGGCAAGTGAGGATTGGGTGAAGGCCGAGCACTCATCTCCAGACAACACTATGTGCCTAACATAGTTGCTATATACCCTCTCCCTGATAGTGAGAGGGATAGCTTATGATGTCACGGAACTAACCCCATGCTGATCTTACCCTAATGGTAGAGCTAAACTCAACATAGAAGATAGATATGAAGATGAGCACAGAGCTACCTGCTGACCACAATAATTCGGTCCGATATGCACTGTGCCTTGCGTATTTCCAAACCAAAAATTTTTTTATTCAGAGTCTTTTTCCTTTGATCATGCGAACTGAGCCACCTTTCCATCTTGTTTCCTGTAGGCAGCACAGATCAATACTCCTACGCAATATTGTCTCAACTACTTCTCCGAGTACCTACATTGAGAGTGTCAAATCTAATGTTTTGTGGGTTTTCGCTAGATGCCAATCTGACCAGCCCACATCCATGCACCTCTGGTCATAATACTATTTGGATCGTTGCAGAGTCATGTTTTTCTGGAGCAAAATTTTCATGGCTGGATGCCCTTCTTATCTGATATTTACAGTAATTCGAGATCTCTGTGCTTGATGTAGTCGGTGGGTGTTTATCTTTGCCCTTCTCCGCTATATTGAGCAATGTTGTACAATAAGTGTCATGCCTAGTATCTGGCATGCCATGTAACCTCTGGGACGGACTATTATAAGGGACAGTTTCCTAGTAAGCTGTCTAGGTACCAGAGCATTTCCACATGCTAGCAGGTCGTGCATACCTTAGACTCTAAGGGATTTCCACCCGAGCACACTGCATCTACTACTACCGGCCTATGGGTCAGGTTCCCCAGGAGGTAGAATGTGGACATGTGTTGTGTACTTGCAGAGGCAGTGAATAGCAGCACATACTCCCACATGATAAAACAAGCGACTTACTTGTCGTAATCTTGTTTTAAAAGACGGAGAAGGTTAATGTCTCATTTGTTGTTTTTTAAGAAAATATATTTTTCCTTTTTTTTTTTTTAATATAAGCATTTACATTTATTATTATTTTATTTCTAGTACAAATTAAAAGTTTTAAGCATTTAATGCTGAAATTATTTGGACAAATTTAAATCAATTATATGTATTTCTTATTTCGACCTGACGTAAAGATTATTATTTGTTTTTATTTTATTTTTTAACTATTAAACACTTCATATGCATAATTGATAATTTATTGTTTGCAGGATTGTTCGAGACAAATTTGAAACTTTTTGGAAAGGGAAAGAAAAATATAATATTTAAGCCAATAATTGATGAATTCTCAAAATTCAAGAGCATCTCTTAGAGGACATTTTGCCGAATACAACTCGTCCAATAAAGTCGCCCTGAGCCTCCACCACAGCCTGCAGACCGGACCTGAACCTGGCGGTGAGTATCCCTAGCGACTCTTGTATGAGAGGTAGCAAAGATCCTTGTTCAGCGCTTTCTTCATAGCTGCTTACCTCTCTTGCCAAAGTCCACATTGCCGCACCTTTTTTGCAGCTTCTCAACAAATTTTGTTATGCGGACACAATCAGAATGTCCGCTATCATCCTTCCTGCTAACCACTGCTTTCACATCTCCATCACAATTCTCCAGCTCACATCTTAACTTTCAAGGTATTCAAGAAGCACTGAGCTACAGCAAAGATTTCTGAATTTTTTAATCTAGTGTGAATCATCATGCAGGTAACTCTTTTCCAATATTCTGATGCTTTCAGTTGGTTCATGGTCTCCAGCTCTCAAACCCACCAATCAGACACAGAAACAGCAATTATCCAGTGCACAACCACTATTACATATTTTAAATGATTCTGAAATGAAAAACTATTAAAAAATTATCAAATTTTTCCTGTAACACCCTGTAGTTTTGTGGGAGTTTTGTCAAATTTAGATGAAATATATAATTTATATATTGTGATAGCTAAAAAATATCACAAGTCATTTTGAAATAAAATTCTAAGGGAAAAATGCTATGAATATATTCTTCATATTAACCAAGTGTATTTCATCACCTTATCTTTTATATTTCGATTCTATAATCAAAAGAAAAAAAAGTTCATGAATAAAATACTTAAATGTCAACTCCTTTAAAGAGAGAAAGCTGACCCAGAATAAAAGCATAACTTACAGAGTTTTCAGTTTTACCAGCTTCTCCTATACAATAGCTTTCCTTGATAAAAGAATGACAACATTTGTAACCCCATCGACCTTCTTTCCAACACGAACCCCAAATACTCTGTAATAAAAATAAAACTATTTAAAATGATTTCATTAATACTAACAAATATTTTTTCATTAGAAAGCTGTAAATCAAAATGTTATTAAATTTTGATAAGCAGATTGAAAGTTGTGCTAAATTTACATTAAGTGAAGTGAAATAAAAAAAAATTGGACTTCATTAGATTACACAGAGAGAGAGAGAGAGAGAGAGAGAGAGAGAGAGAGAGAGAGAGAGAGTCATTAAGTGAATCGAGGTAAAAGAAAAATACGACTGTATGTGAAATAAGGCCGTTAATATATTAGCATGATAAAGAATGTGTTTGATTTGTCAACACATTTTGGATAGAAGAAAAACAGAGTAACTGAAACAAGAAGAGGAAAGAGAGGGAAACAATGTAAGAGACAGAAAAAGAGAAAGAAAAAAAGAATGTGTGACTTAAAAAAGGGAAAGTGAAAGTAAATAGAGAAAAAAAGTAACAATATAACAGAAAGAAATAGCAAAAAATAAAGAAAAAGAGAAAGAGAAAATTATAAAAGATGGAAGCACGTATTGACGGAAGTAGTACATCAATTCTGTCTATATGTGAATTAATATATTAGCATGATAAAGGATAATAATTTCATGCTAATAAAATACAAGCAAAAATCGATTGAGAGTCTGAAGAAATGGTAAGAATATAATTTTAAAAATTGTATTTTTACAAAATAGGATGAATAATCTCCATCTTTTTATGCGTTTCACTGGGTTTAATGAGAATTTATGAAATGTAAAATTCAAATTGGTCAATTTTATGCATTTTCTAGAATACTGATGCATGCACTAACAAATGATATTATGGAATCTAAATTTCAAAATGGCATCTTGTATTTGGAATCAGGGTTAACTTGAGTGTTTCAAACCACCCTATATCTGACCAGCAGAAATGCAAACTAAGAAATATAAAGAGAAATCTATTATTTCTATTATGCCAATATTGTGATTTAGAGTTTAAACTCTACAAGAATTCAATAAATATTTTCTAGCTGTTTGAATAATCAAAATAGTAGATTTTCTTTCTTTAAAGTTGGTTGTTTTGTTTTACAGCATATCAACCTTTTTGGGTTATTTAATGCTGAATCCAGTCATTTTGATGAAAGATGTTATGCTTCAAATTCTTCATATTTTCACATATTTATTCATGCTGTAAATGTATGTTTTGTATGCGATGGGTTTGTAGATTAATTTGTTTTGTATGCTATCCAAGGCAGTTTTGTGTCTTAGCCAGAACAATAGTACTACCATTACAGGGAGCAGACCTGGGAGTAATGGCAATTAAGGAGTAACTCCATACTCTCCGAAGCTCCAAATGGAGGCCTCACCACTGGATGCACTTTAAGGTCATACTCAGGACCCTTTCTTTGAATCCGCTATGAAAAAGCAAATCCTATTTAGACAGATGCGTTGGCACCACTTGTTTATTAATCAGAGAATTCTATTTAAACTCTACTAATTTCTCCTTGAGATCAGAACCACTTTCGACTTTGTGGTTAGTGCTGCTGTCCAATTACAAATTACAAACTTAACAGTAAGTGTCATGCAAAATGAACTGAATTTTTTTATCAATGTTTTGAAAAATATACAAGTTCCAAAATTAAACTAATAATTAATTTCTTGATATCGAAATATTAAAATATCAAAATATAAGAAATATGAAATAGCTGAAAATGTTGCTGTCACTTACAGTATGATTGTTTGGATAAACATCTTCTTCATAACGTGATTTAATTGAAGCTTTTTCTTGACCTTTGATAATTGTTCCATGACGAGAATATTCAACATAATCCTCCTAAGAAAAAAAATGGTTTAGCATAAAACAATATCACAAATTCATAGCAAAATAAAATAACAAACAAAAATAATAAGAAAATTAGGCCCATTTTCATAATTTTTCATATTTACAGGAAAAGGATCAATTTAAAAATTAATATCAATTCTAATTCTATGTAGAATTTCATGAAAATGTATAAGAAATATGTAAATTCAGAAAAATATCTTTCAAATCTTATAATATCTTGGCATAAATAAATCTAGAAGATATAAAGTTAACTAACAGATTTTTCTCATCTATGATGTAGATTATAAACAACTCTAAAAAGAGAATTCTGTTTCATAGAAAGAGAATAAGGAGAAAGCATTTCACTTATAATAAATTTAGAAAAATCACTATAAAAAACACACACACAAACATGCAAAATTTTCAATGTCTAAAAAGTCAATAAAACCAAATGATTGTCTCATGTGATTTAGAATTTGAACATGAAATCTAAACTGGAAACAAAAATTTAAATCAATAAAACAATAGCTGAAATACTTGTCTCAGCTGGTCGAGAGATTATAACTATAATCTTCAACATGACATCTCTTCACCCATTTGAATCAGACTAGACTGTATACTATCTGCAGGGTCTTTGGGTTAGGATCAAAGTGTTCTGTCCTCGGTTTAGGAGCTGGATATCACCCACATTAAAAACTGATATTGAGGCTAACTTCGCCATCATAGGGGAGGTAAGTAAATAGGTACTCTATACTCTATCTGCCATATCTCCTCAGAACCAGAGTAACCCAGACGAAGTATTGGAAAAAGAACGAATCAGCAGTGATTATAGAGATGGATCTATGAACAACAAATGTATGGTCCATTCTTAAATTAAAAAAGTCTAAGTTTTAAAATCTTATTGTTCTTAAGTTTCGAGCAGTAGGTAGCAACCCGAAATAAAAATAAATTCCTCTTTCTCTCCTTCTTCTTCTTCTTCTTCCCTTTCGTTCACTTTAGATGACGGCACCACCTGTTTCTCAGGCAACTGCTCCCCCTCTTACCCAAACATTGATTGCTCTTATAGTGCAGCCTCCTTCCCACAATCCGTCTCCGCCGGAAGCACTTCCGTTTCCGCCGGAAGTACTTCCTTCCCATAAAACGCGTTGCTCCTTCTCTTTCTTTTCCTTCTCTGTGCCCGGCTCCCCACACGAGGTAAGTTGTACGTTTGTCGTCGTCTCATTCAAATATACAACATCACCCCCTGATCTCTGATAACATTACATAATCTGAAGTCCACACTGGAGGTCAACGGCTTCGCTGTGATCTCCGTGGTGACCCTTCACGCACACCTCCATTCAGATCGGTCGCTGTTGGCCTCTCTTGCAACTCCGTCTCATGCCTCTCCACAGGTCTTAGGTCCAGAACGTGTCTCGGCATGCCATCGACAGACACATTACTGTCCGAATTCCTGGCTGTAACTGTGCCTTGCGCCCATTGTGTTGTACATCGCGCACCAGGCAGCTTTACCCACACTTCATCTTCTAGTCGCACTGTGCTCCTGGTTGCTCGACTGTTCCGGTGGCGGAACGCTTGGATGCCGCCAGACATATCGATATATCTGTTCTTGTGGCACCGTCTCTCTCACCTGCCCTGATCTGGGAGTCATGTTGTGCCAGAACAGGGCCTCTCCTGGTGCGGTTCCCCCTCTCTCAGCCTTTGATGGTCCTGCGGTTCCTTTCCACTATGCCGTTTCCTTCCGGCCTATACGCGGCTCTGAAGTATTGTCTGATGTTCCATCTCTCCAGCATCTCTCTGACTGTTCCTGATCGGAAAGCCGCCCCATTGTCCATCAAGACTTCATCCACGGGTCCACGTTCCAGAAACACTGTATTCATTGTGCTTGCCACCTCACTAGCCGTCTCATTCCTCAACTCCCTCCAAATCTCGAACCTACTTGGTCCGCAGTCAATCATGGTTAGATATTGAGCCCCTCGATAGTGGGTGACATCAACGGCGAGTCTCTTCCAATTTTCGCCCACCTGGAGCTCTCCCTGATGATGTGACGCCGGTGCCGGGTATATCGATTGACACCGCACGCATTGCTGGACTACTTTCTGCACGACCTCCCTCGCAACACTGGGATCTACCTTGCAGGCTAGATGCAAAGTCCTATCAACTCCCATGTGGTGCATAGAGTGCTGGTCCTTGACTTCCTCATGGGTCATGCAGCATGTTTCATCAGCACTCTCTGTCATTTCGTCCAAGGCTTTCATCTACCCTCTTCTCACCCTTGTTAGGCTGTCTGCCCTATTCTTGGCGGAAGGTATGAACGAAACACTGACTTTCAATCCAAATTCGGCGATTAACTCTCGTAGGATCCCAACTCTACGCATGATGATCATTTCCGTCCAACTCGGCTACGTTGATGTGGGAGAAGTTTGTTGCTTTCCTAAGCAAGACCGCGTCCTCCACCACCTCACCTCCAATCTCAACTGCGACGCCAGTGGCAATGCTACTTGCATCACACCATACGACCCCTTTTTTTGTCTTAGGGACTCTCCACCTTCCTCTCACTGGGTCCTCCTTATCCACTTCCTTTAGGACATCTCCTATCACAGCCACCACATTTTCGCCAACGCTGTCCTCCCATTTCACTCCTCCTGCTTTTCTCTTTACATAACTGCAGGTTGCTCTGAGCCACCCAGCTACAGGGTAATGGCCCACCAACTTCCCGCAAACCGAGAACAATTGTCGCCTGCTCATTCTGTCCGTGACTTCTGGAATAGCATTCCCTCTCGTGAACCGCAGCTCTCCCATTGCATCTTCCTCTAAGTGGAGTCCCAAAGCCGCACCGCCATTTAACAGCTCAGGGGCCTTTGCTGTTAGACCAAACCTCCTGAGCTGTTCCACTACTCTTGGTGCTGGCACCACTGTCTCATCCAGCAGTATGTCATCTACATAGGAGTCGGTTGCTTCATTTACGTCCTCCTCCTCTTTCAACACCCGCTTTAGTATTGCAGTCATGATTTTGGGCGCGACATTCAACCCAAAACCCAAACGCATCAAGCAGTACGTCTTCTCCTTCCAAAAATAACAGCAAGAAAGATGCTAGGTCCGTAACGGTTTTCAGTTTCGCGACCAGCTCAACCTTCCTTATCCACTGACAAACGTTGGTACTTCCGTCGAACGACTTCACCATCGTGGTTACACCCGCGTCTGTCATTTTTCCGTGCTGCATCGGGGATATAGCTTGACCGTTGTCTCAAACCCTCGCCCCACATATCCTGCCAGTCCGGCCAATCGCTTCACCTTATTGGCGTAAACATCGACGGATCCACCTGCCCACCATAGATTTTTCAGCATCTCTGTCGCTTCACATGGGCTTTCTGCGAACGCTCTTTTCAAACGGATTTTTATAATTTCCGCATTCTGTTGTTCGTCTTTGCTAAGCTCAAGATATAGGGCAAGGGCGTCTCCTTCCAAATATACAACACTTATAAAGGAACAATAAAAAAAATCTGCACTTAAAAATGTTTGGACATATTAACATAAATATGAGTGAAAGAAAAAAGCTTACTGTTTGCGCAAGCAGAAGTTGTTTGGGTGGTGCATCTAAGTGTTCTTCTCCGCCGTACTTGGTCAGAATACTTTCTCGTTGATTCGTTTTAAACTGATCCGTTCTGTTATCAAATTCTTTGTGTAATAATTCCAACTTTGTAGGATCGGCTTGAAGATGGACATCTACGCCTCGTTCATAGGCTTCCCAAGCAAACACTGAAAAGAAAAATACATTGTTTAAATTGGAATCAGTAAATCAATAGGATGATCTTATTTGCAAAGATATTTATTAGAATTTAGTGAACTAAAACTAATTAACTGAAATATTGGAAACAAAAGGGTTAATTAATGTTAATACTTTAAGGGAATCTGAAAAATGCTGCTCAACATTATAAAAAAAAAAACTTATTAGATAAAACCGTTACATTTAAAAAAAAATTTTAAAACAAAAACAAAAAAAAAACTATTTGAATCGGACATAAGGAATGGAGAAAATGTCTTGTCTTGTTGAATTTTTTTTTAAATATGGCCAATATAAATAAATAATGCATGCTGGAAGAGATATAAGTGTTTGTATTATGCCACAAAGAAAATAACACCTTTTACTTTTTTATAAATTGAAAACGAAAACAAAAAGATGTTTATTAGGGGCAGGGGTTATTTCCCTTGTGGCATATTACAAACAGAATTATTTCCTTTCCGTCTTGCACCATTTATTTACATCGGCCATATTTTTTTTTAAAAATCGAACGTGATGAGATGTTGTCTAACCATTTTACATGTCTGATTCAAATTTCTATATGATTTCATGTAATAATTTGCAGCATTTTTTTTTATTCCCCTAAACATGAAACAGCCATGATGATTATTTATATTGGTCATTTTGAGCTCATTTCATCGTGGAGTTTTAAATAAAAATAATTTTAAAAGTAGAACAACATTTCTAAAATGAAAATAATGAAGACTTTAATGATATTTTTGCATAATTTAAATAACAGCAAATTTATTTATTTAATTCTAAATATCAAGAACAATAAAATATGATCACTTTTGTTTTGATATTTAACGTGAACATTATTTATTTTTAAAAAATACACTCAAAAGTATACAAGTTTGTAAATCCAATTTTCAAATTGATAAAAAAAAGTTTTCTTACTTTGTCGAGAAGCCATTCTCTGAGCATCACCAGAATATCGAACAAAATTGTCTCCTGCATATTTCATCCTAAAATTAAAATAACATTTCATCCACACAACTGAAGAGATTAAATATTTAAAATAGGCAAGAAAGAAAATACAAGAATTGGTTTAAGGCTCCCAAAATTCATACTAGAATTGTCTGCAAGGACCTGTGGCATAATGGATAATGTACTAAGTAAAATTCAGTTCTAGGTGCAGTCTTCTTAAGGTTGAAGGTTCAATCCTTAGTGCGGGCGATACTAGGAATTGCAAATTACTGAAGATTTCTCCCAGTCATGGCTGATGGAACGAGAGCATGCCACCGCCTTAATAAAGAGTTCCATTCAAAATTCCGTGCAGATTCCACAGTTCGACAAGATACACCTGAAGAAGGTTGGAGGTTAGATCGGACGAAACATTGTGATGATAACACTCAAGATGAGAACAGTAGTCTGAATTATCCAAATTATACGAATTATCAATCCTCATCTAAAAAATTCAGAAACATAATAAAAAAATGTTAACTTTTAGGTTTGAATTTTTATCAACATCAAAAAACATTAACATTTTTTTCATCTCATAATAACTGACAAATAGATGACACCCCCCACTGTCGCATATTTTTGTAAACGTGATACTTACTTTAAATCTCTTATTGAATTCTTTGATTAAATGAAAAATATATTTACACTCATAAATTAAGAAAATGAAATTAAAAAAATATTATCACGGGTAAACTCGGTAGATATTCACTGAATATATTTTTATATTTTTTATTTGTAATACTAACACTACATTTTAAAGTGACACATTTTCAGATTAGAACACATTTTTTTTAATTCAATTACTTAATTATTTTTAACGTGGAAGGGGGGGGGGCTCAGTTTTCAGTTTAACTTAAACTGATCCCTCTTGTTTTGATATTTCCCAGAAATTTCTTCATTGCCCTCTAAATTCTTATTTAACATTTAGAGGGGAGGTATGCATCACAACCGTCCACCAAATAGTTTTTTAGACAAAGTCAAGTTTTCGTGTAAATTAAATTGCAAAAGTAAAAATACAGAAAAAGGCAAATAATGAAGAGAAGATTTAATAAACAGCTTTCATTTTTTAAATGTAAACAAATTGACCATTTTTACAAATGCCTTTTTGGATATCAAGTGTATATTTTTAATCTTATGAATTGGCTTTCTATAGATATAGTAATCTGAAGAATAAAAACAATGAATAAAGAAATGAATAACCAAAAATTTAAAGTGTCGTTACAAATCCTCGAGTAATATCAACTGAGGGAGATTACATAAGAAACTGAACTGCCTGCTAAAAATTAAACAGCAATTATTTTTTTTAATTTGTGTTTAAGAATAATATTCCAAAGAATTAAAAAAAAAAATTTTTTTAAACCACTAATAAAAATTTTAGACAGTGTTTTAATTGATAGTCTTCTTATATAAATAGGGATTTTGTCCGTCCGTCCGTCCGTCTATCTGTCCGTCACAATTTTTAAACATAATAAATACATTGCGAAATAATGGAGAATACTACATTTAGCTAATATTCCAATCTAAATATGAATAAATGTGAATCTTTCCTAAGTATATTAACATCAAAACCTTTCAGTCTTGGTATTTACTTCTTTCCCACCACACGAAGATGTTGCACAAGGCTGGAAGGTGGGGAGAGTCAGTGCACCTAGAGAAGAACTCTGGGCTATTAAAAATTGCCTAGGCAGACTCGTCGGCATTCCCTGGTTGGCGCGCCTCAGACAGTAAGCAATAAACTTATTCCACCCAAAAGAGGAGAGGCAAGGCCTGGGAGGATGATCCTCCTAAAACTGCACTGGACAATATCTCAGACTGGCCCAAGACAGTACAACTTTACAGAGTGTAGCATCCACTCTTATCTTAGCCAAAAGACTAAGTTATTTACCTCCAAAAGGTTAGACACGAGGTCAAAATATTTTTTATTTACCTCCTTTCCAGGAGGCTAGACACAAGGTCAGGTGTAGTTAGCCAGCACACTAGGATTAGCGCGCTCTGGCCTACAAAAAATGCCTGAGCAGCCCCGCCTTCATTGCCCAGTAGGGACACCTCAGGCGATTACGGTAAAGCCTGGACCTCCTAGAACTGTACAGGACAATACCTCAGACCAGTGAAATCAAGGCCCAAAGGCCAAGACAGTACCGGTCTACAGAGTGTAGCATACACCAGAACAGATACTACACTCTGATCTTAGCCAAAAGGCCAAGGATGGATTTTTAAAGACCTTTCAGTCTTACTTGGTATTTATTACCTCCCACAGCGGTAAGATGTGACACAAGGTTAGGAAAGTAGGATTGAAAAGCCAGAGCCCTAGAGGAAGAGCACTCTGGCCCACAAAAAATGCCTGGGCAGCCCGTCAGCATTCCCCGGTAGTATATATAGTATTTTCTAAACTGTCAAACAAAACCTCCTTTTGCACATTTGCATATTTATTTTATTTTTAAGTTTCTAATAAATTAATATTCTGTAATATACATTTATAATTGGTATTGTCAAATTTTATTATATATTTATATTTTCCCAGATAGTAATATTATTATAATTATTTTTTTTATAAAAAAAAATTGATAGGTTTTAAAAACATTTTAAAACTTTTAGTTTCAAGGGAGATAATTACATGAAAACTTCCGGCACTGATGTTAAGAGAACAGATACTACACTTTGAATTTAGCCAAAATGCCAAGGAGCAATAAAAAAATTATTCTTTTGTGACTAGACATCTTTAAATGAATGAAAACAAAAACTAGATTTAATCAGAATTTATAAGTGTAGTATCGGTTCTGTTGTCATTATGAATTACCTCCTGCGTTTTTAAGGGGGGATCCTCCCTTGTATTACATCCTCCTTTATATTTAAAACGTTTTAAAAACCTTTTCAAATTACTAATTAGTTAAAATTAAAAACTGAAAGGACGAGACATTTCCGTTCAGCATTCAATTGTACTATAGAGATTATTTAAATATCTCACTTATTTCGTTTGATTTTCACACATTTTGGATGAAATTTATTAATTAGTCTTACATTGTATTTTTTATCCCGAAATAAAATTTGAATTTATTTGTTAAAGACTTGAAAATCGAACTTTAATACAATGCTTAATCATGGCAGCCATGTTGTAATTTCCTATTATTTTCTTTCGCGCTTGACATCTATAAAAAGGAAATACGTTTTACCTAATTTTATTTATTCAAAAATTGTGGTGTCTGCGTTTATTTTCACAACTATAAAAAAGAAAATAGGTTTTACTTTATTTTATTTAAAAAAATATTTATGGATGTCAAGCGTGGACGCAGACGCGTCCACGCTTGACATCCATAAATAAGGTACTTTACTATTATTTTATTTATAACAATAACATGCTTATTATTTTAATAATCCAGAACAATTTATTTTGCTTTAACTACGTATTGTATATAGTTCTGTCACAACTATATAATACTTCAAGCCAAGCAAAATATGCGATTAGAGGTAACATATATTTGCTAGTTGTTATAAAAAACTAAATACTAATTTTATTTGTGTTGTGACATAAATTTGGTATTTTATTTTGTTTTTGTAAATTTCTTCTTTATATATGATTGAAATTAGTAAAGAAAAGATTTACGTAAAAAAAACAACCTTTTTGTAGGCGATAGTTAAATTTTTAACACAATAAAAAAAGATGTATTAGTGGGCACATTTTCTACCTCTTCCCCACCTACTTCCTCCTCATCGTACATGCGCTAATGTAATGGATTTTTTTTTATTCACACTAAAGATGATTTCTTTGTATAAAAAATTAAATGTAAATACTGAAAAATAATCTACAAAGTATTTTTTAAATAAGCAATTAAATTGATTAAATAAATTACTTATAGAGTTTAACACTGTGTGTGGAATAACTTTGTCAACCTTCAGTAACTTCCGTTTTTTGAAAGCAAATGGTTACTTTATTTAGCATATGCAATACAGACACTTGTTTGTTAATTTACTTTAAAATAGAAGATAGGTGAGCAGTGTAGATAATATATTATTTCTTGAGCATCAACAATTGAAAATAAAATCATCTGAAATAAGAGTTAAACAATTTGAGGGAATTGTGACTTAAGTAGTGACAGAGTTTTGGTCACAGACAGATAATCTCTATTATAATAAGATATAGGTGGGATTATTTGGTTTAACATATTAACCGTTGCAGTCATTTAATGCTGGGAACCATTTTTGTAAACCAATTATTTGAAAAACCGTAGTTGTATTATTTAAACTATAAATGGGTGGAATTCATATCTTTCAAAAGTTTTATTAGTTTTTTCAATATATTTGATACCCAGACAATGCTGGGTAAATCTGCGAGTTAAAAATAACTATTTGTAATAAAAAAGAATAAGGTTCCAATCAAGATATAAACAAACAGCTACTAATGATAAAAAAAAGCTTAGAAAAATTGATTGAAATTTATATTATTGTTGTGTCCCTGTATAGGGTCCAGAAAAGAAAACATAAACTCAGAGTTTAGATAAACAAGTGCATTGAAAAAAGTATAATACAACAGATAACAAGAGCGGTTGTGCGTCTGTGTTGAATGCCAGTATTAGATTTGGTAGTTTACAAGACATATGCTCTCAGTATTTATATTGAGCGGAAGAGTTTATGTCGTCTGTAAGGTACAATTGGGTAGTTTACAAGACATATGCTCTCAGTATTTATATTGAGCGGAAGAGTTTATGTCGTCTGTAAGGTACAATACCATAACACCCCAAGCCTTACCTCCTCAGGAGTTACAGTATTGTTTTCTTTTTGGATCAATGCTGTTCTGAGGTTGCTTGGGGCATCTGTATGTCGAAAGTGTTGCATCTGGTAACCATAACTTCTTCCTCGGGAGTACTGTTGGTGTCGTCCGACAGTCGTTTCCTAATTTGATTGAAGTGTCTCTTATCAAAAGCAGATTTGATATCCTCTAGCTCTTTAAGTCGTGTCCAGAGTTTTTTAATTCTAGACTTCTGATTTTTGAGCACATCTTTAAATTTGGAAAAGGTGTCTTCTTTGCTTCAGCATTCATCTTCAAGTCACCTTATCTTTCACAGTCTTCAGCTCTTCTAAGACATCTTTGTGCTGCAGCTTTAACGATTCCAGCTTTTGAACGATGAGTTCACTCTCTTCAACCTTCAACTAATTATCCAAAGAATTTAACTTCAGTTTGGTGTTAGCAATTTGCAACATAAATGTTCTGTCCTTATGTGCTTTAATTTCTGCAGACAATTTATTTTGAGTCCATTTCATGCGATTTTTAATGGTTGAAACAAATTCCTTCTTTCATTTTTTTGACTCCTTCATCAGATTTTTTATTTTCTGGCAAAAAGTGTTGGTAATTGTTGCATCAAGTCTGTGCCAAATAAACTGTTGGTATTTTTTAATACGAACATTTTCAATTTTTTGGTAGTTTTGTTTAAAGTAACTTTGGTAATAATTTCACCCTCAAATTTAATTTTTTTACCAGTTACTGTTCTTGCTATTTTTCATGTAACAGTAGCACTTAACGGTTTGCACTTTAATCAACAGTAAAAAAAAAAAAAAAAGATTTTAATTTTTTCTCTTATGGAGAGAAAAGAAAATATAATGTATTCCTTTCTTGTTAAAAATTAACACAGAGCCGGAATAGCAATGAAGAAATCACTGACTGTCTTCTTTCTTTGAGAGAAATTAAGTTGGTTTCTTCGTAATAAAAAAACAACAACAAAGGAATCCATTTTGGTTAAAACAAAAATCCAACGTATGAGATTTTTTTTTTCTTTTTTGTTTTTGGTCCGTCGATAAAGTCAGTTTTTAGAACTTTTGGAGGTTGCTGGGTGAATTTGCCATTAATTTCTCCACGTTTTTATATTTTCAGGTTCTCAAAAAAGTCCCTTAATATACCTCATCACAAATTGTTGTAGAGTCCAGAAAAGAAAACACAAACTCAGAGTTTAGAGAAACAAGTGTATTGAAAAAAGTATAATACAACAGAGAACAAGAGTTTACAACACTTAGAGGCATGTGCTCCCAGCATTTATTTTAAAGGGAAAAGTTTATGTCGTCCATAACGTACGGTACAATAACAATTATTTACTAACTTTACCTACCCAACTTTACCTGGGAGTCGTTTGACTTACATTTTTTTTTTAAATAGGATTTTTAAAGTTAAATTTAATTAATTTAGCATCGTTTGGTTATAAAATTATTAATTGATTAATTTTATTATGGTAATGTTTGATTCTCTATAAAACTATTGAACGTAAGTAGCTTCCAAAACTTTTAAACTTTGCTAAGAATTTTAAAGCCAAATTAAATGACTTTCCATTCAATAGAAATATTCCTTTAATATTTCTAAGAGTGATAAATAATTAACAAAAGATTAAAATGGTTGACTTGTTTACGAAGAAACTGAAATGCTTTTGTGAATTTAATTTCGTAATTAAATTATTTTTTTAATAGGATTTTTAACAATTTTGTTTTAGTACTTTATGCCATTGCATTTTTGATTTCAATACATAATCAATTAAAAAGTAAAATAAAATAATAATGTGTAAGTCACATAAAAGTGAGAAAATCACAATTTTTGAGAAAGAAAACATTAATTTAGATATAAAGTTACCAATTTAAAACCAAAGAAAATTAGAATCAAAAAGAGGAATTAATATGAAGAAATTAGAAAATCATTAAAATATTTTTAATTCCTTTAACAAAAATTTCTGAAAGTTTAAATGATTTTTATTAAAAAAAATTCATATAATAAAAGCTGAACTTACTCTGCTTCTTCTTTACCAGAATTTCTGAATGGATTTTCTCTCATTGCTCTCGTTTTAGGGTCATAAAAACTGGAATTTGGATCTAGGTTGTATAAATACTGTAGAAAGGACATCAAATAAAGTCAGTCAATATGGAGTCAAATTCAATATATAGTAGAACTCCTCATACCCAGACTTAGTCAGGAGGAGTCCAGATATGAGGAGTTTGTCAAAAAGTTGGAATATGAGGAGTTATGTTAAAAAATTAGAATAAATAACATCAAAATGAAATTTCTTCATGTTTTTGCAGTAAACAAAACACACTTATAATATTGAACATAATTCTAATTGCTATTCGCTTTTGCTAATGAAGAATTTATTTAATATTCTGTGATATTTTAGATATTTCAATTTAACTCTGTAATTCAAATAAATTCCATAAATGTTTGGAATCGCTGTTGTAAGATAATTCCTCCTCTTCTAATGTCATTCTCAATTCCTTCCTCATTTTATTTTTCAGTTTTTTCAGTGGAAGACATGAAAATCAATATGCGTGCGTTATTGCAATTGTCATAGCTAAATATTGACCCGTTTTCCATGATAACACTTACCTTAGCTGTATCTTCTCGTATACGTAAGTTTCTTACAGTGATTCTTTGTTTTGTTTCAAACTTCTGTCCAGGCATATCAAGATCATCAGCATACTTATCTTCATCATCACTATCTTGAGCCTGGAAATATTTTTAAAAAAAACACAAATGAGTAATTATTTATTTTATATCAAGTGTTCAGGTTGAAAAAATATTTTTTTAAATTACACTAAAAGGCAAGAATGGCCGGGAAATGGGAGATCATTTTACGTTAAATTTATGTGAAACTGATCCCCCCCACACTCAAAATTCTAAATTATTTTTTTGTTGTCTTTTTTTCTTTTTTCTGTCAAGACTTTTAGGGTGTTCTGTTCACAAGTAATCACCTAAAAAAGTAGAATCTTTTTTAATTGGTGACTAGAAAGTCATTACTACTAGAAGTTCGAAAGTTGGGTATATCTTGAAATATTTTTTATAAAAGTATCACAAACAGCGTTAACTTTTTTTAAGCACAAAAAGTATTTTTATCTTTCTTTTTTTTTCAAAAGAAGTTCGTAAACGAATTTTACAAAGCTTTACAAGACTAGTTTATAGCTAGCTGCTGCTGATTGATTGCTATATCAGCAATACTAGCAGCCATTGTTGACTTTCGCTCAAAAGGGAACAATATTTTTTTCCCATAGGGTAATTCAAAATTACTACTACCGAAAAACAAAACAACATACAATTATAATTTTAATGCATAAAAAAAGATAAAATATTGATTTATTTACTAGTTGGGGTAGAAAAAATAGTTTAAAAATTTTTTTTGATACACGTCATGTTGAAGATTTATTTTTAAGATTACAAAAAGATAATGAATCAATTAATTTTGTACACTGACAATAATTGAAATTGATATTTTTTTATTGTTTTTCAAATTTCATGACGAAAATTCTCCAAAGACGAATGGTACAATATCTTTAAAAGAAGGGGGGGGGGGAAACTGACATAAATGTCCGAAAATGGTGTGAACATTTCTATGACTTTATTTGCTGAAAACTCTTAAAATATATAATGTAGATCATTAATTATTAATGCATGTGAAAGGATATTCATTTCTGAACAAAATGGTGGTATTTTGAGGACTTAAAGTGCTTTGGTTTTTAAAATATGATTATTTTAGTAGAACTACCTTGAAATCCGTGATTATTCAAACTGTTTTATGGTTGGTGGGTATTGCTAATACAACGTATCATTCAATCATGCAACTATTTCAATAAAAAGGTACGACTCAATCATTCTCTTATTTAAGGTGTTAACTGTTGAAATCAAACTTATATGATTTAGTTATTTAACTTTCAACAGTTAACAGTGACCACAATAAAAGATTTCATGAAAGATGTATGAAGAATAAAACTTTGAATCTTCATTCTGTTCTAATTCTTTAACCTCCATATTTTAGCATGCTCACACAGCAACGAAAGCAATTGGCAAGAAGTCTAGACTTTGAAGTAAATTAACCATGCACTCTTTTTATACATTTGTTTTTCATGAAATGATTTTTATTTTTTCAGTTATGGTACAACATAACATTAAAAAGTGGTAAGTTTAAAAAAATAAAAATAATTGAATACAGCAATACTAAAAATAAAATTATTAGTGCAATTTGCAGTTATATTGTAAATAAGTGTAAAATACTTTTAGTTTTAAATTTTGAGTTTCTTGCTTTTAATTTTTTTTAAATATATATGTTGCACAAGTTTAAATTTATTTATGTTGCCTCAATTCTTATCAAATTATATCACTATTGTGTTGTCTTTTTAAATTTCTGCCATTTTGAATGTTCAAAGTTGTCAATTAGTAAGTAGTGGTTAATATTTTATGACTTAGAGTTTAATGGCACAATTCCCCTAAATAAAATTATTTAGGGGGATTCTACACTATGTTGCTAATATTAATATATCACCTGGATTTACCTCCCTTCCATCTCTCTGTTGAAAGCATTTCTAACCTTTTCTGGATTTATTCCCCTCCACCCATTTCTGTTGGAAGTACTTCATACCAGAGAGATCATGCTAAACAAATTTCTGATTATGGAGGAGTGGATCACCAAAGTCATGGATGATGGCGATGCAGCAGACATTGTCTTCCTTGACTTTGCCAAGGCCTTCGATTCAGTGAATTATAAACTTCTGCTCAACAAGCTCCAGGCCTATGGCTTTCAACCACATGTGGTGGGATGGATCGGAGCCTTCCTTGATGACCATACATTTCGGGTGCAGGTCAATGGCTCTGTGCGTGTTTCTAATGCGGTCAGTGATTTCCCTCAAGGTTCAGTACTGTGTCTCTTGATTTTCCTGGTGTTCGTCAATGATCTGTTAGAGGGCATCTCCCAGAAGTTTCTTCTTTTTGCCAATGTCAAGATAATTGCTCCCAGAAATAACTTATATATGAATATATAGATCAAGTCTGGAAATGGTCAAACCTATGGAATTTATCTCTCAATGTCAACAACCATTCCAGTCGGTTCTTCACCCAACAAGCTACTTGATTTTGAACCTGGCCAAGATGACGCAGTCCAAGGACTTGGGTGTTGTGGTCGATTCCTACTGCCTTGGCATTCAGGCGGCAAATAAGGCCCGCAGTGTGGTCTTTCTCATCTACTGCTCCCTTGCCCCAGTAACAGCCGACATCTTCCTACTGCTATATGTATCTCTGGTGCTACCCATTCTAGAATATGGCATCCAAACTTCATCACCCTATTTTGTTCAGGATATCCAACACCTGGAGCAGGTTCAAAGACTTGCGACACAAATGGTCCATTGACTCCACACAAAGTCCTATGAACAACGATTGGAGGCTCTCAACCTGTATTCAGTGGAGCATAGGAGGTTACGTGGAGACCTCATCCTCAACTTTATCATGCGCGGCAACTACAATGTGCCACATGACCTCGTCTTCACACTAGCTCTGCAGAGAGAGCTTCGTGGAAACTCAGAAAAGCTGTACTTGAGACAATTTCAGCTAAATCGTCATAAGGCGTCTTTTTCGGTTCATGAAGTTACACCATGGAATAAGCTGCCAGAAGCTGTTGTCAGCCTACAGACGACCAAACAGTTCAAGGTGGTACTGGATGCATCATGGTCACTGATCTTTGGATAATTACCCCTCACTTGAGCAGCAAAAGATGCATCGGGACACATTTCTGGCTTAAAAAATCATCAACTAGAATTCAAATATACCTTTTGAGACAATATCTATCATATCCAGGATGAAAGTCGTAAACATGTCTTTGTACATGGCTTATTGCACTTTGCTATTTTTTGCCAATAGATTTTATTTTATTTCTTTGGATTTACCCCCCCCCCCCCCCACATTTCTCTGTTGGAAGTACTTCTAACCATTTCTAAATTGAACGCCCACCCATCTCTCTGTTGGAAGCACATCTAAATTTTTTTGGATTTATTACTATCATTAATCTTCAGTTCTTTGTTGCTCTACTGAGTCACGTCCTGACAACTTCCTGTAGACACAGCATTTTAAGTAGTATGTCAGCACATCCAATGATCTAATTCCTCGTGCCAGGTCACTGCCATTTTACTGGCTAGCAGTTCTTTTTGATTATCATACAGAGATGAAGACATCCTTCATGTTGGTGGTTCTCCTTTCAGTTGACTTGCGAGCTGCACGAGTGGCTGAACTCACACCAGATTTCCAGCTGGGTCTGTTCATGATATTAAAATTGTCTAGGCTCCAGGCAGTAATGTCATCTTTGATGATGTCGCACCAAGTCTTCTTGGGTCTGCCAGGCTGGTGGCGACCATCCACTGATAGTTCCAGGGCATGCTTGATGATTCCATCAGATCGTTGAACATGTCCGTCGTACCATCACAGTCTTCTTTCTCATTATGCACTCAATATCCAAAAATTTTAAGTCTAGACAACAGGTATTGCTTGGAAGGAGTGGATCTGATACACTCAGGTCTAATGTTGCAAATTCTTCTGACCATGGCCCTGTCGTTGCGTTGTATGCGGAACATGTCACTTTTTGCCATTGGGCACATCTCACTCCCGTAGAGCATAACACTGCTGACACAGGTACTGTCTCCAGGATCAGGTGTCTGGTTGTTAGGACTAAAAGGAGCTCATTGAACTTGTTCCAGGCTAACTTAACATGAATGATTAAAGCCAGGGAACAACCAGCAGCTGCAGAGAGCATGTCGCCTCAGAAGCAGAAAGATGCCACCACTTCAAGCACATCAGAGCCAATAGACATCGATTGCTGAGTTCTGCCATCAATGAGTCACGCCTCACCTTTGCACAAGTATTGAGGATCTTTCTTTATTCTCATCAGGCCACTGCACATCTTGTGGATCCAGAGTTTGCATCCAGAGCACAAAATATTGTTGCTGCCAACACAGATAAGACACACAGCACAAGGGTATTTGCCAGATTTCTTCAGTGCATCAAGGTCAGGGTCACAAATTATAATCTTTCTTTTCTTTTCTATTTTCTCCTTCCAGGAGTCGCCCGACACATTCTTCCAGTGAATCTGCAACAATGATGAGGTCATCAGTGTATAAGTCTTCCCATGGAACGCCTGTACAGAAGTCTGAGGACAAGGCCACAAGCACGGTTATGAAAAGAGGACTTAAGACTTCACCTCGAATTCCCTGCTGAGCCCATTTCCAACACATACATGGCTCCTAGCATTTGGATACATACCCTGTACTAGCTTGACAACTCATTTCTCTATGCCAACCCTGCGCATTGCCCACCAGATGACTCTAAGGTATGCGATCGAAAGCCTTCTCCAGATACACAAAAGCTATGTAGAGGTTCTTGCCAGCAGTCAGATACTTTATTTGCAACTGTCTCGCCACAAAAATGGCCTACTTGGTTCCCCTATCTATGATTATTACTTATTATCATGTGCACACTACTATCCATTATTTAGATTCGTTTACAATCTTCTAACAAAAATACATTTCTTTGCCGACAGTGCATATATATATATACATAATTAAAGTGAATGTGTGATTATCTATATATAAAACTCAATGTGTGTGTGCCCTATAGAAAAAAGTTAGAGAATCTAGATAAAATCTAAAAGTGTATTCTTATGTAAAAATTAACCGAGAAAGATAATGGTAGTATTCCCGAATCTCTAAATGCACACCTAAGGAGGCTATGGGGCAGATTTTGTCGGGGTGGGTCCATTATTTCAGCTATTTTCAGTTTAATTTCAATTTAATTATGTATTAATTTAAATAGAAAACAATTATATTATTTAGTAATTTAAAAAAAAAAAACTGCAAGTTATTCCCTAAAATTCAACCGCAAATGACATCAGATGGACGCTGCGGAGAGGGGGTGGGGATTAAAAATTAATAGACACTAATTCTGGGGAAATTCCGGTATCGGCCTTGATTCTGTCAGTATGAGACGAGTTCTAGGAAGGAGGAGGTCCACTCAACCAGGCTTTACGTAGATACCCATGTCATTCCTACAACTAATCCGGAAATGACGTCATAAGGAGTTGGAGGAAGGCGTCTCTAAACTTTTAGTTCTTTGGTACGACAGAGGCGCGTCTCTAAACTTTTAGTTCTTTGGTATGACAGGGGCGCGTCTCTAAACTTTTAGTTCTTTGGTACGACAGAGGCGCGTCTAAATTTTTAGTTCTTTGGTACGACAGAGGCCCATCTCTAAACTTTTAGTTCTTTGGTACAACAGAGGCTCGTCTCTTTTAGAGAAGAATCAGATGGGAAAATGGGAAAGAAAGGGTTGGGGAAGAGAGAGAAATAATGGGTACGAGGGAAAGAGAAACAGTTAGAGAAAAGAAGAGAGATTGAAGTTTTTATATAAAGATGTTACACACACTATTTAATTTCTACTATTTGTTTTGTTTATAGCCCCGGGCAATGCCGGGTAGCCCTGCTAGTCTATTATAAAGAAAAGAAAGCTTTTTCACGCCTGTTTAGTTTACTATCTTCCTTGTCTCCTCTAACTCAGATAAAAAAAGATAGAAAAGAAAAAAAGCCTATTTTTATTGTTAAAAGATGTAAACACTATTGTTGCTCGTTCTGACAACCAGCTCTTTTCCATGTAAACTTCCAAAAGAGCCTCTGCCATCTGTTCATATGGATCATACACCGGTAGCACCACTCAACTTCTTCCAAACATACAATAACTCTAAGGGAAATAACTCAATCAACTTAACACTATGAGAGGGAGAGAACTCAGAAGCAGAGGAATTACTTGTTAAAGTAATTCCTTTGCTCTTAGGATGAGGTACACACATACTTGAGAATGTTCATTTTTAAATTTTAACATTAATAATAACATTATTACCTTTTGTATTGCATCTTCATGAATGACTTCTGCATCTTTATGTTCTTTCAGCAATTGTTTTGCCTATAAAAGAAAGAGAATTGTTTTAAAATAAATGATCTAACATATAAAGTCATTTTGCGAGATTTAAAAAGTTGAACCTAAATAGCATTTAAGCTGACATATCAAACTTTGATTCTGAATTGTTGTAACATGTTATTAGCACTATAATAATATACTTTGTTACAATTTATTTAAAAAATGATGTAGTCCGAGCAGACAACTGTTTTTTTAATTATGACCGAAAATCAAAATCAGCTGCCTTGGATAAATGTATCATAACAGGGGAAAATATAAAGTAGAAGTGGTGGTGATGGTGGCGGTATTGGTGGTGAAGTAGAAGTGAAGATGGATGTGGTGGTGGTGGTGGTGGTAAAGGAGAAGTGGTCATAGTGGAAGTGGTGAAGTAGAAGAAGTGGTTGTGGTGGTAATGGAGATGGTGGTGGAAATGTTGGTGAAGATTGTGATGGTGGTGGTGATGGTGAAATAAAAGCAGAATGGTGGTGGTGGTGAAGTAAAAGCAGAATGGTGATGGCGGTGGTGGTGATGGTGAAGTAGAAGCAGAATGGTGGTGGTGGTGGTGGTGGTAAAGGCGGATTGGCGGTGAAGGAGAAGTTGCAATGGTGGTGGTGGTTGTAATGAAGAAAAGGAGAAGTGGTGGTGGCAGTGGCTATGGTGAAGTAGATGGAAAAGTGGTTGTAGTGGTAAAGGAGAAATGGTGGTGGCGGTGGTGGTGAAGAGAAGCAGAAGTTGTGGTGGTGACGGTAGTGAAGGAGAAGTGGTGGTGGTGACGGTAGTGAAGGAGAAGTGGTGGTGGTGACGATAGTGAAGGAGAAGTGGTGGTGGTGACGATAGTGAAGGAGAAGTGGTGGTGGTGGTGGTGATTAAGAGGTGGTGGTGGTGGTAGTGAAGGAGAAGTTGTGATGCAGTGGTGGTGAAGGAGAAAGAGTAGTGGTGGCTGTGGTGAAAGAGAAGTTGTGATAGTGGTGATTGCTGTTGTAAATGAGAATGAGAAGTGGTGATGGTAGCGTTTGTAAAAAAGGAAAAGTGGTGGTAGCAGTGGTAAAGGAGAAGGAAAAGTGGTGGTGGCGGTGGTAAAGGAGAAGGAAAAGTGGTGGTGGCAGTGGTAAAGGAGAAGGAAAAGTGGTGGTGGCGGTGGTAAAAGAGAAGGAAAAGTAGCAGTGGTGAAGTAGAATAAAAAGTGGTGGTGGTGGTGAAGTAGAAGTGGTGGTGGTAAAGGAAAAAGAGAAGTGGTGGTGGTGATGGCGGAAAAGTGGTGTTGGTGGCAGTAGTGAAGAAGTAGTGGTAGCCAGGATAAAAGAGAATTGGTGGTAGCGCTGGTAAAGGAGAATTGGTGGTAGTGGTGGTGATGAAAGAGAATTGGTGGTAGCGGCGGTGGTGAAGGAGAAGTGGTGGTGGCGGTAAAGCAGAATTGTGGTGTTGGTGGCGGTAAAGGAGAAGTGGTGGTAACGGTAGTAAAGTAGAAGTGGTGGTAAAAGAGAAGTGGTAGTGGTGGTGGAAAAGGAGAATTGTGGTGACGGTGGTGGTGGTAAAGGAGAATTGTGGTGGCGGAGGTAAAGGAGGACAATTGTGGTGGCGGAGGTAAAGGAGGAGAATTGTGATGGGGGTGGCGAAGGAGGAGTTGTGATGGGAGAAGTGGTGGTGGCGAAGGAGAAATGGTGGTGGTGGTGGTGGTGGTGAAGGTGCTGGCAAAGGAAAAGTGGTGGTGGAGAAGGTTGTGGTGGTGAAAGAGAAGTGATGGTGGTGGTGGGTGTGTTGGCGGTAGTAAAGGAAAAGAGAAGTGGTGGTGGTAATCACGGTGGTGAAGGTAAAGGAAAAGTGGTGGTGGTGGTAAAGGAGAAGTGGTGGTGGTGGAGAAGGAGAAGTGGATGTGGTTAAGTAGAAGGAGAAGTGGCCGTGGTGAAGTGGAAGTGGTGAAGTAGAAGGAATTGTGGTGATGGTGGTAAAGGAGAAAGACAATAGTGGTGGCGGTGAAGGAGAAGTGGTTGTGGAGGTGGTAAAAGAGAATTGGTGGTGGAGGTAGTAAAGAAGAATTGGTAGTGACGGAGAAGTGGTGGCTGCGGTTGTAAAAGAGAAGTGGTGGTGGCGGCGGCAGTGGTAAAGGAGAAAGAGAAGTGGTGGCAGTGGTAAAGGAGAAAGAAGTGGTGGTGGTAGCAGTTGTAAAGGAGAAAGAAGTGGTGGTGGCAGCAGTTGTAAAGGAGAAAGAGAAGTGGCGGTGGCAGTGGTAAAGGAGAAGTTGTGTTGGTGGCGGTGGTTAAGGAGAAAGAGAAGTGGTGGTGACGGTGGTTAAGGAGAAAGAAGTTGTGGTGGTGGTGGTGGTAAAGGAGAAAGAGAAGTGGTTGTGGCGGGGAAGTAAAAGAAAAGAGGTGGTGGTTGTGATGGTGAAGGAGAAAAAGGGGTGGTGGTGGTAAAGGAGAAGTAGTGGTGGCAGTGATGAAGGAGAAGAAGTAGTGGTGGTGGCACTGGTGGTGGTGTTGGCGGCAGTGGTAAAGGAGAATTGTGGTGTTGACATTGGTGAAGGAGAAGGAAAATTGTGGTGGCAGTGGTAAAGGAGAAGGAGAATTGTGGTGGCAGTGGTAAAGGAGAAGGAAAATTGTGGTGGCAGTGGTAAAGGAGAAGGAAAATTGTGGTGGCAGTGGTAAAGGAGAAAGAGTATTGTGGTGGCGTTTGCAGTGGTGAAGGAGAAATGGTGGTGGGAGTGGTAAAGGAGTGGTGGTGGTGGTGAAGGAGAAGTGGTGGTAATGAAGGAGAAATGGTGGTGGTGGTAGTGCGGTGCTGAATAGAAAGAGAAGTGGTTGTGGCGATGGTGGTGGTGAAGGAGAAAGAGAAGTGGTTGTGGAGGTGGTGAAGGAGAAGTGGTGGTGTTGGCAATGGTGAGAAGGAGAAGTGGTTCTTGCAGCAGTTAAGAAGTGCTGGTGTCAGCGGTGGAGAGGGAGAAGTGGGAAATAGGAAGAAAGGAAAAATGGTAAGGGTATTTCCCTCAAATTAGCATCTATTAATTTTGAATTTTTCCACTCCCTCCCACATTTTCCCTCTGATATCATTTCCGGTTATGTTTCAGGGAATGACTTGCATTTTTTCCCCGTTTAGTACATAATATCACTGGGTTTTTTTTTCAAATTAGTACATAATAATGTTGACTTTGGTGGAAAACGTATCAACACCTCTTACGAAACCCGGCAAGTTGACCCTCAAAGGATAAATATCTTTTCAAATTTTCAGATATTATGCATCTGGAAGCTGGCTGATTCAGAAAATGTTAACTTCATGGGTTGTGTCGGACATACGAGCATACATACACACGCACAACTTTCCTTTATATAATAGATTAATTGGATACTTTTCTGAATTAAATACATATACATGAAAAGTAAGGGCATAAAAACTGAAATTGATTTCATTATTCTTGATGGAAGATTTAATCGAAGTCTCCTAACATGACAATGATGGGAGGTTATTTATAAAAGACTCATTTATTTGGAGAATTAAAATGGCTGTCTAGGCATATTTATGATATTTATAAAGTTAATATTGTTTCGTATTTAAAAAGAAAGAAAAATCAAAATGATTTTTCGATAATAAAAACTTCCAATTTTGATACTCACACATTTGTCAAAATTTGAAACTAGCTATATCTACTCGGCATTGCCAGAGTCTTTTTACTTTCATTTTTCTTTATAATAACGTGTATTTCAATTTGCTGTCATTTCAGAGATTATATGACAATTCAAATCATTTTGTACTTATTTTATTAAAAGATTAAATGGGATAAACTCTTAAGAAATTAAGTTAATGCTTGTTAATAGTAATACGATGATGATAATAGTTTTCATATTATTAGGAGTTTGTAAAGGTTTTTATTTCTTAATACACTGTGTAGATATATTTTCTAAATACACTCCATAGATATATTTTCCGTTTTTTACATTCAAACAAATTGTTAAAGTTGCTCTGGAGATATAAAAAAAAATGATTTTTAATGAATTAATCGAATATTCCCATTTAAAATTTATTGAAGTTCCATCCAATGCTGTCAATACAAAATGACATTCAAGATGTCCTTTGATAAAAATTGAAAAAACTACCTGTATTTACCTGGCGTGGAGAGACATATTGCCGGGTGTAAGACTCAGAGAAAAATAATTTAAAACATAGAATTTGTTTTATTTTTTTATTAAGCAGTCACCACTTATCAAGGTCAATTGTCATTTGGGGAGAAGGATTAATGAGATGGATGGATTGTCAGTTGGATGATGAAGAATATTATGAGAGGATTGAAAATGATGAATGGAATGAATAAAGTTTGAATTCTTATGAGGACGGCAAGTTGACAGTGGATTTGAAGATGATCAAGTTGTAATTTGCAGGGAAGCAGTCTCATGGTAGTGTGTTCCACAGATGGAAAGTTCTTGAAAAGAAACTGTTCATGGAAATTTAATTTGATGCTAAGAAGAAAGAAAAGTTCTTTGCAGTGGTGGTAGAAGACGAGTTCTTGTTGTGAATGTTTTACAGAGAGGAACCACAGATTGAAGTCAGGCACCTTTCATAGATAGTTTTCTCTGATTTTATTTTTGATTTCGATAAATATTCAATTAATAGTCAGATAAATAATAATTCAATGTGTATTCATCAAAGTTATGTATAGATGAGAAACACAGACACATAATATCTTGTCTGATAGTTTTATTAATAGAGAGATTATTGTTCGCGTGACAATTTAGCATTAAAAAACAAATGAGAATATGGATAATAAAGTTGAAACTATATAAAAGTAAACTTACTTGTAATATTTTTGAATATTCTCCAAAAAGTTTATTTTGATGTTCTTCTGGATCGTATCCATTCCAAATGTCGCGTTTTCCATCATAATCATATTTTAAAATAGGCTGTATGTGTTCATCATGCGCGATAGAGTCACCTGTATATTTGGCTCCAACTCTTCGTGGCCGCTAAAATGACAAACAGAAAAATAAGATAAAATAGTCTTATTCAAAACAGATGAGGTTTAGTAGACAAAATATCGAATACATTAAAAACAAAAATATTAAAAAAAAGATTATTTTTTCACAAACTTTTGCTCTTAAATCCTAAATTTATCTCTATATATAAAGTTGTAGTTCTTGTTTGTTTGTTTACTAACTCCTAATGTTTTTGGAGATATATATTTTTATACCTGGATAAGTATATTTCATTTTGATCAAAGGGAGTACAACCATATTATGAGGTTGGTGTTCATGCTTGACATCCACAAAAAGGAAATATGTTTTACTTTATTTTATTTTTTTTATAACTTCAAAATTATGAAATTAAAAAAATAATAGAAATGTTTAATTCAGGACTGAGAGCAGGAGTGTACAAGGATCCTACGCCAGATGTGCCTCAAGGAGGTTAAAGACTACTAATTTATCAAGATTTATTTCAATAAATGTCACTTGAATACAGAGTACAACCTTGGATCCCACTCCAAAAATTGAATATAATAAAATGTGAAAAAATAAAAAGGGCTTCCTCATTCAATCCCAGATCTTTCTGCTAGTTTTATATACTCTACTATATTATCATTATCATCATTGTTGTATATGTAATTATCATAGTTGAGAATTGCATTGTCACAAGTTGTTAACATACTTTAAAATACAAATTGAAGGAGAAACTGATTACTAAATACCTCCCAGAAGAAGAAAGATCATCAAAAGATATATTTTCTCTTTTGATGAAGCATAAATATGCTTTATGTTGTGGTGCAGTAGAAGAATAAAGCAAGCATATTTAGTCGACAGTAAAAGGCAGCCAAGTTAGATAAGCACCTACTCAGTGTTAACCTTTCCTTTTGTACATTTTCAAGAACAAATACTGTTGATTTATATATCTGTTATGGCCTGCCTGCCTCATTCCAAGGTTTGACTCAAAGAAGTTGAGCACTACCAAGTTTGCTTGTACAAAGGAGTGGTCTTGGAATATTTCTGGAAGACCAGCGACCAGTGCATTTAGCAAGAAGTTGTTGACTAAGATCAAATCTTTTGTTAAAGCAAAATTGTTCCTCTCCTGTTCTTCCTCTCTTCAAGATTTCTTTTTCTCTCTGAGAGTAAACATTTTGGTATTGGTAACGTGAACACACACCCTTTTCAAAGAGAGGAAGATAGAATTGACAGTCAGTTTAGATCATAGCATTGAAGAAGCATGACTGTCCATCTACCCAAAGGTATGTACACTTTATCCCACATTTTATTCCTTCCCATTTTTAAAGACATTTTTCAGCACTAAAATATATTTGTTTTCATGTTCGACCAAATCTAAAATATATTGACCTTCTCTTCTTCACGCCAACTCCACAGAGAGGGCTTCATGGACACTCAGAGAAAGCTGTACTCAAAACGATTTTGGCTTAATCGTTGGAAGACATTTTTTTCGATTCAGGTTGGTGCATCATGGAACAAGCTGCCAGAAGTCATGGTCAGCCTGCAGACGACCAAACAGTTCAAGGCATCATTCAATGCATCATGGCCACTGATCTTTGGATAATTACCCCTCACTTGAGCAGCTGAGGATGCGAAGGGACGCGATTTGAGAGTAAAACATCAACCAGAATTTTAATATATAAGTTTTTCACCCGAGTGCCAAGTCATGTTTCCACGGGACCGAGCAAAAATCGTTTTTGTAGCATTCTGCTCCACGAAACAGACTAACGGGAAGTAACAATGTCTATCATATACAGGTTTAAAGTTGCCTTGGACAAACATATATAGACATGCACATCCTTTTACATGGCTTGTTGAATTTTACTATTTTTTGCCAATAAATTTGATTTGATATGCTATATTTCAAAAGTAGTATTGCATGTAGTAGTAATGTTCTAAGTACGTTTTTACACATTTTAAAATATACATACACAAACACACACACACATATATATAGATATATATATATATAATTATATACATGTACATACATACACACTAAACATATTTTTTATTAAATATTAAAATGTATTTACCTACAGACAATGTTGTTTCGGACTTACATCCTCATCAGTGCAGAAAGTGGCGGTTTTAGGCGGTTAAACGGATTCGAACGCAGTTCGTAGATTCAAAAGAGAATCACGATCCTACGCCCTAATCCATTAGGTCAACGGAAATTGCCACAGACGATTATATATATATATATATATATATATATATATATATATATATATATGTAGATTATAACTAAAAGGTAAACTTTTAGAGAGTTGGACCTATTGTGAAATAAGGAAAGCTCAATATACTGGATAGAGCAAAAATATGGTAATAATCTCACTAGCTTAATTACCAATAATATGGCTTTAAATTCCAGAAGACGGGGTAACTCTAATATCCCTTCAAACCCTAACCTTCACAATACAGACAGCTTGGAAATTATAAACACTAACCGGAACTCTGAGGGAGATAAAAAGTCAAGAAGGAAAATTAATATCTGGTTGAACCCTCCCTTCAATTGCAATGTAAAAACCAACGTCCCGAAATAATTTTTTAAAATCTTAGACAAATGTTTTAAGTACCCCCATAAATATTGCACAATACTAAATAAAAACTCCATTAAGATATCCTACTCAACTACGCCTAACATAGCGCAAAATATAATTTCCTCCAATAATAAAAAAATAAAAACTGCCCAACAATTTCCCTCCCCTCCTCCCCAAAATAAATGTAATTGCCGTAGACCCAGAGACTGTCCCCTTAATGGTGATTGCATTCATAGTGATGTTATATACGCGTGCACTATTAAGGAATTCCGACAGAGCTCTGACTATAATTCGAACTCCGCCTCGGCAGCCCTGCCACCTTTACGTACTGCTCCCTATCCCTCTGCCCCGCTAACTCAAAGTACCAGTAACGACCTCCCTAGATCTTACTCCTCATCTTCACCGAGTAATCTTGAACCCTATACAATTGGCAGTAATACCCCGGTTGTTCTAGACCCTACCCCAGCACCGCGAGCTAATATAGTTTCAGATCCATCCTTTCAAACAGTTACCAATAACCCTAATTACTCAAATGCAAATTCTGCACCTTGCAAAGTTCACACATACATAGGTCTTAGCGCTTTCCCAATTAAGATAAGAATCTCAAACCACATGCAATCATTTAAATTAAAAAAAAATAACCCCAGCACCTCGCTTTCTAAATTAATTAGAAACCTTAAAAGCAATAATACACCCTACTCCTTACATTGGTCCATCTTGAGAAAATCTAGATCATACACCCCAGGATCTCCACACTGCAGCCTCTGCACTCTGGAAACTTACGCAATAGCCACAGCTAATAAATCATTAAATACTATTAACTCTAAAAACGAATTGATCTCCCATTGCAGACACAGGCATAAATACAAATATACCAACTTCTTGGCCCCTCCAGATACCCCCCCCCCACCTAGCAATATTTAATAGATTTCCCCCTCCCCATATCTTATAATCTCTGTACTTACTATTTACCTATCCCAGATTGCCCCTATACCAATACCTCTGATGTGAGCATTTAACCTATCCTTTAAAAATTTACTTATCTAATGCTGAATTGCTTTGCTGCCGGGCTTATGCCTCGCGGTGTCGCTGATGTTGATACTGATTTTCCATCCCCTATAATTTTTTCGTTATTACACCCTATCCTTTGTCGTTTTTTCTCCCATTGAATTGTCCTGTATATACCTCATTCCTATTTCCCCTATCTTTACTCTTTGTCTAGGCTTTCATTACGTTTTAACATCGAATAATTTCCTTTTACACTTGTGTACATGTGTACCTTTAATGGGTGGTTTGAGACTTCAGGTGCATGTATTGGTACTGTTGAGTGTATGAATAATTGCTTTTTATACATTCAGCATGTGTATGTATATGTAGTTTTCTGGGATCTCAAGTGCATGTATTGATGCTGCGCTTGTGTGTGTAAGCGGTTTTTGCTGTGCAAGTGTACAGAGACACTTAGGTGCTTGTGTCTTTTGTGCATACGTGTATATATGTATATGTATATGCATGTATGTATGTATGTGTTTGTTTTTTTTATATGTGCTTTATTCACGTGGTTGTTTAAATGTGCTTTATTCACAATTCATATCAGATTACGGTGGATGTTCAATGATGTAATGAGCAATAGTTCACTACCGCGAGCGGGTGGAGGCAGCATTGCAACTATCTACCTATTTACCCCCATCTTTAAATCCTATTATCTATTCTTTGGTTCTCAATATTTATTTCTTATTTTTTATTTATTATTCATTAGTCTAAGTTGTTTTGCATCTGCTTAACACCCCCATCTTTTCCCTATTTTTAACCACCTACATTGTCGATTTATTTATAGATTGACAATCGATTCAAAATCCCTTAGCACCCCTTTTACCTCTTAAAGAAATTTATTCAGACCTTAAGAATTATAAGACAGACAATTCCCATTTCTTGTTAAAACAAGAAATGGGAATTAACCTTATAAGCGACACCAGTTCTTCTTCCTTCCTTTCCTTTTTTCACACCTCCATAAAAAAAACCCTGTCACTATATTCTTTCCCCATCCAAAATGATCTCAGCTTAATCTTCCTTAAAAGCCAGTTTTTGTTTCTTATCTGTATTTAATCTACTTACATCCCCCACGGGAACATAATTTCACTGTGCTGACCAGACATTTTGTATTTTTGTATTCGGCCACCTTGGAATTTATTTTTATTACTTTTTATCTTTACTTTTATCTTCCGGAAGAGAAAAAAACGCTAGACAAAATATAGAGACAGAAGAAAGGGTAGGAAAAGAAAAAAGAAAAAAACGAGAAAAAGAAAAGCGAGTGAAAAAAGAGTGCAATCTAACAGGTGGGGGGAGGGGTTAAGGGATTCAAATCAAAATGATATTTAGGCAGAGAAGCCTAAATATCATTTTGATTTGAATCCCTTAACCCCTCCCCCCACCTGTTAGATTGCACTCTTTTTTCACTCGCTTTTCTTTTTCTCGTTTTTTTCTTTTTTCTTTTCCTACCCTTTCTTCTGTCTCTATATTTTGTCTAGCGTTTTTTTCTCTTCCCTTTCTTTTTCTCTTCCCTTTCTTTATGCTATCCCACAATTCCAAAGTAATTTTTATACATTGCAACAGTTCGCTTTGACTCCATTGAGATATTGTCATTGTTTTTGCCTTGGAATACGCTTAACTGAAAACAGGAAAAATATTGTTTTCCTTAACATGGCCAATCTTATTTGATCCCTTCTCTGAGGACAACAGACCTGGGTGGAATCGCTGTCATTGGATTTTTATGCAGATTCCTCTGGATTTACCAATATTTCTGAGCCCCACACTTTTTTGAATTTCATTATTGGTGATTCTCATTCCTATCCTGTCAACTTATCAATCATAATTTTTCCTCTGATGATAAGATTTTAAAAAGCCTGGTTTAAGGAATGAAAGAGAAGAAAAATAAATGTTTTTTATTAACTAAACTGCTCCTTGTTTTGAACAACTGAAGATATAGATTTAATCAATTTTCATTGACTTACCATATATATATATATATATATATATATATATATATATATATATATATATATATATATATAGGACTTTACGGAGCCCTCTTTTTTACTGGAGCGAAGGAGAAGAGGGCTTATTTTATATTCAGTGGGAGTAGAGCGGGAGCAACTCCATTTGGGACTAAAAAGCGCTCCAAAATTATTTGATTCTTTTTAAACATTAGTTTTTTTTTATTCAGCAATAAAAAGGAAAAGAAAAAGTCTCAGTTAAACTCTTTGAGTTATTTTTAAAATTATATCCCTGGTAAATGTATATGAGATAGAGAGAGAGAGAGAGGAGGGAGAGAGAGAGGAGGGAGAGAGGAAGGGAGAAAGAACGAAAGAGTTACACATGGAAACAGAACACTGAACTTCTCAGGGTTTTTTCACATCTACATGTTACATCTTTGATAGGACAGTTTTCTTAAGGCGAGAGACAATTTGGCAACAAATGTCTTCAAATGCGCCAGTGAGTCTATAGATGTCTTTGAAGTTATTTTCTTAAAGATTTGAACTTTTTCTGTATTTATGACAAGAATGTTTATTGCTGATTGAATAAATAAGCCAATTTTTCTTTTCATTTTAATTGAACTGTTATGCCACATTATCGTCATCTTTTTGGCAACATTTTGTTATTCTTAAATTCACAACTAGTATGTTTAACCTTTTCATGTTTGCTTTAAAATTTGTTTAATTCCATTAAAACTTGCTTTTGTAAATAGAATGTTCAAAGTTTGTTTTTTGTGTGTAATAAAATGTTAAAGCAGTAAAAATATCTTTAGTACAAAGAAAAAAATATCTTTAGTCCAAGGAAAATAAAAACAATAAAAATCAACATGGCTGCAAGCGATTAAAACTGGAATTAAAGTTAGATTTTCAACACTTTAAAAAGTTAATGAGAATTTTATTTCAGGACCAAAAATACAATTAAGACCAACAATCAGTTTCATCCAAAATTTGGGCGAATATCAAGCAAAATAAGCAAAAAAAACAAAAAACAGTGGCCCCTATTCTACAATTAAACCGATGTTTAAACTTAATTAAATTAAAGAAAATGTCTTAATTTTAATTTAAAAAAGCAAATAATTCGACTTTCTAACTTATTTGTTGTTGTTTTTAGAACCCGAAAGTAGATTAGATATCTTTCTTTATCTTAAAAAATCTATTATCAAATATTAAAATTGTAAACAGTTTGCTTTTATTATAGATTTAAAATATAGACGTTTTCACCTTTTTTATTTAAATTTTTAATTTTAATAAATGTTTTTGCCCGACCTACGAAAACTTGCTCCAGTTAATTTTTCGGGGGAGGAAAATTTGACCCGATATTTTTTCAACTCCCAAGGTCTAGGCCAGATATTTTGTATGAAATTTTAAGACATTAAATGGATCTCTGAATTGTTTAGTGACAATTTATTGATATTTTTTGGTCAACTTATGAAATATACTTTTTTATTCAATCTTTTAAAAATAAACTTCATTTTTTTTTTTTCGCCCTAAATTGTACTATTGAAAAAAAAAAAAATGGATAACTCGATTTGTTTGAAGTACTTGCGCATTTCTCTGTGATAAATAATAATATACATTATACAATATAGTTATGTTCTTAAAACAAACAAATATTAAACAACCACATGACGATTAATGATGCCCTGACTGTCTCTCCTCTTATAGAGAAATGTTTTCTTTAAAAAGAAAATAATCACTAATAATGTTTAAAAGTAAAATTTTACTTACTTAAAACAAATCTAAATTTCCTTCTAAAATAAATAGAAAAAATATTGGGTCAAATTTTCCTCCCCTGAAAAAATAGGTTGTTAATGTAATGAAAATTAAAATTGTTTTAAAATACTTCAGGGATTTTTCTATTCTCAGGAAACGAAAATTTACGTATGCTTTGTCCGACATATTCTCCTATAACCCTTAGCACATATCAAAATATTAGCGAGATTTTGTCAAATATCATCTTACGGTCTTACACTTAAAGTGACATCCCCACCCATACTGACAAGATCCTTTAATGCCCACCCCTATCCTTCGACCACTCATTGACAGAATAGAATGTTTATGAAAGAAGGTACACTTTCATTAAGGAGCGGAAGCAGCTCTAAAAGTAGTGGAGCGCATAAAGCCCTGTATATATCTCCACAGACAGATATATATATATTAAAATAAAATTAGCACATTATTTATATCAGTTCATAAAATTCAAAATCAACAAATATTTTACATATGATCGTTTCTAAGACGATTTAGAATATTCTATTTTATATTTTTAAGGATTCCAAAAATTGTCATCTTCAGTACTCCCTCACAAACATCACAAATTTGTTATAATCCTACTTTTGACACTATTAATAAATGAGAAAGTTTTTTCCACCTATCCTAACTATATTAACATCAAAACGGGTTATGCTTATTTAATTCCATGATAAGATTTTGTAATACCGCATCGTAATCTTAAGACACTCAAACACCTTTAGGTATTCTTAATTTGCATATTTTTTAAAACCGTTTCTAATAAATTAATATTCTGTAGTATACATTTGTAATTGCATTGTAATATTTTCTTATATATACGCAAAAATGATATATTTACTTTGAATTTTTTTTTTGAGGTTAAATCTTATTAGAAATTATGTTAAATAACTGAATTTAGAATCGTGTTTACCGTATTTTATTTTTATAATTGTTGATTTTCTTTTAGGTACACCTTTTTTTTTTCGATTTGAAAAACTTCAAATATTATTATCTTTTTACAACCTTAAGTGAGTTTAGGATTTTTTGTTTTACATTTTACGCCATAAAGGGTAATTTTTTTTTTTAAACTATGTTTTCATTATTCCCTGTTTTTTTATTAAATTGTTTAAAATTCAAAGTAAATATATCATTTTTGAGTGACTCGTACGATAAATCTCAAAGAATGTGTTTACATGTTATTAATCAAATAACGCGCCCGTCTTGTGTCCATCTCTCTTTCTGTGCGTTCGAAATAAAACGTTATACTTAATAATCAGAGGGTGGGTAACCAAATGTTGGAGTGGACGCCGGCTGTTCCATCATATTCCATTACAATCTAATTTAATTATATAACTCAATTATATAGATAAAATAAAACAATGTCTTTAATTCTATTTATAATTTTTATTAAGATTATTATTATAGAGGAAAATATTTAAAATACATCTAGAAATCTGAAAAAACAATCATGAGTGTATATTTGCTAATATTAATTTATTAGAAGCTTTAAAACAAATTAATTATGGAAATTTGAAAGACGTGTGATGTTTGGGGAAGTTTTGGAATGGGTTATATATACCCATTCCAAAACTTCTGATAAGTAGACAGACACACAGACAGACAGATACATAATATTCATTAATAGATATAAAAGTTATAGAAAAAATAATTAAAATAAAAAAAAAAAAATATTTTTTATCTTAAAACTCAAAATTTATAAATTTAAATATCAATAGGTGTGTCATTCTGTTAAACATTTATACTCTACATAAGTCAATACGTTTTGACTATAAGTTTTATTTATATAATATATATATATATATATATTATAGAAGGAGAGAGAGAGAGAGAGAGAGATGATGATGATGATGATGATAGCCACTGAATCTTTCTGCATTTAATATATTTCACTATGAATGCCCTGTTTCACATTTTGAATATATGAATTCAATTCGTTATTTAGTTTTTAAATAACATTGACTAGAAGTTTGAGAATGCAAACTATTTTTCATAAACCTTTCTTCCACATTATTGCTCTCTGTATTTCAATTTCAATTCTTGCTCGCTTTTTATCCTGTTGATATATGTTTTATATCTTCTCTAAAATAAATTGTATGAGATTGAATTTGTAGCAGAAAAAATTAATCTTCCACCTCTTCTTTCTCTACTTCGTAATCTTCTTCTTTCTCTTCTTCTTCTTTCTCTTCTTCCTCTTCTTCTTTCTCTTCTTCTTTCCACGTCGTCCCTCGTAGACTACGCTCTCAGCCTTCTGCCGTCTTGCCTCCAGCGACCCGTTTTTATATCAAACTGGACTCTCGTCTCCGCGAGAGAACACGAGATTTCACGGGATTACCTGGCGATATTAAGCCTAGGACGCCATCTTGCCGCTCTTTGGGCGGTCCAGCCCTGCAGAGCGCGCATCGAGACCGTTTGCCAGGTAATCCCATGTTTTCACAATTTATAACACACTCCCCCCTGATCTCATTATCACAGAAAGAGCAGGGAGGCCGTGTCCTTTTTCTTTGAGTGCTTCTTCGGGGAGGGGGATTCGGGGCCTCATCGTCATCCGAGCTGTCTTCCGTGGCAGGAAGGTCAGCGAACCTGAGGCTGCGCATCGCAGCATCACTGTCCGGGCTTTCATCAGCAGTAGGAGGGTCAGTACATTCAAGGCTATCACTCTCAGTGTCGCTGCGCGATGAAGCCGTCATGAACCAGAATGATGGTTCGCTGGTCACGGATTCAATGTCAGTATCCTCGTTAAATGGCAGCTGCGTTTGGAATACCGATCTTAAGTCTTTAATGTGACGGGGTACTCCATCAACTCGCACCGCCTGCGGGCTGATCACTTCAGTGACACGACCGGTTCCGTAACGAGTCGTGCACTGGCCTCGGGGTTTTTTAACCCAAACGACATCTCCTTTTTTCATTTTCTCCTGTGGAGGTTCTGGTTCGGGCAGTAAGCTGCTCTCCAAACCTCTCGCCCTGACATGGTATGTATGTAGCGCATTAGCTGGCGCGGTGGAGGGTGAAGTATCGTCCTTAGGGGTGACGTTATACCAATAGACTGCTTCAGCCACCGTACACCCCTTCCGCGCTGCGATGGTCTTGATAGTCCTATGGTTGCGCTCAATAATTCCGTTCCCACTGGGCACATGGGCACACCGAAAACGCAGACGGACACCCCAGCCATCTACAAACTGTTTGAACGGTGCACTAACAAAAGCGGGGCCATTGTCGGTCAATATCTCAGAAGGAGGGCCACGCTCAAGGAACACACTTTCCAACTCATGGACAATGGCAGCCGTATCCTGCCGGCGAAGGGACCGCCACAATGCAAATCGGGACGGTCCGCAGTCAATAAGGGTCAAGAAATTCCCCCCGTTGTAGTGAGTTATGTCCATCGCAATCCTATCCCAGTTATACTTCACACCGAGTGTGCCCTTCTTCCACCGGACAGGTGCTGGGTCGATCGATTGGCAGGTGTTGCAACTTCTCACAACAGATTTCACAGCCCTCCGTGACACAGAGGGGTCAACCAACCTGGCGAAGTAAAAGGTTCGGTTTACACCAGGGTGCCCGCTTTGGCAATGGACATCAGCGATACGCTCTGGGCTGAGTCTACGTCCCACCGCAGCACAATTTACAGGTGCTGGTTCGTTCACTTCTTTCTGCAGGTCCAGCCAACGGCGAGGCACTCTGGTCAATCGATCCGCTCGATTCAAACAGGACTGCACCAGTGTCACATCTATGACCAAGTTGTATTCATTGATGGTTTCGGTTAGGGTAGCAAGCCGCCTCCGGATTAACATTTCGGCCGATGCCTTCGTTGTCAGCCGTGCTTTTCCGTTCAAGGCATCGGTCATCCACCGATGCACACACGTGGAATCCGTGATAACGTGGAGGACGCTAGCCTGCCACTGAAGCGCTAGATTGACTCCTTTCAGTGTAGCATCGAGTTCAGCTAGGTTTATGTGCTTAGCGTCATTCTCTGGCCGGAGCCAGCAGGCATCTTCTACTATACTTCCGTTGACTGCCAGAGCAACGCCAAGGGCAAGTGAGCTGGCGTCCACCCAAACTGTAAACTCACTCCCATCGACGCACCAGCTCCCTCGTACAGGGTCATCATTGGTCACTCTGGCCACAGCTTCCACCAGCATGCTTCGCAGGGAAGGATCACGCACCTCATCGTCCCATCCTGTTGACAAAGAAGTTGCCCGTCGCTTTATAGCCGCCACAGCCACTCGGAGCCACCCACACACAGGGAAGTGACCCACCAGTTTTCCACACACGGAAAACGTGCTCCGACGTGTGATGGTAGATGGGATTTCCGGGATTTCACCGCCCCTTCCCCATTGGAGGCCATCTGCACTTCCGCTCACCTGCAGCCCGAGCACTTTCGCCCCATCCTGCAGCCGCTCCGGTTCCTTGCACGACAACCCGAAGTGCTCAAAGTGTTCTTTGACCGCCTGGGCAGACAGCAGGCTCTCATTGACAAAAATGTCGTCTATATAAGACGATGTCGCCTGTTGCACAGCTTTATCCTGACGCCGGATCGCCCGCATGATCGCCGTCATGATGCCCGGGGCTACATTCAAGCCGAACCCCAGCCTGGTCAAGCAATAGCGAGTTCCTTTGATTACCACCGTCTGGAATGGCCACAGCGATTTCTGTGAGTCTCAATGATGCTCGCAGCAGTCGGCTTGCATCGTCCGGAAGTCCAGACAAAAAGGCGCATGCCAATATGCGGTCACTCGCACCGCCGAAGGGAGCAGCAAGCTTTTTCAAGTCGGCCATGTAGACGTCCACTGTCTCCCCCGGCCCAAGCCGGCGTTCGGAAAATTGCCTCCAGGCAACAAAAGGATCTGCACCAAATGCCCCGTGCAGCGCCTGTGCAATCTGCTCCATGGTCGCATCATTACTGAGCTGCTGGTACACGGCGTAAGCCCCCTTAGTGAGTCTCAATGGGATGACCATAGCTGGGTCTTTAATTTTGCACAACCGGCAAACACGCTCGGCCTTCTCCAGCCATTCGACCACCGATGGACCAGCAGGAGAGCCGTCGAATTCTGGAATCAATCTGATGTCGAATTTTTCCATAACAATGCCGAAAATAGCTTGTAGCAGAAAAAATTAATCTTCCACCTCTTCTTTCTCTACTTCGTAATCTTCTTCTTTCTCTTCTTCTTCTTCCTCTTCTTCTTCTTCCTCTTCTTCTTCTTCCTCTTCTTCTTTCCACGTCGTCCCTCGTAGACTACGCTCTCAGCCTTCTGCCGTCTTGCCTCCAGCGACCCGTTTTTATATCAAACTGGACTCTCGTCTCCGCGAGAGAACACGAGATTTCACGGGATTACCTGGCGATATTAAGCCTAGGACGCCATCTTGCCGCTCTTTGGGCGGTCCAGCCCTGCAGAGCGCGCATCGAGACCGTTTGCCAGGTAATCCCATGTTTTCACAATTTATAACACAGAATTCTTATTCATTAAAAATCTAACTCATTTTTCTTGATTGTCTTAATTCCTTTGTGTTTCTAATCATTCTACCTGGCCGTAATGTTTTTACGTTATCTATGATATAACATATAGCGATGTGGATGAGATCATTATGTTATATCTTTAAAATGATACATATAAATCAACAATCTGTATTCTTCAAAATAAATGTACAAAAAGTAAGTGCTTATCAAACTTAACTGCCTTCTTTTGTTAAGATGTTAGTGCTTATATGGCATTAGTTTAGTCTATTCTAATGGAGGTGGTCCTACTATCACAATACTTTATAAAACAGGTTCAGAAAAAAATGAAAATAATATTAATAAATATTCTAACATTATTAGTATTTAGTAAGATTTATAGAAAATAAATTAACTAAAGAGAATAAAATAATTCGTTAGAAAACACAATCTATTTACATTTTAAATAAATATTTAAAACTATTTATAGATTTAATTAAAATATAATTAATGATAAGAAAAATTAGGTAAGAAAACATATTGTAAATTATCATTTTTGAATTCTAAATAAAAGACCTTTAGTCTTTTATTTAGAATTCAAAAATGCTATTTTCAGAATGGAATTCTATCCATCCAATTCCATTTTTGCTTTGGATAAAATAATGTCAACGTCAATAATTCCTATTTATATCAAAAGTAAAAAAATATAAAATTGGAGAAAAAAGAAAATCAGTTTACCTCAAGACAATCTTTCTTCTTATGTGTCATGGCACCACAATTTTCACAAGATCCTTTTCTATACTTAGTCACAACTTGAGTCTTGAATTATGAAAAGAAAAAAAAGCATTAAATATTTATAAAAATGTAACAAAATTTACATCTTACATGAAATACACAATGTATTTAATAAAATCATTTTAAAAATAGTTTATAATTAAATCAAATTTTACAATGATTAAGTTGTTTGCTTTCCACAAAGAATAACAGTTTAATAAAATGACTCTTTAAGGAAGAATTAGATAATGAATAAAGATAGGATTTGAGAAACTAGCAGATATGCCAGCATTGCCTGGCTATCAAATAGGTTGAACATAAGTATTAACACATGGGAATGCATGACTCCGTTCATTTCACCCATTTATGGAGTTAAATAGTACAACTGTTCTTCTAACAATTTGATGACTAAAGAAAAAGATTTGGTTAGAAAAATAGTTCCCAGCCCATCAATAAATGAGCGTAAAGGTTGATAACCAAAACCTTTGTATATAAGATATATGCAGCGAAATACAGCATCACAGTTTCTAAGTTTCATCAGAACATTTCTGTTAACGTTTTTGTTGAATAACCATTTTTGAGCCATACCCTAATCCAACTTTTAAATAAGAAAAACATATTTAATAACTTTTGCATTAAAATAAAATGATATTATCAGTATAAATAATTTTTTAAAGTCGTAATAGAATGGAAAATAATATTTATAAAGGAAAAGCATATAATTAAATATTTGCAAAAGAATAATATAAAAGCAAAGAAACTTAATATTTTTCTATGTGCGTTTATTTTTTCTACAATGATAAAAGAACTAACAACATCAAAATAATGCGTGAAGACAAACTCTCCTCCTCCCCAACTGTCAGAAAAAAAACGTTTGTTATTCAATTTTTTTGTTTAGCAAAACATTCCTATATATGACCCCCTGCCTCACCAACTATATTACATGCAAAATCTATCCTTGATTAAAAAAAACGAATTGAAGCTCAAAAACTGAAAAAAGCTACAACAGGTTGTAAGAAGTTGATTTAGTCTTTTGTAATCAATTGTCAACACTTTTAGGGAATAATGAGTTGAATATTTGCACAAATAAATGTCAGTAAAAAAGAGGATGAGAAGAATTATTTTGCTGCAATGACAAAATTTGTTCTGATAAAATGACGAAGATCGCCATTTATACTTACATCTTTTACTCCTCGTTGATAATTTTCATCTAATCTGGCAAATGATTTCAATTTTTCTGGTTGTGGACGCTGATGTTTGAGTGTTGGTTTGTCTGCTCCAAAGTACCAAGGTGCTTGCATAATATATTGAGGGATGTGAGGATTGATATCTCTGTAAGTATTTACAAAATATAATTAGTTATGCTAGCAAAGGTATGCACTCTCTTAGCACATATTATTGCAACCAGAGTTTTTAATTTTCAATGAATATACCTACTATTTTAAACATGAATGTTTTTCAATATATGTATCACCATCAGGTTTTCGTCAACCATATTGGTGACTGTTATTTAGGGTTTTTTGCCATAGTTGCCATGCTAGGCACTGTGGGTTGGCAACACTATTTGCCCATAGCTAGGTGTGTATATATATATATACACTAACAGAGCTACCAGGTGTTGCCCAGGTTAGAGTATGGGATAGCATCATATGCAACATCATGGTAGGGAGAGTTTACTTTAACAGCAACCTTGATGCTGTCAGCTAGATATCTTACTCACGGAGCTATTCCGATATATGTTAATATTATTAAACTAACACTAATAAATAGACTAATTTCATTGTGTAACATGTTTAAAAATTGTCATTAGCTTCTTTAAGGGGCAGCCAGAGACGCAAAAATACTTCTATTATGTTCACATGCAAATTGTGCATGTGAATACAATTATATTGAAAGTACACTTCCTAGTATGTCTTCGTTTTTAGGGACAGACATGCACAGAGAGAGGGGTGTTCTTGATTATATATATATATATATTTCATTTATAGCCTATGACCTTCACTGAGAGGTCAGTAGTCCACATGCCGATTTTCAAGCAATTCTGTTCAGCGGTTTAGGTGAACATAAGACACAAAGATCAGACGGACACACACACACACACACACAGACAGAGTTACTATTTTATATATATATATATTAGATAAAACTAATTCGAGCTCCCGGCACTTGCAATGTTTACATTGAGATATTACTTACATTCAGTCAGGTTGAGTTTCAATCCCAGCTTGAGGCACTAACTGGTCTAGCCACACTGATGAGCTGTCATACAGCAAAACAGTCTGTATGTGCATGACATATATATATGTATATAACGAGTAGAGACCAAACACAATGCAGATTTTTTTATAATATATTAATTTATTTAAAATTCAAATTTTTGAGTTAAAAAGTCCTCATCAGGAAAAATACAGACTATTTTTCATTTTTTCTTACGTGACACATTGCCACTCTGTAGTCTTCTGTTGTTATAAAGATGCTGGTTTAATGTCCAATTACAGAAGTATAATGTGTTGGTACGCATGTGTGAATAAGTAGTAAAATATTTCCATTGTTTGAAGCATTGATATTTTGAAAATTTATGTGTGTGTGGTACACTATCATAATATCGACTGAAGAATTGGTTATATTTGGTATCTTTAGTGGGCTGATTTGCCAGTATTTCCGTGAACCCGAAAGAACAACAACTCCATGTATAGTGGGAATTGAAATTAAAAAAAATATATATCCATGTAAATAATTATTACATTCTGGCATGTGTTGGATGGATTTTGTAAATTGACCTCTAAACTGGCCTATGTATGCTGCAAAAAATGGGTAAAAACAGTGAAATTTTCGTAAAAATTAACTTACGATATCTCGTCTATTTATCAGGTTATATCTATGAAATTAGTATGTAAATAAAATTTCATCTTTCTAATCATATCATTTTTTTTTTCTTGTATGATGATTAGGTTTTTTTTCAGGTTGATTTGAATTATGTAACTATTTTAATGACAAATGAGTTTAGTTCCGCGTTTTTTAAACAAGAATTTTTTAGTCCTATTTTTTAACGTCTGTGCCATTCACGATATTGCTTATTCAACTTTGAAAAATCATTCCATCTTATAAAAGAAAGGTTATTCTTCAATTTGGTAGGTAAAGTATAGAATTTTATATTAATTTTCATGAAAAATTTCCAAGTTGAAGACTTTAGTGAATAAAATATAAAAACTTGTAATTTATACCATTATATAAAGCAGGGTTTTGTTACACATCACAAACGGCTTGAATATAAAAAGAGCCTGTGTTTTGAACATTTTCTCATTTTCCCAAGTGAAGATGAACACACAGCATTGAACTTCAACTCCCTCCTGCCAAACGAAAATCAAAAGTGAGCTACGAGCGATAATAGACATTTCACAGTTTCTAGGTAAGTTGAATATTTTTTTACTTATTTTATTTATATAATATTGGTATAAAGTCCTTATTCTGTGTTTTGTTGAAACCGTTTAGTTACCACCAGACATTAATTTGTTTAATTTTTATGTTTCGTGGTTAAAGATTTTGTATTATATTTTTTCTAATTAAGATTTGAACAATCATATATATATATACTAGCGGGGCTACCCGGCGTTGCTCAGGGTCATAAAAACATATAATTGAAGAAAAATCGCGTGTGTAACATCTTTATATTCAAACTTCTATTTCTCTCCCTCTCTCTATAGCCGTCTCTTTATCTTTCTACTTTTCTCTTCCCTGGTCGCCTCATTTCACCGCTACTTTCTAATTTTGCCATTTGCGAAAGCTGTTTCTTCCCCACCATTTCATCCTACGTTTCCCAGGGCAATAGTATGACATATTTCTATAAAAAGTACCACCTCTGTCTGCGCCTTCTATATAGGTACTTATCTACGCCTCGGTGTTCATACTATATACATATCTATAGCCACTCCGGTGCGCATCCTGTATACGTACTTATCGCCACCCCAGTTCACATAATATATACATACATATCGCAAACCCGGTGCAGATACTATATAAGTACCTATTGCTGCCCCGGTGTGCATACTGCATAAGTACCTGTCGCTGCCTCAATGCGAATACTAAATATGTACCTATCGCTGCCCTGGTGTAAATGCTAAATACATACATATCGCCGCCCCGGTGCGAATGCTAAATATGTATCTTTCGCCGCCCCGGTGCGCATGCTATATACGTACCTATTGCCGCCCAGGTGCGCGTGCTATATACGTACCAATCGCCACCCCGGAGTGCATGCTAAATACATACATATCACCGGACCGGTGCGCATGCTATATACGTACCAATCGCCACCCCGGTGCGCCTGCTATATACATACTTATTGCCGCCCAAGTGCACATGCTGTATATGTACCTATCGCTGTTGCAGTGCGAATGCTAAACACGTACCTATTGCTGCCCCGGTGCGAATGCTAAATACGTATGATGTGCATACTGCATATGTACCTATCGCTGTTGCAGTGCGAATGCTAAACACGTACCTATTGCTGCCCCGGTGCGAATGCTAAATACGTACCTTTCGCCGCCCCGGTGCGCATGCTATATACGTACTTATTGCCACCCCGGTGTGCGTGCTAAATACATACCTATCACCGCCCCGGTGCACATGCTATGTATGTACTTATTGCCGCCCATGTGCACATGCTATATACGTACCTATCGCCGCCCCGGTGTGAATGCTAAATACGTATCTATCGCCACCTCTATGCACTACTATATACATACCTATTGCCACCCTGGTGCACATACTATATATATACCTTTCGCCGGCCCAGTGCGCATACTATATTCATACCTATCACCGTCCTGGTGCGCATACTATATACTTACCTATCTCTGCAAGGGTGCACATACTATATATGTACCTATCTCCAGCCCAGTTCGCATACCTAAGAACTCATATTAATGCGCCCCTGTCGTGTCAGAAAAACAAAATATTGTTCATTCATGTATTGTCACTATCATAAATATAAATAATTTTAGTTAAAGAAAAAAAAAATTTTTTTTGCCCCCTCCCCCAAGAAAATTTTTTTTTCATCCTCCTCCATACTTAGAAGTATATTTAATTTAAAAGAAAAAAAAGAAAAAGAAAATTTTTGACACCCCCCCAAAAAAATTTTTTTCCCCCACTACATAGAAATATTTTTAGTACAAAAAGAAAAAAAAATTTTTTACACCCCTCCCCCGAAATTTTTTTTTTCATCCTCCTCCATACATATATTTTTAATGAAAAAAAAAAAAAATTTGACCACACCCCCAATTTTTTTTTTACCCACTCCCATACATAGAAATAATTTTAGTTTAAAAAAGAAAATTAAAAAAGAAAATTTTTTTACCCCCCCCCAAAAAAAAATTGTTTTTCAACCTCCCCCATACATATAAATATTTTTGATGAAAAAAAAAAGATTTTTTACCCCCCCCCCCCAATTTTTTTTACCCTCCCCCATACATAGAAATATTTTCAGTTAAAGAAAGAAAAAAAATTTCCGTGGTGTGTCGGTCATATACAAGAACCATACTGCAGAAGCCTATATTGTAGAAGCACCCCCGGTGCTGGGACTATACTGTAGAAGCACCCCATGCCCCTATTCTGCAGAAACCTCCGGGTTCTATATTGTAGAAGCACCCCCGGTTCTGGGTCCTATACTGGAGAAGCACCCATTGCCCTCTCCTGCAGAAGCCTCCTGGGCCTAAATTGTAGAAGCACCCCCCGTTCTGGGTCCTATACTGTAGAAGCACCCCTGGTCCCTGTACTGGAGAAGCACCCATGGTTCCTATTCTGCAGAAGCCTCTATTTTCTATATTGTAGAAGCACCCCTGGTGCTGGGTCCTATACTGTAGAAGCACCCCAGGTCCCTATACTGGAGAAGCACCCCTGGTCACTATACTGGAGAAGCAACCATTGTCCCTATTCTGCAGAAGCCTCCGGGTTCTAAATTGTAGAAGCACCCCCGATGCTGGGTCCTATACTGTAGAAGCACCCCTGGTCCCTATACTGGAGAAGCACTCATGGTTCCTATTCTGCAGAAGCCTCTGGGTCCTATATTGTAGAAGCACCCCTGATCCCTATTCTGCAGAAGCCTCCGGGTTCTATATTGTAGAAGCACCCCCCGTTCTGGGTCCTATACTGTAGAAGCACGGCTAGTCTCTATACTGGAGAAGCACCCATTGTCCCTATCCTGCAGAAGCCTCCTGGTCCTAAATTGTAGAAGCACACCTGGTCCCTATACTGGAGAAGCACCCCTGGCCCCTATACTGGAGAAGCACCCATGGTCCCTATTCTGCAGAAGCCTCTATGTTCTATATTGTAGACAGACGTAGGTTGACATAGCTAGACAGACAGACATAGGTGGAGATATAGACTCACATAGCTGGACAGACAGACGGACGCACGTAAGTCGTTAGTGGACGGATTTACGGACGGACGTATCTAGACGGACGGACGTAGCTGGACAGACAGACGGACGGACGGACAGACGTAGCTAGACGGACAGACGTATGTGGAAAGATTGACTGACGTAGCTGGATAGACAGACGGACAGACAAAGTTGACGAACATACGTATGTATACGGACGGACGTATCAAGACCGACCGACATTGCTAGAATGACAGACGGACGGCGGACGTAGCTTGAGAGATGAACTGACATAGCTGGGACGTATCTAGACGGACGGACGTAGCTTGACCGACAGACAGACGGACGGACGTAGGTTGAGAGATGGACTGACATAGTAGTACAGACAGACGTAGGTGGACAGATGGACGGAAGTATGTTGACGTAGCTAGACAGACAGACAAACGGACAGACGTAGGTGGAGATATAGACTAACGTAGCTGGACAGACAGACAAATGCACGTAGGTCGTCTGATGGATGGCCGTTAGTGGACCGATTTACGGACGGACGTATCTAAACGGACGGACGTATCTGGACAGATGTAGCTGAACAGACGGACGGAGGTCGACGGATCAATGTTTGTTCAAAGGAAATCGTACTTATTATTACTTGTAAATTTAGTAACGAAAATCGACGACAGTACTGAAGTTAAAATCTTATGAATACTCCCTTAACTTTGAAAATAAATTCGAAGTGCTTGGCCTTTTGGTCAATCCTTCGCAAATTAAGGGATCAGGCGACAACACCAGTCCTGCGTGGGATCGCTATCCCTCCTCGCAAAGCGCGAGTCAGGGTTTCCGCGTTTGCCGATGATGTCACCGTTTTCGTGTCGAGCCGTACTGACATTCGAACGGTGATTAAGGCGCTCGCTCGGTACGAAGAAGTGACAGGGGCCATAGTCAACCGCAGCAAGTCGAACGGCCTGCGGTTGGGTGCCTGGAGCGGAGAGACCGCTCTTCCAGGTGACTTCAGCTGGTCGGATGGCCCGGTTCGAATCCTCGGCGTGTGGTTCGGGCCGGGCCTCCAGCTGGAAAAGAACTGGTCGGAAGTACAGACAAAGGTCGAATCGTTGGTCCGGGCTTGGATTCGAAGGAAGCTTTCCTTAAAAGGCAGAGCGGAGGCGTGCGCCACTTACGTCTTTCCTCTCATCCTTTACCGGCTGTCTGTACTACCACTGCCTGCGGCCCGCCTTATCGCTTTCACGCGCTTACTCTTCTCGCTTCTTTGGAAGGGCCGGAAAGCGTACGTCCGCAGACAGGTCTGTACTCAAGTTCCGAGTGTGGGAAGCTTGGGGATGCCTGACTTGGCAAGTCATCGACATGCCGAGAGACTGGCTTTCCTGAGTCGGACTTTGATGGAAGACACTCCGTGGGTCCCTGCGGTTGGGAGCACCTTTCCCAACTTCATACCCGAAGGTCGACATAGGCCGAGAGGGGAGCACTTGTTCTTCGCCGAATGCCGGGCCGCGCTTAGAGCGTTGCCGGGGTCCAGTAACCTTGCCCGGTCTAGGAAGAGACTATATCGGGATCTAGTGGAGGATACCGCTTCGGACCCACTTGAGGAGCGGCTTGGATTGTCGAGGGAGGAGGCCCGCTCCCAGTGGAATTGGGCGCCAGGCCAGAGTTATCTCAACAATTCTGAGTATTCTCTGACCTGGCGACTGGTTCGGAACGCACTGCCCCTCTATGGCAGATTATGCAGAGATGGTTTAAGGGACGTCCCCTTATGCCCGCGCTGTGAAGACAATGAAGAAGAAACGGCCGAGCACGCCTTCTTCACCTGCAGCAAACTTCGACATCTCTGGGGATACGTCAGGAAGGTGACGGCCCGCATCGACGCCGAGCAGCCGATGGTCCTGGATGTAGCATCTGTCATCAACAACGCAGCACCGCCGTGGTCTGAGGAGAAACGAATGGTGTTTCTAGCCATCCTAGCTGTAGCAAGACTAGTGACGTGGGTTACACGTCTTGATGAGGTTCATGGGGTGGGATCTGTTTCGCATGGATTTCAATAGGAGATGGGTGCATGACACTAGTTTGTGCATCCGACGAGGCGCCAAGTTTGAGTTCGTGTTCCCTCCATAGTTATGGCACACGCGGTACTGGGTTTCTACGGAACCCACCCCTGTAGAGTTTTTTGATTTATTTAAAAAAACTGGTAACCTCTTAAACTAGTAGGAATGAGAGTTATCCTGTCCCTATTTTATTTTTGCCGGCACTAGAGAGCTTCCAAAGATTCCCACTTCCACTGTTTTATTTTGTCCCCGGTCTTTTTGAAACCCTTGGCATTACTATCTTGGAAGACGCCATCCACCCCATGATCCCATTCCCGATGAATTTATTTTTTGAACACTCCTCTCTTAAGTTCCCACTCCCACTTAGTGACCGACCCGCTTGTTTTCGGTCTCGTGCCGGAAAACAGTGGGCGGTCTAACACTTAGCCATGAGGGAAAGCCGGGCCATACTAACTTTTTTATCATTTTATTTTGTTCTTTATTTTTCTTTCTTTTTGGGTGTTTTTAATATTTTTTCCCACTCCCACGATAATTCCATTTTTACATCGATGTTTTTTGGGAATATTTTAAGTAGGGATCCACCCACAGAGTGAATGCGGTATTTTGGTGCAAGAATCTAGTTTAAAGGTAGCAAATGTTCTTTTTCTGTTGATTGTAAAATTTTTTGAAATAAAAAAACATTGAACAGCTTGTCTCACTTATCCCCGACCCCCCCCCCCCTTCCCCCTACATAACGGGCACTATGCCTAAGGTCTGGTGAGTTCCCAAGGTTTGTAAAATCTTTATCTGTAGATAAAGATGAAGGTTGTCCGAAGGAACTCACCTGGTTAAATAAATTGGCCTTTTGGTCAAGCACAAAGTGTAGTATCTGTTCTCTTACATTTTGAATTTTGGTCAAAAGTTAAATCTCAGTTACTTATTCCTCGCCCTTCTTGGGTTGGGAATGCAGTAGCAACTATTCTTTTTGTTGTCAGCGGCACCCCCACCGCCTGACCCACTGTTCTATCTTTTCCTTCTCCCTTCAGGTTGAGATGTAACCTTGACCTTCTCGTAAGCCACGAGCGACAAGGGGAGTCAAACCCACTTTCTCTCTTCCAATAACCCTCTTCCCACCCCTCTCTCCAGTTCTATACCCCCTCTAGCCGTTTTTGGCGCCCTCAGAGCGCACCAAAAACAGGCTCCCCACTAGAAGGAGACTCCACGCCAGTCAAAACAGTGTTTTTGCCCCCCCCCCCCATACAGGAATGGAACACACACCCCCCAAAAAGAGTGCGGAAGATTCCAGCAGCTCCCCCTCCACAAAGGCGGATCCCACGAAGACTGCGGCTCCCCTAGAGAGTGACTCCCTAAATAGGGGAGCCAAAAGTCAAATAGAAGCAAGCAGGGCATACCGCCCGGATGTGAATACACCAGGGGCACCCCCTTTAACAATGCCCCCCCTGATGGGAGACCAAACATTGAAAGAGATGCTCCCCAAGAGGGGCGCTCCACCGACCGGGGAGCCATCTCAAAGGACACAGCTTGCCGGCAGCATAAAAGCGCGCCGGGTTCGCCTACTCCAAACAACATTGGGGCCTGAGAACCAAGAAGAAGCGGGGCTGCTACTCAAAAAGACAGCTCCCCCAAAAGGGAAGAAAGCGACAGGGCATACCGCCCGGATTCCCCTGAGAACAGCGACTCCCCCAATGTGGATGCATCGCAGCTTCTCACGCAGGATCTCATCCCTGAATGGGAGCCAGCTCCCCCCCTAAAGGTTAACTCCCCTACCCGGAGTTCCCCCAACCATGGAGGGAAACAAGATTTGAACAGGACTTACGGCCCAGATGCACTAACAGCAGAAGGGGCTGCTCGCTTGAAGAGCAGAAAACTGTCCGACAGCTCGTCGGACATGGAAGGCCTCACAGGGAAGGTCCACAACGATCGCTCCAGACCCAGGGGAAAAAGGGGAGGAATAAACGCAAAAGCCCCAACATCTGGGTGTGCCAGCTCCCCCTTGACCACTCCTGGAGACTGGCCCACTCTGTCGAGAACTGTGGGAACACTCAACTCACAGCCAGAGTGGACGTTGAATGGAGGCACTGTCGTCTCCACCACATCTACCCAACAAACAGCAGTTGAAGTCGACGGTGGCGACCTGAATGCCTCCATACCTCCAGCGCAACCACAGACAGTGCCAGCAGCGACAGCCAATTGGGGACCACAGTCACAGCTGTCACCCGAAGGCTACGGGGAGCTCTTCCGCACCAGATATGCAAAATACACAGAGGGCAACATTCTGAAGCCCGTGCCTGGTGTTTGGGAGAGCATCCAAAAAAGAACAGTGTCCTTCATCACCACGGACGCTAAGCAGAGAGGACTGACTGGGGTTAAGAAGGAAACCATGGTGGAGCTCCTTGCGGATCTGCAAATCCCCATGCAATATCTATGTCACAAGAGCTACGCCATGTGGGACGTTCTGTTCCCCACCCCAGAAGAAGCCGAAAAAGCAGCCAAGACTGACCGCAGTTTGGCCTGAGGCGCCCCACTGGCGAATGCCGACACTCCCCCATCTCCAAATTTGGCCTGAGGCGCTCCACCGGCGAATGCCGACACTCCCCCTCCCCCAAATTTGGCCTGAGGCGCCCCACCGGCGAATGCCGACACTCCCCCTCCCCCAAATTTGGTCTGAGGCGCCCCACTCGCGAATGCCGACACCCCCCTAATTTGGCCTGAAGCAGTCACACCGCCGCACTATCTCCACAACTCTCAAATAAGAGGAGGTAATGCCTAGAAGGGTGGTATCATAACAACAGAACGGGCGTAGGGGAGGAAGGAATATTAATTAAGAAAAGAAGGTAGCAAGTGTGGGAGTGAAAGGGAAAGAAGGGTTGTAGTGTGAGTGATTTTCTTCCCTACACTCTTTTCCTCTGACCACCTTTCAGCGACCACCTTTCAGAAAATAAAATAAAATAATAGTTTTGCTTGTTCACAAGTTTAACGAAACTTGTTTTGTTTATAAAAACAATTCGAATAGGTACTTTTTATTCCAAAGTTTAATGAAACTATTTTGTAAAAAGTTTTATATCAATGAAAAAAAAACTGTTTTGTAATTTAAAAAACAACAGTAGTTTTTTTTTGTGTGTTCAGAAGTTTAACAAAACATTTTGTTTATAATAACAATTAAAATACTTTTTTATTAGGTAGTTAAGCAAAGCTCTTTTGTAAAAAGTTCCGTAAAAATTACTTGTTTTTAATTTGTTTAGTGGTTTATTCGTAAGTTTAGCGAAACTTTCTTTTTTGTTTATAAATAACAATAGTTAGAATTCCTTGTTTTTTTTGTCTAGGAGCAAAGTGTGGTATCTGTTCTGATGCTGCACTTAGTGCTTTCTGTCCTCGGTCAATGAATGAGAAATCCTTCTAAACTGAGGCAATTTAAATTTTTGTCCCAATTCAGAGTGCTGCTTTTTTTTGTTAGGGGTGGAGGTGGGCAGTATGGGGCTGAATTTTCCACACATTAAAAATCGACCGTGTGCCTAACTCTGCTCTCGTGGGGATGAAAGTAAATAGGAAAAAAATAGAATACTTTTTATTCGGAAGTTTATCGAAACTTTTCTTTAGTTAAAACTAAAAGTTCCGTAAAAAATGACGTTTTGCTTTGTAATTTAAAAAATAACGGTAAATTCTCTTATTTGTTCAGAAGTTTAGCAAAATATTTTTTCTTTAAAATAACAATTAGAATACTTTCTATTTATTCAGAAATTTAGCGAAACCGTTTTGGAAAAAGTTCTGAAAAGTTAATGAAAGTTGAACTTGGGAATGTTATTGGCCCTGTAATAACATACTAAGTCATCCAGATATAGTTCTGATAAAGTCTGGGTTTTGTCTATTTTGAGTTCAACTTTTTACCTTCATGGTTTTATGGACACTAATGAAAACAGCAAAATTATCTACATAGACAAGATATCAGGTTTATAGAACAGTTCTTTAAAAAAAATTCATGAAATATTTTGAGATTCTTTTTTGACATTTCTTTAATATTTCTTTTTTGATAAGAGAATTGTAAATTTTTTAATTTCAGATTTTTGCTTGGTTCTGCAAACTCTTTCCAGATATGAAGGTGGAACAGCCAAGATTGATTGGACAAATTCAACGGACCTTTACGAAAGCTAAAGTAGTTTTTTCTATCAAAGGAGAAGCTGAATTGAAATTTTTTTAGATGCTTCATATGATGCCTATTTTGTAGCTGTAGAACTCTCTGCAATTGGAATCTCATTGCAAGAACTGGAAGATGCAGCACTATTCAAAAGTGTTCCTAATGACATCACTCTGGGGCAGTTCTGCAACTTTATTATTATTCAACTAAAAAACATCTAATGTTTAAAATCACCTGCAAATTACAATGAAAATTTTTGTTGTCTATAGTAAATAAACTTTCAAAAGAATGTAAAACAATACAGGGCTATAAAAAACCTGAAAGACTGCAACAGTTTTTAATGTCTCCATTTCAAGAGTGAGCATCTCAAGAAAAAACTCCAGATTGTCCTTCTCAGGATAAACCTCCTAATTTAGCCTCTCCAGAACAACCATACATTGCTGCCAAAATGATGAAGACACTTGAATAATCCCTTAAAGAATTCCAGGATCAGCTCTTCAACATGGCTGTTAATTTCCAAACAACAAGAGAACAGTATAAAATGGCTTCTCAAAAGATATCTACCCTAAGCAAGGAAAATGTTCAACTCAAAATATCAAGAGCAAGGTTTCTAAAGAAACCTTCTAAACTTAATAAATCAGTTAAATGTCATTCAAAGCAAGACGTACAAAAAAGAAAAAAAAATTATAATTTGAAATATATAATCGCAAAATACTTGCAGAAAATAAAGAACTAAGAAAAAAAGTCAAGTTCTTGGAGAATGAAGGACTAGAATTGAACAAGGAAAAAGTATCTTTGCAAAAGACAAAAAGTTTCTTGGGCAAAAAATTGAAGAGGCCATGACTTATTTTAACCTGTATCAAAAGAAAAAAAAATCACAATATCCAGGAACAAGATTTTCAATCACTTCACTGACAAAGTTCGGCTGACCGTTATAGATCTCCAAGAAATTTATAATAAGCCTTTGTTTAAAAATTGACTACTAATTTTTTTTCTATAACAAATTTCCAGGTTTCGATGACAATCCCTGTTTACTTTTTTTACATGCCGAAAGTTGGATAACTCAGCAAAATCTTCCAATATTAGAAAGAAAACAACCGTTTTTTTTAATTCCTCATCCTAAAATTAGTCAAGTATAAAAGTTTCAGGTGTGTATCTTTAATGGGTAACTTTTTACAAAATGTTTGGTAAGGTGTACATTTGACCGATTTTTCTGCTTAACTGCCAAATTGAGCCTCGGGCCATGTTTACACGCTAGAAATAAGGTTTTTATGGATGTACTCATGAAAAAAAAAATTACCTTAATCCCTATGATGTTATGAATCATAATAAGTTTCAATGTGTTAGCTGTTAAAATAAAATTTCTATAAACAGTCAAAGTTGCTCTTCTGTATTGTTTCCGCACAATTTTTGTGACAGCATGTGATTTACACTAATGTTTAAGACTGGGTATATCTAAGAATTATTAATTCCATCTATATAATCTTTCTTTTAATGAATTATGGCATAATATTTATAAGTTTTCACTTATTTAAAGCTTTTATATTCAGTTATACACTGATTAAGTTGGCCTTTTGTTCAGTATGACACAAAACGCAATGTCTGACCAACTTTGAATGGCCATAACCTGGATATTAATTGAGATACCAAGATTGGTATTTTTTTAAAAATTTTGCAGCACTATATATGCATACCTAAAAGGTTTTTTGGTATATTGAAAAAAAAAATCAGTTTGGGATACCTACTCTAAAATAACCTATCTCTGACCAGGTCTTTATTTATCTCTCTTTCACTCAAATCCATCCTTATCATTACCTCCAATGGTTTTCTTTGGCCTTCTTCTGCCAACTGACCCTGCTACTTCAACTGTTCTACATCTTCTAACCCAAGAACTTGCATCATTTTTTTTTAATGCGAGAATCTCCTGTTCTGCACACATATCCCTATACTGTCTAGATTTAATCTTCCTCTGAGATCATCAGATCTAAGCCTGTCTGTTAGATGCTATTGTGAACATTTTGTGACTCTTGCATCATTAAACACTGAAGAGCTCCTTGTTTCCGTTCTTTTTCCATTCTGGCCAAAACTGATGAATGAGGCCGAGTATTACACTTTGTCCAATTCACATTGCTTTATGAAACCACTGGTATTATGGCCACTTGAACCATTGTATAAATATACATATATATTATATTTTGTTTCAGTATTTACTTCAATAGTGATCAATACATGAGCAGAGCTTTGTAGTAATATAAAATATATTTATGACAAGTGAGTTAAACAAAAACTTTCATTGGTTGCTATTGTCTAATTAAAACATTCACCCACTTCACCAACTGCTCCACCGGGTCTCTCCAATGTAACTTAAAGCTAATAGCTTTCTTTTTATTGCCTGTACAAACCACTTATCTTCACTCCCTAAAGTTTACTAAAAGTGCAACCTACTTACACTGCCACTCTTGGTTTCTAATGTTATAATGTCCTTTCATCGTGAAGTGTATATACCCATTCATGAACCAGGGTCCCAGATATCTTACACAAAGGCAGCAAATCATTTATATCCAAGTTTTATTCACAGAACTGACAATCACAGGAAAACTAGACAGAGAATAAATACATTTTAAACGCATCAGCAAGAGAGAAAGAGATATAAAGACAGCTGGAGCTGTGCACTAAGTGATGTTGTGCACCCACCCCTACCATCATTGGGGCTAAATGGGGAGCGACGATCATTTGTGTCCGATCTGCTTGAGTGTGTCGTCAGAAACAAAGAGAATCTTCTTCCCCAGAAGTCACATGATTTTGCCAACTTCCGTTTACTGGGGTCAATCCGTTGGCTCCTACCTGTCATTCATTCTCTCTATTCAAACTTGTGCCACTATGTAACACTAGTTCACAATTGGTCATCTCTACTTTAAATGTAATTTTTATATTGGTGTTTTTTTTTCATTCAAAGTAAAGTTTATATTATGTCTACAGTTTGTAGCTGTTTCGCTTCTTCTGTTAAGTAGATTTCTTATATTTTTAAACTTTAAGCTTTTCACTTGGACATAATCAGCTAAAAATCTACATATCCTAGACCACCTTAAGAGTTTTCAATCTACATTGAAAAGACAATGTAAAAAATGTGGGCAGTGAAAAGGAAGAGAACACTATTAATCAAAATTTAAAATGTTGGCTGCAATAAACAAAATTTAATGAAATAGATTTACCAAGAGGATTTTTTTTTAAAAGCATAATTAACTTTAAAAAATATTTTTATGAAAATAAAATAATTTGTTACTTACTTTCCCTCTTCATCTTGCATGGCCGGAACAGTTCCTGCTTTTCGTGCTTCTTCTAACTCTTTCATCTTCTTCCAATCTTCACGCGATTGTTTTTTCGGCTCATCTTGTTCCTTCTGCTCATATTTGGCTTGCCTTGCCACCACGGATGGCGGCAAATTAATTTGAAACGACATCTTATTTAAATAAGGAGTAGAAACCTGAATTAGAGAAAACATGTACAACATTGTTGAATGAATCATAGTACAATTTTTAAATTGGAAACTTTTACAAAATTAAAAAAAATAAATCAAATTAAAATAATATTTTCGTTTTATAGACAAATACAATTTTTTTAATTGATTTTTTTAAAATTAAATAGTAGAAGTTGAATCAATAATAATATTCATAGTGTTATTTGTAACAAATTTAAAATCATCTTTCTAGAAAAGCCTTGAAATTAATTTAATTAGGTAGGAACCTGAAAAAATACCTAATTTTAAAATGCAACTAAAATACTTCATTGAAATGTTAATTACAAACAGATTAAATTTGATTCTCCCTAAAACGAAAAACATTTAAAACCAAATTTATTTTGATTGTAAATTCTCTTCATCCCACCGGTAAAATCTACTTATTTGTTGATATTTAGATAATTCTTTTCTATTTTCAAATATAATAAAAATATGTTTAAATGTATTTTTATTTATTTTGATTTAAAATAATGCTTTTTGCTATTTCAAAATCTAGTGAAAATGTGTGATTAAAATGCATTAGAAATTAACGTAAAATATACTCTGTAAATAATTTGACAAATAAAACTAAAAAAACGTTAAAAAATCCTATTCTTATTCTAAATTCTCTTTATGTCAATGTTCCTATGGGCAATGATAGGTTCTTGTCAGCTTTTCCATATAGCAACAATGCATGCACACAAATCCATCAAGTGTGAAGGACATAAATGTTCAAACCTGCATTTATTGTCCAAATGTAGAAAGACAAGATTACAACACAAAACGTTCTCCTTCCTTCAAAGACTACCATGACAAAGTGAAATAAACTGTATCTTTTCTATATAATAAAATTAATCTGATTTTTAATTGTCATCATAGGTTATTAAACACAAGCGATTTATAGAATTTCCATATGGTTACACTTTATGTCAATAATTGATGCATTTTCAAAAATTATCAGTCAGTTTCATAATTTCTACATTAATTCCGGCATAACTGACTCTCAAACAAGTCAGAGTAACTTTTACTCACACACAAAAGTCTACTATCATCAGTACCATCTTTCACCAGGACTTCTTCATAGTATAAATTTTCCAGCTCTGTTCATCATTGTTTCATTTTTTCATTCCGTGATATTGTCTTTCACTAACTAAATATGGATCGGCCCCTTGAGCTTTTTCTTTCTACTTTTATAGCACTTTGATTGGCTGGCTACAATCCTATTTTGGAATAATCGAATATAATTACCGAACAATAAACAAAAAAAATTGCAATTAAAACATGGCGTCTCCTTTTCCTTCATTCATTAAAATGCCATCATTTATGAAACAGTGATTGTAGCCGACCGAGATCTGCACTTTAGGGCGCACTAATATGCATCTTAGTAATAAGTGCGACCCCACGTAGAAATGGGGTAGAGAATTACCACTAGTATATATTCAACCCAAATCGGCCATCGAGGCGAAGGGTAAGGCGGTGCCGAAAAGTCTGGAAAATTCCTTAGATTGTCGACACCAATTATCGCTACACAGTGAGATACATTGGCCGTACGGTCCAACATATCAGTACTAGCTGGGTGGTCAGTTGATGAATGGAAATAGTCACCTAAAAGCTGTCACCATTAATTAGGGCAGAAGCTTCCTCCCCAGCGAGAGAAGGAATGATAGTTTTTTTTATATAGAGATAAAGTCTAAAAGAGAAATTAAAATTATCTAGATCGGTGAAGAGACGCGCGGAGATGGGGGGGGGGGGAGAGAATAAGTCCTTTACAATAACAGGAAAGAAAACAGCCTAAAACAGGGAATTGTGATTACCCGAAAAAGGGAAGAGAGAGAGAAAGAGAGTAAATCAGTATATCCCACACCGCCCCGGTTCCGAAAGAAGAGGAAAGACACAGAGAGAAAGAGAGAGTGTCACAATATGTCCTTTGGGAAAAGAAAGGTTTTTTGTTTTGAGTAGACAATCAGTCAAGAGTTGGGATCTCACCCGAGCGGGTCGAGTTTTCTCGCATCCCGGGCTCGACCACCGTTTTTCCAAAGATAGATTAATGTCTCAATTAATACCAGGAGTCGTAAAAGCGATTCACACATACACACAGAGAGACAACGAACCAGTTTAGTAAACAAAGACAATTTACTAAAACAAAACTCTAAAATTCAAGTGTAAAATTAATCCTTCCTTTTAATTGTTTTTAATAATTATTTGATATAAAAAGACACCGATGTTGTTGAATTATTCTATTGTCGAATTGTCCTGCTAAGTAACTTTGCCTTCACAGAATCACGAAATTGTCATTCATCCGACCGGAGGAGTTCGACACATCTTCATCTTTGTTTTTGCTGCCACTAGAACGACATCACTGGCCAGGGAGGGTGTTCACAGTCTAGAAAGATTTCTGCGCAAAGAACTAGACATGTGGGCACAGCGATAGAGACACGAGTGGACCACCTATGTTACAAGGGGTTCAATGACACCGGAGCAGAGTGAGGTATCTGTTTTACTCGGCACCGCGATCGGGATATCAAACACCTGTGTGCGAGTGGCCGACGACGATACCCACGGTGCAGATCAGAGTGGGGTCCTGTTTACACATTTACAAAAATAATTAATTTTACTACCATAATTCTCTTTTTTACAAAAATATTACTTTTAACAAATACTTAACTTCTTCATATAAAAACCGTGTTCAATCTTTCATATACAGAATGAACGCTCCCTCAATTTCACTTTTGTTCTTCCAGTCATTATGACTGTATTCGAGGAATAAAGGAATATCGGAATGTCACAATTTCGTTCGAAGACAACTATTAGATATTTTCTTATTAACGAAAATACATCAAACGTTTGTTATTATTCAAAATAGAATTAACGTTGGTGGATTTTCCCCGCTTGATAATATTTCATTAAGTTCATTCTATAAACGATTGGTTTTACAAAAGAAAACATGGTGTACGCTTCGTTTTAAAACATGCAATGAATTACTTAGACTAGTCATTCCGTGATTCTGTTTTTACATACGGCAATTGACGTTGCGCACATGTGTAATTAGCATTCCCAGTTGATTTTTTTATTTTAAATTATTGTTATTTAATCGCAATAGTTATTAAGAGCTCAGTAAATGGAGTTCAAAACTGTTTGAAGTATGAAAATATCCCTAGTGGTTCAAAAGTTATGAGAATTTAAAGGTCTAAAATTTGGAGTTAAAAGTTGACATCATTTTAGCGCACAAATTACTTGAAATCACGGACCAATTCACAACAATAAATTCAGTAATTTTGTCATAGTTTCTTTATTCCTGGAGCAATTTTGATAAAACTTGGCATTATTATGTAAAATTGTATGTTCTTTCAGATCCTGCACTCAGATTTTATGTATCGCTATGTTGTAACCCATTATTTAGAGAATAAAGGTACGAATATTAGCGTTTTTTTTTACTTATTACTTTATCACAAGATTATTCAACATTTTTATTTAAACATATGAGATTCAACCGTTCTTTTAGGCAATTACATGTGAACACTGAAAAATTTGGCAGAAAGAAACAAAAACAATTATTTTAGAATTTAGAGTGAGGATTAGTTTCACATAAATTTAATGTAGAATAATCCTGTCTTTCAGGGCCATTACAGCGTTTTAGGGCATTAATCATTTTTTTTCTATAGGAGATGAATCCTGTGCGTTTTTCTTTGGGGGGGGGGGGTCTCTCCTTTGTTTTCTTTTTTTTGGGGGGGGGCGGGCGATTATTTGTAGTTTCAAGAGGGTCATTGTAGGAGGAAGAGGAGCTTGTCACTCAGACTTAGTGTTAGTGGTAGGGCCAGGTGCTATTACATGTGAACACCTTGAAAACTAAGCAGAAAGAAAAAACAGTTTAGAATTTAGAGTGGGGGATTAGTTTTAGGATAGTTAATCAATTTTTTGTCTATGGGAAATAAATTCTGTGCGTCTTTCTTTATGCCCCCCCCCCCCATAAAGAAAGACGCCTAACTCAATTTTTCAATCCGTTTTTTTTAAAAAAACTAAAATTTCATAAACTTTTCTGACATTAAAATGTCACATTCTTAATATTTATGGAGAGCGTGGAAATTAAAATGTCACGAAAAATACACTCGTGACGGCCACGTGTTTGTTTACATTCGGCATAATATACCTAACTCATAATTTTTCAGTCGGTTTTTTTTTTTTTTTTTAAAACTAAAGTTTCATAAACTTTTCTGACGTTAAAATGTCACATTCTTAATATTTATGGAGAGCGTGGAAATGAAAATGTCATGAAAAATACATTTGCGACGGCCACGTGTTTGTTTATACCCAGCCGAGTATAACGCGTAATTTTTCAGTCCGTTTTTTTCCAAAACTAAAAGTTCAAACAACTTTCCGGCTATTTAAATATTATTCAAATTTCACATGTTATATATCAAAATAATTCTAGATCTATTTTCTATTTAAAAATATTTGCGAATAAGATGCGTACCTTATAAATTTTGAAGAAATGTCGGTTGAGTTTACTCTATCGTGTTTTGCCTTCAAATGCTCTAAGAAAAAAAAAATAACTGCCTAGTTATAGTTTAAGGTGTGTTCTGATTGGCTGTAGAATTTTAAGAATATTGATAAATATTAGCTGCTTTAACTTTGAAAAGCAAACGAACGTGTAAAATTGAGTCTAAAAAAAAAAGCTCATATTTTTGATTTTCGGCTGTTTTAAGTAAAAACCGTTTTAACTCGCTGTAAAAAATAATTCAATGAATAAAAGCACACACAAATTACATATTCGGAAAGATTTTTTTATTTTCTTTCCAACCATGTATATATTTTTAAAATTGGACCAGAAATAAGCAAGAAATTGCGATTTGAACGCATTAAGGTACGAAATCACAAATATTGCACGATATTGGCAGCAGGCTGGGAATGCTATGTGTATGTCTTAAGCTTCAACACAACAGACAGTAGTTTTCTGGTCGCAATGTTTATGCTAAATTTGATTCCTTTATTGAAGTGCTTCTGTACTATGCTCATAAACATTCAGATATATAAAACATAAAATACTAAGTGATAGTATGGTGTCACACTTTTCCCAATAGGCATTCACATGCACTAGTGCCATTTCAATGAGTTCATTTCTGAAATAAAAATCCTATTTGGAAAATATAATATATTTACAAAATTTATTTTACTTATTAAATTAAATCCACTAAAATGTTTATTTATTAAAAATATATTAGTTACATTTTTGTTTACTTATTACATTAAACATATTAGATTGCTTTTTGTTCTTAGAAAACAAGTCAGCCATTTTCACGATTTATTTTGTGATTCTATTTAGAAAAACATTTTTTGCATACTGATTACATTAGATCCATTCTAATACATTTCAGTACATTGACTATAATGTATTTTGGTTTCTTAGCAAATAATTCAGCCATTTTAATGAATTACTTGGTGAAATTAAAATACTATTGTGATAAAATATTTCATTTATAAAAAGAATTGATTATGTTATTAAATCCTATAGAATGTATTTCCATTTCTTAGAAAATAAGTCAGCCATTTTAATGGATTACTTTGTGAAAGAATAATCCTATTTAGACTAAACATTTTCTTTTACAAAATTTCATTTAGTTCTTAAATTTATATACATGATGATGCATTTTGTTTTCCTAAAAAACAAGTCAGCCATTTTAAAGAAATACTTCAGAAAATTCTATTTTTCTTGGTGCATTTTTATGTACTATTTCTAATGGCCATAAACAACATTAAGTTCCGGGCTAAGGAGGAGCTAATTGTAAATTTAAAAAAACAAAACAAAAAAAAAACTAAAATATTTTGCATTGAGAATTGATGGTTATATGATTGAATAAAATATGCAATTTTATGTTATACTATGCCTTTGCATTCGAATATACCGCCAGAAACGATGCCCAAATCAACCCTGAACACACTAGTTTGCCCATAGACGGCGAATGTGCGTTTTTGACCAAAAAAAGTATGAAAGCCATTAACTTCCTGCATTAATACGTTGGTTCTTTGAATTCACATCTTAGACTAACACTACTTCCGTCAGCACAGTGTTCAGTGCATCGTTAATTATGTTGTAACACCCAATTTCTTTCAAAATGGATCAAACTACAGTAATTTTAGACAGTTCTGATTGAAGAACTACAACTAATTAGTTATTAAGAAAACTCTTTTGTAAAAAATCATAACGAGCAAGAAAGCTAGTTTTTTTCACTTTAGGTCTTCTGTAGATATCGAAAACAGCACATCAAAATCTTCAGCCCCCCCCCCCACACACACACAGCGCTGGAAAGAAACAGATTTTGTTTTGTAGCAGTTACATGAGTAACCTATTTTGCATTGATATACGTGACTGCAGTGAGTTATGATTCAGCTTGGCGATCATGTAATCGTCACCCCTTCACCATGTGCGCATATAGCACGTCTGCATGTAACGAGATTCATGCGCGATAAATCATCTTGGTGCTAAAACCAGATCACGTGATCAGCATAACACCAGTTCCAGCCTGTATTTCAAACAGATAAGATGTAAATTCTACATTCTCTACCGGGCCAACGGTAGATGAATCGAGGGACTCAAGAATTACGTTATTTTGTCTTGTCTACATTCACTTTTGTTCAGTTCCCGTCTTTTTCTTAGTTAAAATTGGCGTTCCCAACGTGATTTTAAAAAATCATATATTTTCCCTTCTTCACAGTGAACTACAAATCTGTCCACGGAGGTTATTTTTTTCACATTCGGAAGTTTAAAGACTTAAAAATTACCAGGTAAAACAACATTCCATTTACATCATAGATTTAAGGAAAAATCGATTATGGTAAGTACATTTTCCATGGGTTTTATTAATTTCGGACATATTTCATTGCATTTTGTTCATTTTTTTTTTGTCGGAAAAGGTGCGAATAAATGCAAGAAAAAAATAACATTAAAAAAACAGTAACTTTTAACAAGAGTTTCCATTATTAAAAGTAAAATTTAAGGCTTATTTCAACTTGAAATAAGTTTACAGTCATATATTTCTTCTGTTTTTTTCTTGCATCGCACAACATATCTAAGATACAACATTCGTATGTTTTGAAGCGAAATTTCGCTTTTGTAGAATACGACACAATAGTTGTATTGATCCAGTCGGTTTTAATGTTCAGGAGCTTTCTTAAATTTTGGAATGGCGCCCTGACACCATGGTCCCAGTTTATGTCTAATTTCGTAAATGTTGGTTCGCTGGGTATTACATGATTAAACTTGGGCTGTTGAGACATTTGGGTATCCGTTAAATACGGCAAAGTTTCTCTTACGGCTTCTTGAATGGTAAACATCTTTTCCCTATCGGCTTTGGTTCTTCAGACATAAACTGTTTAGCATCATTGGTCATACCGATTCGTTACTTGGCTCGATCAGGTAACCAGCTCGCCTCGTTTCGACAGCTCAGTCCTGGTCCGCTAAAGGTGTAGTATCCAACAAATTCTCTTGCAATGTGTTGGTTCCATCATGTTTCGTTAGCAAAATGAAAAGAATATTTCTTTAGCAATATGAAAAGATTTCCTTATGTGTTGGGAAGAAAAAAAACAGAAAACATGTGAAATATGAAAAAAAATACATTCAATTTCTTCCTCATGGATGTACCCTGAAAGGGGCCGAGGTAGTATTCGGAAGGGGAATAGTCTGACTAAAGAATTGCTCCGTCAGCGACCCATCCAACAGGGTCTGGTAAAAAAAATTGAGTCTCTGCATGGAGCAAAGTTGTACAACTGACGCCGTCTCGTTGAGGGGTTGACTCGTGACTCCGAAAGAACTCCTTAGTGTTGAAGTTCCTTCAGCATGGTAATAGTTTGTCCAATAGTGGCGGCACACCGCCACCAATTCACAGATGAGTGAGAGAATGCAGAACCTAGATATAGGTTTTTGTACTACCTCTCTTCCCTCAACTAAGAATGGCCTCGTCCAACCTTGCTCCGTTAGGTATCATATCCCGCTCAATAGGCACGACTGCCTATATATATATATATATATATATATATATATTTAATTATTACGCAGCAGATTTAAATAAGTATCCTCACCAAAAAGTAGGAAAAATGATCGAGTAGAATTTTCATGAAAAATAAACATGTACATTTATAACGACAGCTAACAGAACGAAAAAGGGGTGAAAAAAACAAATAGAAAACAAATAAATGGTACCAAAGGCAAAATAAGTTACTCTTCTACTGGATAAGTTTATTTGTGTTTTTTAAACTTATTTTAAAGCGTTTTAGTTAGATTTAAAACTCGTGTCTCGACGCCATGTTAAAATTGAAAATCTAAAATTGCCATATTTCATCACGTGATGTTGAGACACTAGTTTTTAAATCGAACTAAAAACTATTTAAAATAAGTTAAAACACAAATAAACTGGCACTTCTGTAGTATATATGAAGCAGCTGCCGATTAAGAAATCGAAAAGTTCCGTTTTTTTTCTCCAAGTACCATTCATTCAGAATTCACCGGAAGTTGAATTTAGTATTTAGAAAATGGAGTTAAATGAGATTAATCTTCGAGACATTGGTAATTTAATGAACCAGCCGCAAAAAACAGGTTTTTTACAGGCACACCGCCTGATTTCTTAGGGTTAGGGTTTAGGGTTTGGTATTTTTGGCACTTCTGTAGTATATATGAAGCAGCAGATTTTCTGTCCTTCTACTGAAAATAAAGGGAGGTAATTCAACCGGAAGTGATTTTTTTACAACATAAAAAAAAATGCAAGACTGATTTGTTTTTGGGTAACAATTAACAATTTCTTTTTTTTATTATATGAAGTAAAAAAAAATTAAATAAAAAACCCTAACCCTAAACCCTAGGAAATCAGGCGGTGTGCCTGTAAAAAATCTATTGTTTTTTTGCGGCTGGTTCATTAAATTACTAATGTCTCGAAGATTAATCTCATTTAACTCCATTTTCTAAATACTAAATTCAACTTCCGGTGAATTCTGAATGAATGGTACTTGGAGAAAAAAAACGGAACTCTTCAATTTCGATTTCTTAATCGGCAGCTGCTTCATATATACTACAGAAGTGCCGTATTTTTTTACTATCCATTCCCAGCGCAGTTTACCCCTTAAAAAAGTTCAAATTCTACTTTTTTTGTGCAAATACATTTAAACAGCCTAAAAAAATATCCGCAAAGAAGGAATTAAAAAAAAAAATTAAATATTTAACATTTTAGAGTGGGGGTTCACTTTCCTTTATAAATTTAACGTAAAATGAGCACCCATTTCCTGGCCAGTTAGCGTAAAACGAGACATGTAACCGCCTTGAGTTTTTAATGAAAACACCTCAAAATTTAGCGATTTTCGTGTTTTTTTTTGGGGGGGGGGGGGTAACCAACTTGACTTTTCAATTATTATTAAATAAAAACACCTAGAAATTTAGCCAAATCAGTATTGAGGGGGGGGGGGAGAAATCTGAAGTTAACGAATTATAGTAAAATAAACAAAACAAATAAACCAGAATGGAAAATACTTAACACATTTGGTACTTCTGAAGTTTACGGACCGTGCTGAAATCCTATTTTTTTTATTTACTTATAAGTAAGCCAAATTAACTTCTTTTTTTGGGGGGGGGGGGGAGAAATCTGAAGTTAACGAATTATAGTAAAATAAACACAACAAATATGTGTAAGGGGCAGATAACTCTTTTTTAGTACGCAGTAAGAAGTCATGCAAATTCAATTAATAGAACATTTTTCGAAGAAATAACAATTTGGGAAAATCAACAGTATATTTTTTCATTTCAAAACTCTTATTGTTTTTTTTGGGCGGGGGGTAGGGGGAATCTGAAGTTAACGAATTATAGTAAAACAAAACAAATAAACCACGATGGAAAATCATTTTTTTTTTTACTTACTTTCTTACGGGCCGGCACAGCTTCAGTCAGGATAAAATTTAAAAAAAGAAAAACAAATTGGAAACACTCTTATAAGTAAGACGTCTGTTTATTAGGAGTCCAGGAAAGGCAGTTACAAGTCAGGATCGTTACGAAAATGCAGGCCCAGGTTGGGGTTCATCATCGTCGTCATCGGAATCAGTTTCCACTGGTTGCGGGATTATTTGTCGCTGGCGGTCAGAGAAAGGAGGATATAGTTTGGCTGCTTGAAGAAAAAATTGATGAACCAGAGTTGTCTTATCCGGAATTGACGAAATAAACAAATATCTGGCCAGGTATTGTTGCATATATTGTGCCTTCATACCTGGTCGCTTCACCCATTCTTTCAGATCACGCCAAAATCTTTCAATGGTCTGTGTGTGAATTTCTGCATTCACAAAATTTTTAGAGTGATTAATTACGAAGTGCTTGTAACGTAAACCCAACGTACTAATATCGTTATAAGCCGGCCAAGCATCACTGTATATCCAGGTTTAATGTATTTTGCAATGAGAGGAAGAAGTGTCTCTCTGTTTCTTTTATCGCCAGTGTGGCCCGTTAAAGCGATAACGAATCTCCGTTTGGTGACCCTCTCAATGCCACCGAACAACCACAATTGTTTTGGTACACGGCCTCTGTTGTACTTTCGACGTACAATTAGAGTTTCGTCGATTTCGACTTCAATTCCTTCATCACCAATAGAATCCTGGTTCATAAACCATGCATCTGTCACTTCAGCGCAAAAAGACCGCCAGTCTACAGAAGTCTTTGAAGAAATGCTTAAGCATTCCATCATAACTTTGTGGTCCCAAAGATGGCTGAGGTAGTGGTTAGCAAACAACACAATTTTCCAGGGCGGAATATTTGTACCATCCAAAAAAGAGCCTTTGGTGTCCGATAGAGTAAACTTACAATTTGTTTTCTTTGACTTGGGTACGGAAATAACTTTTCGACAGCGCCAAATTCTTTGGTCTCCTTTATATGTACAAGTCGCATTACAGATAACAGTTTGCGGTAAGATGCCATGAGAACGCAAAAATTCAATACTTCTCTCGTTTTTTCCAAAGAAATCGATGATACAGCTGTAATAGTGGAAGGAACAGGATTGGCAACACATTTTGGTTTAACGAAATCAAAATATATTATCAAATGCTAAAGAAATGACAAAAGAGGACCCTCTGATTTTGAAAAACACGTGTTTTTTTTTAAAATTATGATAAGAAGAGTTTTGAAATGAAAAAATATACTGTTGATTTTCCCAAATGGTTATTTCTTCGAAAAATGTTCTATTAAATGAATTTGCATGACTTCTTATTTAAAAATGGATATTTCCCATTTTCGGAGAAATTGCGTACTAAAAAAGAGTTATCTGCCTCTTACACATATTTGTTAATTTGGCTTACTTATAAGTAAATAAAAAAAATAGGATTTCAGCACGGTCCGTAAACTTCAGAAGTACCAAATGTGTTAAGTATTTTCCATTGTGGTTTATTTGTTTTGTTTATTTTACTATAATTCGTTAACTTCAGATTTCTCCCCCCCCCCCTCAATACTGATTTGGCTAAATTTCTAGGTGTTTTTATTTAATAATAATTGAAAAGTCAAGTTGGTTACCCCCCCCCAAAAAAAAAACACGAAAATCGCTAAATTTTTAGGTGTTTTCATTAAAAACTCAAGTCGGTTACATGTCTCGTTTTACGCTAACGGGCCAGGAAATGGGTGCTCATTTTACGTTAAATTTATAAAGGAAAGTGAACCCCCACTCTAAAATGTTAAATATTTAATTTTTTTTTTTAATTCCTTCTTTGCGGATATTTTTTAGGCTGTTTAAATGTATTTGCACAAAAAAAGTAGAATTTGAACTTTTTTAAGGGGTAAACTGCGCTGGGAATGGATAGTAAAAATTTACCGTTTTGGTTCTGTTTCGGAAACGCCAACCATAGATTTTACTGGCGTGACGTATGTGCTACGAAATCGAGAAAGACGAAGCAAGTACGCCATTCCGAATGTTACCGAATCCCTCCCTATGTTAAGAATGGATTCTAAAACTCCGCCAGTAAAATCTATCGTTGACAATTACGAAACAGTACCAATGTTTTAAATAGACTATTAAAAACATTCTAATATTAGACATTAAAAATGGGTTGAAAGTATAAGAAACTTACGAACACGAAGAAAACGATGAGGCACAGCAAATTATTAAACACCAATACTTTACGGCTGACTGTTTACAATATGGACCATTATACTACAGTAACGGACAAGAATAGGAAGAAAAGAAAATTATTGAATCTGAATGTTCATTCAGATTCAATAAAACAGAAAAAAACAGTTAAAAGTAAAATATATTTAAATTAAGGTATATCTCAAGATTCATTGTTCTTTATTAAATGTACGTTACATTTTACTTTAATTAATAAAAAATGTGCCGTGCTGTTAATATTACGTCTTAATAAAACGTAACATTAACAGCACGGCACGGTTTTATTCTAGTAACAAAAGTAGTTAGTGGTAGAATCTTATTAGTTTAAGGAAAAAATACTAATAAAATAAATATACATCAGCAATATAAAAGATATTCATTACTTTACAATTCATAATCATTTATTATTTATATAAATCTCTTGTAATAATTTAGAAAAAAAATAAAGTTAAAATAATGTTTTATCTATTGTTACAATATAAACACATCTAACAAGAGCGAGTAATTTAAAATTTCAATTTATCATTTATAATTTATAATAATTTATAATTTATAAAATTGAAATAAAAATTGTTTGAAATGGTTTTATTCTGTTAACGTCTTTGTGAAATAGTTGTCGTGAATGTTAGCCTTTGATTTGTTTTGCAACAAATAATAACACATGTTAAAAAAAAATGTTCTCTCTTAAAACATCGTCGAGATTTTTTATTCAGAAATCAAGATTATGTATTTTTTCAAAATTATTTTATCGCCCAAGAATGTACAGTGTTACTCGTTTAGATAAGTTAATAAGAATAAATAAGACGACCACATACATAAGTAATAATATGAATTATTATAGAAGTATGTTTATCCATCGGAAAGGGAAATGTACTTCTGCTGGTCAAATACAACAACGAATGACTGATTATAAATCTGAAATGGACAATAACGAAATGATTGAAGATATTCCGGTTATAATCAACATGCTTACAAATAATCGAGATGATGCCGATAAATTATCACCGCATACTCTACAATCCCAAACCATTCACGACGCTGATTTTATTGAAGAAAGTTTTCACCACAACGAAACTCAACAGTTACTTGAGGCTTACTTAAAAACGGAGATCAGTCTCAAGAGCCTGGAAGAATTAATGTCAAAAATCCGTGTTACCCTGCCTAGTTATGAAGATCCACGGAAACCAACTCTTCCAAAATTCTCCATGGGTACTCCGAACCCTTCTGTGCCAATGAGTGATGTCGATTGTCCTGGTTGTGGTTCACCCCTTCATTGTCAAGATCACAATCTACCCGGATATATTCCAAGCAAGAAATATATTTCACTTGATCGCGATCAACTCTTAGATACGCTGTGTTTCAAGTGTTTTCTTATGAAATACCATAATTATTGTTTGAACATAAAAGTCTCCATCAATGAATATCCGAATATTTTGTCTAAAATCAAAACCACACGTTCTTTGGTTATGGTTGTGGTTGACATGTCAGATATGAACAACAGCATTTTGAAAACATTTTTACCTGTCATTGGCAAAAAACGGCCGATATTTGTAATTGGTAATAAGATCGACATAATTCCAATGGATTCTAGAGAATATTTAGATCGCCTGAAAAATTCGTTACTCGATGCTTGCATTGAAGCTGGTTGGAATCTTCATAACAACATCAAACACGTAGCTCTTGTCAGTGCCAAAACTGGATATGGAATTGAAGATCTCGTATCAAATTTGCTCACGAATTGGAACCGTTTTGGTAAGTGATTAATATTACAAGTTGGTGCTTATTTAGATTAGGACCCACGCTAAAATTTACTTGGCGTTGCTATTTTCCGAGGTTATCCTACTAACAGTCCTCCCACACAGAAAAGTCAAAAATTTTAGTAAGATAAGTTTATATATAGAGAGAGATTTTTTTGGTACTACTTCAGATGAAGCGCCTAATTTCCGTGACTGCTCGGCGGCAACAATCGAGCTGCTGAGATGAAAACGAGGTTGCTGCCAATCAGGTTATAGCAAGCAGCCGACAATAATTGGAAGAAACCGCTAATCAAAGCAATAATGAATTTTCAGCAGTTGTGCCAGGCCGAAAAATTTTCTACAGGAGGTCTGCACAGAACATCTGTTGCGTAACCCTCGGAGGTCCAGGGCATACAGTGGAAATAGACAAGCAAAGAAGGAGGGTTTCCTGGTGACAGTGCCTAACAGGAATGCCGAACCCCTCATTCCAATAATCAAGCAGTTCGTTGTACCTGAGACCACGGTAGTATCCGATTGTTGGAGGGCGTACAACAGGTTAGGAGAGGAGGGGTGTCAGCACCTTACGGTGAATCATAGTGAGAACTTTGTCGACCAGACAATCACGTCAAGAGGATGTGGAAGGAAGCTAAACAAAGAAATAATGTAGATAAAATAAAGAAATAGTATCGGAACAGTTAAACAGAGGTGTCGCCAAGATCAAGTCCAAATGAATGTTAATATCTCTCTCCAGTGTAAAAAAAAAAAAAACGTTGTTCAGTCTAACATAAAAAAAATCCAGCACTATTCTCTTTCGTTCACTTTACTATCTCACGTTCAGAACGATTTCCACATCTCTCCCTGAATGTTCATTTTTCCTTCTCTTATTAAAAAAAAATGCGACGCATGCAAACCAGCTTAATTTGGACCAAATCTCCCTCTCGGCGCCGCGGCCCGAATCTTCAAATAAAAACTTTATTTGACTTTCTGATGCCTTTCTCCTCCCACTCCTCTTTCTTTTTTGTCGTAAGCGAGCATTTTCGGGTTCGCCCCACACACACAGCATACCAGACGCTGCCTCTTTGAACGGCGTCGACAAGTGTCTGCATTTACGTCAGTTGGCCACTCTCCGTTACAAATAAGAAGGAGTGCAGGATGAGCAGAGCACTCGTAGACGGCTATCTGCGCGAATTCATGTGGCGTCAGAGATTTCGAAACGACCCCTTTGACGCCATATTAACGCAGATAGCAGAAATCTACCCCGTCGACCATCCTCCTTCCCCTGCCTCGACGACCCCCTCCCCTTCTGCCTGTCTTTCGTCGATAAGAAATAGCATTTAGTTCTTTGATTTATGTAAAAAAAGACAAAACAAAAGTTTCCTAAATATCCTAAAAAAATAACATTTACTTTGTTTTATGTAAACACTCTTCCATTTTACGACTTTCAGTTTTGCTTCAGCCTCGTTTTCGTCTCGGCAGCTCTCGATCGTTGCCGCCGAGCAGTCACGGAAATTAGGCGCTTCATCTGGAGTAGTACCTTTTTTTTTCTTTCATATTATGGTAGTAGGAAGTTTTTTTGAGTAAATTAATTAGTAAAATAGAAAAGACGTTTCTCTATGTATAAACTGAATTTACAAGTTAGGAAAAAAACAAAAAACATTGACCAACATTTAAAAAAAAATCAAATAATACATTTTGTGAAAGAAATATTTATTTTGCACTTCTGCGGAATAGGAACGAGCCAAAATTTATTTGTTTTCATTTTAGAAGAGCTCCAATAGTGTGAGGGGCCAACAACTCTCTCTTTTTTTTTTTTTGTACTTTTAGGTACGTAATTTCTCCGAAAATAAAAAATCTGAATTTTTTAAATAAGAAGTAATGCAAAATTTATCGAAGAAATTAAAATTTGTGAAAAGTGGCAGCAGACTTTCTCCCTATTTATTTGTTCTTATATATAAAAAAAAGGAGGGGGTGGTCACCCATTTTAGTTGTGTGAAAACCAAATTTTGGATGTGATAAAGACAGGAACAAAGAATAAGTGCATTGGTTTGTGTAACTTATCTTTACGACGTAATGTTATGTAGCAGCTTACATGAATGAACTATTTTCTGTCTAGATAGACATGTAAGTTGTGATTCGGTTTGGCTATCATTGCTCATTTTGCGATCTTACATCTATCCACATTTTTTGCATTTTATTCTTTTGCGATCAGTTTTTTTTCCTGAGAATCACTCCTTCGGAAGACGCAACAGCCTGTGATAACTTGTTAAAATTCATTGTAGGTTTAATCAAAATTTTTTTCGCATTTGTTACTTTCGCATTTCAATCAGTTGTAATTGCGTTACAATCAGTTGAAATGTTGCCATGTCGTCTGCTTATTTACTCGCAATTTGGTTGACTAACCGCTTCGGTACTTTCCGACGGTTTGTGTAAACATCTGGAAAATACTGGCGCCAAATCAATTTTAGTGTGGGTCCTCATCTGAGAAAGTACCTACAAGTTTCCTTGAAGAAACTGGCTTTAATTCTTTGGCGTGATAATGGAGATAATTCTATCAAATTTAATGACATTTTTAAGAATTTATTTTTTAATAAAATATTTAGTAATTGAAAAGATTTTTTGCCGACACTTGGCAGCGTCGGTACTCCCTTATATATTTTTATGTGTAAAATATACAAGCATGCCGATGAAAACAAAGTAACAACTCTGCGAAAATACAGAATTCAACAGGACATTTATTGTTTGTGAACCCGACTGGGTTCACTATTAAATTGTGTCTGTGAGCATGCAAATGAAGGCAAACTGTCCATTGAGAATGCGTATAAGAAAGTCTGCAAATCGTGTTTGCTATGAAATTAAGTTCACGAGAATGTGTTCAACAAAGTCTGATTAGAAGGATGTGTATGTATGCATGTGTGTAAGTAGAGAAAAGTCTTACGTACCAGCATAGTGTGCTTGTATGTGTAAACGCACATGGTGTGTGCTGTGTGTAAGTAGAGAAAAGTCTTACATACTAGAATTGTGTGTGAGTGCACACGTGCTGTCTTTATACAGCCAGCAGACCGAGGAGATCTGTGGTTAATGTGTCAGCTGGAAGGAAAAGAATGAATTTTTCCTGTGCAGCTCTTTTTATAGTCACAATAGAAATGCCACATGGCGTTTCCAAAGGACAGACAACCCGGGTCTCAAAACGCCCCCACTGTGAGTTTGTGTAAGTGTGTTTGAGAAAGAGAGGTAATGCTACGTAACCATAAGGCATATTTTAAGTCTGGATTACCACCTCTGTACAAGTAAGCGATGCCAAATTTAGAGTTTCTACTCCAATCCAAACATTTTCGACTGTCACTCTTCACTTAGGGTTGAATGAAGGGTATGTTTTCATACTCATCATCGCCAATTAAAAATTTCAGTGTTTACTAATTGCTAGTGTTGGGATGATTTATTGAAATCGAGATTCGGAAACATCAGAATTTTTGGGGGTATTGGAATCGATATTGGAATCAGAAAAATTTTAGCCTAATTTCCAATTCCAAAAATGATTCTTCTTTAAAAAAAATGTTAAACTTAATTTTCCATTGTTTGTACTAATGATAAAATGATAAATATTTATTTTGTTTAAACTACCAGTAAAATTAAAAGCTATAAATCATAATAACATAAAAATACAATGTAAATTCATTTTACTTGTGTAAAAAAAAAATGAAATGTGGCCTTTTGTCCGATGGGTTTTTGTCCAATCCTTCAGCATTGGCAAACATGACAAGGGAGTGGTCAAAAAGGGGTTATAAACAACTTAGAACATTTTCAAAGGCTTGGTTTGGAGTGTAATTAGGTATAAATGAATTATTGAAGTTAAAGATTTTCATGGGTCTACGCAAGACCACACTTTGGCATCAGTTCTTCTTTGATTTTGAGTTTCCACGTCTATTAACTGGTTGTAAGTGGATAGTGATGAAGATAGAAAGCAATAAAATCAAAGACTAATAATAAAAATGATTCTTGGTTATTAATATTATTGAAACCGTTTGGCAGTTCAGTTTTTCATATTTTCCTTCCACAAATACACGACTTTCAGACTACGTGAAAGACAGTGAGAATTTGCCTGCCAACATAAAAATGTAAGTGCATTTTTTTAAAAAAACTATTTTAAAGAAATTTAAAATGTGTTTTATGATTAAAAAATTAGGTACTGATATAGAATGGGACCTAATCTCTTTCTTACATGGCAACTGAAACATGCTTGTTTTATTTTTTGCCAAATTAATTGAATTGAATTGAATTTGCTGATCGGGTCAGGTTGGTCAGAGGAGGGGGTATACATTACACTTTATATTTATATACAAAATTTCTTTTCCTTTTTAGGTGACATATATCTTGTTGGGTGTACAAATGTTGGCAAATCATCGATTTTTAATATTTTGTTACAATCTGATTTTTGCAAAAGTCATGTCCGGGATTTATTTGAACGTGCAACTGTATCTATTTGGCCTGGTAAGTGAAACTTATTTATTCGCAAATAAATTTCCTTTATAATTGCCAAAAATTCTTAAACTACTAATAATATTTTAAACTATAAATCAAAAGTGCATAAATGTCACTGTTTTGGAATTTTTGAGATGAGGATTGATAATTTGTATTATTTAGATTATTCAGTGGACAATTCATATGACATGGAGTGGATATGTGACGTAACAGGTAACTTAGAATAAGAATAACATAAAAATTAGCACTTCTAATCAGGCATGGCTGTGGAAATGAGAACAATCTACTCCCATGGATTAAATAAAGGGTTCAGTTTGAAATATAGGTTCTAGAGTTTGACATAAACATTCCCCAAGTTCGACAAGATGCACTTGAAGAAAATCGGAGGTTATATCAGCGAAACATTGTGAATATAAGAAACAAGATAAAAATAGTAGTCCGAATAATATATAAGTATTCTCTTTTTCTATTTTCATCTAAATAATCAAAGATGTATATCTTATAAAGATATTGATTGATAGAGAAAAGAATATGTACAAATTATGTTTAAAAAAAAGTATCAAAACTAAAGTTTTCAAATACTTTTTAATCAGTGAGTTTTCTATTAACCAAAGCACTTCTGAAACTGCTCTATTTGTGAAGCTATGCTCTCATATTTCTTCTAAATTTAAAATTTTATAAACTTGAGATAACTTTGCATCCCCCTTGATCTGATAATCATGGAAAGTATTGCAACTTTTGGGTAAAAACCGTATCTGTCTAGAAAGTATTTAGACTAATATTGTAATACATGCTTGTAATTACTCAACTGAACATGAATTCTGAGAGACAAACAGAAAGTGAATGTCTTTGCATGTTTGTAGTCGACATTAACCAATTTTTAATTGGACTTGCCATTCTGAAGAGCAGAAATTTAGTCTCATCAGTTTTAGATCACATTATTTTGTAAAAGGTATTTTTTGTATTGCATTTTTCTAGCAGAAACAATTGGCTTCTCTGTAGCAGAGAGCAGGAGGAGCAGCCGACTGCCGTGAACCAAGACACTTGTCTGCGGCGATCGAAAAGACAACGTTTGGTTTGCTGCTTGTGGGGAGGAGAGCTGCCGGCACAAATCCGGAAATGCCCACTTACGAAAAGTGTAATTTAATTTTTTGAGAAGAAACGGCAGTGTGCGGCTTATGGCGTGGCTCATTAGCATATGTGATTTTGAATAATGCGTTGGGAGGAGAGAGTGAACGGAAGAGGAAGAAAAAATGCTGCATTATTTTGGTGAACCGTTGTATTGACTCGTTCATTCTCATTAATAGTTTTCCTCTCTTTTTAAATGCATGTTAGCTGAGGAATAGCCACATCTATTTCCATTCCTTCTTGAAGTGAAAGATGCTTATTCCAAAAAACTTGGTCCAAAGAAACATTTTATTATGGCACTGGCATGTCTAGTTTGACTACTAAAAATAGAAGCCTTCGATAGTATTTTAAGGGTGGCTAAGAATCTGTTCAAATTCCAAAGTAAGCGGTCTGTAGAGTTCGATTTTTGGTCAAAAGCTTTTTCCTCACCAGCTAAACTTTTCTATCTTTTTTTCACTTGCTTTTCTTATAATACATAGATTCTGGTCACATGATTTCCTTCCAAAAAGAATAATTTTAAAGCAATCAGATATGTAGTTTCTGTGGTGGCACATGTATTTTTTAACTCTCAGACCAATGAAAATCTGGACTCGTGTCCTTTAGCCAATTTGTGGGTATGTATTCTACAAGTAAACTTTCTTTTTGCTCTTCTTTCATTTAAGGTATATTTTTTTCTGCACAGATTTTCTTGTTTCATTTGACCAATGTATTATTATCTTATATTCCTTTAATGTTTTTATTAATATATATTATAATATTATTTTCATGTTTCACTATATACTTTCACGTTTCACCTTTTAACTTTTTCTGTTCATTATTCCTTATTTTTTAATCCTGTTTTTTGTTTTTATTTTTCTCTTAATAAATTTAATAAAAATTATTTTCTTACTTATTAAATTTTGAATTCTCGTTCATTCTCCAAATCCCTGATGAAAATCACAGAAGAAGATAATCAGGTTATTAAATCGATCAAATGTAATACTTTCTCAAATCTTTACCAGCATTTATATTGATATCTGTTAAAACTTGTTTCTTCTCTTTCATTGTATAGGGACGACAATGAATCTTCTCAAATTTCCAATACTTCATGTGACACTTGAACGAATGTATAAGAGAAAACACAGGTTGCAGGAAGACAGAGAACAATTTGAATCACGGGAGGAAAAACGGCGCCAAAATTTGCATAAATATGGTTTAAGTAAAAATGCAGTTTTATCGGGTATTTAATTATTTTCATTCTAGTTTAATTTTTAAACATACAAAACATCTTTTATTTTGTTTATCTTTTTATTTAATCTTTTATTTTATTTATCTTTTTACCTTAGAAAAGAATAACAGATTCACTTGTATTCTTTTGTGTTTTGTTGTAACAATGACAATTATTATTTTTGACTAGCAGGCACCTCCGGCGTTGCCTTAGAATGAATGAGGATTCCTATGTACTCTTGCTTTTAGCCCTAAAACAATATTATTATTTTTAAATTTCTATAATTTTCAATTTTTTAAAGTTATAAATAAAATAAAATATAGTAAAATGTTGTACAAAATGAATATCACCATTGGATCACTTGTAAGACAGAGAGACAGCATAAAACTACTATAGATTGATACTTTTATTGTATCTTTTTTATTAACTATTACAACTCTCAGATTGTTTTTCTCTACTTTAAAATTGTTAGAAATTGAAAATCTAAAATAAAACAATGCAAAATGAAACTAGCAGGAAGACCCGAAGTTGCTCGGGATTGAATGAGGATCACTATTATGTACTTTTTCACAATGCTCATAACACCATATTACTTTCTTGTCTTTACTGCCCCTCTCCTTCCGTTTCACTCCCTAATATAGTCAAAAGAATCTGAAATATTGGAAAACTCTTTGAATTAGTGTCTTATACATATGGTTTACATTTCATTAAAATCGGATATACATATTTGAAGTTTTAAAGGGTTCTGTCCCCATAGTTCACTTAGAGGTGGGGGCACGTAAATATTCAGCACATAGAGAGTAACGTAGAGATTCAGGTTCACTTCTATTGTTTTCCTCGGACAATTTTATACATATATAAATTAAATCAAAATAAGATATATTTAAAGTTTTAAAGAAGGTTCGGCTTCTATAACTCCCTTAGATTAGGGATTCAAGACCATTTCCATTGTCTTCCCCCCAAAATTTTATACATATGATTTAAATTTCATAAAAATAGGATATATTTAAAGTTTTAAGGGATTATGCTCTCATAGGCACCTTAAGGGTGCACTTAGATATTCGGGAACAGTTCCATTCTCTTCTCCAGTAAATTTATCATAAGAATACACTTTTAGATTTTATGTAGATTCTCTAGCCTTTGTTTCTATAGTGAACACAGACATCAAACACACACATACACAGACATTGAGTTTTATATGTAGAGATTTTTTTAAAAATTTATTTACTTAGGAAGTCCATTTGAGTCCAGCTTCTGTTGGGAATATACCAAGGGGAAATTCCAATTGCTTTCGTTGAAACTGGTGCCAGTGTGATTGTAAGAATTAGGAGTGGATGAAGTAAGTTCAGGGAACTTCTACCATTACTAACCAGCAGATATTGATATTTGCTAACATGTCGACAAAGAGAAGAGTCTATCAGGCATGTGTACACAGTGTGATAATGTATGCAAGTGAAACCTGACCAGTGAGGGTTAAGAACATGTGTTGCATGGAGAGAAATAATATAAGGATGATACGGTAGATATGTAATGTAAGTCTTAAAGACAGGCTAAGTTCTGATGAATTCAGAAGAAGATTAAATCTGAACAGTATAGAGAGATGTCTGCAGAACAGGTGACTTCTTTAGTTTGATCACATTGAAAGAATGGATGAAAGTTCCTTAGTCGATGTAGAACAGTTGCGGTATTAGGGTCAGTTGGCAGGGGAAGGGCAAGGAAAACATGGGAAGAACTATTAAGATGGATTTGAGAGAAAAGGGGGTTATATAAAGACTTAGCCAGAGTTTGTTAAAAATAAAAGGTAAATATGATCAAATTATTTTTTTAATAATAATACTTGTTTTCAAATGACTCGGTTTAGTTCATGATTTTGAAAACTGTTACACCGGCTATAGTCAATGTCCATTTTATGATGAATGTATGATTGCAGATTGCACACTCCTTATCAGTTATTTTTTTCATTTGTTGTTATTTCATTTAAGAACATATCACAAATTCTTACAAAATAAATTGTTTTGAATGAATTCCAAAGTTAAATTAAATTGATTTTCTTGAAAAAGAAATTGCTACGTTGCCTTCCAAACTTCTTCAGGTACATCTTTTCCACCTGAAGAAGATCAAAAGGTGACGTTGGTCAAAACGTTGTGAATATAACAACCAACATGAGAATAGTAGTCCTAATAATACAAATTATCCATCCTCATCTCAAATATTTCCAAAACATTATTTTCGATATCATACTTTGTTTTCAAGAAAAAAAAATTTATTTATTTTATGAGGTTTAAGGTATGAACTACAAGATCTTGACTTTTGTGATTACATATATAAAAATATTTTGCTTATTAACGATTTAGCAGTTAGAAATTTTAGTTCAAAAACAACTTCTGTCTGCTACCATTTATCAACATAAGCAATCAGCTGAATTTTATGCCACAAGTCCTTGCAGACAATTCTAGTAAGACGTGTGGTGTAACGGATAAAGTACTAAGTAAAATTCAGTTCTAGGTGCAGTCTTCTGAAAGTTGAAGGTTCAATTCTCAGTGTTGAACGATACTAGAAATTGCGAATTACTGAAGATTTCTACCCGGTCATGACTGACGGAACGAGAGCATGCTACCCCCGTGGATTATATAAAGGGTTTCATTTGAAATTCTGTATAGATTCCCGAGTTCGACAAGATATACCTGAAGAAGGTTGGAGGTTACATCAGTCAAAACGTTGTGAGAATAACACTGAGGATGAGAACAGTAGTCTGAATAATATAAATTATACAAATTATCAATCCTCACCTCAAAAATCCGGATTAAAAAAAATATCTTCAATATTTTTTCTTCTCATTTTGATATTCTATTGTGATTAAAAAGATTTTTTTTTAAATGGTGTTTAGTAATATTTAATTTTTCTCTTTGATAAAATGTTCTCTTTATATTTTTGTTCCATCAGGTTTTGTCGGTCAGACACAATTTACAGAGACTGAGGAAACTGTTGAAGGTCACCTTGACGTTTCTTATTCTGTTGATCCTAAAAATTCTGTTATAGAAAGGGCAACAATAAAAACTAAAGTTCTAAAACGTAAAGAATTGTCCAAAATGACTCAAAGTCTCACCAACAGTCACTGGCTTTATGACACGCCAGGTATTGAGAATCCTGAGCAGGTAAATAAATTATAACAACTATACTAATAAAATTGTGTGAAGACTTCTTGTGTGTGCATGTGTATTTCTCATGTCAACGTAACTTTGATAATTACATTTAATTTTTTTTTTAATATTAATCAATTATTTATTAAAATCAAAAATACAATAGCATAAAATAAAACAAAATTTATAAAATCCTTTTTTTTAAATAATTTAATTACGAAATAAAACCTACCAGAATGCTTAAACTAGTCAGACATTTAAACTAGTCAGACATTTTAATTTTTTGTTAGTAATTAAAAAAAAAAAACAAGAAATTACTTTGTGAACCCTTAAAATTTGAAAGGAACTTGAAAGCATTTAAACTTTCAAATATAAAATCATTTAAACTGGCTCTAAAATTCTTAGCAAATCCCCCTGTTTTAACAGATTGGGTGCTTTGGAAACTATTTATATCTGATAATTTATAAAATTATCAGATATAAATAGTTTCCAAAGCACCCAATCTTTTAAAACATGGGGATCTGCTAAGAATAATTTAATAAAAGGGATTATAACAAAATTAGTTATAGTTTTATAACAATGTGGTTCAATTTAATGACCAAATGATTGTACACTAATAATGAAATTTAGCTTTCAAAATCCTATTAAAAGAAAAAAATTGTAAAAAAGAGCAGGTGGGTGAAATAAAAATGAAAGTAAAGAATCTCCCAGGCAACGCCAAGTAGGTACAGCTAATAAATAATTAAATCTGTAAATTATAATTAATGGAACTTTTTCTTTTTCTTACATTTCTTTTTGTTCTCTTTTAGATTATAAATCTTCTCGAGCCGAAAGAACTGCAGAATCTTTCTCCTAAAGAAATGTTACGACCTAGAACAATCAAACTAAAATCAACACAAGTTATGTATATTACCGGACTTGGCTGTATTGAGTATGTAAAGGTAAATGCAGACATACACTTATGCATACACTTACATAAGTAAAAACACTTTTATATAGTGTCTCATTTTTAAATTAGTTTCAGGTTCTTTGATCTGACATGGGGGATAAGAATTAATGTTTCCTTGGTTTAGAAGAACAAATGAATATGATTGATTTTTATCTTAATTCAAACCAGAAATTACTTTCTTATGTTAGTTTAAAGACTTCAAAAGTACTAGCAAATTCCTAAGTGTCACAATATAGTAAACAAGTCAGCCATTTTAATCTTTTGTTAATAGTTGAAAAAAGAAATGAATTGCTTAATGACACTTCGAAATTGGAAAAGAATTGGGAGGCATCTAAACTCTCAAAAAGTCCTCTCTGGCTTTAAAATTCTTAGCAAATCATTGTGCAATATGTGACATCCCATGTGAGCCCCTCAAAAATGTGACACAACACACATTAACATTTATATTTTGCCGGAATTTGGCCAGCGGGTATGTTCCCTGAATTCTGTAATGATGTCTACAGTAAAACACAGAAGATGACATAATTGGCAAAAGAAATACAAACGCACATGGAAATAGTTAAAATGAACAATTTAATGGTAGAATGCAACAGGAATATAATTCAATGAAAATAATAGTGAAAAGTATTTCTTTTCTTTGAGTTCGACATCGTCCGTAATATTAATATATATTTGTCAACAATTCAAAGTTCACTTATCTGTTTGTATATCTTTTCAAACGACGGAACATCATATCTTTCTTCCTCAATCATGTTTTTCTTAACTATCTTTTTTTCTCATTAAATCCTCTTTTTTCTCTAATCTCTGTTCTACGACACTGCTGGTCCAAAGCTCAAAACTCAACTGTTCAAAATGTCCGCCAAAACAAACCAAGTGTCGTCTGCTTCTCTTTCAATTCCATTTTTTCTTTTGTTTACTTTCTCTTCCTCCTCACACACTCACACGCTCACCTTCTCCCCCCTCTTGTTCTACTTAGTGAAGCCCTTACGAGCAAGAAGGAAAAAAAAGAAAAGAAATCCAGCAGCCATAGCCAACACCTCACCAACCTCTCTCCCTTTCTCTTTTCCTGGTAAAGAAAGGCAGAGAGAAAGAAGCAGACAGCGTGATACTCTATGCGTATTTTACTCTCCTCTCTCACCCTTATGACACGCGAGTGTGAGCATTTCTGTTTATATTCAAAGTCTCTTTCATTTTGATTTTCTGTCCTTACTCCATTTTAAATTCAATCGCTCAATATTCTTTTTTTCTTAATCTTATTTCTGTGGTAAATTCACTCAACACGTCACAATTAAAAGATTGAAAGCCTTGGAAGTTATTTACATTCATTAATTTTATAATAGAAAACATTACCTTAAAATTAATTATAGTTTAATAAACAATTTGGTTCAATAATTTGGTAAAAAAAATTATGCATAGTTTTTAAAAAATCAAAAGTATTTATGGGATTTAAATTTCAACACGATCGATTGTATTGCAAAGCTGATTATTTTAATGACATATAGTTATTCCTCCATTATCTTTCCAAAATATAAAAAATTCTTACAAGAAATTATGCAAAAAGACAAAAAAGAAGAGGGAGTAAATAAGTTAAACAAAAATGAGAGTCTCCCAGCTCGATAGTATAAATATATAAAATGAGTATTTCATCAAGTAGCCCCCAATGCCATTGTTACATTAATTCTTTGGCTATTTGTTCTAACAATATATTACTCTATTAGAAATAAAATTTAATTGAATGATAGATTTCCTTATATACTGAAAATTTATTGACAGAAAGTAAATCTATCGTCCAATTAAATCTTATTTCTAATAGAGATATTAAAAATTTTGTTTTCCATATTTAGAAATCTCATTAATTATTTATGGATGAAAGTATTTTTAAAATTTTAGATTTGACTAGCAGGACTACCCAGCATTGCCCGGGAGCATGAGTAAAATAAAGTTAAAAATAGTGTGTGTAAATTTATCTACCTCTCCATCTCTCTTTATCTCTCCCTTCAACAGCCCCTCTCTCTATTAACTGATTCAGTGAAAAAGAAAGCTGCCTGACCTAGTTTCAGTATTGTTTTTGATACAATTACCAGTAAGAATGAAAAACAGTAATCCCCTGCACTAATTTGGTTCCTGGTGTCTCAAAGGAATGAATGTCATAATGTTTTTTACCATAACAAAGTCGAGATCACACTAAATCCGATGATTTAAGGTTTGTAAGTGTATCTTTTGTAGTTTCTAACATTTAGCCGGGTGGAAACACACATACAGAGAATTACGACTTTAGTTTACATAATAGATTATTTCATTTTGTTCCTATTCTTATTGAATTCCTCTCTAAAATCAAGTAAATCATGAGTATCTGTCTAACTTTGATTCATTGATTGTTTCGTATCATTTGCCTATGAAAATTGTCATTAACTTTCACTACTTATTTCTATTGTCTTTATTTATCAATATTTGCATTTTATATTAATTATTGTTAAAGTTGTGTGTTAAACTTAATTTTGCCTATTTGGTATCATTTTCTTCAATTAGGGTGACATGCATATATTGTTCACAGTTATTAGCAACTTGGAAAATCCAATTCATGTTCTGGAAGCCAATCAATCACAAAGTTTCTTTAAAGAGAATATTGGAACAGATGTCTTAAAGGTAAATAGTTTGCTTTATAATTACATGTCGCTATAAATCAACTTTTAAATGACTCAAGTTTAATCAGTATTGATAGTAACTTATATGCATGCTTGCTACATTTATGTGCTTTGTTTCTGGCCAAAAATGAGTGAATTTTGGGCAAACAAAATCAGTTTTATCTTGTCAACGGACACTGTCCGAAAAAGAAAAAGAACCAAAAGAAAAAATTAGGCAGTAGATTTTTAAAAAATTTTTATTTGTTTAAAAGCAAAATTAAATGACTTTTGACCAATGGTTTTTGAAAATTCAATATGTATTCTAAGCAGTTTGGAGAATTGAAGTTTATTTTTTTCATGTTCTTTGAAAAAAGTGACATTTAAGTCATTTCAATTATTTCTTTTAGGTACCTGATGTCTAAATATTTCATTTTGAAATCATTTTAAAATTAGTTTGATTTTGACAAAAAACTTATTGAATTTATAAAATGAATTAAAAATTGTTTCATTTAAAAAAATTATTTACATTTATTTCAATTTAGATTTATGTAAATTTAAAATGTATATTGTGGAGGCGCATCATCTTTGAGTGACTTGAACCTGTTGTATATAACACAGCATAAATGACTTTAAAAATTTTTCTATTATTTCTTTCTAGAAAAATTTTTTTACGTCATTTATCCTGTGTTATATACAACAGGTTCAAGTCACTCAAAGATGATGCGCCTCCACAATATACAAACTATAAATTATCAGAATCTCTGTAAATAAAAATAAATAGTATTCTTTCACAGGAATTCACTTGAATTCAAAGATCATTCAATAAACTTGCTGTAAGAAACAAACGTCAACACAAAAGATTGTATAAAAATATGCTTATTTAGAGGGAATATAAATGTATAAAAGTACAAGAAAAACAAAGATTTCTACATATTAATTTGCAAACGGTTGTACTTAATGATATTCAACTATATCTGACAAAAAACAACCAATCAAATGTTATAAAAACGAAATAAGCTAATACTTATCTCTTGAGTGATGATCATGTGAATAATTATACTTTTGAAAATGTAATAGAACTAGACGTACCGTGACCTGTTGGGTTTACTATTTATTCTACTTTGAGTTCATTTGAAGTTCATAAACATTCTTAAGCATAACTAAAAATAATAAGTCTCTTACTTCTGTGTTATACTTATTATTATTATTATTTTTATTGTTATTATTGTTGTTATTATTGTTGTTGTAGTAGTAGTATATAGTATTATTATTCTTTATTATTCTTATATAGAAGTTAAGATACTTATTATTTTGTCATCTAATTTACATACATGTTTGTGGTAGGTACAAACATATATGTAAATTAGATAGTGACACTGAAAAAAGAGTCATTCGTTCTCTAAATGCTTACAAAGACATTAAGAAATATAAGAGTGTGGTTGAGTCAACATATAATGAGGGGTCAATAAATACATAGATAGCTAAGTGATTTGTTCAGTTAATTACCAATAACAGCTAATTAGAACAATTAAAACAATTTTTTTCCCAACATAAGTCAATCCCAGAAGTAAAGTATGTTTAAGCATGATTTTTGTAAGTATATAGGAAAAAGCCTTAGGGAAACAAATGTGTATTAACTCAGCTTTAGTATAATAGATGTTCATTTACTCAAATATCCCAATGGATGTTGTCCAATTATATTCTTGATGCAAATGGAACAGTTTAAAATCTTGCTCTACATTTACAAGTGAATGTATTTAGCCATAAAAAATATTCAAAGATAATCTTTACCTCTAAAAATCTAAAGGAAATAGTATTCTTTTTAAAATGATGATGAATACTCACATCTACATTGTGTACAACTCTACATCTATATCTATAAAACATAATTTTAAATAAGCTTTTTCAATTCAGATTAGCATTTTCAAATGCTGTTTGCAAGGTTATAAATTAAAGGTCAACACTAGCCTGACATAGTTAAAGAACCACGAGATAAGACATATTTATATCTGCCACCGACCGCAAATGGAGACCAAAATTTCAACTGAAGCTTATGGGTGTAATTAAAAAAAAGAAACTAAGTTCTTAATTTTCTTTTATTTCTGAACTGTCTATGTCTTAAATTTTACTAATTCTAATCATGTTACTAAATTTACTTGTATTTACCTTGTGCTTTTTAATTTGATTTTGAGTTTAAATTTACCTATTTTTCTCCGTAGCTTTCATTGTATAAAGAGTTAACTAGTTTTTCTCAGCTGTTACCTTACTGACTGTCTATCTTTTATCTGTACTAACTTGTGAGAGGGAAACATATCTTCAATTTCTGTTCCCTCTGATAAGTGTACAGTGAACTTATTCCATCTAAATATGTATGTATATATATATATGTATGTATATGTATGTATATGTATGTATATATGTATGTATATGTATATATATATATGTATGTATATATATATATATGTATATGTATGTATATGTATATATATATATGTATGTATATGTATATATATATATGTATGTATATATATATATATATATATATATATATATATATATATATATGTGGATGAAAAAAAACTAGTACACAGGCGCAGGCTATCCTCTCTCGGAGTGTTGGACCCGTCGACCTTGTCAGGTCATCCATCTAAGAGAAGGAAAAATCTGACAATAAAACCTTGCTATTAACCACTTAAGTCTTGGCAGCAAACCGTTGGGGAGGGAGGCCTCCTTAGTCTTGATTTACAACCTTCCTAGAGCTGGAATCTCAAACTAAGTATCCGATTTGCAAACCTATAATTGCTTAAGGAGTAGATGGGCTCTGCCATCAACAGTTCCATAATATTGTGTATAACTATACATACCATGTTGTGCATGAAAAAGGACCCTACAGTTATCTCTTTCCCGAGGCCACAACCCCCATGAACCAAGTCACGACTAATGGACTGGTTGTGTGAGCTTATTGGCGCCAAACAAGCACCCACTTTGCCCTCCCCACTCTATCTCAAAACAAACATGAATTTACAAAATAAATAAAAACAAACCTAAACCAGACACCCAACAAAAAACATCTTCGCCTCTGCCCTTGAGGCTCGCATTCACAAATATCCGGGTACTTAGAACCAACATTAACGACATAGACACTTTTCTCCTGACAAACTCCCCGGATATGCTAGCACTAAGTGAAACGAACCTTCAATCCTCAATCTCCTCTCACTACTTTGACATGACTGATTACGTTCCACTCTACCGTAAGGACTCTGACAAACATATGCATGGGCACACCCTCTCCTTGTTTAGGTTAGAATCAGATGACCAAGCCTACATGTGCTTTAGATTGACCTTACATCACAGTTAGTTACTTATATTTCTTATATCGTTCTCCTTCGACCCAGGACTGTACACTGCTTGACTCTGTCTCTTAAAGCTTAGATAGAGCACTCTCACTCAACTCGAATGCACAAATACATGTGATGTGGAGTAAGCTAGTACCCCTTCCTGAGGTTGCAGAATGAGATGCTCCAAGGGCATGAAAGAGAGGCAACTCTTGTCACAAGATGAAAGGAGATGTTATCCAAGTCACCGTTTGGACTGTGTACGACTCTCGATATATTTCTATTATATGTTACCCGATCTTTTCCCAAAAGAGGTCTAATCAACATCATAATATTGGCGACATAGGATTTGATCACAGAACTCACATTGAACGACGGAAAGAAAGAAAAATCAACACGTTTGAATTTTTTTGAACACAATGACCGGATATTGTGACTTCGATAAACCTTGGCTGGAACGAAAAAAAAAAAGAAAAAAAAGTCAAAAGTAAGACTTATTTTTTTTTCTTCGTTTTAAGTCAAACGAAAGAGTTACATTTGGGTTTTTTTTTTTGTTACAGTTATTAACTGGTGAATGAAAAAACTTTTTTTTACGCCGAGTGAATTCGAACTCGCGACGTGAACATTACGGGAGGTTGTGTTTGTCCCATATTTTTGTGTTTTGGTAAATGAAGAATTTTTTTTATCAAAATTTTTTAGAAGTTTGGTATACTCATTGTATTATGTATAGTTTAAAAAATGGAACAGCGGAAGATGCAAATGGAACAACAGAAGATGCAAATAGAACAACAGAAAAGGCATCAAGATTTCCAAGATTACTTGCAACAAGAAATGTTAGAGTTACGGAAACAGCAAGTTTTATTTGAGGCTGTTGCAAAAGGTAGAACGATGGAAAATTCAAATTATTTCACAGCCGAGGGTATTGCAAATTCAATATCGGAATTCGTATATGACCCTGACAACGGAATAACTTTTCAAGCCTATTTTCGACGGTTTGAAACAATTTTCAACAAACGGTGCGAAACTTGGTCGGACGAACAAAAAGTAGGACCTCTATTACAGAAGCTTGGTCCTAACGAGAGTACAAAGTACACAAATTTACTATTGCTTAGAAAATCTGACGAAGTATCGTTTGAGGAGACAATAAAAACACTCACAAGCATGTTTGGTGAGAGAAGCAGTCTTTTTCATACGCGTTTTTGTTGCCTGAACATTGTTAAGCAAAATGATGATGATTTTATTACGTATGCTGGAAAAGTAAACCAAGAGTGTGAACGATTTCTCCTACATGAGTTAACAATTGACATGTTTAAATGCCTTGTTTTTGTTAAAGGTTTGACGGATAGTAGAGATAAAGATGTTCGTTCGAAAATATTGTCAAAAATGGAACAAAGTCCGGATATAACATTACAAAAAGCTACGGAAGAAGCTTAAAAAATAATGAATCTGAAACATGACAATACTAAAATACCCCTTCCTGAGGTTGGAGAATGAGATGCTCCAAGGGCATGAAAGAGAGGCAACTCTCGTCACAAGATGAAAGGAGATTTTATCAAGTCACCATTTGGACTGTGTACGACTCTCGATATATTTCTATTATATGTTACCCGAGTTTTTCCCAAAAGAGATCTAATCAACATCATAATAACATGTATTGGGCATTTTAATGCACACCACCATGACTGGTTGGAATTCTCCAGCGTTACTGATACAGCTGGGAACTCTACTTTTAATTTCTCCTCAGCTCACGACCTCTCACAGACTGTCACTTTTCCAACCCGCCTTCCTGATCGTGCGGACCAGCAAACCTCCCTGCTCAACCTCACTAGCCGAGGCTTGTGTGGCGAATGCCCATAGCCAGCACGGAAACTCTGATCACGTTGTGGTAATGATACTTATCACCTTAAAAACTCTTCCAAAAGCTAGAGAGCCGTTGCTTAAAACGACGAGAAACTATGAGCAGGCTGATTTTGAATCCCTCAGGGATCACATTAGCGACGCCCCATAGGGTTTAACCTTCTCACTTCCTGCTGATCAATGAGCAAATGAGCTAACCGAATGAGTGAAAGCAGGCATTGATGCTTATGTCCCCACGCCAAAATTCTTCAGCAAACCCCACTCTCCTCAATGGTTCACCTCAGAATGTGCAGCTGCTATTGCTGAGAGGCAGAAGGCATTCCGAAAATTCGGCTGCCATAAGTCAACTGCGAATAGACCAAAATTTATAGAGGAAAAGAAATGATTGCAAAGTAGTGATAGATGAAGCAAAGAGAAGGTATACAGAGATAACCAAAAAACGCATTCAGTCACAGAAACTAGGTACTCGTGATTTCTGGAAAATCTACAATAGTATGAACAGTGGACAATTCCTCCGCTATCAAATCACAACGATGTTGTTTGCACGCCAACTGATAAGGCTGAACTACTTGCCCAACGTTTCACCTTAAACTTCAGTTTCGACTCCGCAAACCACCCCCACCCTAAATTCCCATTGCGGACTGAAGCCACACTTGAGAACCTGGTCATCATCCCCATCTGAAAATAAAAAACCTTGACACCTTCAAAGCCTGTGGGCCTGATCTTATACCAGTAATAGTAATAAAGAAATGCTCTGCTGAGCTGGCATCTGTCCTCTCCAAACTATACAACAAATGCCTTACTGAATCTTGTTTCTCTGATAGTTGGGAAATTGCCTCTGTGGTATCAGTCTTCAAGAACTCTGGAGATAGAACTGATCCTCTAAACTACCGCCCAATCCTGTTCTTTGCTAAAATCTTTGAATCATTAATAAAATTCTAGCAATAGTCTGGCACCTAGTTAATGCTAAACTTCTTTCTGACAATCAGTATGGATTTAGGCAAGCACAATCTACTGCAGATATCCTAACGGTCATCTCTGTACGCATATACCATACACTGGACAAGGCAGGTGAAGCTAGGGCGGTAGCGCTCGATATATCCAAGGCCTTTGACAAGGTCTGGCATGAAGGTCTTCTCATAAAAATTCAGTCATATGGTATTACTGGACAAATATTTAATATAATTAAATCCTTCCTAACAAAAAGAAAGATCCAGGTTGTCCTCGATGGCCGTTCATCTAAGCAACATGACATAAATGCTGGTGTACCCCAGAGATCCATCCTTGGACCTCTACTGTTCCTGATTTTTATAAATGACCTCCCGATGTCATTGAGACTGAGATAGGAATATTTGCTGACGACACCACGCTCTACTCTCGTCATATGGGCAAATCCAACGCACACATATTTGAGGCAATGGCTGAATCCTTAGAAAATGACCATGCATGGAGTATTGTTGCCACATCTGGGCTGGGGCATCATCCACTAGTCTCTTCCTCTTAGACAAGATTCAAAAAAGAGTCACCAACTTAATAGGTCCCTCACTATCCACCAAGCTCCAGCCCCTGTCCCATTGCCGCAATGTTGCTTCTTTGTGCCTGTTTTATAAGTACTTCAATGGATTATGCTCTGATGAGTTTGCTGCTCTGGTACCCCCACGACGTAAATTCACTAGACCAACCCGACAATCTGCCAAAACCCATCCATTCACTGTGGAGGTCCCCAGATGCCAAAGAGCCTTCTATTCCAATAGCTTCATTCCTCGTGCTGCTGGACTCTAGAACTCCTTCCCTGCTCCTTGTTTATCTGACGGTACTGACATGCAGAAATTTAAAACTAATGTAAACAGACATCCTGCTGTGCAGCTCCCGATTTAGGTTGAACCCCCCCAAACTTTCACCCTTTTTCTCAGTAGCCCCTTACGTCTACAGTGGTTGGCTGCCTTGTTTGGGGTGAACTATGTTAAAAAAAAAAAAAAAGAAGGTTATTCTCAGTGTTTTAAATAAGTTCAACAAATTACTGCTACTTTTTTCAAAATATAAATTTTGTAATATTTTTAATGCAAAAATTTTACTCAAATTTTTCCACATATAATTTCTCAGACAAACCAACAGATATCAAAGAAATATTGTGCAAATTTTTATATTTTTTTATTCAAAATTGGTTTGCAGGTTCCTTTAGGTAGTAAAGACCGACTTGACAAACTTCCACCTTTGGTTGGTAAAGAATTCAATTTGGTTGGTACTGGATTTCAACATATAATAGGTGACATAGTATTGTCTTCTATCGGTAAGTAATAGTATATTTCTTTGATTTTTTATTAATATTTCTTATGAAGGACTAATTTTTTAGCTAATATGCTTATAATAAAGTAAGCATTCAAATCAAATCATTATTTAAGCGGGGGGGGGGGGGGAGGTCTGTTGTTGAATTATTGATTTCATTTTTCCTGATCATTAGTTAGTTGTTTCTGAAACTCTTTGTCTGACGATATCTCTTTCTCATTTATGTTTTGGTTCATGAAAAAAATATTTTATTTTTTAAAAAGTTTTAAGTTTAATTATTTCTATGCAGGTACGTTTTTTTCCCCCATCACTAAATACAGGGCCAGCCATAAGCTATCCTATAGTTTGTTAGCTGGTTTTCTGTCTCCTGTTGCATTACTTCCTTTGTCATCTACCCCCCCCCCCCCCCCCCCCCCCCTAAAAAAAAAACACATTCGTCCTATCTGGTATTACTCCTTAGAAAATTAGAAAATCAGCTGAAAATCTGTTCCTGTATTTTATGGAGAATTTGACTGTGGTCAGAGGTAAGAGAAGCAATGTACTTGCCTTGTGTGGTTGGATTCATAACTAATCAAAGGTCGTTATTATTTGTATTAACTTATTCATTAGTTACTGGAGTCATGTGACCTTGTACCACATAATCACTTAGGTAGTTATAGGGGGAAAAAAATGTAGCCTTTCCATCCTCTATCTTGCTTTCATTAGCTAGTCGAGTACAAGTTAACTTGTACAATGAGCCAGCTTTGTTAGCAGTGTACATCCGATTATTTGTTCGGTTATTGAATTGATTCAATGAGCCAGTTTGTAAAAGTTATCAGATTATCATACTATGTTGTTGTTTATTTTGCAATTTAAGAGTTATTGTCTCTCTCCTTCAGCTAACCAGTTTTTATTTTTTATGGACTTGAGATTTTTTCAGCTATTCACAGGGATCAACTTTTGACTTTGTCTAAAACATCAATATTAAGGTTTCCCATTTTTTTAAACATAGTTCACCCAAAACAAGGCAGGCCACCACTGTAGACGTAAGAGGGCTACTAAAAATTAGGGTGAAAGTCCTGGCGGTCATCCTAAGTTGGGAGCTTTGCAGCAAGATGTCTGTTTACATTAGTTTTCAATTTCTGCATGTCAGTACAATCGGGGAAACAGGGAGCAGGGAGGGAGTTCCAGAGTCCAGCAGCACGAGGAAAGAAGCTTTTGGAGTAGAAGGCTCTTAAGCATCTGGGGACCTCCACAGTGAATGGATGGGACTTAGCTGATTGTCGAGTTGGTCTAATGTATTTATATCGAGAGGGCACTGGAGCAGCAAGCTCATCAGAGCACAATCCATTGAAGTACTTGTAAAACAGGCACAAGGATGCAACATTGTGACGATGGGACAGAGGCTGGAACTTGATGGATAGTGAGGGACCTATTAAGTTGGTGACTCTTTTTTGAATCTTGTCTAAGAGGAAGAGACTAGTGGATGATGCCCCAGCCCAGATGTGGCAACAATACTCCATGCATGGGCGGATGGTGGCTTTGTAGAGATATAGGATAATGTCAGGTGTGAGAAGTTTACTAGCACGGTAGAGAGAGCCCACCTTCTTTGCTGCAGCCTTAGCAATGTCTTCAATGTATTTGTTCCAATTCATGTTATCTATAAATGTTAGACCAAGGAGTTTGAACGTTGGACTCTCAGGTAGGGTGTTATTGGCCATGGCAATCGGTTGTTGAAGAGGTTTCTTGTAGTTATTGAAGGAAAGCAGCTTTCTCTATGCAGCATTAAATGTTACCATCCATTTTTGACCCCATTCCACTACACATTGGAGGTAACTTTCTAAAGATTCAGCCATTGCCTCAGATATGTGCACGTCTGTTTTGCCCATGTGACGAGAGTAGAGCGTGGTGTCGTCAGCAAATATACCCATATCAGGCACAATGTCATCAAGGAGGTCATTTATGAAAATCAGGAACAATAAAGGTCCAAGAATGGATCCCTGGGTTACACCAGCATTTATGTCATGTTGTTTAGATGAAAGGCCACCGAGGACAACCTGGATCTTTCTTTTGGTTAGGAAGGATTTAATTATATTGAATATTTGTCCAGTAATACCATATGAATTAATTTTTATGAGAAGCCCTTCATGCCAGACCTTGTCAAAGGCCTTGGATATATCAAGCACTACCGCCCTAGCTTCACCTGCCTTGTCCAGTGTATGGTATATGCGTACAGAGATGACTGTTAAGATATCCGCAGTAGATTTTGCTTGCCTAAATTCATACTGATTGTCAGAAAGAAGTTTAGCATTAACTAGGTGCCTGACTATCGCTAGATTGATTAAGGATTCAAAGATTTTAGTGAAGAGCAGGAGTAGACTGATGGGGCAATAATTCTGAAGATCAGTTCTATCTCCAGAGTTCTTGAAGACTGATACCACAGAGGCAATTTCCCAACTATCAGAGAAACAAGATTCAGTAAGGCATTTGTTGTATAGTTTGGAGAGGACAGATGCCAGCTCAGCAGAGCATTTCTTTATTACTATTACTAGTATAAGATCAGGCCCACATGCTTTGAAGGTGTCAAGGTTTTTTATGATGTCTCTGACTTGAGATGGGGGTGATGACCAAGTTATCAAGTGTTGCTGCGGTCTCCAATGGGAATTTAGGGAGGGGGTGGTTTACTAAGTCGAAAGTGGAGTTTAAACATTGTTCTATAAGATTTGTTTTCTATATTACTCAAATGACAATACTATAATTATCTAACACTGATACTAGTAAGCCGATTTTTTTTATCATTCACTTGGATTAGCATGTTTCTTGATTTAAGTTTTATTTCTATTTCTGTAAAATGCTTATGTCAAAAGTATTTTGCCTAAAATGTTCACTTCTAAAAAAACTAGGACTTTTTCTCACATTTGATATTTTATTAAATAACAATCAATTGGACAATCACTGAATTTGTTATCAAGATAAATAGCTACTTTATACCATTTGGAATGAAATATTGAGATTGGAAGGAATACAAAGAAGACAGATAAAACTAATAACAAGATTACAATTACAGAGAGAGATTTGAAAAATAAGGGTTAACTACTTTACTAAAAAGAAAAATGAAACATGATATAATTGAAACTTTCAAGATAATTAATGGTGGAATTTTTAATTATGTTTGCAATTTTTTTAATATTTCTTCTTGATCAGGAAATTTATTGTCAAGAGAAATATCTTGGTAAGAAGAAAAACCTGTATTTTGCTTTTATGGATTTGGGGAAAGCTTTTGACAGTATCAAGAGATGATGTCTAATGGGCTTTGTGTAAATTAAGGGCAAGCTAGTGGTTGGTAGAGGTTGTTCAAGCCTTGTACAGAAATGCTCAAAGTCATGTTAGAATTAACTTAGTGACAGCTTTAATGTTAAAGTGAGAGTACATCAGGGATCTGTACCGAGTCCACTGTTTTTTTATTTGTGTCTCAGAGGCATTGTCTGGAGAGTTTTGTAGCAGTTGTACAGAAGGGATGCTGTATGCTGATGATTTATTGCTTGCTTGTTAAGTCTGAGAGTGAATCCAAGAGTCCAAAACCAAAGTGATCATCAGTGGTTGTAGTGTTGGAAAGCCCCAAAAAGAAGAAAGTTTGCCTGCTGTTTGTGAAAAGGGTGTTTGGTGCAACTCAACTTTTTGTGGTACTTGTAAGCATTGGGTATACAAGACGTGCAGTGGAATTACAAGTATGGTTGAGAGACGATAACCAGTTTGTGTGCAAGGAATGTAAGACAATGGATACGGATGAGTATATTTGGATGGTGAGGCCATTGAGCTTGCTTAGAAGTTTTGTTACTTTGGTGATACCATTGAAGCACAGAGAAGAGCTGGTGCTAGTATGATTGCAAAAGTTAGGAGTGGATTGAGTAAGTTCAGGGAACTTCTGCCATTACCACTGTCAAACAAGATAAGAGTCTATCAGGCATGTGTACGTAGTGTGATGATGTATGGAATTGAAACCTGGCCAGTGAGGGTTGAAGACATGTGTTGTATAAAGAGAAATGATATGAGAATGATACGATGGGTGTGTAATGTGAGTCTTAAAGATGGGCTTAGATCTGATGACCTCAGAGTAAGATTAAATCTGGACAGTATAGTAAGATGTGTGCAGAATGGGAAACTTTGTTAGTTTGATCACATTGAAAGAATGGATAAGAGTTCTTTGGGTTAGTAGATGTAGAGCAGTTGAGGTAGCAGAATTATTTGGCAGGGGAAGCTCAGGAAAAATATGGGAAGAATAGATTTGAGAGCAAGAGGGATAAATAAAAACCTGGCCTGTAATAGATTAGTTTGGAAGTCAATTTCTAAAAGCCGTCACACACATGCCAGCATGTAAAATAGCTGTTAAATCTGAAGGCAGATTTCAAAAACTAAATCTATTAATCAATTTAATATTTTGTACTAATATAGTAATAGGTTTTTGGAATAAATTGCTAGATCAGATTAAGAATAGCATAAAACACTTTAAAGATGGAATTTGCTGAATTCTGAAATGATAATAAACAAAGAAATTATGGGGACATTTTTGGGAACTCTCACATTGAATATTTAACAGAATTTGATCTGTGTATTAATATTGTAATTGTTCTGTGCACTGATATTTCTGTATTGTTTTAAGTTTGAGTCGAGAATGTTATTGAAAAAGGAAATGCCCAAAAAGACATGACAAAAAATAATAATAAACCTAGGAATTGTCAGAATATTATTGGTTAATTTGAACACAAAATGGAATTCAAAGTTCAACAATACATGATGTTTTTACTAAATTCAATAGGGTGTGTGGGTAACACTTTTAATAACAATTGTAATGCAATAAATATATAAAAAACCTAATTCTCATAATTTAATACTTTTTGTCTTTCTTTAAATACAGGTTGGGCTGGAGTTAGCGCAAAGTCAGGTGATGAGATTGTTATCCGAGCTTACACACCTGGTGGACACGGTTGTCACTTCAGACGTGCCTTATTACCTGAGGCAATCAAGCTTAAAAAAAAGATTATTAAGAAATCACCTTTTTATGTTATGAAAAAACCTCTGTCTCTGGTAAAACTAAAATCAAATTAGCATAGAATTAATTATATATAAAATGATGTAAGAATACATCTGTTTGCAATTCAATATTTACTATTTTTATTATTTTGTATAAAATATGTGATAATGTAAAATATAAGATTATTATTTATTTGCCAACGAAATATTTCACCCTTAAATGATTCCTATATTTTTCATAATTTTATAATTCTATACCAATAAAATTATAAGACAATTTCATGGGTTTGTGTGTGTATGTTTTCTTGTGTTAAAACATAACTTCAATAATTACACATAGAATTATATTTTTTATTTACTATTAATCGAATATTTATTGAAATAAAAAATGCAATAGCGAAAATTAAAAACAAAATTTTAAAAATCCTATTTAGAGCTTCATTCACGCTCTTCTTCCCTTCATTCGCACACAAGGCTGACACCACATAAACAGTTTTCCCTCACTGCATTTGCTACATAATCAGCACCCCCTCTCTCTATCGACCTGCTTGCTGATTTGGAACCTCTGATTCTTAACTTTTTATCTTTATAATAATAAAGTAAAGACGATTTTTCCCCTGTAAATTCAAACACCATAGGACTATAAACACAGGCGCTATATAGAATTCTAATATGGGCACGCTTTATGCCAATAATTGATGCATGTTTCTGGAACGTATCAATCAGTTTCATTCAATTTCAGAATTTCCTACATTAAATCCGATCTAACATACTTAGAGGAAGTAGGAGTAACTTTTACTGACACACAAAAAACTACTAACACTCCCCCATCTATCACCGGGTTGTCTTCTTTATTGAATACATTTTCCATCTCAGGCCGTCATTGTTTCATTTTTTAATTCCGTGATATTGTATTTCATCCATTACAACTTCGCTAAGTAAATACGGATCTCTCTCTTGAGCTTATTCTTATGGTACTTCGATTACCTGGCTACAATCCTATTCTGGAATATTAGAATGTAATTGCCGAACATTAAAAAAAAATGAAATTCCAACATTGCGTCTCCAATTCGTCCATTCAGTAAAACTCCTTTATTTACAAAAAAAGAATTCAAACTACAATAATTCCCTTTTTAAAATGATATTTATTTTAACAAACACTTTATTTACTCAGGGCCGGCGGGACAGTTATAAAAGTGTGTGTGTGTGTGGGGGGGGGGCTTCTCCTAAGAAGTGGGGGTGCCCGTTTAAACACATGCATATCAACTTAATTATTGATGACCGTAAAGTGGGGGGGCCCAAGTCAAAAAGTGAGGGGGCACTGGGGGAGGGGGCCAGTGCCGCCGTCCATGTATATATATAAACCATGTTAATCATTGAACGAACACTCACTTAATTTCACTGCAGTATCACTACAGCTGAGATTAAAACTATTCTCATTCTGCAGTCTTATTACCAATTTTATTTATAAATAATTGAAAGTGTAGTATCAGTTCTGATACTACATTTCATTTTTTCTGTCCTCGGTCATTGGAGGAGAAATTCTTCTAAGCTGAGGCAATATTTTTTTTGTCCCAATCCCGAGTGTCCCTTTCTGGGAGCTAGATTTTCTCCACATTAAAAACCGATCTGGTGTCTAACTCGAACTGCGTGTGGAGGTAAATAAATAGGAACATACATCATTGGCGAATCAGAAAAATACGATAAAACTGATTTATATTTTTAATTTAAAAAAGCAGGTATCTACACCAAAAGTTAGGGAACATTTTTGTGTAGAATTTTAATTACAAATATAAATCAGTTTTAACATATTTTTCCGATTCGCCAATGATGTATGTTCCTATTTGTTTACCTCCACACGAAGTTCGAGTTAGACATCAGATCGGTTTTTAATGTGGAGAAAATCCAGCTCCGAGAAAGGGACACTCAGGATTGGGACAAAAAAAATATTGCCTCAGCTTAGAAGAATTTCTCCTCCAATGACCGAGGATAGAAAAAATGAAATGTAGTATCAGAACTGATACTACACTTTCAATTATTTATTTGCAAAACATGTCAAAATAAAGTTTAAATTTAACAAATTAGGCACAAGTCTATCAAAAGAGTGGGGAGTGGGGATGTTGTTGATCACATATTTACTCTAGAGGCCATCCAACCTAAAATATCTGTGTTGAAGATTCAAACAAAAAATCAGAAAACAAATTCACTGTCAGTAATTTACTTGATTCAAATAGGATTTTAAATGCTGTAAAGAACTTTAGCCCCTCCCCCTTCATAAATTCTATTAAATATTACCAGTTCAAATGTATATGTAAAGAAAAAAAATGTTTTGTACACAAATCCCAAGTTTAATTGTTTTAATTTACAGTGGGTTAATTTATGATTTTTTTTTCACAAGTAATAATCTAACATTTATTTTTTTATAGTTAAAGCATTCTTTTATATTTCCCCAGGCAACGCCGGGACACGAGTCCTGCTAGTTATTTATAAATGTAGGAGTTAAAAAAAAAACTTTGAAGTATTTTTGTGATTTAAAAAGAAAAAAAGTGAAAGAAAAATTAAAGCAAAAAGACTTGTAGGCAATGCTGGGTAGGTACAGCTCATAATTAAATATATTATAATCTTACTTTTTTAGAATTCTAAAATAAAGAAAGTTTAATCTTTAAACAATCAACATTGGATTATTTAATTTGTATAATTTCGTAAATAATTAAGATTCTGAGAATCATTTTTTTTCAACAACAAAAAGATGATATACAAAAGTAATATATTTTCAAAAATAGCGATTTCTCAAATACATCCTTTTCAAACACTCCTTTTTGACATATTAACTTTGCTTGAAATTTTTTGTTTATTAATTTATCACCGGATGCAAATCTGTTCATATAATCTCTAATATTTTGAATTTAATCTTTAGTCAAATTTAAAAAAAAATCATTTTATATTTCATTCAATTGAATTGAAATCAATTATGAAAGTCATTAAACTTATTCCGTGTTAAATGTATTGATAAATCTTTACTATTACACTGTCTACATTTCGCCTAGAAAATTATGTTTTTCCTAGTTTGTTTTTTTTGGTTGTGGTGTTTTTAGTGATTGGACTAATTTAACCTTCTGTAACTTTGCCGTGGTAATAACTGACTTGTAACATTATGCCGGTTGTTCTTCAATCTGCATTGTGAATGACTGGCCGGCATCATGTCATGAACAGAAAACAGCTGTTCATCTCACGTTGACATGTTGACTGGTGACAGTAGCAATGATAGAAATGTTGTTCTTTTCTTCTTTTTTCATTGTGGCTGGAATAATAGAAGCAATTAAAAGGAACAACAAATAACTTCATTACTTTCTCTGGGATTTGCTTTTTTACAATAACTTATATTTCGATAAACTGCATCTTCCCATTTCAATCCCCAGTGAGGGCCTCAAAAACAGCATCCAATCACAAGAGGCAGGAACTTTCTATCTTCTCTGCCACATACCTCTTCTCATTACACAACTACTGGTACATGTTAGCTTAACTTCTAATGGAAAATTCCATCTTCTTACATAAAATTTTCCATTTTTAACCTTATTTTTACACACCCATTTACATCTAATTTTGCTACATTGCAAACTCATTGGAAATTACTTTTAAAAATGAAAACATCTTAGTTTAATTTTTTAGAGAGAGCCGGTTTTTATTTTTATTTTAAATTTAACATAAATTTATCTTCCATGGCAGATTTTACGAGAACGATTATTATCCAAAGTTATTTCTCTTTTACTTAATCCCTATTCAGGTTACCTGCTTCCATACACATCTTTTAATTACTGCCCCCTTCTCAGATACTGTCAAACCAATTCCATTTTTGTGCATTTTAAAAGAAAATTAATTATTTTAAACAAAAGAACATTAAAAAGAGAACTGATAAAAACTAGTCCATCCATCTTGGTTTTAGCCATGCCATTTTGTCATTGGAAGATCAATGTATGTAAGTAGCAAACTGAATTCTGTTGTGAAGGCAGAGTATAGGTAAATAGTGCCTTGAGTGATTTTACAGTTGTATACTTTAGCAAGCCTCAGCAAACAGAGAAAGAGATTATGTGTTGCTGATGATTGTATGCAGCCAGAGACACAGAATATTAATAAAGATTTTTGTCATAAACATAACTGAATAAGGTATAAATGAATAAAGCTTTTATTTTGCATTAATTACAGGTTGAATCTACTGTAAAGCATTAGTTTCGTCAGCCTTGTAACTCTCGCTTCCTTTAGTCCTCACATTCCATAAGCGATGTTTCTGACAAAGGAGGAAGAATTGCTGTTTTCTGAGTCGGAATCTATCTATATAATACTTATCATTGGCTAGATTTTGACCTTGAAGTTGTATTTTTTTAGCTCCGGACATCAAGTGGCTTCATGCCTTGTATGGAGCAATTTCCATAAATAAAAAGTACCATAATAATTTTATTATGGTACTTTATGAGGTAAAAATTTGAAGGAAGTAGATATTAGTCACTCCTTCTCTGATAAGTCATTATATTTATAAAATCTGAAGAGACTTCAAATTCAAAATCTTGGTGTGCACAGGAACGGATTTTATCGGTTAATAAATGTTATTTTAATTTATTTTAGTCAATGTGTGGATCCGTCACCTGGTTTTGTTTGTTGAGTGAGCTGTTAACATCCATTTTATAAGAAAATTGTAAAAATTAAACTAAAATGTTTTTTCGGTGGAATTTTGGGTTGCAGAGTACATTCTAATGCACCCTGTGACCAAAAATTTAATTTTATATTATTATTGATTAAGTGCTCTAAATCATGAATACCAATAAAAAAATATTTTTTAAATTTTAATGGGTGGTGTTCAGTTTCGTATGTAAATTCATATGTGTTAAAATGGCAAACGGCATGCCTTTATGTGATCTACTGTTTCAAATATTACAATAACACAATTTACAATAAAAGTAGATAAGAATGAATGAGAATTAGAAATGTAATAAATAAGAGAATCTTTTTAAAATTTATTAAGCAAAAACACAAAAAACAGGATAAATGAAATAATAAACAGAAGAGGAGAAGTAAAATGCGATTTTGATGTTATCAGAAAGTCACAAAAAGGTGGAAAGTCAAAGTATATTCTGACATACAAAAATAATACTCTATATAACTGAAAACATTAAATGAGTATCGATAATAATGCATATTTAAACTTAGTCAAATGAAATAAACTAGATATTCTGGTGCCATCAAAAAATTTGTATCTTTGAACCAAATTTTATGGGAAAACATCCTTCATAACATGAAGCTAACACAAAATCTGAATTTGGAACATTTTCTTAATTCTGTTATTTTTTTCTGATTTCTATTGATAGATTCATTTTTAGTATTTACTGTCATATTGATGGTAACCAAGTTAGGGCAGATTTATGTTGCTTAAAAAATATTTTAATATTCATCATCTGGAGATGAGTCATTTTTAGTCATATGGTGTGTTCTAAAACTTTACCTTTTTTCTTTGTTTTCTTTTATGTAAGTAATTTTAACCTGATTTTAGTTCAGATCGCTATAAAAAAAATAGGTTTAAAACATCAATTTCTCCGTGAAGTGGAGATGGATGTAAATAGCAAAAATTGCGACTATTACACTTTCTAACAGTAATTTTAATATACAGAAATATGCACCCTTCAGTCTTGTTCGGTTATATTCAAGCATACTCCAACAGAACACACAAAGTAGAAATTAAATTATGTTATGGAAATGCAGGTGTAAGCTCATCCTCATCTTTGTACTCCTGTTGAGTTTGCTTTTTCTTAATGTGTGACGATGGTATGATCATCCATTGGTTAATTTCGCCACGTGGTCACCCATATAAAAAGTTTGACTAAGAATCCACTTCCTCTATTTGTTGGATAATGGCCCTGTGAGGCCGGACACATTTTGAAGTGGGCGTATGTGGGAGATCGTTTGGTTTGGCTTGCAGGATTTAGTGCGGGTGGACCTGTATAGTCGAGTGCAAAATAAACTGGTTCTCACAGTCGGAGCTCACAGACATTGACAGGGCCACCACGTTGATGAGAACTCAGATCAAGGGTCAAGGTGCAACTGCGCATGGGGGCTCTGTGACGTCACAGGCTTTTGTGTGGGAAACTGATTTTGCCAGTTTGGGTTTTGGAAGCAGGCCGAACAGACGATTTCTCTATGTAGTCTTCAAATGAAAAATGGGAATTTATTTCCCTAAGTGAATACAGGCATAGGATTCCTTCTTCCCCATCCTCGAATGGGTAAGAACTTAAGCTAGGAATTAACTACGATAGAGTAGTAATTTGGTCTCTCCCTTAGCGTTGGTGAAACATCTCCAAGATTGACACGGTAGACTGAAGCCTGAAATAAACCAATCAAAGTTTAAAATATTGTTTGTCTCGTGAATCGTGGTATGAAGCTTTTTGTTGTTGTAGCGGCGATGTTCACGGCAGTACAGAAGAGAAGAAAGAAGACAACCACTAGACGACACCCCTCCACACGACTAGGAAAGAGAGAAGGTACGAGAAATTAAACATATGCCTTTTTGGTGTTAAAAATTACCAGTTGTTTCAGCGAGAACTGCCACGGCCCACTCCGGGATGGCTATGCAACATTTTCTCCCTTTTTCATCTGATTGTTGAGATGACATAAGAAGGACCCATTTCCTAATGCAAAGACCTGTCCTTGCTGGCCGATTTGGCCATACATTGACCAATTAGCTTGCTGGTCATATTTATTTCAACTGTCCCCTGAGGATCTACTTTGGGCCCTTTTGGCAATAGCAAGAGTCATCAGAGTGACTGCGACAAGCAACCAAGAAGGACACCCCTCCTTCCTCTCTTTCTCCTGTCTGGATCTCCTTGATTTGTCAAGCCAGCTATCACTCGAAAATAAGCTGCTCGTAGACTTCCGGCAGTCAAAGAACTTTCTATCTTTTCCTTTCTTCACTTGGACACTGTCCTAACTTTTGCCAACCTATATGCAATGGCATAGATAATATTAAATGAACCCCTTTTGTTGTTGTGTTAAAAGAGTTTGTTTTCCATCGTGTGATGACCTTTTTCATTTTACTTACTACAATATTAGGAGTTGTTCTTAACACTCACTAGTAAGAACAGCTTCTATATATTAAATCCCTTGCTCTTTGCCCCTTTTTAGTTTAATTTTCAAAGCAACAACATTCATTCTCTACAGCTCCTATATTGTTTCTACCAGTTTTTGTGACATGTCATCTCTTTACCCAAACAAGCTAGTTCTGTCAATGTACTCCCTACATATCTTGATAAGTGTGCCTTTTCATATATCCAAGAAGATTGACATGTCATCATCAGCATCTTATCACTTTATTGTCTTTATTTCCCTTGGTCAGGGGTCTGACATTTTCTGGCAGCCTTAAATTCTAATCTCCAAGCTTGACTGTCTTGAGTCCATTCAAATTCCATTGTCAAAGATCCTTATTGATGACTTGCATCCAAGTTTTCTTGGGTCATCCAAATTTCACTCTGGTCTTCCACCTTAGGAGCTCATCAAGCTTTGGTATATTCAGGCTCACCAATAGGGTATCAGAGCTGATATGCTGGGTCTGATCCAACTCTACATTTCATATCCATCTGGTCATTCCTGTGTCATTACGTCAAAGACGAGCAAATAGGGATTGGGTGGGTCCCCAGATTGGGTGGGTCCCCAGCACTCACCACCATGCAGCATCAGCTCTTAACACAACTGCAATACACCCTACTCTCTGGTAGTGAAAGGGATATCTTGTGATGGCAACAGTTTGTGGAACTTATCCCATACTGATTTTACTCTAATGCTAGAGCTAAATTCGCAGCCACCACCAGCACTCAACATATCCCGAGACAATACGTGAGAATAATTTTGGTGTAAATGCAAATAAATCTTGCAATATTTTTATAAGTAAAGGTTTTGGTTCTTTTCTGTTGATCTCTTATGTGTAAGAACAATTAAGAAACCGACAATACTTATAGTCCCATAAAAGACTTATAAGTCTTGACAAGAAGAACAATTTTACTTTTATCTCTAAAAAAGTTTTTCAAATTGCATGAAGTATCTTTTTAAGATCAAGTTTGAAATTAACATTGTCCCATTGTTGAGAGAATATTGTTTGGAGACAATAGGATGTTTTTAACAGGGATGCTGAATGAAAGAAACATTTTAGAAAAAAATGTTGAAGTGATTTCATCATTTGGGTCATTTATTCAATTTGTCGAAATCTCTAAAGAAAATTTTTGAGGGAACGAAAACTGACAACCAATTGTCTGATTTGCTTGCCTTTGATGTGGTCAGATCAAACAAAATTGGTAATAAAAATGCAATAAGAACAGCTGATATGAACAGTTTTGTCTTGCAAAGAGATTTTTTTTCTTTTCTTTTTTAATAAACCCCAGATCCGGAAGTAGAAAATAAAACTTCCAATTTTTAACTAAAAACTTGATCATTTAATGTTCAATTTCCAAAAAAGTAAATTGTTTCTATGTCAACTCGATTTAGATGAATTATGCACCTAAATTTAAGTTTTTATCATTATTATGTAATCAAATATTCAAATGTAAAATTTGTTATAAATTTTACATTTGAAAAGATTACGATAAAACAAAAAATAGAAAATATTATTTGACAATTGATATTTCCGTTTTTGGGAAGTTTCTTTTTCTTTTCTTTTTTAAATCTCTTCAAAGTAAATATATAACGCATAATTATTTTCCAATGTATTTGCTTGTGACAGGATTTATTCTTGGAAATAAAATCAGGGAAAAAAGTAACAAATAAAAGTTTCAATAAAAAAATGTATAGAAGGAAAGACACACAGAATGTAGACAGTCACACATCTAAAGAAACTACAGAAACAAGCGAGCTAAGATCAGCACAAACAAAATCTGGTAAAAAAAGGTACACTGGCCACAAAAATATGAAAATTACATACAAATATAACACAAAAAATCAAAGCAACAACAATAGGAAAATTTCGAAAGAAACCACATATGCATATAATTTTCTTATATCTTGTAATATTTCTAAATATTTGGATTCTTTTTCCGCATAAAAATCCATCTAAAAAGAGGGAGTATTGTGAGCAGCAGCAAACGAATATCTTTTGGAAAGAATATCAACTGTTGATTGGATAAGAATCTTAATTTAAAAATTTTTTTTTTTTTAACATAGTTCACCCCAAACAAGGTAGGCCGCCACTGTAGACCTAAGGGACTACTGAGAAAAAAAGGGTGAAGGTTTTTTTTTGGGGGGGGGGGGGGGGTCTACCTAAATTAGGAGCTGCACAGCAAGATGTTTGTTTACATTAGTTTTAAATTTCTGTATGTCAGTAACGTCAGGAAAGCAGGGAGCAAAGAAGGAGTTCCAGAGTCCAGCAGCACGAAGAAAGAAGCTTTTGGTGTAGAAAGCTCTTCGGCATCTGGGGATCTCCACAGTGTATGGATGGGATTTGGAAGATTGTTGGGTTGGTCTAGTGAATTTACGTCATGGGGGCACCAGAGCAGCAAGCTCATCAGAACACAATCCATTGAAGTACTTATAAAAAAGGCACAAGGAAGCAACATTGCGGCGATGGGACAGGGGCTGAAGCTTGGTGGATAGTGAAGGACCTATCAAGTTGACGACTCTTTTGGACCTTGTCTAAGAGGGATAGACTAGCGGGTGATGCACTAGCCCAGATGTGGCAACAATATTCCATGCATGGGCGGATGGTGGCTTAGGATAATGTCAGATGTGAGAAGTTTACTAGCACGGTAGAGGGAGCCCACCTTTTTTGCTGAAGCCCTGGCAATGTTTTCAATGTATTTATTCCAATTCATGTTATCTGTGAAAGTTAGGCCGGGGAGTTTGAATGATGAACTCTCAGGCAGGGTGCTATTTGCTATGACAATCGATTGTTGAAGAGGTTTCTTGTAGTTATTGAAGGAAAGTAGCTTTGTCTTTACGGCATCAAAAGTTATCATCCATTTTTGACCCCATTCCACTACAGACTGGAAGTCACTTTCTAAGGATTCAACCATTACCTCAGATATGTGTGCGTCGGATTTGCCCACATGACGAGAGTACAGCGTGGTGTCGTACGCAAATATTCCTATCTCAGTCGCAATGGTATCAGGGAGGTGATTTATGAAAATCAGGAACAATAGTGGTTCAAGAATAGATCCCTGGGGTACACCAGCATTTATGCCATGTTGTTTAGAAGAACGACCATCGAGTACAACCGGGATCTTTCGTTTAGTTAGGAAGGATTTAATTATATTAAATATTTGTCCAGTAATACCTTATGAGTACAGTTTTAGGGAAGCCCTTCATGCCAGACCTTGTCAAAGGCCTTGGATATATCGAGCGCTACTGCCCTAGCTTCACCTGCCTTGTGCAGTGTATGGTATATGCGTTCAGAGATGACCGTTAGGATATCTGCAGTAGATTGTGCTTGTCTGAATGCGTATTGATGATCAGAAAGAAGTTTAGCATTAACTAGGTGCCTGACTATCGCTAGATTGATTAATGATTCCAAGATTTTAGCAGAAGTAGACTGATTGGGCAGTAGTTTAGAGGATCAGTTCTATCTCCAGAATTCTTGAAGACTGGTATCACAGAGGCAATTTTCCAACTATCAGGGAAACAAGATTCAGTAAGGTATTTGTTGTATAGTTTGGAGAGGACAGCGGCCAGCTCAACAGAGCATTTCTTTATTACTATTACTGGTATATGATCAGACCCACAGGCTTTGGAGGTGTCAAGGTTTATTATGATGTCTCTCACTTGAGATGGGGTGATGACCCAAGTATGGCTTCAGTCCGCAATGGGAATTTAGGGAGGGAGTTGCTTGCCGAATCCAGAGTGGAGTGTAAGGCGTAATGCTGGGCAAGTAGTTCAGCCTTATCAGTTGCCGTGCAAACAACATCGTTGTGATGTGATAGCGGAGGAATTGTCTATTGTTCATCACACTATTGTAGATTTTCCAGAAATCACGAATACCTAGTTTCTGTGACTGAATGCGTTTTTTTGTTATCTCTGTATACCTTCTCTTTGCTTCATCTATCACTACTTTGCAATCATTTCTTGCCTCTACAAATTTTAGTCTGTTCGCAGTGTACTTATGGCGGCCGAATTTTCGGAATGCTTTCTGCCTCTCAGTAATAGCAGCTACACACTCTGAGGTGAACCTTTGAGGAGAGTGGGGTTGGCTGAAGAATTTTGGCGTGGGGACATAAGTATCAATGCCTGCTTTGACCCATTCGGTTACCTCATTTGCACATTGATCAGCAGGGAGTGAGAAGGTTACACCCCATGGGGCGTCTCTGATGTGATCCCTAAGGGATTCAAAATCAGCCTGCTTATAGTTTCTCGTCATTTTAAGACAACGGCTCTTCAGCTTTTGGAAGAGTTTTTAAGGTGATAAATATTACCACAACGTGATCAGAGTTTCCGAGCAGGCTATGGGCATTCGCCACACAAGCCTCAGGTCGAGAAGTGAGGCTTGCTGGTCCGCGTGATCAGGAAATCAGGGGTCAGAAAAATGACAGTGAGAGGTCGTGAGCTGAGGAGAAATTAAAAGTAGAGTTCCCAGCTGTATCAGTAACGCTGGAGAATCCCAACCAGGCATGGTGGTGTGCATTAAAATCCCTAAATAATTGTATTTGGGCATTCGAGTCGAGTGAGAATGCTCTACTAAGCTTTCAGAGACAGAGTCAAGCAGTGTACAGTCCTGGGTTGAAGGAAAACGATATAAGAAATATAAGTAACTAACTCTGTGATGTAAGGTCAATCTAAAGCACATGTAGGCTTGGTCATCTGTTTCTAACCTATGTTCTCTAGTCAAGGAGAGGGTGTTCCGAACATAAACTCCTAGCCCATGCATATGTTTGTCAGAGTTCTTACGGTAGAGTGGAAGGTAATCAGTCATGTCAAAGTGGTGAGAAGGAATTGAGGATTGAAGGTTCGTTTCACTTAGTGCTAAGATATCCGGGGAGTTTGTCAGGAGAAAAGTTTCTATGTCGTTAATGTTGGTTCTAAGTACCCGAATATTTGTGAATGCGAACCTCAAGGGCGGAGGCGAAGATGTTTTTTGTTGGGTGTCTGGTTTAGGTTTGATTTTTTTATTTTGTAAATTCATGTTTGTTTTTAGTTAGAGTGGGTGCTTGTTTGGCGCCAATAAGCTCACACAACCAGTCCATTAGTCGTGACTTGGTCCATGGGGGTTGTGGCCTCGGGAAAGCCCACCGGGGATAACTATAGAGTCCCTTTCCATGCGCAACATGGCACGTACAGTTACCCACGATATTATGGAACTGTTGATGGAGCAGCTGTTCTTAGCCCTACCTAAGAGTTAGGGCTCCTAACTACCAGTCGGAAACAGCAGCCAGACAAGCTGTCTTACCTGTACCTGTCAGAACAAGAGCGACCCAGACTAGCCATGTAAGACTTAGTGACAAAAAACTTTCCCCAACTTGCCCAGATAGAGAGAAAGAGAGACGGCATTCATTGCTCTATTCAGGAAACAAGGCCAAGTACCAGGCGTCTGTAGAGGCGTCCCAGTGCTTGTACCTCTACGCCTGACTAATAGACAAAGAAGGAATGCGAAGGCCGGGCGATAGGCAGAGCCCATCTACTCCTTAAGAATTATAGGTTTGCAAACCGGATACTTTGTTCGAGATTCCAGCTCTAGGAAGGTTGTCGATCAAGACTAAGGAGGCCTCCCTCCCCAATAGTTTGCTGTCAAGACGTAAATAGCAAGGTTTTATTGTTAGAGTTTTCCTTCTCTTAGATGGATGACTTGACAAGGTCTACGAGTCCAACACTCCGAGAGAGGATAGTCTGCACCCGTCTACTAGTCGGGTATTTCCGAGCCCCCGCAGGTAAAAAAAATAAAAAATAAAAATTTCCTCCACATATGCATATATATATATACATGTACATATGTAGATAGAATAGGTTCACTGTACACTTATCAGAGTGAACAGAAAATTGAATATATGTTTCCCTCTCACAAGTTAGCACAGATAAGAGATAGACAGCCAGTAGGGTAACAACTGAGAAAAACTGGTTAACAGCTGAGAAAAAACTTGTTTACTCTTTATACAATAAAAGCTATGGAGAAAAATAGGTAAATTGAAACTAAAAATGAAATTAAAAAGCACAAGTATAATACAAGTAAATTTAGTAACATGATTAGAAATAGTAAGATTTAAGACAGAGACAGTTCAGGAATAAAAGAAAATTAAGAACTTAGCTTTTTTTTTTTAAATTACACCCATAAGCTTCAGTTGAAATTTTGGTCTCCATTTACGGCCAGTGGCAGATAGAAATATGTCTTAACTACATCAGACTGATGTGTTTGGTTGGGACTATATTTTCCGTTTTTATCTACATTCGCTAGTGGACTCCCCCCACACTCTTTTTCCCCCCTCTTTCAACCCCAATCGCGTTGACTCCTCTAAAACCTAGCAGAATATTAGCAAGAAAAGAAAAGGAAGACAAAATAAAGATTTGTGGAACAGGCAAAGGAAGCAAAAACCTGAAAAAAAAGATTGTTTTACTAGATACTCATCGCAACGTTAATACATGGATTATTGAGCGCTTGATGTCACTCCGAAGACTGAGTGGAATGAGTACTCGGTCGTCCTTGAAGATAAGTCCATCTTGAACTGACATCTCATCACGGGTGTGAAATTAAGGATGCAGCACAGCGTGAAGGTCCATTTTCTCGGTTAGCCAACCCTGTATTATTGTCTTCCTGAGTTGGTCGCACACTTCGTCTTGATTTGTTGCTTTTCGAATCTGAGTCAGTCTTTCATTGCGGATAGGTAGAAAGCTAACCATGTTGACAAGCTCGAATTAAGCTTGATGGTTCTTTTTGGTTGTCATGTATGACCGTGATAGCATGTCAGCGATATACATGTGTTTTCCTTTGATGTACACAACGTCGATATCATACTTCAGAGTCCGCAATAACATTCCCTATAATCGTTTTGGAGTTTTTACAAGGGTTTTTTTCACTATGGCTTCCAGTGGTTTATGATCTGTGTGTATCTCTGTTCATCTGCCATAAGTGTATTGGTGAAATTTCTCCAGTGAGAACACAATCGCCAACATTTCCTTTTCGATTTGGGCGTATCTCTGCTCGGTATCAGTCAGCGCTCTGCTTGCATATGCTACTGGCTTGCCTTGTTGTAGTAATGCGGTAGCAGTCACCAATAGGGACTACTTTTGAATGCGTAATCACTGTCCCTGTGAGCTGGCTTGTCCAATCAAATCACAGGGCGCAGTAATATCGTTAGTTCCCTAAGAGACTACTTATGTCCCCTTAGGGTTCGAAGAAAAAGATCAGACGACCTCCTGGCACCAGCTTGGACACATCACAGAGAGCACCAGCGAGGAACGAGGAAACGCTCTCTCTCTTGCCGCCGTCGCCGACTCGACGACTACTACCATCTTCACTTGAAGAAATCCACGGGCAGCCCTAAGAACTATTATATTCTTCCTCTTCCTCAGACGGACACTGTCCCACTCTCTTCTACCTATACCAAACGGTATAGGTAACCTTGAGTTAATAAAACCCCTTTTTGTTATAGTTACAGAAATACTTTTCGTTGTTCCGTTTCTTTACGAGAAGATAAAAGGATAACCCCTTTCATCCTCTCATCATCATAACCTTACAAATGGTGACCCGACGCTAAAAGAAAAAAAAACAGACCTTCTGATATACGAAACGTAAGGAAAAAACGGAATATAAAAAAACAAACAAAAAAAACCATCGAAAAGTTATTTCTGCGACGAAAAGGTTTTAAAACTCAACCCCACGGCGATAAAAAAAACTCTGTCGTTTAAAAAAAAAACAGTCACAAATTGAGCAAGACATGAAACTCCGCATTTTTGTAAACAGAAAAGGAAACAATTTCAACCTTGAGAGATTCGGAAACTTTTTAAATTCTCTTTAAAAGCTTTAAAAAAAAAAAAGGACAGTTATTTTTAACACCAAAAAAAGAAAAAAAACTACCAAAATCCCTTTCTTTTTCTCTCTCTTTCTCACAATAAAGGCGAAACTTTTTCTTTTATAAAATATTTTTTCTGTCTTTAACTGAACGAATTCTTGACAAAGAAATACTTCAAAATACCTTAAAATATAAAACTATTAACAAAAAAACAACTTTTTTCCGAATTTAAAACAAGTTTCAAACAACTTTAGACGGTCAGACTCTTCGACGCCGCGACGTATCCACCCTCCAAAATGGCGCCGACCAATTCTTTTGACTTCAACCGAAGAAATTAGACTCAACAAACGAAGAAAGAAAGCATTCTTTTTGTCTTTAACAAAAAAAAAAAAGAAAAGACTCTTGTTTTTACGAATAATTTTTTTTAAAGGCTCCTTAAAAGAGTAAGTACATTAGTTTTTCCCTTTTACACACAAATACATACACTCAAATATATCTATCCCCTCTGTCACCAAAAAAAAATACATATTATTTTTTTTTTAACTTCTTAGCTTTCTACACTTACACAATTCCTCTTTCGTTTTTTCTCTCTAAAATGTGTGTCCATTACAATGTTTTCAATTTTTATTTAACTTAGATTTCTTGGTCTGGGGTCCCATGAAAAAAAAAATGAGCGTTTTACCTGCATTCGCCGGCGACGTTCGCGTTTGGTTTGCCCAACTCAAGGCATATTACATGGCAAATAATGTCGCTGAGCAACGGCAATTGCATATTTTATTTAGTGCATTCCCTGCATCCTTAACACCAGTTGTCAAGGACTTAATAACAGATACTCCGCCTGGCTCTACATATGACAACATTAAGTGGGACGTCCTATGACGCACATCGCTCTCAGCAGAAAAGCGTTTTCAAACGCTGGATAACGACAAGCGTTTGGCTGACCGCAAGCCAAGTGAGCTGCTCCGAGGTATCCGCTGATAGTACCCTCATAAAGCAGCTTTTCTTTTCTAGGCTGCCGCATGAGGTGAAGGCAATTCTGGCGCCTATGGTGGAGACGAGCTCTGTCGATGTAGTGGCTGTGTCGGCAGATAAAGTGATGGATGTGTCATTAGACATAACCCCATTTCCCACGGTCAGCCACAGGTTGAAGTAGCAATACACATGAAAAAATTTAAATTGCTTAAAATATCTCAATAATGGCATATATAGAAAGAGCTTGATGATCTAAGAAAGAATCTTTTTAAATTTTTTAAATCTGACTAAAAATAAGGAAGTTATGACTATTTTTGTGCCTCGCACGATTGGATATTTTCCTCTCTTTAAGACCATATGCGTTTCGTCACATTTTTTACACTAATTTTTCAGTAAAAATGTTATATCTTTGTTAAAATACAAGATTAAGCAATGAAATTTACCATATAAATGTATTTTTGTACAAGGAATCAGAATGTGCCACTGAAAATATCCAGAAATTAATGGTTTCCAAGTAATCTGCACTAAGTGCACATAAATATGCTGCAATACCTTAAAAATACCATGTATCCATTAAAAGAAAGAAGTTAGAAAACTCAAAGTTGAATTGTAATACATTTTATGTACAAGAAACTAAAATCTAATACTAGGACTGTTTAAAAATGAATATATTGCAAGATTTCTTTGGCATTATTGTAGATTAACACCTGCTAACTCACCCCCTTACCTCCCCAAAATATGAGATTCTACTTTTTTTATTTAGGCAATTAAAAAAAATTGAAAAACTTGGCAGAAAGAAAGAAACAAAAACAATTATTTTAGAATTTAGAGTGGGGATCAGTTTCACATAAAATAATCCCCCATTTCAAGGCCATTCTAGCGTTTTAGGACAGTTAATTATTTTTTCTATGGGAGATAAATCCTGTGTGTTTTTCTTGTTTTCTTTTCTTTTTTTTTTAGACGATTATGAGGGTCTTTGTGGGATGAGGGGGGGGGGGCTTACCACTTGAACTTCAGGTTAGTGGTAGGGCTAGGGGCAATTAAGTGTGAACACCCTGAAAACTTAGCAGAAAGAAAAAAACCCAATTCATTTAGAATTTCGAGTGGGGGATTAGTTTCACATATATTTAATGTAGAATAATTCACCATTTCCGGGCCATTCTAGCGTTTTAGTGCATTAATCAATTTTTTTCTATGACAAATAAATCCTGTGCGTTTTTTTTTATGGGGGTCTGCTTCTTTTTTTTCTTTTTTTTTAGACGATTATGTTTGGTTTTAATGGGCTTTTTTGTAGGATTAGGGCTTCCTACTCGGACTTAGGGTTAGTGATAAGGTTAAGGAAGGGGTTTTGTTTTGGATGGAGGTTGCCATTCGGACTTAGTGTTAGGGTTAAGGGAGTTTTTTAGGGGGTGGCTTGCCACTCATATTTAAGGTTAATAGTATGATACGTTCAAGAAGGCATTTTTAGGAGGTGGGCTTGTTAGTCGTACCTAGAGTTAATGGTAGAGTAATTATTTATTTTATAAATTTCACTAAAAGGCAAGAATGGCCGGGAAATCGGAGATCATTTTACATTAAATTAATATGCGAAACTGATCCCCCACTCTAAATTCTAAATTATTTTTTGTTTTGTTTTTTCTTTTTTTTGCCAAGACTTTAAGGGTGTTTACACATAATCGCCTAAAAAAGTAGAATCTTAATTTTTTTTTTAAATTGGCGACTAGAAAGTCATTTCTACTAGAAGTTCGAAAGTTAAGTGAAAACCAGTATTTTTTAAAGTATTTTTTATAAAAGAACCAAATAGGATTAACTTTTTTAAGCACAAAAATATTTTTGTCTTATTTTTACAAAGCTTTACAAGACTAGTTAGCTGCTGCTGATGTTATATCAGCAATACTAGCAGTCATTGTTGACTTTCGCTCAAAAAAAGGACTATTTTTTCGGATAAGGTAATTTAAAATTACTACTATGGAAAGACAAAACAACATACAATTATAATTTTAATGCATAAAAAAAGATAAAAGATTAATTTATTTACTAGTTGGGTACGAAAAATGTAACAACATTTTTTATATTCATATTTTAAAATTTTTTAAATTCGTTCTAGAATGAAAATAAACAAAAATCGCCTCGTGTTTATAACTGCTATTACTGCAGCTACTACAATGTTTTTCAAACTATAAATAGAAAACGCTTTTTTTTTCCGGATAGGACTACCTAAAGAGAACACATATATACAATTATAATTTTAATGCATAAAAAAGTAAAATGATTGATTTACTTACTAATTGGGCGACGGAAATGTATTTTGCAAAAATGTTCCACCGACAGGGAGTTGAACTCTTATTTTTAAAATTTCAAAAAAATGAATGAGCCGAATTACTTTGTACACCGACAAACATTAAAAGTGATACTTTTTCTGATTAGTCTCCAAATTTCAGGACGAAATTCCACACACAGCAATGGTACGAGACTTTTAAACGAAGGGGGGGTAAAAAAAAAAGTGACGTAAATTGCTGAAAATAGCGTTAACATTTTTTGGCCTTTATTTGCTCAAAACTCTTAAAAATATATAATGTATATTATTATTCATGAATGCACCTGAAAGGATATTCATTTCCTAACAAAATGATGGTATTTTGAGCACTTAAAGTGCTTTAGTTTTTAAGAAATGACTATTTTAATAGAACTACTCTCAAATCTGCGATTATCCAAACAGTTTTCTGGTCGATGTGTATTGCTAGTTGAAGTCTCTTCTTTATCTGCTAATGCCGGAGACAGCAGTCAACAGGTCACATTGGCCATACTCCATGCGATAGAGTGACTTGAGAGAAACATGCGAAAATTAAGCATGTCTAGACCTCAATCGCCTAGACGTCGTAATCGTTCATCGTCCCCACACTATCGCCATCGCCACTCAAATAAGCTAGGATTGTGTTACTACCACAGTCGCTATGGCAACCAAGCACATAAGTGTAAACAACCTTGTTCGTTCCCTAACCAGGGAAACTAAATTCTGGGGACTCGAGCACGGCACGGTCTCCACTAGGTTCTCATGATAACCGTGCATATTTCATTAGAGACTCAATATCCCAAGCACATTGCTTGGTTGATACTGGGGCCGCTTGCAGTATTTGGCCACTGAAACTATGAGCTAAAAAGCCACCAGTGTCGCCCATTTCACTGCAAGCCGTAAATCACTCCCCTATTCCCACGTACGGTCAAATTTCTCGTCCTTTGGACCTGGAATTACGCAGAGACTTTACATGAATCTTTAAGGTAGCCGATTTACCCTACCCAATTCTGAGCTCAGACTTTCTACACCACTTCAACCTGTCAGTGGACATGCGCAGACGACGGCTGATAGACGCTAATATGGAACTTTCCGTACCGGGTTTTAAATCAAACACCCCATCTGTCAGCCCGGTATTCTTTATTGCTACAACCGATGACCTATACCAGACCCTACTCCACTCCTACCCAGAGTTAACGAATCTTAATTTTGTTGTGAGTAATCCAACTCACTCAACAAAACATTATATTGAGACCACAGGAGCTCCTGTGTTCTCACGCCCTCGTCGCTTACCTGCAGAGAAACTAAAAGCGGCGAAGGCGGAATTTAATCATATGCTGCAACTGAGAATTATACGCCCCTCGTCCAGTCCTTGGGCTTCCTCTTTCCATATGGTCCCGAAGCGCTCCGGAGATTGGCGTCTGACTGGGGACTATCGACAACTCAATGCCATGACGGTACCTGATCGTTACCCAGTCCCACATATACAGGACTTTGCTTCGTCTCTGCACAGTTGTAAGACCTTCTCCAAACTGGACTTTACTAGGCTTACTATCAGATTCTACTGAATCCGGCCGATATACCCAAAACGGCGGTAACAACTCCTTTTGGAGCGTTTGAATTCCTGACTATGCCTTTCGGTTTGCGAAACGCGGCTAGTACCTTTCAATGCTTCATGGACGAAGTAGTGCGAGATCTTGACTTCGTCTATAATTACATAGACAACATACTTGTGGCGAGTGCCTCACCTGAGGAACATGTCACCCATCTCCGCCTACTGTTCGAACGGTTTCAGCAATACCAGGTGAGGATTAACCCTGGTAAATGTGTCTTTGGTGCTTCGTTACTAGTTTTCCTGGGCCACATTATCAGCCCTGAAGGCATATCTCCCTTGCCTGAAAAGATTAAAGCTCTACAAGACCTTCAACCACCCACTTCACTTCGCCAACTAAGGCACTTTCTGGGTCTGTTAAATTATTACGACCTGTTACGTAACAGGAAGAAGAAAAACGAGCAGATTCTACTGAATGATATTCAGCTGAAAACCTTCAATGAAGTGAAGCAAAAACTAGCGACGACATCCTTGCTTGCACATCCTGTGTCCAATGCCCAGTTTTCACTGGTCGTTGATGCATCGGGCACAGCTGTAGATGCAGTGTTGCAACAGCAGCACCAAGGCCAACTGCAACCTCTCGAATACTTTTCGAGACAACTGAAACCGGCAGAATAATGTTACAGCACGTTTGGCCGTGAACTACTGGCAATGTATCTTGCAGTGAAACACTTTCAGCATTCACTCGATCACCGTCCACTTGCATACGCACTGCGTGCTAAGCCGGACAAATATTCTCCTCGCGAAACTCGCCACTTGGATTTTGTTTCGCAATTTACTAACGATATCCGACATATCTCAGGTGAACAGAATGCAGCGGCAGACGCCTTGTCCCGCCTTCCTATAAATTCTCTGTCTTCACCTTCGGATATCGATCGACAACAGATGGCTTTAGACCAATCATGTCTGGACACTCTGGATCTGTCGTCACCTGAGTTTGCAACTTGCAAATTCAAATACCTGCCTGTGCCCACTTCGGACACGCAGATCATCTGTGACACTTCAACAGATCACCCTCGCACTTTTGTTCCACTGACTCATCGTAGGGTTATCTTTGATATTCACAACTTGGCACACCCCGGACTCAAAGCCCAGTGAAGCTGATTTCGGCTAGATTTTTCTGGCCAAATATGAGGTGTGATATCACTGCCTGGACACATTCCTGCGTATCCTGTCAAAAGTCAAAGGTGCACAAGCATATCCGTGCACCCCTTGGAACATTCAGCACTCCAGACGCTCGCTTCAGCCATGTTCATATTGATCTGGTTGGACCATGGCCTGTCAATCAGGGATTTACTTATCTCTTGACCTGCATAGATCGTGTTACACGGTGGCCTGAAGCCATCCCTCTAAGTGACATTTCGGCTGAATCCGTAGCGCGAGCCCTTATATCGGGCTGGATATCGCGCTATGGAGTCCCCTCAACTATTACCACCGACCGTGGTGGACAGTTTGAATCCCACCTATTCCAGGAACTTTCCAGAATTTTAGGGATTAAATGTTACCGTACGACCAGCTATCATCCAGCTTCCAATGGGATGATAGAACGCTTCCATCACCAATTGAAAGTCACGTTGCGTGCTTATCCTGACCAGCAGCGATGGAGCGAGTACGTACCTGTTGTCCTTCTTGGCTGTTGCGCCGCGATCAAAGAGGACCTCGGATACTCTTCAGCCGAACTTGTCTATGGACTACCTCTATCGTTGCCGGGTCAGATGCTGACCCCGATAGATTTCACGGCAACAGATACAGCTCTGTATATAAACAGACTGCGAGCTTACTTTAATGAGCTCCCACCTATGCACCCAAGGCAACAGACCATTAAATCTTTGGTCCCTAAAGACATTTCCTCGTGGACTCATGTTTTTGTACGAAAAGACTCTGTGAAAGCCCCTCTTACTCCTCCTTATTCTGGTCCTTATCGAGTGCTTTCACACACTGACAAACTTTTCACCCTTGACATTGGTGGCAAAAAAGACACCGTATCCATCGACAGGGTGAAAAGAGATTTTCTTAACGCAGAAACACCTGAACCCCATATTCCCCCTACTGTGCATCAGACAACTGCAAATACACATTTACTTTTAGAAACCCCTAAAGAAAATTATGTCACGTAGTGGTCGACGAGTACATTGGCCCAAAAAACTGTCTAAAACTGTATATATATAGAATGAGCCTTGTACTCTATTTTTCAAAATATACTTCTCACATTAAGGATCCACACTTCTCCAAAATTACTTTTTTCAAAGAGAAGACAAACTCTTAAATAAAAAAAATACTTCTTGCAGAAAAGACTTTTCCCTGCAAAGCAAAAAAACAAAAAAAAAACTTTTTAAACATTTGTTAATTGACAAATTTTGTATTTTGTTATTTCCCACTGCTACACTTCCTTTTATTTCCTGTCGGCTTTCAGCCTAAGCAGGGGGGTTATGTAACAGTCACCAATAGGGACTACTTTTGAATGTGTAATCACTGTCCCTGTGAGCTGGCTTGTCCAATCAAATCACAGTGTGCAGTAATATCGTTAGTTCCCTAAGGGACTACTTATGTCCCCTTAGGGTTCGAAGAAAAAGATCAGACGACCTCCTGGCACCAGCTTAGACACATCGCAGAGAGCACCAGCGAGGAACGAGGAAACGCTCTCTCTCCTGCCGCCATCGCCGACTACTACCATCTTCACTTGAAGAAATCCACGGGCAGCCCTAAGAACTATTATATTCTTCCTCTTCCTCAGACGGACACTGTCCCACTCTCTTCTACCTATACCAAACGGTATAGGTAACCTTGAGTTAATAAAACCCTTTTTGTTATAGTTACAGAAATACTTTTCGTAGTTCCGTTTCTTTACGAGAAGATAAAAGGATAACCCCTTTCATCCTCTCATCATCATAACCTTACAATGATGCGCCAAGTCCTTCTGAGCTGGCGACAGACTGTATTGTGAGGGCCATTTTCGGATTGTAGTAAGCGAGTACGTGTGCTTCAGTGACTGCTCGCTACATTTCTGCGAATGCGGTATCTCGTGTTTGCGATCATATCCATAGGACATCTTTGTGCCTCAGTTGCCGTATGGGCTCCATGATGGTCGACAATCTTGGTAGGAACCTTGCTATGTAGTTGACCATCCCACAGAGTCTCTGTATCTCTTCGATCGATGTGGGCCGCTTTAGTTTGATGATGATGATTTTAGAAGGATCTGGGAATAGTCCATCACTGGTAATGAGGTGACCCACAAAACTTATGGCAGTCTTTTTTACTTCTGCCTTTCCTCGGTTCAGCTTAATTCCTTTTTCTCGACACCGTTGTAGGAGTGCCTTCAGGTTTGCATCATGGTTTACCGAGGCTTGTTCTAGGTCATCTCCTGAACCGAATGCAATTATATCGTCGGCGACGCATGCAACTTCATCTAGACCGTCAATGGCTTGATGGAGACGCTTTTGAAATATTTCAGAGCTAACACAAGTTTCGAAGGGGAGCCTCAGCCACCGGTATCAACTGAACCCCGTTTGGAAAGTTGTGAGGAGGCTTGATTCGTCGTCTAGCACTACATGCCAGTATGCTGACGCAACGTCTACCTTAGTGAAGTATTTTGCATTTGTTAACTTAGGTAGTACTTCCTCTATGGTAGGTAGTTGGTATAGCTCGCACTTCAGCACTTTGTTTAGCAGTCTTGGATCGATGTAGATTCGGATATCCCCTGACTTCTTTGTAGCGATAATCATTCGACTAGTCCAGTCTGTTGGTTCATCGACAGGGGTGATAACTCTGAGGTTTTTTAACCTTTTTAATTCGTCGTTGACTCGAGGAATCATAGATACTGATATACATCCGGCTGGGACAGTATGGGTTGTTATGGTGCACTTGATCGGTCAGTGACCCTAGTTCGCCATTAAAAACGTCTGAGTACTCTGGCATCAGTTGCTCACAGACTGGGTTTGAGTGAACATTAGCGATGTTGTCATAATGTACCGTTATTAAGTTCATCTGTTCGCTCGCCCGTTTCCCCAGTAATAAGGTTAGGCTTTCTTTAACCACCATGAACTCAACAGAGTACTTTTTCGTGTTTTTGGGGTTGCGCAAAGTAATCCTGCATCTGAGAGAGCAGTATGAGTTTGGTCGTATTCCGCATCTGTAATTTCTTAGATGCTGGTTGCAGATTTACATCGCACACATATTTCAGTGGAATTACATTAACAGTAGCACCACAGTTGACTTGGAATTTTACCTGTTTATGGTTTAGCGTCATACTAGCATAAATGGTTCTGTCGGTTTTTTTTCCTCTCTCGGAGTTGATGCTTAGTACATAGTCCGTATCGCTAGAAGAGTCAGAGTCGGACACTATTTGATTCACCTCGTATCTTGGTTTAGACGCTTCTCCGAGCATTTCAGTGCAAAGTGGTTTTGTGACTGCAAAGGTTACATCCCTCTAAGTAATGCACAAATCACAATTTGGAACACTCCCTTCAATTTATTTGTTTATTCCTAGCCCACCATTTACATTTTGATGCTCATTGCTAGTGTGTATTTTTTATGACATGTTACCCATTTACTATGCAATGTCGTGGAACAGCAGGAGCAGCAGCAGCAGATCCGTTCTGTAGTTAAAATAAAGTTGTGCTTTCATTTTGTAATATTTTACTGTATCTGGCCAACTGAGTGTTTTAGTATTTCCATTGTCAGATCTGATATTTTCGTTTTGTTTCCTTCATTTTTTTCATCTGTGATTGGTGAACATCTTATCAGCCGTAGCCAACTTTGTCAGACCAGGTTTTTCCTTTTGGTGTCGCTTTATTTTCTTAGTGGTTAAATTTCGAATTCTACTGTTTTTTTTTTCATGTGTAGGGGATAAATTGTTTCGATATGACAGTCGTGTGGGCTGCCAATCTTCAGACGTCCGCTGCCCAAAACTCTCTCCTCGTGTTTTTCCCTTTATCTCTTTTGCCCGCTATTTCTCTCGGGGGGGTCCTCTTTTGCATAGCAACAGCCTTTCGTTCAATTTGATTGGTTGATACATCCGCCCACACAAACTGAGTGGGCTGATTTTGCTATTCTCAGCCTTTGAATGTCTAGACAACTTCCTGTCCCATTTTTAGTGTGTGTTCACTTTTGGCGAATTGCATCATGTTTTTTGTGTGTCTGGGAACATATGCCAACAAGTCCCCCATTCTTCCCTTCATACTTTATGGGACAAAATATGTGGATATAACAGTTTGTTGTGAGAAGAACAGATAGAATGCAAGATTATTGTTTGTAGTTTTGTCCTGAAAAGACAGATCACAAGTCAGGAAAGAAAGACATCGGTTACAGGGCCAGTCGAGAGCGATGATTAAGAAGCAGTTGCAAAATTAAATTGCATCTGGACTGGTCGAGTCAACAGCTGGACAAGCGGAGGTCGTCGACAGCTGGATGAAGTCATAGAAACATCAACAATACTAGAGATGCTAGTGAAGAGCTGGATGATGTTACTGGGGCATCAGAAGAAGAGACACTAGTTCATAGCCGGCCGAAGTAAGAAGCAAGAGCATTTGACCGAGTCAACAGCCAGACATGTGGGCAAGTTTAGTTAGCTAAACTATAACAATGATAAAATTCTAAACAGCCGTCTTGCAAGTTGAGTTTCTGTTCACTTGCCACTGAATTTATGTCAAATGAGACAGATCAATGAGAAGGGCGAGCCAGGAATGAAAAATGAAGGTTGTCATCAATTTTAACAGAAGGAGTGGCTGGTTGTAAACAGGCTAAGACACAATATTTAAAACCTATTTCTTCAGTCGAGGAATAGTTCTAGAAAAAAAATGGTGAATCTGGTTATAATTTTTATTGTAAAAAACAGACATGTGTCATCTATTATTAAGCTAACATTGAGTAAATCAATATTTGTTTCCTTCAGGTTTTTTTCTTATATTCCTTACTTTTGAGATTGAATTATGTTTGAAAAAAAATTCCATTTAAATTCTTGTAATTAGTAATTCTTCTAATATGTAATTAACTGAACAAGTCACTCATCTCTCTCTTAGCTATCTATGTATTTCTCTCGCTTCTCTTACTCTATGTTGATTCAACCACTCTCTAATAGTTTTAAATATCTTTATGAGCATTTAGAGAAAAATGATTCTCTTTTTAATTGCATTATTTTGCCATCTAATTTACATAGTGTATTTGTACACTTTGTAGACACGTATGTAAATGAAATAACAAAATAATAAGTTTCTTTACTTCTATCTTATCTATACGTGTATACAGAAGTATCGTGGCCTGCTTCACAGATTGTCAATCCGTTTTAGTAACAAAACTAGACAGGTGATTTTTACTTTGTTGGATGGAAGTTTGACTTTCACCTTTGATTTCTATTTAAACATTTTGAAATCAAATCAACACACAGTGAAGAAAGAGATTAGCCTAGCCGACATATAATATAACAACGCAGCATATTAAATATGTCAGTTTACGTTATCATGGATGAAGAATTAATTACTGTGGTGTTTTATCTTCAGCAATCCCATCTTCACTAACCTATTTGATTTCAGATATAATCAACGATCAAAGCCAAAGAAAAATCTAATTGCTTCGGTGGTAAGATTTGTTTGCGTTCTCTCCCTCCCCTGCCTGCTGTTCAGGAAACTTTTCTACTACATTTTGGTGTGATTGAATCTGCCCTTTTCAGGGCAACTCATCTTCTACACTTTCACGCGATTCAACTTGTCCTTCCCAGAACAAATTCTGCTCCAGTGTGCCAACCAAAGGGGCAAGGTCCAGATGGACTACACCCAGCAATTTTACGGGCTGTTGCACCCGAACTATCTGAACTTTCAGCAGCTCTTTTCAACCTTTCACTGACTACCGGAGTTGTTCCTGCTGATTGGTGGGCGGCCACAATCTGCCCTATCTTTAAAAAAGGTGACAAAGAAGACTCAATGAATTACAGACTAGTGAGCCTCACCTCTATCACCTCAAAATCCATGGAAGTTCTACTCAAGCGAGCAATCATGGCTCATCTTACATCTACTGCTACCATGTCTCCATGGTTTCATTCCAAAACATTCATGTCTCACAAATTTACTTGTGATGGGTTACGAGCATAATGGACAACGGAGAACTAACCTCAACCTGCTTTCAGTGACATCGATGTTCAACCACCAACGTTGGAGGAGTAACCTGATCAAAGATTCCTTATCAACCTATCCTGTAGCGCCAGCAACTGATGCAACCCTCTTTCATTACCTTTACAGTTCAATAAACCTGTTATTTGTTATCTACTCATTTAACTTCTGTGTTTGTTATCCTTTCTTTGCCATTGCTGTATTTGTCTTGTCTCTAAATAGTTGTAAGATCAATCACAATCACCCCCTGCAATAGAAATAGAGAGATTTTAGTTATGCAAGAAGAATATCTCAACAGATATGTCACAGTTTATGAATTTTTGCAAGAAATCAAAGTAGAATAAATGGTGTCAAGAATAAGTTTTACTCGGTGCAGGGCACTGGTGAAAGGGTCCAGCAGTGAGTGTAACCACAAAGATAGAGTTGTCCGACTTGCTGGCAGGGGTTGGGAATTTAGTAGGCTTCACAGCTTCCATTTAATTTCTGTGACCTACTCTCGTGTTGTGTCAGTCAGTTTGGGGACATGAAGGAAATAAACACAGACGTCGTCTTTAATGGGGGAAAAAGGGTTCAACTGCAAGTGTAGTAGCAAATGGTACATAGCTGTATGACTTGTTGGAAATGGTTACGAATTAAGTGTGCTTTGCAGCTTGCCACTTAATTTACAAGATCCACTCTTGTGCTGCGTGGGGTAATTTGGGAAGTAAATGAGAAGATTTATAATAGCTAAGGCTAGTAGTTGTAGCCTCACTATAAGTATAAGCACGGTAGACGGTAGTCATATGAGGAAAAACTCAACGCTTCTTTTAACATTATATAAATCTTTATTTGGAATCCTATACCGTTGGGGTATAGCATAGAAAAAGGTAAGACTGGTGTCCTGTGGAAGGAAACAAAGTTCTTTTACTCCCCGGGGAGCTGTGCTCAGGAATCCAGTGGATGAGGGGGCAGGAGAGAGGTGAAGAAGAGTTTCCTTCTTGACGGTCAGGGTCTCTCTGACGATCCGTTCACCCTTCAACAGGGGTGTAAATAGTCCGCAAGGGACTAGCTGAAATCAATACACCCTGTGAGCCGATTAGTTAGTTTAAGACCAACTTGCCCACAGTGGACGCATAAGAAATAGGTCTTATTTCAGACTGCTACATCACCCCCTGCTTAGGCGGAAAGCCGACAGAGAATAAGATAGTGCAGCAGCTGGATAGGACCAAAAGAACAGAATAATAATTTATAGAATGTGAAAAGTGAAAAGTTTTTTGTTTTTTTTTTGTTTTTTTTAAATGTTCTTAATTTTCAGTGAAAAAGTTTGTTCTTGGAAAAATGTTTTCTGGAAAAATGTTTTTTCTTTTCAGTGAAAAGTTGTTTGGAAAAATGTATTTTTGGTTTTCCAGGGAAAAATAGTTTGGAAAAAAGTTTTTTACAAAAGCAGAAAAAATTTCTGAGGGCATTTTCCATAAAATGTGTTTTTGTCTTTGGAAAAATGTTTTTGTTTTACAGGGAACAATATTTGGGAAAAATGTTTGTTTGGCAGAAAAATTTCTAGGGGTAGTTTCCATAAAAAGTGTTTTTGTCTGTGTTAGTAATGTGTTAACACAGAAATTCAATGTTTTTTTCTACAAAAAGTGTTTTTTGGAAAAAAAAATTATTTTGCAATAAAAAATTGTACAATAGAGTACAAAGACTCGAATCAAAGCTTATTCTATATATATAGAGTTTTGCATAGCTACTTGGGCCAATGTACACGCCTACCACTACGTGTGGTAGTGACATAGTTGTCTTTTGGGGTTTCCAACAGTCCAGGTGTAATGATAAAAGAAGAATGAATAAGAATGCCTTTCGTAAAGGTTTTATCAGCTTAAAATATATACACGTGTTTGGCAAAGTCAATATGGCGGAATCCTTAGTTCCGGCCAAAGGGGAATAACCATGACTCATTTCCTGAAGAGTTACAGTAATTTATTATAACATTTTCCCCTTCAACAATAATCAAGTATGGAATTACAGAAGTTAAATTTAGTCTGTTCTGTACTAGGTTAAAAAGTCCTTATATTTACTTGGAAATCGCCGCATTCTGGACGATCTCCGCACTGACTCACAGGGATTTTTGTTCTCAGCATCCACATCGTGGCTAGTATGGATATGTTCAGGATCAGGTAAGGGATTCTTCTCCTCCACGTCGATATTGTTTTCGTCAGGTGGCGGTTCTTTATGGGCTTCAGGGCTTGCAGTATTGTTTTCATCGTGTTCGTCTTCTTGGTTTGAGGAGTTAGGGGCCAGGTCTCGCACATTGACAGTAGTTTCCGCACCAGAGGGTAGTCGTACATGAGCATAGTAGGGGTTGATGTCTAATAAGGTAGCAGGGGTTACTGGAGGGTCGAGCTTACTAGACTTAGTATGGTTTCTGACATATACTGGGCCTGGTTTCGCCCAAGTGGGGACAGAAGTTCCGGAGGAAGATCTACGACTATATTTGAACATTCTCTCATGAGGAGTCATATTGGTGGCAGTGCACAGTAACGACCTGATTGAATGGAGAGCGTTTGGTAGTATCTCTTCCCAATGAGGCAGTTTCATGTTGCTAGAGTGTAAGGTCGTTTGGATGGCCTTCCATAAAGTTCCATTGAGCTTCTCAACTTGCCCGTTACCCTCAGGGTGATACCTACTTGTTTTAGAGGTGGCGATACCTTTGCCACGTAAGTAATCTTTGATTTCTCCTGCAAGGAAGTCAGCAGCTCGGTCAGTGTGTATCATATCGGGCATGCCAAAAATAGCAAATAGTTGGTTTAGGCAATGGATCACGGTTTTACTAGTCATATCCTTACAGGGGAAGGCAAAGGGAAAGCGAGTATATTCATCAATTATGGTGAGTAAGTATTTGTTACCACGTACAGAGGTAGGTAAAGGGCCTTTAAAGTCGATGTTTAGTCGCTGGAAAGGTAATATAGCCTGTATGAGTGTTCCTTTGTTACAACTGGCAAATTTAGGTTTCAAATACTGACAGGAGGGGCACGAGTCTGTTATGTTTTTAATTTGTTCTAAAGAAAAAGGAAGGTTTCTTGTCCGGATGAAGTGGCTGAGTCGCGTGACTCCAGGATGGCATAGTGTAGCATGCAAGTCGCGGAGGTCTTGCAAAGTGTGCGTTAATGCAGAGATGCGAGAAAACGTATCAGCAGCTGTATTTTCCGTTCCTGGGCGGTAAGTAATGCTGAATTTGAATTGTGACAGTTCGATCCGCCAACGACATATCTTATCATTTTTAATTTTTGATTTTCTCTTATTATCGAACATAAAACTGACGCTCTTTTGATCTGTAATAACTTTGAAATGTCTCCCGAGTAAGAAGTGTCGCCACTTTCGAAGAGCTTCGACAATCGCAGCAGCTTCTTTTTCGACCACGTGATGTCTAATCTCGTTCGGACTTAGTGTCCGAGAAAAGAATGCAACGGGTCTACCCTGTTGGTTCAGCGTAGCAGCAATGCAGTATTTACTGGCATCAGTTTCCACTACAAATTCTTTGTCCGGGTCAACAGTTATAAGGGTGGCATTACTTAAGTCGGTCTTCAGCGTCTGAAAAGAATTTAGAATAGACGGGGGTAGTGGAAACTCCCTGTTATGGTTCAGCGGCAGTATCTTATCAGAAAAATTTCGAATGAATTTACTATAGTAAGAGAACATACCAATTATTCGTTTTTGCGACTGTAGATTTAGAGGCGGTGGCATTTCAAGGAGTGGTTTTAGCCTCAGGTAATCAGGAGTAATTTGGTTGTTCTGGATTGTGTACCCAAGAAGTGTGATAGAAGTAGTAGAAATGATGCTCTTACTTTGGTTGAGTGTGATGTTGCATTTTTTTGCTACATTATAAAACCTTTGAAGGTTGTAATCGTGTTCTTGTTGATCCTTTCCGCATATCGTGACATTGTCTACATACACAAAAGTATCTGTTAATTTTTCTCTTTCTACAATGTCATCGATGCATCTTTGAAAGGCACTCACTCCGTTAGTGACTCCAAAAGGGATACGAGTAAATTGGTAAAGTTTTCCATTTACTTCGAATGCTGTGTATTTCCGATCGGCGTGACTAATTGGGATTTGGTGGTAAGCAGACTTCAGGTCAAGTGTTGTAAAAACGTTGTATCGAGCTATGTCATCAATCATTTTAGTAATGTTAGGCATGGGATAGGCATCCAGTTCTGTAAATCTATTTATGGTGTCGCTGTAGTCAACCACCATTCTTTTTTTTTGATTCTCGTTAGAGGTCACTAAAACTTGGGCTCGCCAAGGAGATATAGAGGGCTCTATTATGCCTTCCCTCAGCATTCTGGCAGTTTCCTCTTTAATAAAAATGTTGTCAGTGAATGAGTGACGACGAGATTTGGTGGCAATAGGGGTCGTCCGAGTAGAAAGATGAGAGAAGAGGGGAGGAGGAGAAATTTTGATACATGGAAAACTGTTACTCTTACCCATCGCTCCAATAACAAGTTCTTCCCTGGGACCGTCGAATTTCAACGTCACAGTTTTATATTGTTTTAGAAGGTCTTTTCCGACAATCATATCCGTGAACAGGTCCTTAATTACTTCCACCGTCATGGCGTGGTGGTTTTTACCGTTTAGAGAGATGTCAACAACAGTTTCGCCGATGATTTTAGCATGATGATTCGGGTCCGCCAATGCTACGGTTTTCAGTTTGGGGATAACAAAAAGTTTCAGCTTTCTTGCTGTATTTTTGCTAATGAACGTCCTCACGCTGCCGGAGTCTACCATAGCATTCACTACCTGCCCATTTATTTCGCATTTGGTGTAGGTGATGTCTTTGGCACCCGTTCCTAGTCAGGAGAGATTGGGTGGGGGGGAGTCCGGGTCGTACAACACAGCAGCAGGAGAGGAGGATGATCTACATACCTTAGCCCAATGGCCATTTTTTTAACATTTTCTACACTCGGCATTACGTGCAGGACACATCGCCCGTGCATGCCGTGTGTTCCCACAGAAGAAACAAATTCCTTTTTGTAATGTATTTCCTTTTACAGCGGCTAAGGGAGTTTCTTCTGGTTGACCTACGGTAGCTGTTACGCTCGGGTGGTAATCGAAGCTGGCCGTATGCTTCTCCGCTTGTTCTAGGGATCTAGCCACTGTAAATGTCTCTTGTAGTGTCGAGAAAGGTTTTTCAAGTAGGCGCTGACGGATAGACGAAGACGAGATGCCGCTAATGAACGCGTCCCGTATATATTGTTTTTTGTTTTCCTCGGCACTTACCGCTTGAAATTCGCAAGATTTAGCGAATACTTCCAACTGTTGCATGAACTCGTCGATGGTTTGTGTCGGTTTCTGTTTACTTGTCAGGAGTTGATGTCTGTTAAATACAATGTTTGTTGGTTTCATATAAATAGCGTCTAGCGTTTCTATGGCGCCGTTGTAATCCGTGGCGTCGCTTATGATTTCGAAAATTGTCGCCGAGACAGAATTGATCAATGCGAAAAGATTTTGCGCATTGTTTTCGATTTGGTCGTTATTTAACGTGCATAGGTAATATTCAAATGTTAGTTTCCAATGTTTGTATATTTTTTCCGAATTCGGAGCAGTTGGTTCTGTGTTAAATCTTTCTGGCCGCAGTAATTTGTCCATTTTTTTTTTTTTTTTTTTTTTTCTTATTTTAAGCTGATAAAATTGTAATGATAAAAGAAGAATGAATAAGAATGCCTTTCGTAAAGGTTTTATCAGCTTAAAATATATACACGTGTTTGGCAAAATCAATATGGCGGAATCCTTAGTTCCGGCCAAAGGGGAATAACCATGACTCATTTCCTGAAGAGTTACAGTAATTTATTATAACACCAGGTGTAGTGACTGTTGGTTGATGCACAGTAGGGGGAATATGGGGCTCATGAATGACTTCTAAGAAAGCTTTTTTAGTCCTATCTATGGATACGGTCTCTTTTTTGCCGCTAATTTCTAGGGTAAATGATTTGTTAGTGCGTGAAAGTACGCGATAAAGACCAGTATAGGATGGAATAAGAGGGGCTTTTACTGAGTCTTTTCTTAGAAAAACATGAGTCCATGATGAGATGTCCTTTGGGACAGAAGATTTTATTGTCTGTTGCCTAGGGTGCATGGAAGGTAGCTTATTAAAATAAGCTTGGAGTCTGTTAATGTACAGAGCTGGGTCGGTTGCCGTGGAATCTATCGGGGTCAGCATCTGACCAGGTAGAGATAGAGGTATCCCATAGACGAGTTCGGCCGGAGAGTATCCGAGGTCCTCCTTGAGCACAGCGTGACAGCCAAGAAGGACTATGGGTACGTACTCGCTCCATCGCTGTTGATCAGGATAAGCACGCAGCGTGGCTTTCAATTGGCGATGGAAGCGTTCTATCATCCCGTTAGAAGCTGGATGATAACTGGTCGTATGGATACGTTTGATCCCTAAAATCCGGGAAAGTTCCAGGAACAGATGGGATTCAAACTGTCCACCACGGTCGGTGGTAATAGTTGTTGGAACTTTATAACGTGATATCCAGCTCAATATAAAGGTTTGCGCTACAGATTCAGCCGAAATGTCTTTTACAGGAATGGCTTCAGGCCACCGTGTAAAGCGCTCTATGCAGGTCAGGAGGTAAGTAAATCCCTGATTGACAGGCCATGGTCCAACCAGGTCAATGTGAACATGGCTGAACCGAGCGTCTGGAGTGCTGAATGTTCCGAGAGGTGCACGGATATGATTGTGCACCTTTGACTTTTGGCAGTTTACGCAGGAACGTGACCACGTAGTGATGTCGTGCCTCATATTATGCCAGAAAAATCTAGCTGAAATCAACTTCACTGTGGCTTTGAGTCCGGGGTGTGCCAAGTTGTGAAGGGTATCAAAGACAACCTGACGATGAGTCGGTGGAACAAATGGGCGAGGGTGATCTGTTGAAGTGTCACAGATGATCTGCGTGTCCGAAGTGGGCACAGGCATGTATGTGAATTTGCAAGTTGCAAATTCAGGTGACGACAGATCCAGAGTGTCCAAACGTGGCTGGTCTAAGGCCATTTGTTTTAGGTCGATATCGTAAGGTGAGAACATAGAATTTATAGGCAGGCAAGACAAGGCGTCTGCCGCTGTATTCTGTTCACCTGAGATGTCGGATATCGCTGGTAAATTGCGAAACAAAATCCAAGTGGCGAGTTTCGCGAGGAGAATATTTGTCCGGCTTAGCACGCAGTGCGTATGTAAGCGGACGGTGATCAGTATAGATCACAAATTGACAGCCCTCGAGTGAATGCTGAAAGTGTTTCACTGCGAGGTACATCACTAAGAGTTTGTGGCCAAATGTGCTATATAGTTGTTCCGCCAGTTTTAGCTACTTCGAAAAGTATGCGAAAGGTTGTAGTTGTTGTTGATGCTGCTGTTGTAACACTGCACCTACAGCTGTGCCAGATGCGTCAACGACCACTGAAAACTTGGCATCGGACACAGGATGTGCAAGCAAAGATGTCTTAGCTAGTTTCTGCTTCACTTCATTGAATGCATTCAGCTGAATATCATTCAGTGAAATCTGCTCGTTTTTCTTCTTCCTGTTACGTAACAGGTCGGAAAGAAGAGACAGGAGATCCGCGCAGTGTGGGATAAAGCGTCTGTAATAATTAAGCAAACCGAGGAAGTGCCTTAGTTGGCGAAGTGAAGTGGGTGGTTGAAGGTCTTGTAGAACCTTCACTTTTTCAGGTAAAGGGGCTATACCTTCAGAGCTGATGATGTGGCCCAAGAAAACTAGTGACAAAGTACCAAAGACACATTTACCAGGATTAATTCTCACCTGGTATTGCTGAAACCGTTCGAACAGTAGGCGGAGATGAGTGACATGTTCATTAGGTGAGGCGCTTGCCACGAGAATGTCGTCTATATAGTTATAGACGAAGTCAAAGTCAAAAATTCGAACGCTCCAAATGGAATTGTTACCGCAGTTTTCGGTATGTCGGCTGGATTCACTGGAATCTGGTGGTAAGCCTTTACTAAGTCCAGTTTGGAGAAGGTCTTACAGCCGTGCAGAGATGAAGCAAAGTCTTGTATGTGTGGGATTGGGTAACGATCAGGTACCGTCATGGCATTGAGTCGTCGATAGTCCCCAGTCGGACGCCAATCACCGGAGCGCTTCAGGACAATATGCAGGGAGGAGGCCCATGGGCTGGACGAAGGGCGTATAATTCCCAGCTGCAGCATATGATTAAATTCCGCCTTCGCCGCTTTTAGTTTCTCTGCAGGTAAGTGATGAGGGCGTGAGAACACAGGAGCTCCTGTGGTGTCAATGAAATGTTTTGTTGAGCGAGTTGGTTTACTCACAACAAAATTCAAGTTTGTTAACTCCGGATAGGAGTATAGCAAAGTCTGGTATGGGTCATCGCTTGCGGCAAAAAAATACCGGGCTGATAGATGTGGTGTTAGACTTTAAACCCGCCATGGAAAGTTCCGTATTAGCGTCTATCAGCCGTCGTTTGCGCATGTCCACTGACAGGTTGAAGTGGTGTAGAAAGTCTGAGCTCAGAATTGGGTAGGGTAAATCGGCTACCTTAAAGATTCATGTAAAGTCTCTGCGTAATTCCAGGTCCAAAGGACGAGAAATTTGACCGTACGTGGGAATGGGGGAGTGATTTACCGCTTGCAGTGGAATAGGCAGCACTAGCGGCTTCTCTGTGAGGAGTTTCAGTGGCCATATACGGCATGCGGCCCCAGTATCAACGTGCCTGGGAAATGGAGTCCATAATAAAATAAGCACGGTTGTTATGTAAACCAGGTGGAAACTGTGCCATGCTCAGGTCCCCAGGTTTTAGTTTCCCTGGTTCGAATACGAACAGGGCTTTTTGCACCTCTGTGCTTCAGCGCTAAAGCGACTGTGATAGAAACACAATCCTGGCTTGTTTGAGTGGCGGTGGTGTGGGGATGGCGAACGATTTTGAAAACGACATCTAGGCGATTGTGACCTAGACATACTTATATTTTTTATGTTTCTCTCTAGTCGCTCTATAGCGTTAAGTATGGCCAGTATGGCCTGTTGACTTGCATCTCTGGCCGTAGCCGAGAAAGAAAAGACTTCAGCCTGTGGCTGACGGTGCGGAATGGGGGTAGGCACAATCCATTACTTTGTCCGCCGACGAAGCCACTACGTCGACGGAATTCATCTCCATCATAGGATCCAGAATTACCTTCGCCCTGTGAGCCGATTGGTTAGTTTAATACCAACTTGCTCACAGTGGACGCATAAGAAATAGGTCCTATTTCAGACTGCTACAGATTGTCACAGTCCTTGTGTAGGATTCAACGTGAGAACACAAGGGTCGTCTTCTCAACCTGGCAATTTCACCAAAAGTTGAAGTAAAAAAAAACACTGTCACTGACAGAATGACTGAAGAAAAAACAAAACTGAACTAATCAGTCCTAAATACTAAAACTGACTTCCTCTTTAAATCTACGGAGATGCTAAAAACTTGTCTTTTAAAGTGATGAAGCATAAATAACAACCGGGCAACCCACTCCAGATTGAAATTAATTACCCCTGTCAAGAAGGTTATGTTTTAGACTGAGTTTTTTTTTTTTTCATATTGGCTTATGAAGTTCCAAATCTTGAAAAGTTTTGGTCATAGTCGAAATTGAGATGGAATTTCAATGTTCGATAGCAGCAGTACTACAGGAGACAGCAACAACAACAACAACGATGTTTTCAATTCCTGCTTGATTTCTATGCTGAGCTCTGATTGTTTTTTTTTCCTTCCATTTGAACTTGATCTTGGCGACATCTCTGTTAAAAGATTTATTTCGTTGTTTTTTTCTACAAGCTATCTTGGCCTTAACATGACCAACAGGCAATTTGACATTCGTCTGATTCCAGAATTTAGTGGAACTACTACTGACCTACCGATAGTGGAATGGATCGAACAGGTAGAACTTGTTTGCGAATTATGTGAGTTTCACGAAGTAGCGCGAGTTATTCCCTTGCGGTTAAGAGGGGGCGCTCTTGCTGTGTATCGATAGCTAGGTAAGGAACAGAGGGCAGATGTAAATCAAGTCAAGCAGGTGCTGATAACTGCGTTTGCCACTGATTCATTTGTGGCATATGAGGACTTCACGACGCGACGGCTACTACCTGGAGAGACTGTAGATGTGTTTTGGCTGAGCTTCGAAGACTTGCCCTCCTTGTTGGGGAGACACTTTCAGAAAAATGGATGGCGTGCGCCTTTGTAGCAGGACTGCCGAGCCACGTAAGGCAACATCTCCGGGCGTCATCGAGAATGGCTGACATAAGTCTAAGGCAGATTGTAATGAGAGCACGGGGTATCATGGCGGACGACAAGGAATTAGTTATACAACTGGTTCAGTTTAAAGCTAATCAAACGTCACGCACTGTGCCGGCTAGTGGAAGCATTATGTGCTATAAATGCTCTGGCCAGTATCAGTATGGTGAAGGGCATACTGGCCCCAAATATAAATCATGAGGAAAGATACAATGTTACAGATGTCAGAAGATAGGACACATTGCATCTGAGTGTCCGGGAAACGAAAAAGGAGGCGAAATATCAGTGCCGGTCTCTCCTCAGTCAATTTAAGAGAGGCGCTCCCTACCGTTGAAGTGTGGATCGATGGAAAGAAACGCAGAGCACTGGTGGACTCTGGATGTTCCCGGTGTATAATAACTGGTTCAATATGTAGTCCTCGGAATTGTCGGAGATCGAACATTATGACCGCTGACAGTACAACTATCCATAGTCATGGCGTTGGAACCATTTGTTGGCAATAACCGATATGAGCCCTGTAAAGGTCGATGTCTTGGTCGTACACAGTCAGCTGTTAGGTTTCGACATGTTACTTGGGATGGATATTATTAAGATGTTGGGTGGGGTCAGCATTGACCAGTTTGGCGAAGCCATCTTTTACAAAACGAGTTCACATGCTTGCGCTGCGATCACGATAGAGGAACCCGATTTTAGCGCCACGTTTGACGAACAGGCCAAAGTGTGGACGGTGTCGTGGAAGTGGTCAGGTGATCAACCACCTGGTAAACTCAAAAACAGGGTGCCTGAATACTCAGTACCCGCTCAAATCCGCCAGGACTATAGACGTGAGCTTCAAACATGGCTGAACAATGGATGGCTACTTCCCTATCCTGAAGACAAACTAGGACCCCCAAAGGGCCTAATTCCGCCAATGGCAATCTTCCAGCAGAACAAATCTAAGGTGCGGCCAGTTCTGGATTTTCGTGAACTGAATGAGCACGTCGATGCCTAAACAGCACATGCAGACATATATGCACACAAGCTGAGAGAGTGGTGAACGAAAGGCCCTAATGTATCAGTGCTCGATCTGTGGAGGGCTTACCTACAGGTGCATGTGCATCAATCCCTGTGGACGTACCAGACTGTCATATTGGAGGGGAAGAGGTACTGTTTGACGCGCAGTGGGTTTTGGGCCATTATGCGAGCTATTGTAGATGCTGCATTGTCGAGGGCCGACTCTATTCAACGGGCAATATCAGCATATATCGATGATGTTTTCATAAATGAAAACATAGTGTCCACAGCTAAAGTGAGGCAGCATCTGGCCAACTTTGGATTGTTGAGTAAGGAACCTGAACGGCTGCAGGACGGTGCGCGAGTACTCGGCTTGAAAGTTTGGCAGGAATGCAATATGCTGAAATGGGAACGAGGTAACGAGATCCCGAGTATGCCACGCAGCATCACCAAACGTGCTGTGTTCTCTTTGTGTGGAAAACTAGTTGGGCAGTTCCCAGTGGGCAGATGGATCAGAGTGGCAGCCGTATTTATCAAAAAGAGAGCAGTGGCAGTTACCAAGGGCTGGGACGATGAGGTGGACGATATTCCGTTGACCACGATGATGACAGAAATTGTTGCGAGAGTGCACGAAGGAGACCTGTACGAGGCAGGTAGTATGTTGACGGTCGTGAGGTCGATGTCTGGGTTGATGCAAGCTCTTTGGTGATCGGAGTTTCGCTGGAGCAGGATGGAGCTGTGATAGAAGATGCAAGTTGGATACGCAAAGCAAAGGATACACAGCACATACATTTGGCAGAACTTGATGCTGTACTAAAAGGCATTAATATGGCGTTGATGTAGGAAGCATCCATATTGCATCTTTTTACTGACTCTGCCTGTGTGCACAAATGGATAATGGATACCCTTACAGGAAAGTCTAGAGTGCATACTAAAGCAGCAAGCCAAATGCTGATAAGACGATGACTGGGTGCGCTCTTAAGCTTGAGAGAAGAGTATAGGTTGTCAGTGGACATTACCTTAGTAAAGTCAGAATATAACCGAGCGGATAGTCTTACATGCGTACTGCAACGATGGTTTAACTTAATTAGAAAAGCAGCTGAACCCCAGGGCCATGTGTGTGCTGTATCAACACCCAGTCCAGAATCCAACCAAATCAGGGCTATCCATCGCAAAAGTGGTCACCCTGGCATAAAAAGGACGTGGTACTTTGTTAGCAGGGTCGACCCCATGATTTCTAAGGCATCCGTCAGGACAGTAGTGAGAGAGTGCAAAGAGTGTCAGTTGATCGATCCGTCGTCCGTGTGCTGGCCGAAGGGGAACTTGGATGTCAGTGATACTTGGTATCGAGTGGGGATAGATATAACGCATTATCAGAGAAAGCACTATCTGTCGATCATTGACTTTGGGCCTAAACGGTTTTCTATTTGGCGTTGTCTCAGACAGCAAGACGCATTAAGCATCATGGACCAATTAGAAAATGTATTTTGCGAGCGCGGGCCACCAACTGAGATACTCCTGGATAATGACCCAGCATTCTGCACTAAGAGTTTTACAGACTTTATAAATGAGTGGAGAGTTCGACTGCGATTTCGCTGTGCACATATACCATCAGGTAATGGTATTACAGAGCGGTGCCATCGAAGCGTGAAGCGGATTGCCGCAAGAAAACTGTGTTCAGTGATGGAAGCAGTTTATTGGTACAATGCCACCCCGAAAGACGATGTGTCACCCCTGACAGCTCCTGCTAACATGATCCATTGTTACACGGTCAGACTGAAGGGCATCGATATGGTGTCCCCCGATGAGCCCAAACAGCAACACTTGTGTTACAATGTGGGAAATCGTGTTTGGACGAGAAGTCCGAATGGACGGTGTACATCCCCTTATGCAGTTGGACGCGTTACAGGTGTGATTAGTCCACAGAATGTCCTCATTGATGGGATGCATCAGCACGTAAGGGACCTACGACCCGTTATAGGCTCAACTACATCGGAAAGTGGAAGTGACAGTGATTCGTCCATTCAGAGTGCGCGAGTGATCACTATGAGCGGCGCAAATAGCCCTATGCTTAGCACAGATGTATCGGATGATTCTTCTGCAGAAGAGTCATCGGAGGAGGAAGTTGTGGTCGCATCACCGCGGAGAAGGCTAGACAGTCCAAGGCCTTGTACAAATGCATCGGATGCTCCCCCTGCAGACGAGTTATCTGAGAAAGAAGTCGCAACCGTATTACCGCGGAGAAGCGCCAGACAAAAAAGACCTGCACCAGGTTACCACATGTGTGATCATGAAATCAGAGGGGGGGGTGTAACGGAGAGCGGCCGATTGCTGTAGATGCAGACACTTGTCGGCGCCGTTCAAAGAGGCAGCGTCTGGTATGCTGTGTGTGTGGGGCGAATCCGAAAACGCTCGCTGACGACAAAAAAAGAAAGAGGAGTGGGAGGAGAAAGGCGTCAGAAAGTCAAATAAGGTTTTTATTTGAAAATACGGGCAGCTGTGTCGAGTGAGAGATTCATGCAAATTAAGTTGATTTGCATGCGTCGCATTTTTTTTCAATAAGAGAGCGAAAGTGAAGATTCAGTCAGTTTGTGGAGATTGGAAAGTCAACGGAAGAAAAGAAGAGTGCTGGATTTTTTTTTATGTTGAACTGAACAACGTTTTTTTATACAGTTGAGAGAGACGGTTTTTTTCTTCCATTTGGACTTGATCTTGGCGACATCTCTGTTAAAAGATTTATTTCGTTATTTTTTTTCTACAGTCTCCCTTTAACACATGTGTATGTATGAACTTTCTCACAAGAACATTCTTCTTATATGAACTATTCTCTTTTCCCTACATCCTATCCTTCATATTATGAACTTTCCAACCTTTTTCCTCTGTTACTAACTCCTTTTCTCCTTCTCAATTATTATATTTCATGTTAACGAAGATAGCCAATAAAGTTGTTTTAAATGTTAAAATGAGACAGCATAACTTCGGGAATACTTCATACAATATGAAGAAGTACGACCCAGATAAGACTTTGCCCCATTCTTACGTTGTCAGGCGGGGGTATGCAGTCTCATGACTGACTTGTGTTCTTGTTAGGAAATAAATAATAGAAATAATTCTCAAAATAGTTTTGAGCCATGGGTAGTCTAGTTATTAATTTTTGTATTTCATTTGCTTTCTTCTTTAGAGAAAATGTTAAATTAAGTATAAATACATGGTTTTAAATTTCAACGCTAGTGTGTATCTGTTTTCAGCTAACGTAGGTATTCGTTAATGCTAATGCATTCTACGCATTTTGTGTATTGCAGATTCGTGCGGCAAAATTGCTTCTGAAGGAGGAGGGCGGGATGCGAACTCTTTAATCGGAGTTATCTTTCTTGGTAGTTTTCAGATATGGCGGACCTTTCAAGTTTAGATATTTCCCAAGTGAAGAAAGAATTAATTCAGGCAAACTGGAATTGCAATATACGTGGTTTAATACATGGAGCGACTCGGTAAGTTATATATATATATATATATATATATATATATATATAGTTAATTGTAACCGTCTTAAAATGTTTTATTTGAAATCATCTAAAAGAGTCATTTTAAAAAGTAAAAGATCGCCGATGATTAATAATTCAATCGGTCTTTAAAGCTAATTTTTAAACATGCGAAAGAATTTTTTTAAAAGTACTATTTTTTTTCGTTTTATGATAGTACTTTTGGCATAATGGCATAACGTATTTTTCGTTCGAAATTAACAACATAATAATTTTTTAACGAATTTATTTCTGTTATGATATTTAAAGCGAAAATCATAAACTAGTGTTTAAAACTCAATTGACGAGTGTCGATTATTAAAATGAGATTGAAAACAGAAAATCCCTTCGTTGATCAGAAACTGAAACTCTCGTCACTGAAACGGAAAACACTGTTTTATTTACAATATTTTTCTATTTATTACATATCGAAAACAAAGTAATAAAAAAGTGGTGGTGCTCGACTGTCAACTTTATTACTTTTTTGTAATTATTGTATTTTTCATTTTATTGTTTCTTGTTTTATTTTTCACATTTCATTAGTTTGTTGAACTGTTGCACTTTTTTCTTTCGACGTGGTTTCTTGTTAATGTAAATAAAGCAGTATTGTGGGAATAAATCCCTATGTAAGAAAAGATCCACTTCAAAGTCAATACCCTGAAAAGGGGCCGAGGCAGCAGTTGGGGGTGGGTTGCAAAAGGAATTGCTCCCTTAACGACCCAACCAATAGGTCCGGTAACAATATGTAATGAGGCAGAGAACGGATTTCTCTGCAGGAGTAACGATCCAGTGTCTGGTCTATAGTGAGTCGAATTCTGTACTAATTCTGGTCTCCTCCAAGCTCTGGAACACAATAACACTTCAGCTCTCATCAACTGAACTGAACCTTTTGGCTAAGATCAAAGTGTAGTATCTGTTCCGATGGATACTGCACGCCTGTCCTGTGCAGTTCTAGGAGGTCCACCCTCCCAGGCTTCGCCTCCCCTCTTTGGGGAGGAGTAAGTTTATTGCTTACTGTCTGAGGCGCCCCTACCGGGGAATGCCGACGGGGCTGCCCAGGCAATTTTTAAATGGCCAAAGTGCTCACCTCTCGAGCGCTGGCTTTTAAACCCACTTACTCGACCCAAGCTGTGGTCACATCTTACTTGTGGGAGTAAGATAAAACTGGCCTTGTGCCTAACTCCGCGAGGAGTAAATAAACATCAACTGAACTGATCACTCTGAACACAACACAACACGATAGCAAACAACTGAGAGGTAGAACCTCTTTTTATAGGTTTCTAACAACCTGCCACCCCCATCTTAACACATAAGTATCACCTCTTATTTTCAATTGGCGATATTGATGGCGGCATATGGCCACGAATTTGAAATAGAGGCGTGTTAGCGAGAAAATTTAATATCGCCGAACAATTACCTTTCTAATATACTGATCACGTTTATGCGTTGCAACTCATTAAATCACTATTCGCTCTTTTTTTTTTTTTTAATTCAATGATTGTTTTGTCTCCCCCACCCCCCGCAATTGCGACCCTATTTCCATATGTGAGAATTTCACCTCAAATAGAAGATGGCCAAAAATCACGAGTCGTAACGCCAACAATCACACTTACCTTGATTCCGGGAGAACTTCAAAAGGGGAATGGCCTTTCTTGTGTTGCAGAAACGGTACGAACTGCGTAATCAGCCTTTTAGTTGATCATCAATTAGGGATAAATTATTGACACGAGGTTACTTTAATTGCTCGGTCGTTAAGTCCTTTTTTTTGTTAGAGTTGGCGCGTGGTTAATTCCTCGCAAACACAACACTAGAAACTTGTAAAATACAAGGAGTAGGTACACGAGGTTCACTGTTGCCTCGCAAAATCTCAACTACTATCAGATTCGAAAAGAACCCGCATGGCGGAAAAAGGCGCGCAAAAAAAGGTTCGCTCCCAACTTAGCGGCGCCGAAGTTTACAGTCAATGTCACGGTCACTTTTCCTTCCTTCTGAAGGAGAGGTCGGCAAGTGCGATTGCTGGCACCGTGATTTCTAACAAGGAAGGGTCAGCAAGTGCGAATTGCCGGTACTGTGATTTCTAACACATAAGCACCTGTTAATGTAGACAAGACGAAATAATGTTATCCTGGAATTACTCGATTTCTCTACTGCAGACCTAGTAGAGAGTGCAGAAATATACGTCTTGTGTGAAAGAAAGACTGGAACTGAAATTGTTCTGATCATCACGTAGTTTTGTTTTCGCGTCAAGATGATTCATCGCGTATGCATTTCATTGAGCGTATGTGTGTTGCTTGTTCATGCAGTGAACAGGCGATGGTTACAGAATCGTCTAGTCAAATCACAACTCACTACCTATCACGTAGACCGATATAAAATTGTTCACTCGTGCAACTCCTACATAACCCCCCTGCTTAGGCTTTTAGCCGATAAAACAAGAGAAATTTTATTGATAGTAGCAGCACATGAGAATACAATTGAAAGAACATGAAAATGCCAAAAAATAGATTATATGACTGATAAACTTGAACAAGAATGTTATGCTGCCAAAGGCAAAATGTCTCTTTTGCTGAAAAAGAAGCAAAAATGTAATAATCTGAAGTGAAAAGAGAAAAATGGTCATTTGTTCAAAGGTGAAAAATGTTCTGTTATTGCAAAATGTGAATGTTCATTTGCTGAAAGTGAAATAATTACAAATGTTTTCAAAATGGAACAGGTTTATTCAAAAAGAGAATTTTACACATGCAGGTGCAAAATTGTAGAAATGGTAGTTAATTACTTTAGGAAATGTAAATGTTCAGATATATAAGGTTTTACAAAGCTTTTTAGGCCAATGGATATGTATACCAGAACGTAAAGTCATAACGTGAGTGGTAAGGCATGATTGGGATGTATCTGAAGATACTATATCAGTTAACTCAGGCGATATTATGGTGGGTGGAACATGGGGTTCCAGGGTGTCGTTATCTGAGAATGCTCGCTTAAATCCGTTGACCGACACAATCTCTCTAGTTCCTCCAATATCCAGAGTAAAATATTTTTTGTTACGATCGAGCACACGAAATGGACCGGCATAAGGTGGTGTTAGTGGTGGTTTAACCGAGTCATTCCAAATAAAAACGTGTGTCCATGATGCAATATCTTTAGGTAAAGCTGACTTGATGATTTGATGACGAGTGTTCATGGGTGGTAAACTGTTGAAATAATATCTAAGTTTGTTAACATAAAGTTCCAAATCCACTACCGTTGTCTCTGGGGGAGTAAACATATGACCAAGTAATGCTAATGATGTACCGTAAAGCAGTTCGTCTGGAAAATATCCCAAGTCTTTTTTCATAGCAGAGCGGCAGTCAAAGAGAACGATGGAGATATACTCCATCCAATGCTGTGGATGAGGGGCTGTACATAATGAGGCTTTTAATTGTCGATGAAACCACTCAATCATTCCATTGTAAGCTGACTGATAGCTCGTCCTTGTACGTTTACTACCCAGCGAGCATAAGTGGACGATGATCAGTATAAATGGCAAATTGCTGACCTTCCAACGCATGGCGAAAATGTTTAATAGCTAAGTAAATAGCCAAGAGTTCACTTCTGAAAATATTGTAACAACTTTCAGTAGGAGTCAATCGCCAAGAAAAATATGACAAAGGTTGAATCTGTTGCTGGTGATGTTACTATAAGACTGCACCAACAGCTGAACTAGAAGCATCAACAACTATAGAAAATTCAGCATCAGGTATTGGATGTGATGTGATAGCAATGATGTATCTGCCAGCTTTTTCTTTGCCTCACTTTAAGCTGGCAGTTATCAAGTGAAATGTGTTCATCCTTCTTTCTATTTTTCAACAGATCCGTCAGAAACGTGCGTATGTCAGCACAATGTGGAATGAAACGTCTGTAATAGTTCAATAATCCAAGTAAATGTCGGAATTGACGTAGTGAAGTTGGAGGATGTAGATCAAGCAGAGCTTTGACTTTGTCAGGAAGGGATGAAATACCTTCCGAGTTTATTACATGTCCCAAGAAAATAAGACTTGTGGCACCAAAAGTACATTTAACAGGGTTTATCCTAACATGATAACGCTGCAAACGTTAAAAAACAATGCAGAGATGTTTAAATGTTCCTTGTGTGAGGGGCTAGCTATAAAAGTGTTGTCTATATAGTTATACTCTAAAATCTAAGTCATGGACCACTTCGTCCATAAAACGTTGAAAAGTGCTAGCTGCATTACGTAAGCCGAACGGCATAGTCAAAAATTCAAAAGCACCGAAAGGAGTAGTAACAGCGGTCTTAGGAATATCTGCAGGATTAGCCGGTATTTGGTGGTAAGCATTAACAAGATCCAACTTTGAAAATATATTACAAACATGCAGGGATGAAGCGAAATCCTGAATATGGAGGATAGGGCAACGATTGGGAACAGTAGTAGAGTTAAGCCGACGGAAATATGCTGTAGGATGCCAGTCCCGAGAATGCTTCGGAATCTAACGGTCATCTCTGAATACATATACCATACACTGGACAAGGTAGGTGAAGCTAGGGTGGTAGCACTTGATATATCCAAAGCCTTTGACAAGATCTGGCATAAAGGTCTTTTCATGAAAATTAATTTGTATGGTATTACTGGACGAATATTTAATATAATTAGATCCTTCCTATCCAAAAGAAAGATCCAGAATGTCCTCGATGGCCGTTCATCCAAACAACATGACATAAATGCATATGTACCCCAGGGATCGATCGTTAAAGTTTTATTGTTCTTGATTTTCATAAACAACCTCCCTGATAACATTGTATCTGAGATGGGTATATTTGCTGATGACACCATGCGGTACTATCGTCATGTGGGTAAAACGGGCGCGCACATATCAGAGGCAATGGCTGAATCCTTAGAAAGTAACCTAAAGTCTGTAGTGGAATGGAGTCATAAATGGATGGTAACATTTAATGCTTCTAAGGCAAAGCTCCTTTCCTTCAATAACTACAAGAAATCTCTTCAACCACCAATTGCCATGGCAAATAACACCCTATCTGAGAGTCCAACATTGGGACCAAGACTACAATAAGGACTCCAGTTCAGTAACACAACAAGCGGGACATATTCTGGAAGTCACCGGCGTCTGCCCTCGTGGGGAGGCAAGTAAATATTGACACAAAAAACATGTTTTAAAAGAAAACATGTTAATATTTTATTTGTTTTATTTATGGACCCTCTGCCTTAAAATAAATATTAACATGTTAAAAGAAAAAAAAAATTCCGAAATATATACTGCATTTATTCAAATAAATAAAAGGTTTATTTACAAGTTCTTTTGTAAATAGCAACCACATGTATTGCAAGGTCAACCGGAAGACGCCGGTGACTTCCAGACATGTCCCGCTTGTTGTGTTACTGAACTGGGGTCCTTATTGTAGTCTTGCTCCCAACATTGAAACTCGTCGACCTAATATTCACAGGTAACATGAATTGGAACAAATACATTGCCAAGGCTGCTGCAAAGAAGGTGTGCTTCCTCTACTGTGCTAAAAAATTTCTCACACCTGACAGTATCCTATATCTCTACAAAGCCACCATCCGCCCATGCATGGAGTATTGTTGTCACATCTGGGCTGGTGCACCATTCACTAGTCTCTCCCTCTTGGGAAGGTCCAAAAATGAGTCTCTAATCTAATAGGTCCCTTACTATCCGCCAAGCTCCAGCCCCATCGCCGCAATGTTGCATCCTTGTGTTTGTTTTACAAGTACTTCAATGTAATGTGCTCTGATGAACTTGCTACTCTGGTGCCCCCTCGATGTAAATACACTAGACCAACCCAACAATCCGCTAATCCAATCCATTCACTGTGGAGGTCCCCAGATGCCGGAGAGCCTTCTACTCCAATAGCTTGTTTCCTCGAGCTGCCGGCCTTTGGAACTCCCTCCCTGCTCTCTGTTTCCTGACTGTACCGACATGCAGAAATTTCAAATTAATGTCAACAAGCATCTCGCTGCACAGCTCTGAATTTCGGATGACCCCTTAAACTTTCACGCTATATCTCAGTAGCCCCTTATGTCTACAGTGGCAACTGACCTTGTTTGGAGTGAACTAAGTTAAAAAATAAATATATATCGTGAATAAAAACTTAGCATTTTGGATGAAAAGCGTCTTCTTGATCCTTTCTGGTCAATTTACTTCAGGATTGGGGTGGGATTCTTGGTTTCCTTACTTATCCCGGGCAACGCCGAGACATGAGTCCCACTAATTTATGAGAAAATTTTTACATGTTAACTTCTAAGTGTTTTTTTTGGCGCTTGTTCGTAATACTTCACCACCCGTTTTTCTCAACTTTTTTACTGACCAAATTCTTTTCTAAAAAGCAAAGAGTTCGGGGTACAAAATTTTTTAGCACAGTGGAAGCATTAAGTAAAAACCTCGTGCCCAGACAGTTTTTCTTTTCTTGTGGCCACCATGTTATTGGAATGAATAAATGGACACCATATTCTTAATCCCCTCGAAATTTCCTTTCCGACAGTATACAACATGTCATATGTTTGAACAAGGGAATGTAGGGAAAATTGGTCATTTATAGGTAAAAATAGCACTTTTGGGGCGGGAACGCTTGTTTTTTGGAATTTTTTAAAAAGAGATACTCCATCTAAAATACTACTTGAAGTATAGAGGTATATTATATAGGTGATTTTTTGGCATCTTCTATTAATGAGTAATGATGAATAACTCATTAATTGGCCAAAAATTCAAGCAACATGGAGTCACGTATGCATTTACTTAACTGGTTGGTAGGGAACATTTTGCACAAAAATTTCAATTTATGTCTTGATCTTTCTCTTTGGGTACCCTAAGTAACCTGGAAAATGCCCCTAACATGATTTCTCATTAATTTATCTAATTTGGATTGGAACTCAGTCATTTTTTTTCATTGCTAATACATTTTTCTTGCTCACTGGGTGCAATCTGTGTTGGCCATTAAAATTCCGTCCACCCGTCACAAAAAGTAAGGACCTCAGAATTAATGCATTTACATTGATTTGGTGAGAATGGCTAATACCTAAAATTGAAGGCACTATGAAAGGCTTCTTCATACCAGTTGGTCAGATTTTTTTCATGAGGCCTTCTCCTGCAAGGCCAGTTGATTCGTTTTCCGTCCACCCGTCACAAAAAGTCAGGATTTTTCGAAACTGGAAAAAGTGGGATTTAAATGGATATCCATGTGAGATAAGCCCATCCCTTGTCTTTCTGTCACAAAATATCATACCCTGCCCCTGAATTGGATGGATGGATCAAAGTTATGGGGAAAAAAATGTCATTTCGGGGCATTTTTTTTTTTTTTTTTTTACCCCTTTTGACCGCCTGGGGGGCTAACGAGATTTTTTTTTCAAAATTGAAGAATATCACTTTCTAACCTGACCAAAGTTACAACTTCATGCAAAATTTCAGAGAAATTCAATTGATGGTCGTGGAGAAAAATCCGGACGGACGACATGCCTCAAAACTATAGCCCCCTCAATAAATCGGAGGACTAACAAACAGAAATAAAAGGCTGCATGTTCTTACTAGTACTGTTCAAATGTTTACGTTTAATAAATGCCTCAATTGGTTGGTGAGGTGACCAGCTCACTCAATGCCTGGTGAAGTTCCTCGTCTACCATGAACATGGTTTCTTCTTTTCCTCTTCTCATTTGCATCATAGTTTGCAATTCTGGAGAGATACCAACAACGCACAAACTTGAGACATAGGCAAACTTCTTCCTCTCCAAATAGTACAAATCACCGTCTTTGAGTTCCTTGAAAATTTCAAGGTAATGTCCCCGGATAACACGATGACAACAAGGAAAGTTGTGGTGGTAATCGTCACTCACGTAAACAGTTGTTTCGAATGGAGGTGAATCCAACTTGAGAAGATAGTATGGATGATCATCCCCTGATCGTATAACGGCGATGTCTCCTTCTTGCAGCATGCTGTATGCTTCACCCTCTTCATAGTCCTCTTCCTGGTTGATGTCGATGAACTCATCTTCACCTTCATCTTCACTGCTGCTGGAATCACCGGCATCCTTCTGCCCAGCACCTTTCTCCTTAAATAGAGTCCACTTTGGACGAATGGCAGACATATCATCAGAGAATATACCTTCTTTGTTCAAGCGGTGCTTGCAAAAGTCTGAATTTCCTTCTAAACATGGGAAGCAACAACATGCAAAGTGTTGTGTGTAAATACCATGAGAATTGCTGACTTTGTTTGAAATTTGGTGGATCTTCAGTGTTTGGGGTAGATGATAATATTTCTTTATGGTATTGTTGGCACGATATTGTTCCGCTTCCTCCACAGTTACCTCATAAAATGTTCGATTCATCATTGGCCCTTCTTCTTTGGAACGATCTTTCACTGTAAGAGCTTTAAGTGAAAAATTGAACAACTCCTTGCAGTCCCGTATGGTGGCGTCTCCACTGACAACGGCTCCCAGGCAGTACGATTTCACAACTCCTCCTAATCCATCACTCTTACTTTTTCCATGAGCTGTCTCGAAGTACACCCGGGTTCCTTTGATGGTTCGATTCACAAACAATCTTGCTGCTTCCTTGCATTTAAATTGACTCCCACAACCATCGGTGAATTCAATGTCTTCTTTGATATGGATTGACTTCTCTGCATAAAAATCAATTATCTTCTGGTTGCAGAGTTCCACGAACCATGGGTCTTTTTTCTTATCTTCACTGTAGAAGACAAAATGGTCCTCTCTGATGTTTCCATCCACCATACGAAGCACGACAACGGGGTACACGGTGACTGTATTCTGCTGCCAGTGAATACTCATAATTTCCTCAAGCAACAAACATGTGTAGTTTTGAGAAAAGTCCATGACTTTCAGTACTACTCCTGGTTTCATTAAGTACGCAACTGCATCGTCGTAAACATCTTTCAGGTGCTGGACATTAAAACGATGGCGTAGGAAATCTTTCAGTTGCTTCAACAGAAGTTGAAGAAGCTCATCAAATGTCAAATTCTTATCCGCTAGTGCTAGTTTGTTCTTCTCTTTGCCTTTATGTTGGTAGACCACCTTTTCAAACTGTTGTATTTTGATAGTGTGCTTCAAATCAACACATTTCACATTTTTCCTTGCACAATCCAAGCTGCATTTGAGATTATCTGTAAACAAAACACGCAACTTGTCAAAATGTTTGCATACATTACAGCGACCGGGGATGCATGTGATCGATTTCTCACATAAAAGATACTCCATCATTTTCTCGTTGTTTGACCAAACTTCAGTATCCAGCTTGTTCAGCTGCAGCATTCTGACAAGCCCCCTTCGAATATAATCAATATTCTGATGATATGAGCATGCACATACAAATCTTTGAAGAAATCTCTTCAGCTTCACGTTACGTGGTCGAAGATTCTCAAATGATCGCCGACTGAGTTTAATGTCAGGATTTTCTTCACAAAACTTATGGTAAGCATGGACCAATGACAGCTCCATGACATGGATGGGAACTTTCTCAACATTACCATTTTGATTCTTCATCTTCAGTGTTTTGTTTTTATATGGAAGTACTCTGGATATGTCGTCTCTTTCATAGAATTCTTTAATAGCCAGCTTAACTTTTTCTGTTATCTTGGGTCTTGTGGTCATCTTCTTTCCTGTATCAGATAGCATTTCTTCAAGGTTCCATTTTTTTGCCTTCTTATATGTGTGGTAAGATGCTCCTAACTTACGGACTTTCTTTTTAGGACAACTATCTTCAAGTGTTGTGAGAAGTGCTCTCCTAACGCAGTTGCTGATCGGATCTCGTTTCTTTTTCAGTTTAGTGTACGTTTCCTCCACTGGTTTCAAATTTGGTGATGAACTGGACGATGTTGCTTCCAGTGCTTGCTTTGTACCTGGGCTCTGACTATTTATCACAGATTTCATGAAGTCGATGCGCTCTTCACGCTCTAGCGAAGACAGTTGTTCTCCAAGCCGTTTTTTTCTTTTCTTCAGTGGCGACCTCAGTGGTGTTTTCTTGAAATTTACCTTGACTTTCATTGATGCGCGGTGTTTCCTTGTGCGTTCTGTGGATACGTCAGACTTCTCAACTTCCAGCTTCTTCCTTGCCTTGTCTTTCTGTCGTACTCCATACCTTTTTTGTTTTGTCATATTTTTTCTTTGATTTTCCTTCTGCTTTTGCCACATTTGTCTCAATTTTTCTTCATTGCTCACCCTCAATTCTTGGATTTTTTTCTTTTTCTTTTTCGTATTCGCGTTTTTTGACTTCGGGATTGAGACGTGATTTTCTTTTTCGCTCTGCTGCAGACATGGGTTTTGCCTTCTTTGGACGTCCCATCTTCGGTTTCTCATCTTTCTCATCACCTACAGCTTCCTGCTGCACAGTGGCCTTCCTTGTCACCTTTCTTGTTTTCATCATTTTTCTTGTTTCCATTTTGCACTTTTCTGAAAAATAACAGAAATCGACGTTGACAAATGAACTTTGAAATTGTCCACCCATCACAAAAACTGATTTTGATTGTTCTATTTTTCTTCAACATGCCATTATAGTAGATTACTCACTTGTCAATGATAATTCTAGTTTCTTGTATCATCTGCAATTTTTCTAACATGACAGAAGTTTTTGTGGCTGATTAAATTCCTCCTTAAGTCATGACAAATATTATCTGAGAATACCCTTTATATCAAATTGTGCCATGCTATTTGAACAAAAAGAGGCATTATGTCTTTAAATATTGTGTCAATTACTAATTTTTGCTGGTTGCAGTTTTCTTTCTATTTCAATTCTCATTACTATAACTATAAAGAATGAAAATTTGATTCTCAGACTTTTTGTGACGGGTGGACGGAAATACAGCATGTTCAAAAAATCAAAATTTTTTGACCTTTAGTCTATGGTAGCTATACCAATGGACTTTTCTCACTTCCTGACATCCTGTAGCTGAATAATTATGATTGGCAAGGAATGAAAATCATTTTCAGAGAAATTAGAGGAAAAATTTGGTCATAATATTAAAAAAACATAAAAAATTGTACCCCGAAAATATACATTTTTCGAGAAAAAACCCGAATACCTGTCCATTTTCAATGGAAAAATCCTAGCATTAAGCTAGTGGGAGCAATTGGAATACCTGATAGCAAATATGAGACAATTTTTTGTGCAGAATAGAACCTAGATAAGGAACTAAGAGCGATTTTTTACCCAATGGTCATAATGCAATTAACCGCCACGAGGAGCATATTAAAGGTTTTTGGTCCATTTTTGCAGGAAAGTAATCCGAAATGATAGGTCTAAATGGGAAACTAGGTCTTGAATGTAATAAATAACTTTAAAATTTGGCCAAAAAATCACTAAATGTCCCTTTTTGGGCACGAGGTTTTTACTATATGCTTGGATCAGTTTTCTATATAAATTTAACTTAAACTGATCACCCACTTTTTGATTATGTTTCAAAAATCTAAAATATTTAAATAAAATTTCAAAAACACCAGAAATTCTGTAGCGGCATGATAGGTAATTGTACACAGAAAAAAGAAAAGAGTTTTGTCCATAAAAAAGGTGAAAAAAATGTTGCATGTTATTCGTTCGTAATACTCATTTTTTTCACCTTTTTTATGGACAAAACTCTTTTCTTTTTTCTGTGTACAATTACCTATCATGCCGCTACAGAATTTCGGGTTTTATGGAAATAAAAAAAATGTTTTAGATTTTTGCAACATGGTCAAAAAATGTATGATCAGTTTACGTTAAATTTATACAGGAAACTGATCCTCCTTCCTAAAATCTAAAATATTTGAGAAAAATTTCCAAAATATCTTGAATTAACTAGTGACATGATAGGTAATTGTACACGGAAAAAAGAATTTTTTTTAAATTTGTGATGGTCAAAAAAAGTGATGGATCAATTTATGTTAAGTTTATATAGGAAACTGATTCCCCCTCCTAAAATCTAAAATATTTGAAAAAAAAGTCTAAAAAAACAGAATTCTCTAGCGACATGATAGATAATTGTACACTGCAAAAAGAAAAAAAAATTGGTCATTAAAAACGTTGAGAAAACCGAGTGGTGGAGTATTATGAACAAGCGTCATTTTTTTGTATTTATAAACAAGAATGTTGCTAATAATTTTTGGTAAATTTTTATCACACCCATGGTATTTTAGCAAAAAATAAAAATGAGATTCTAGATTTTTAGGCGATTACATGTAAACAGCCTGAAAAAATATCCACAAAAAAAGGAATTTAAAAAAATATAAATATTAGAGTGTAGATTAATTTCCTATATAAATTTAACATAAAATGAGCACCCACTTCTGGACGAGTTCGTTGTAAAAGGAACGAGTAACCAATTTTTCTTTTTCAATTTTTTGGAGGGAAAGCAGATTTTGTGCAATATGAAGGGAGTTGTGGGTTAATTAAGCGGTGCTTATTCTGAATAGGTATCCATAGATTTGCAGTCGTGACGTAAGCAGTTCTGACTACCAGTAGAATTTATGTGGAGACAATAATTTGGAAAGCATGACCTGTTCAAAAATATTATTACATTTCAAAATTGTGTCTGGTTTCAGAAAAAACAATCTTCACTTTCGGTTATATTGCTTTCTTCTTCTTTGCCTTCTAATATTTCATAAATATGCCTTCTCCCAATGTCATCTTCCTTTTGCAAGCTTCTCCCCCCCCCCCCCTAAAAGAAACTTTTTGTAGATTTCCGAATGATTTCAATCTGGCCATGCCTTTGCCACTCACCCCTCAAGCACCGTCAGAGAAGATGCCCAAATGAAGCCTGAACACACTCATTTGCCCATGAAACAGAAACTGCGAATGAGTGGAGCTCGTTAACGCCCATCTTAAATATCTAGCCTTAAGTTAATGGACCATACCTTTACCTCCCACCAGAGAAGATGCCCATATGAACCCAAACACTCTCGTTCGCTGATGAAACAGAAACTGCAAACAAGCAGATCTCGTTAACCTTAAATGTCTAGCCTCTGCAGACCATGCCATGTGCTTTTCACACTAACCCCCCCACCCGCCCAATTTTTAAAAAATTTCTTTCATTAAGGTAAAATAAAATTAAAAACCATTATCCTCTTTTGTGCAAAAAAGAAATTATCACAATTTACGTTGAATAACTTGCAAAGAAAAAGAAAAATTATCCTCAGATAATTTCAATCCAAACGGTCGCGTCGAAGATTTGAAAACGAAATCAAAACTAAGAAGGAAATATTTTCAATAACATCAGATAATTTCAATCCAAACGGTCGCGTCGAAGATTTGAAAACGAAATCAAAACTAAGAAGGAAATATTTTCAATAACATCGGATAATTTCAATCAAAACAGTCGCGTCGAAGATTTGAAAACGAAATCAAAACTAAGAAGGAAATATTTTCAATAACATCAGATAATTTCAATCCAAACGGTCGCGTCGAAGATTTGAAAACGAAATCAAAACTAAGAAGGAAATATTTTCAATAACATCAGATAATTTCAATCCAAACGGTCGCGTCGAAGATTTGAAAACGAAATCAAAACTAAGAAGGAAATATTTTCAATAACATCAGATAATTTCAATCCAAACGGTCGCGTCGAAGATTTGAAAACGAAATCAAAACTAAGAAGGAAATATTTTCAATAACATCAGATAATTTCAATCCAAACGGTCGCGTCGAAGATTTGAAAACGAAATCAAAACTAAGGAAATATTTTCAATAACATCAGATAATTTCAATCCAAACGGTCGCGTCGAAGATTTGAAAACGAAAATCAAAACTAAGAAGGAAATATTTTCAATAACATCAGATAATTTCAATCAAAACAGTCGCGTCGAAGATTTGAAAACGAAATCAAAATTAAGAAGGAAATATTTTCAATAACATCAGATAATTTCAATCCAAACGGTCGCGTCGAAGATTTGAAAACGAAATCAAAACTAAGAAGGAAATATTTTCAATAACATCAGATAATTTCAATCCAAACGGTCGCGTCGAAGATTTGAAAACGAAATCAAAACTAAGAAGGAAATATTTTCAATAACATCAGATAATTTCAATCCAAACAGTCGCGTCGAAGATTTGAAAACGAAATCAAAACTAAGAAGGAAATATTTTCAATAACATCAGATAATTTCAATCCAAACGGTCGCGTCGAAGATTTGAAAACGAAATCAAAACTAAGAAGGAAATATTTTCAATAACATCAGATAATTTCAATCCAAACAGTCGCGTCGAAGATTTGAAAACGAAATCAAAACTAAGAAGGAAATATTTTCAATAACATCAGATAATTTCAATTCAAACGGTTGCGTCGAAGATTTGAAAACAAAATCGAAACTAAATGTGTCACTATTTTGTTCATACAAGTGGAATTCTTGTTTTATACTTCCCTAACAACATCTTGATAAGGAACTCACTGGTAATGTATGACATGTGTACATGCTTAAGTGGAAACGACATCAGCCCTAGTTAGATGGGAACGGTGGAGGTCTTGGACTGCCAAAAGTGTTCAAGTTGGTAAAGGATAGGCATCCAGCCGTAAAATTGCCTTAAATACAATGTCTAGTCGAAATACAGCAGGAAAAAAGAAAGGCAGTGCCAGTAACACTAATGCTGCTGGTAGTGTCTTGGGCTTCGTAGATCCCAGGATGCGTGGATCTTCAGTGCCTGGCTATGGCAAATCATACAAACATCCAGAACTTTTTCGCATTGGATCTCTGAATGTTGGAACCATGCGAGAAAAGGCAAATGAGGTGGTGGAGACAATATCCAGAAAGAAGATTGACTTGTGTTGTTTACAAGAGACGAGATGGAGAAATGAAGGTGTGAGAAAAATAGTCGGGAGGGATACCAACTGCAAGTTTTACTGGTCTGGGAATGATAAAGGGACAGGTGGAGTGGGAATATTGGTGGCAGAGAAGTGGTGGGAGAAAGTTTTTGAGGTGAAGCGAATATCCGATAGGATAATATTTGTTCGTCTTGTTGTTGGAAAGTTAGTGTTTGCCATTGTTTGCATCTACGCTCCACAAGTTGGACTCAGCGAGGAAGCAAAGGACAACTTCTACGAGCAGCTGCAGAGCCTAGTGGCGACTGTACCTAGTACTGAGGAACTGTTTGTGTGTGGTGACTGGAATGGACATATTGGTTCCACTCCTTGCGGTTATGAAGAAGTACATGGTGGACATGCTATTGGTATGAGGAATGTTGGAGGAGAAAGACTACTCGAGTTTGCTGTTGCTAATAATCTAGTGATTGGCAACTCGGTGTTCGAAAAGAGGCCTAAACACCTAGTTACATACCAATCTGGAAGAATCATGACCCAGATAGACTACATACTATTCCGGCGCAGCTTCAGGAGACATGTCACAAATGTCAGAGTCAGCCTGGGTGAAGAATGTGTATCTCAACACAATCTGCTATTATGTGATCTCAAGGCAGAAGCTTCCCGCAAATGCAAACACAAGTTTACACCACGCATAAAACTCTGGAAGCTGAAGGATCCAATCATTCAGGCTAAATTTGCTGAGAGATTTGTTTCTTCACATCGGGATACACGGGTAGTGAGTGTTGAAGAGCACTGGGAGAGGCTCAAGGATGGATTGAATGATGCAGCGACGGAGGTGTGTGGAGTGTCATCCAAGCACAATTGGAGGAAACAAACCTGGTGGTGGAATGAGATTGTTGATCAAGCTGTTAGAGAGAAGAGGCGATGCTACAGAGCATGGAAAACAGGAGGTAGTAGGGAAGCATACAATGGAGCCAAGCGTGCTGCTAAAGCTGCTGTACACCACGCTAAGTCAGAGGCCGATAAAGAGATTTTTCTCAAAATAAATCCCAAGTCAAGTGACATTTACAAGCTCACAAAACAGATGCGCCGTGACAATCAAGATGTCTTGGGTGAAAAACCTATAAGGAACGACTCTGGTGAACTCTCATTGGATGATGAAGCGAAAAAACAGTCATGGAAACAGCACTACGAACGCTTGCTGAATGTTGAATTTCCATGGAACCCCGATGAGCTGACTTATGAACCTCCTATAGAAGGTCCTAGTACCCCCATTACCCAGGAGATGATCACTGAAGCAATCCGTAAAATGGGAGCTGATAAAGCAGCTGGGCCATCTGGTATAGTTGCTGAGATGCTCAAACCAACCGGTGAACTAGGGGCCAGTTTGGTGCATGAACTGATTGAAGCCATCATCAGAGAAGAATGCATACCTAAGGAATGGGAAGACAGCATTATAGTAAGTCTGTACAAAGGTAAAGGCGATGCATTAAACAGAGGTAACTACCGTGGACTCAAGCTCATTGATCAGGTCATGAAAGTCCTGGAAAGAATTGTTGAACAGCTGATCAGACAACAAATACAGATTGCTGATATGCAATTTGGCTTCATGCCCGGTAGGAGCACCACAGATGCAATTTTCATCATACGCCAAGTCATGGAGAAACATCTAGCAGCAAACAAACCACTGTACATGGCATTTGTAGATTTGGAGAAAGCTTTTGACCGTGTCCCCAGAAGGGTCATCTGGTGGGCCCTGCGAAAGCTGGGTGTTACTGTGTGGTTGGTTCAGGTGATAACGTCTATGTACACCAATGTACGTAGTCGGGTACGAGTCGGTAACAGCTACAGCGACGAATTTGAGGTTAGAGTAGGTGTCCATCAGGGATCTGTCTTAAGTCCCCTTCTATTCATCATTGTACTCGAGGCTCTATCACTGGAATTCCATACTGGCTGCCCGTGGGAGCTGCTATATGCCGATGACCCAGCGATCATTGATACTTCACTTCAGTCACTCAAGGAACGTCTGGATAGATGGAAGAGCAGCATGGAGGAGAAAGGTCTCAGAGTCAACATGGGTAAAACTAAGGTCATGATCGCAGGTCCAAACCTCAGCTTATTACAGAAAACAGGAAAATACCCGTGTGCTGTATGTCTGAAAGGAACTGGCAGCAACTCAATCATCTGCACTCACTGTTCAGGTTGGGTCCACAAAAGGTGCAGTGGCATAAAGGGCTCTCTCAAAGCAGATCCTCACTTTATGTGCTTTCGTTGCACCGGCACGGCAAGACCAATAGATGGCAGACCACTGACGGAGATGGATACTGGTGACAACAAGCTGGAAGTAGTGACAGACTTTTGTTATCTTGGAGATGTGCTATCATCAGGTGGAGGCTGTGAACTCGCGGCAGCTACACGTTGCAAGTGTGCCTGGAAAAAATTTAGAGAGCTGCTACCAATCCTGACAAACAAACACCTGCCAACAACTACGAGAGGGCGTGTATACTCCTCATGTGTCAGAAGTGTGCTGTTGTATGGCTCAGAAACTTGGGCTGTCTCTGCTGGCATACTAAAGAAGCTGCACCGTAATGACAGGGCAATGGTCAGATGGATCTGTTTGGTGAGGCCTGAACAGTACGTTTGTTTTGAATCCCTGCTCTCACAGGTCGACTTGAAAAGCCTTACGGACATCATGCGGAAGAACAGACTGCGTTGGTTGGGTCACATTGAGCGTAGCGATGGCTGGATTGCTAAAGTCCGAAAGTTGAATGTGCCAGCAGAGAACATCACCACTGGCAGACCCAAGTTGACTTGGGAGGACGTAGTCAAACGTGATAGGAAGGCCATGGGTATGGATTCCATCAAACCTTGCCAAAGACAGGAGTGGAGAGGAAGACTTAGATTTTGAGACTAGACAATCAGGCCCCACCCTCATCAGAGGATTAATTGTGGCCTGATTCAACAAATAAACCGGTTGATGATGATGATGATGATGATGTGTGCACTCATGAAAAAATAATGACTAAAATACGTTCATAACAAAAATGGCAAAATTAGGGTCTGAACACAGTTTGCGTTAAAAAACAACTTCCAGTAGATAAAAAAGCGCAAAACAAAAGTTTGTAGCACTCTTTGCATTAAATAAATTAAAAGAAAAAAAACTTTTTATATCAAAATTATCAAATACCAAAAAAGAAATGACATTAAAGAATACACTTAAATACAGGATAAAATCAACAGTTTCTTTCATCATCTTTGCTGAACTTCGTTAACGTTCACCAGTCTTGGAAGTCTCTGCTGAAACTTGGAATTGATGATGTAAGTACTGACATTTTTCTAGATAACCAACTGGAATTTGTACCAACTAAGCTTATATATTTTTATTTATTTTTTTTTTTTGTGAGTGGGGTCGCTGGCCTCCAAAATGGGAAGGCGGGAGGTCTTTTTTTCTTTTTTTGGGGGCTGAGAATTTATTTAACGAAAAAGTGTTGATTTTTTTTTCTTGTATTTAAGTGTATTTAATTTTATTTCTTTTTTGGTTATTTGAAAGGAAGTTTCAAGTTTTAAAAAAGAAAATTGGCTACCCGTCTATTTTTATCACTAACTGGTCCGGAAGTCGGTGCTCATTTTAAGTTAGATGTAGGAAAGTGATCCCCCACTCTAAGGTCTAAAGTATATATTTTTTTAATTACTTTTTTGTGGATATTTTTTCAGGCTGTTTACATGTAATCGCCTAAAAAAGTAGAATCTCATTTTTATTTTGTTGTTAAAATACGATGGGTGTGATAGTTAAAAAATACCCAATGTTTGGTAAATTTGAACATGAAGACCCGATGTTAATTCTCCTTCCCTCCCGATGAGATTCTACTTTTTTTAGGCAATTACATGTAAATGCCCTGAAAAACTTGGAAGTAAAACCAAAGCAATTATTTTAAAATTAAGGATCAGTTTTGCATATAAATGTAACGAAAAATGATCACCTATTTCCAGGCAGTATATTCTAACTGGATAGTGTTTTAAGGGCATGCTCAGTGAAATCAAACTCTCTAATGCATGTCAAAGGTCTAAGTATTTCTTAGACTAAATTTTTTTAAATATAGTGCTTTTGTGTTATTTTGAATACATTACAACATTCAAAGGTAACGGGAGACCATCCTACCAGGCATTACCTTTGGAGAAAGATGGGTTTATTGCCTGTCGTCTGCAACATTCGCATCTGTCAGGGAATTCTGACAGAACCAAGCAGAAGATTTTCAGATGAAATTGGTATTTATTGATCCCTTAGACTATTAATTGACTTTTAACGGTTCTGTTATGCCCATTGCGTGCACACCATTTCTGTCTTTTTTTTTTCATTTCCAACGGGATTTAAGGTTAGTGTTAGGTTATAAACAGTGCTTTTGCGTTATTTAGAATTCATCACAGCTGCTAAGGTAACGGGAGGTCATACTCTCGGGCATTACCACCTCCTTTCAGAAAGGGGATGAGTTTATAACCTGATGCACTCTCATCTGTGAGGGGGTATTGATGACCTGACTAGGATGGGGGGGGGGTGGCGAGATCTACTTTTAACCACCCCGTAGACTAGTTTTTTACTCTCAACATACCTACGAGCACATGAAACTGTCGCAACACACTAATAATTTTAAATATTGTATAATGAAATAGTAAAATAAATTAAAAATACATACATAGACTTGTCGGATACAGTTTATTATGTTAGTATCCCAGAATTGTCAGTTACCTAGTGTGAAACCTGTGGCTGTTGTTTTCTTATGTCTTCTTGAATATTTGGTCGTATGTGAGATAAGCCAACTCTCATTTCTTCTTCAGAGAAACGTAGTCTTTTTCTCTTCTTATTTTTTATATTATTTAAGGTTGAAAAGCACAATTCACACAAATAAGAAGTAGAGAATTGTAAAAGAACTAATAGGACTTTTTCAGATAATGCGGGAAATTCCTTTTGTATTAAAATACAAAATCTGTTGATATCTACCTCAGAATGCTTTATTTTAAGACTGCGGTCACTTGAAATGGTATCCAATTCTTCTTCTTCACATAAATTAAACCCAATATTAGAAGGAACATCTACAAAAGGATACGTACCCAGTCATACTTTTCTGTGTTCAACGACAGAAAGTAGTGATCAATGTTTTCTTCAAGCGCCGACAGATGCAGTTAGTGCGCATTGTAGGAAACGTACGAAACTCATCCAATTTTGCTCTGTTTTTACAAATAACAATTTTCTTTTTGAGAGCAACCAACTTATCTGTCGAAGTTAGAATATTTTCGTTTCGACCTTGCATACAACTGTTCACAATATTAAGTTGACTAAATATTTCCGTTTAATATTCCATTTTGGCCATCAAAAATTCACATCAAAGATATTTACAGAATCTTTTGTGCTTTTCATTATTAAAAAATATTATTTCCTTCTGTAATTCATGAATGCGAGTTAACCCTTTACCTTTTGACAGCCATCGAACGTCGGTTTGCATGAGTTGGCGAACATGTTGAGAATCCATTGATTTGCATAATTTTTCAAATAATCACGACTTTCTTGGCCTGCTTTTAATGTCATTTACAATTTCAACAACTTGATTTAACACTTGCTTCAAATCTTCTTGTGATACTTTTGAAACTAAAACTTCTATGTAAAAAAAAATGAGTACGATCAAGATTTGGATTTTATTTCTGTGCTAGTGATGCAAAACCTTTAATGCAGCCTACCATACATGGTGCACCATCAGTACAAATGCCAACACAAAACTTCCACGTCAAATTCATTTTATTAAGATAGCCTGTTATCATATGAAAAATATCTTGACCTCTAGCAGTTGTTGGCATTTTTTTACAGCACAAGAACTGATTGATTATTTCATCATCAATGAACCGAACAAATACAAGCAATCGGGCGATTCATCGACTATTGAAGCAAATTTAGATCCTTCAAGTTTTTTCTGAACATTTGTTTCAATGATAAATCTACAATTCTCATTTGAAAGCGGAATTTTACTAATTTCTTTTTCAGCTGTCTCACCTAGCATGGATTTCACCATCTTTTTGCAAGCAGGAAGGATAACTGACTCAGCAAGAATATCATTGCTATTATTTCAATTACCTTAATTGAAGCGAGTTGAGCTCGTTCAGACACGGTCATTGTTTTCTGAAAAATATTGCGTTGCTTTGATTGTTGTTATAAGTCTTTAAAATAATTAAGATCTTTATCTTGTAGGTAAGAATGTTTAGTCGTGAAATGTCTTTGTAATTTATTTGGTACCATGGATTCATTAGCCATTTTCCCCCACAAACTATACATAATGGACATGGTTGAGCAACATCTCCTGTCCACTAAAATCTAAACTTCAACTAATTATCACAATACTTTCTATTATTATGGCAAACTTTTGTCTTTTTTGTGCTCGATTTTGTAGGTTTCATCGTATGTTCGTTCTGTTTCAACTTCACACTCATCACTAACATCCTCTTTTAACAAATTTATCCATTGTAAAAGGGTATTTATAATCAATTAACATGCGCATACAACAACGGTAAACAAAAGGCAGTGTTAAACTGGTTCGTGAGTCAACGGTCAACCTCCTGTGTCAAACTGGAAAATCTTTTTGACTTAATCACCTTTTGAGATATGAAATAATTAATCTTTATTCTACCAATACAATAACAAAAACTGAATAAACTTATTTAATTAATTCATCATATAATTAATTCGAATATTGCGAGCTAAAAACAATAGTTTGAAAGTACGTAAACAACACTGATTCTAAGCTAAACAAATTGAAAAATAGGCAGTGTTCAACTCTAGTTATGATTAGTCACAAGCTAATTTAGTTTAAAATCATCTGTAATTTAGAGGTTAAAATTGACTGTGTAGTACGATTGATTCTGACATAAGCAACTTGTAAACACTTTTGGCACTTCTTTAGTTGAGTTGTGAAGCAGAATTTATTTGTTTTCAATTTTGAAGAATTACATTCAAGACAGCAGCAGACAATCCAAGAATTAACATATTTTAATAAAATATATTTTCTGAAAGAAAAGCAGTGTTATGTAAAATATTGTAATTAAATATATTTTCTGAAAGACAAACATTGTAAGAAAATAATAATGTTAATGCAAACAATAATAACAGCGAACAGTGTTTTTTATTTAATAATGTAAAATGTTATAAAACGAACAGTCAACAGTGATTTTTTTTTTTTTTTTGTATAATTTAAAACTTCATAAAACGAAAAGTTATCATTTAAAAATAATTTTTAAAATAATTTATCTTTCCAAGAAAGTCACATTGTCTGTGTTTTTAGGTGTTTGTCACAAAGTTTCGTGACACACTTGAGGAAGCCTCACGACACACAAGTGTGTAGGGACACGGCGGTTGAGAATCACTGCCTTAATCTATAAATTAACTTGTAATGGTTTTGTTCTGCACACCGTATGTCTTTTTAAAAATTTATTTCTTATTTCCAACTGTATTTAGGGTTACTGAAGGGCATGTATTTTTTCTTTCATATCAAATATTACTTTTTTCCTTAATATTACTTTTACCCCAAGCAGAATTTTTCATTTAAAATGACAACTTTAGGTTTTAATTTAAAACATTTTTGTTCAATTAATAATTTAATGATTTAACGATATCATAATTTAAGTTTTAAATATCTTTTTTAAAAATCGTTTCACTTTCCTTAAACAATACTATTTAATAAGCAAAAAAAAAATATGTATAATATGCTGATCTCTGCAGAGGGGTAAGCCCTCCCCCTTGGTCATTTGTAGGAAGTGGGTGGCGACCCGTGGAGGACAGGATCTTAGTCGCTGAGCAGTCTGTGTCCTTGTTGCCTAAATGGTCACAGGATTTGGCCCATGTTAGAGCATGGTGGGTGGCAGATCATTTAATGATGTAGACACTTTGCAACAAATTCCTTAAAAAAAGCTAAAACGGGAGTTTCACAATGTTTGGGTTGCTTTGTTTGAAATTCAATTGTTGAGAGTTGCCTATAAATCTGTGAACATTACTGGAGTTAAAACATTATTTTTAAATATTTTTTATTTTAATTTTAAATATAATTAATTTATTGCTTTTAAAAAAATAAAAATGAAAATATATTTTCAATTATTTTTGTAAAAGATAATATTTATTGCATCTGTATTTTTTGTAAAAAGTTCTTTTTTTTGTTTTTTAAATCTATTTTTAGAGCTGCTGAACTTGCTTACTGTTTAAAAACAGATACTACAACTGATGATGGGGACCTTCCCAAAATCTCTCAACAAGTAAGGAAGATATGAAGAATAATTAAAATTTAAATTATTATTTTATATCATATTTTATAATGCATATATATTGGAGAGGGGCTTGGGTGGATGGATGAAATAATTATATCTTGGTGTTACTATGTCAAAGAAGACTAAGACGAATATGTCGGGATTGGCTGAATTTGAGTTGTTATCAGCCTGATTACTCATACAAAATGACAATACGCATGCTTAACCAAAAAGCCTACACAAACAATAATCAATCAACATGTTAGGCACAAAAAGAAAAATATTCTGGAACCTTCCATGTTCACTTCTATAAACAGCCAAGACAAACTAACAGCCAACCAGATCATCACCCGCAGCCAGCCTTCATGCCAGGGTTGAACATAACATTCCTGCCAAGTGTCATCTACAAATCTTCAGCAACTACAGCAAGCCGAATCATCAGCATCCCCAAAACTACAACAACTTCACCAAGTTTGTGCGGTAATCAGCCCAAAAGAACATCACAAGAAGTTATTGCACTCAATACATACCTGAAATTTATACCCAAAGCAGCAAACTATATGAGCAATACCAACAGCTCTATGAATCTGACTCCTTTGCTGAAAATACCATTGAAATAGGTGAGAGATTCATGACCTCTCTATCAGAATTCCACCAATGGAAATGACAAAATCTCTTAGAGACAACTGATATGATCAAAAATAACAAAAAGGCATGGAGTCTAATCCGAAAAATCAGCAATGATCCATCAACACAACAATAATACACCATCACTGCGAACCAAGTTGCATATCAATTGTTGCTCAATGGGAAATCCATTACCAAATCCATTACTAGCCAAGACCAAAGGTAGAACGACTTCAATACTCCCAAACCATCATACTGAATGAGTTGTTTTCACTTGAAAAGTTAATATCAGCATAAATGCCCTTAAGACTACCATCGACCTACATAATATTTTCATAGAGAAGATCAAACACTTTGAATCTCTGACATTAAAATGGATCCTTGAGCCAATGAACAACTGCATGCTGACAAGAAACATCCCAAAGATATCCATTGAAAAAAACAGAATTATTGCTCTTATCAAACTGGGCAAAGATTCAGTGCATGCAAAGAGTTTCCATCCGATCTTCCTGCTATGCCACCCATTTAAACTGTTTGAGCGCTTGATCCTCAACAGGTTTCATCCAGTTGCTTAACCAGTCATCATCCTCCAGTAAGCGTGCAAATCCACAAGGCAACTCCTGAATCTCATTTAAACCATTGAAGATGGGTTTTAGAAAGGACTGGTAACAGGAGCCATCTTTGTTGATCCGTCTGTCATATATGACACTGAACCATTGCCTCCTGAAAAAGAGCTGACAAAAGAGCTAACACTCACAAGACCACATTGGAGTTCTTTTGAAAGACAGTCAATGACAAAGGAACGGTTTACCTCAAGATAGTGTGCTGACTACACTGCTGTATAGCATCTATGACAATGGACCAGACCACTAAGCAGTTCATCTATGTTGACGACCTCTCCGTAATATCTCAAGACAGTATGTTTGTTCGAAGCAGTAGAAGCAAATCTCAACTCTAGATGAACTACTCCTCTACTAAGAGAGCAACAACCCTGCAAAGACTCAAGTCTGCTCGTTCTATCTCGGGAATCTGGAAGCCTACCGAACTCTTAAGATCACATGGTCTGGAATACCACATGAACCCTGTCTATCTTGGCGTAACCCTGGACCGCACCCTCTTATTCATGAAATACATCAAAAACACCAAATAGAAAGTTAGCTTCCAAAATGATTTACTACAGAAACTGACCAATTCCAAATGGGAAGCCACAACACATCTACACTAAGATGTACTGCTATGGGTCTGTTTTATTCCTTTGCAAAGTATGCGTGTCCTGTGTGGGAGAGATCAACCCATATCAATAAATTAAATCCAGCATTGGACAACACCTGCTGCTTAATCACTGGTTGCCCAAAGCCTAACAACCTGAATAACCTGCATTTCCTCGCTGATATTGCCTCTGCAGATGTGAGACAGGAAGTTGCCAGTTGTGTAGAGATCACAAAGACTTGTAGTGAAGAATAAGAGGTCTGTATACCTTTGTAAAGGTTTTATTCACAAAAGAAAGCTACAACAAAAATAAAGTTAAAGTGACAAAGCATTTATAGTGGAAACGAAAGAAAGTCTGACGGATGAGTTCATCCGGTGGGAGGAAGGATTAAGAATATTACACTTTCCTCTTCAAGTTTTTTTTTATTATTATTTTTATTTTTACCTTTTTTTTTTCCTACTAGTGCCTTATTTAATAACAAAGTCCTCGTATTTCTCCGGAAATTTCCGTATTCTGCCAGATCTTTGCAGTGGCTCGGATGGCACTTTGCTCTCAACTGGCTCCACACGAAGGGTTTCTTCTTCTATCTGTTCAGAATATTGTGTACATTCTTTTTTCACTTTCTGGTTTACTTATGGGTGGCATGCAAACATCCTCGAACATGTTGTCTCCATTAATTGAGTTGGGAGCCAAATCTCTAACGTTGACGGTAGTTTCAATGCCAGAAGGTAGACGTACATGGGTATGAGGAGGATTGATTTTCAGTAACGTAGCAGGTGTAACTGGAGGGTCATACTTACTCAACCTAATATGATCTCTGACGTATACTTAGCCTGGTTTTGCACACAGGAGAATAGAAGTACCAGAAGTAGATTTACGGCTGTACTTAAATAGTCTTATCGTGAGGAGTCGCATTCGTAGCTGTGCAGAGCAATGATCGAATAGAATGTAGAGCATCAGGTAGAATATTTTCCCAACAGGATAGTCTCATATTGCGAGAATATAAAGTTACTTGTATGGCCTTCCATAGTATGCTGTTTAGTGCCTCAATTTGCTCATTGCCTTCTGGGTGATATCTACTCATTTTAGAAGTTGCAATACCTTTCCCATGTAAGTAATTAGTAGTTTCCTCTGACAGAAAATCAGTTGCTCTATCTGTGTGAATCATATCGAGCATACCAAATATCGCAAATAGTTGATTCAGGCATTGTGTGACAGTTTTGTTTTTCATATTTTTACATGGGAATGCAAAGGGAAGACGAGAGTATTCGTCGATTATCGTAAGTAGATATTTGTTACCTTGTGTGGTCCCTTGAAATCCATGTTTAATCTCTGAAACGGTAGTATTGCTTTTATGAGAGTTCCCTTGTTACCGGTAAAGAATTTGGGTTTTAAATATTGGCAAGACAAGCACGAATTAGTTACTCCTTTTATTTGGTTGAGTGAGAAAGGAAAGTTTCTTTCTTTGGAAAAATGGGACTGTTCAATGCGCCAACGGCATATTTTGTCATTTTCTATTTCCTGGTATTATCAAACATGAAGCTAATACTTTATTGATCTGTAATTACAGTAAAGTGCTTGCTAAGGAGAAAATGTTGCCACTTTTGTAGAGCTTCGACAATAGCAGTTACTTCTTTTTCTATTGCATGATGTTTCGTTTCACTAGGGCTTGGTGTCCTGGAATTGATTAAGGGTAGCTGCAATACAGTTGTTACTAGCATCTGTTTCTACTATAAATTCTTTTTCTGGATCAACCGTTACCAGCATAGCATCTTTCAAGTCGTTCTTCAACCCTATAAAAGAGTCCAATGCTGCAGAAGATAATGAGAATTCTCTATTGCGGTTTAGTTTTAATATTTTCTCTGAAAAATTCTGGATAAATTTGCTGTAGTAGAAGAACATCCCAATAATCCGTCTTTGTGATTTCAGATTTAGATGAGATGGCATCTCAAGTAAAGGTTTAAGGTGATTGTAGTCGCGCGATATCTGGTTGTTTTTGATAGTGTACCTAAGTACTGAAACAATTCTTTTATTCTTAGTAAGCGTGATGTTGTACTGTTTAGCGACCTTATAAAATCTTTGAAGATTGTAGTCATGCTCTTTTTGGGGTTTTCCACAGATAGTAACGTTATCTACATAGACAAATGTATCTAATAATGGCTCTCTGCTGACAATGCCGTCAAAAAAGAAAGCTACAACGAAAATAAAGCTAAAGTGACGAAGCATTTATAGTGGAAACGAAAGAAAGTCTGACGGACGAGTTCATCCAATGGGAGGAGGGGTTAAGAATATTACAAGACTATTATGCCGGAACCTCCAGCCCAATGACTGAATTCAAGGAAAAGCTTCCTTAGCCATGTCCAGCTTTTAACAGCATTTCAAGATGAAACCAGACTACAGTTATGAACCAGAAAACTCGAGACCTCACCCCCTCCATTAGCATAGGAATCCTCATTACCTTCTGAAGTTGTCTTTCTTGGCTCAGAAGCACCGTGTATCCCGTGGAAGACACTCAACAGCCTAAGAACAGGAATGAGGTGATCAAAAGATGCTATAGCCAGATGGGGCTACAAAACTGATCCAACTTTCTGCGAATGTGGAAAATACAATGCAACATTGCTTGTCTGCCCTCTACTACTTAACCAGTGCAGCTTAAAGAAAGATCTGTCGAAGTTCATTGATAATGCAAAACACTGTAAAACTCTTATATAACCATATGCTTTAAACACACAAAAAGATTTTAATTATATTTTTATATTTTAAACAATTATATACAATTTTTATTCTCAACCCAAAACTTTATATTTACTCAAAGTTTCTAAATTATTTAGAATATTTTCAGATAAAAATCAATCCTTCTGATTCTTTTTTAGGAAGGTTAATGTTGCTAAAGATAAAATTGAATTTTATGAATAAAATTTACTAAATTACTATTTTGACTATTTGTAATCATTTTTAATTAAAGTTTGCTTTTTACATATTTGAATTTTATCATTTTGTTTTCAAATTTTTTTCGTTTTGTGATTTCATTTATATTAGAAAATTTTGAAGTTACAAAAGAAATGGAAATTATATAAAAATATATATTTTTTTATACAATTTTGAATACTGATTATGATTTAAAAAACAATGGACTTCTTTTTATATTTTCTTTCAATTTCATTTTCAGGATTTCCAACAAGAATATGATGTTTATATGCTCGCAAAAAGTTACTTCGACCTGAAAGAATATTTAAGAGCTGTTCATTTCTTAAAGCAAAGTGAATTTACCAGCAACCTGACATATTTCTTGTACATGTATGCCAGGTATTTGGCGGATGAAAAAAGAAGATCATATAATATGACAGATTCTTTTAGTAAGCACATTTGGTTTGTTTTTCATATATTGTAATTAGATATCCCAAACCAAAATTTAATTTTCATTATATCTAACTAAAACCCTTTAATGTGGGCACATAGATCTTTACAAAACATAAACAATTGTACCAAATTTATTTTGGTAGCACAATAAACCACCTAATTATGACCCTCCAAAGTTCATTGAAAATTAGAAAATTTGTCGTCTTATGTCCAAAATCCAAATTTCACAGTGTATAACTAAAAATGCAGGCTTTAAAAAATAAAAAATCCTTAAAAAATGCAATGTCATCTTGTGTTAAATGAAAACAATTCATAATGGAAGCAATAATTCTTAGATTAAGTCAGCCCAAACATTGGGCAAAATCCCATTACCCCTTAAAAAACATGCAAAAATGACACGGAAGCACAACTTTGACTATTCATATAAGATTCATTTAATTAGCTAACATATTAAATCTTCTAAATATGATTACAGCACATTAGAGATCAAGCTAGATTTTTCTTTTAATAGTAAATCAATAAAAGAAAACCTCAGATTTTGACCATGTAAAAACAGATGGAAACACAATTTGATAATAGGGCAAAAATTTAATTCAAGTAAGTTTTCAACTCGAATTTTTTTGTGTGAAAGACAACTTAAAGCTCTATATTAATCCACTATATTGATGAGTGGTCCTTTTTCTTTAAGATGGGACTGTTTTTATATGCATAGAGACACACAATATTGTGCACATTAAGTTGAAAACCATCGACATAAAAAAATCGCCTGTCACTGAAAATAGTAACTTAAGGAGCCTGGAAAAAAAACTATTAATGACACAAGAGAACAAATTGTACATTTATAATGAGAAAAGATTAAAGTTTGTTTACATACAAATTTTATCAAAATAAATGATTTATAACAAGTTGAAATTGAAGGGAATTTCACTATATTTACCAATTTTTGCACACTAAACTGGCTGATTTGTGATACATATTGTAATTGATTCAAAATAAACCAAGAATTGAAGACTTAAAAACATTACAGCATTTTATGCTATTGTTAAATAGTCTTATTTGCAGATTTTTTCGATTTAGTATTTAAGATATTATATAAATTTCTTCGTTGTAATAGTTTCTATTAGAAGGAATTATTAGTTGATGACATTTTAATTAACATAAATTTTGTTTGTAAATTTTACTTAATAAATATGAATTATAGGCTATAACATCTTTCTTTTTATATTTGCTCTGAAAATGTTCATTTAAGGTAATGTTTTATATAAATGTTTAAACTTTATTTAATATTTTTTTATTACAGCAAGCATGGGAGTATCAGTTACTAATGATGACTTGGCAAGAATTAAAGTTCTCAAAACAGAACTATCAACAAAACACAGGAAAAAAGAATTAGATGGATTTTGTTTATATCTGTATGTAGACATTTTTATTGATTTTTATTAGTAATTTGAATTTTTAACAACTTTGAAACAATTTAATTTTTCTGCAGGTTTAATTATTACGTCATAATTTAACTATATAGTAGCAAGTTTACCCGGGTTAGAGTGTGAGATAACATGATATGCAACATCATATTAAGGAGAGTTTACTTTAACAGCAACCTTCATGTTGTCAGCTAGATATCTTACCCACTGAGCTATTCAGATATATGTTAATACTCTCAAACTATTGCTTATAAATAGATTAATTTTATTGTGTAACATGTTATAAAAGTATGATTAGCTCCTTTAAGGGGCAGCTAGAGATGCAGTATTACTTCCATTATGTTCAAATGCAAATTGCACATGTGAATACACTTAAGGTACACTTCCTAGTATGTCTTCATTTTAGAGACATACATGTACACAGACAAAGAGGTGTTCTCCTTTATTATTATTATTATATATATATATATATATATATATATATATATATATATGTATGTATGTGAGAGAGAGAGAGAGAGAAACCAAACAGACAGGTGTTATATATTAAATATACCAAGATTCTATACTTACATCAAAGTATATATTTTTCTTTTTTTTTTAATATAAGAAAATATTTTAAAAAAAGGAAAATATATTCTTTGATTTTATATAATTTTATTTTTTTTTAAATCAGGGAGGAGAATCGAAACCGCACACTCAATGTTTTCAGTCTGATACTTTCTTAACTAAACAATTCAGACATTTGTTAAGTTGACTTTTAAATTAACACTCATAAGAAAAATCGGATATATATTTTGTTGTAAAGGTCATGATTTGGCATAAATACGAAACTAACATAAAGGGAAGTAATCAGGTATTGACTATATACGAAAGTACGTATATAAGACGGCAGTGATATCTGGACGGCAGTGAAGAGTCAACGTCTCTACTTCCTACCGGATCCCTGTTAAACGCAAACCACTCGGCGTATTCTTAATTTAGTATGTCCTATGTAATTTAGGATGTAACAGTGGCGAACAAGGATATATTTTTTTCTCTTAACAGAGATAAATTGCCGTACTATTCAAGGATTTTTTTTTAACAAAATTTGCAAGGACGGCAAGACAAAAACGTCAACACATGCGTCAAATAAAAGAGAATTTTACTACCTAAAGTAGTAAAAAGTACGGATTTCTTCGGTAAGAACTAACGGGAAAGTAAAGAAAATTGTACTCGAAACATATTTGAATTTTAAGGGGGTTCTGTCCCTATGGGTCACTTAAAAGTGGTGCACATAGATATTTGGCACATAGAGAGTAATGTAGAAATTTGGGACCACTTCCATTGTCTTCCCCAGAGAATTTTATACATATGATATAAATTAAATCAAAATGGGATATATTAGAAGTTTTAAGGGGGTTATACCCTCATAGCACCTTTAGGGGTACACTTAGAGATTCAGGAACACTTCCATTGTCTTCCCCAGTAAATTTTACATGGGAATACACTTTTAGATTTTATGTAGATTCTCTAAACTTTTTTTTCTATAGAAAATACACAAACATCACACACATACACACAGAAATGGAGTCTTATATATTGTTACAAATAAAGAGTAGCTGAATTGAAATTATCAAAGAAACAAAATATATTTCTTGAAGGGCAAGCAAAATCCTATCCTGTCATTTCTACTTGTTCCTTTGAACCCCGAAAAATCACATAGGGAAGAGATATCATTTCCTGCCAGCCGACACCGTCTCACCCAACCACACCTAACCTTGCACTCAAAAGAAGCGAATCTTATGTCCTATTAGTGACACTCCGTTCCCGTTCTGAACCTAGCAGAGAGGAAGTCAGACAATACATCAGGTCAGCTGTCATGTTTTAAAACATTCATGAACGTCTTGACCTGACATCAAAGGGCAAAGTATTGTTACCTGATAACTCAAAACCTTTCAACACACCCCCGTAACTGCCCACACATATCTGCGGAGAAGATATAAAAGGGAGTTGGCGAATCGACCAGTTAGTTCCTGTCAGTCGAAGAGTGAACTGTTGTTGGTCGAAGAACCAGTTACCACCAGCATATGCACTGTGAGCTATGAAAAAGAAGAAAAGAACGAAGCAGAGAACTAATCTGACTCTACATTGCCCCAAGATTTTCTTCTATGCCGAAAGTTAATTTGACAAAAACAAAGGCTTTTCAAGACTGCATCACCAAATCTGCATATTACATTACTGTCGAGATGACGAATACGTACCTTATGTAAGGATTGCATAGTGCCCATTTGAGACTTCCTTGATTACACCCGTATATATATGATTTCTAAACACTTATATCTTGACATTTGCTGATGACTTTTCCATCCAATGGTCAGTGTGGATCTCGGCTGATTATGACTTGTGATATTCCTGGATAATTTAACTTTTCAACTCCCATAGGGAGTCTTGTAACAACCCTGCACATTTTATGAGTGAGTAATCTTTTTTCTTCTGTGATTTGTTTGAGACACTATTTTTGTTCATAGATTTTGCTCGCCATTTAAGTTAAACAACGACCATAAGACCAAGACAAATATTACTTTGTTTTTCTTGTTTGCTAAGTAATAGTAAGAGAAGGGATAAACATATATAAATATGTTTATCGCTTCTCTTACTATTCTATAAATGAATATTGTTTTAATCTTAACTTCGTGTTTGAGTCGTCTTTTACCTGCTTGTTATTTTTCCTTGTTTTCTATGTGATGTCTTGAACTGGAGAATCTCCTTCCCGCTGTATTCTGTTGATAATATTGGGCCCTAGGGCCCTACGAGCCACTTCCGGATACTTTTACCTTTTTTTTTAATATCATTGTCACACACTTGCCGCCATGATCCTAACAAAGGCTGTGTGTGACAATGTATAGATTGTCTGTGTGTGTGTTCCCTATAGAAAGAAAGGTTAGAGAATGTACATAAAAACTAAAAGTGTATTTATGTGTAAAATTTTCCGGGGAAGACAATGAAAGCGGTCCTGAATCTCTAAGTGCCCCAAGGGAGCTATGGGGTGGCAAAACCTCCCTTAAAGCTTAAAATATATCCTATTTTGATGAAATTTAAATCATATGTATAAAATTCTCCGAGAAAAAAAATGAAAGTGGTCCCTAATCTCTGTGTGCCCCGCAATGTTCCGAAGCTTCATGTGTTTCCTCTAAGGAAGCTATCAGGGTAGAGCTCTCTTAAAACTTCAAATACCTATATCCGATTTTAATGAAATTTAAACAATATGTATAAGACACTAATTCAGAGAGTTTTCCAAAATGTAAGTTTTGTCTGACTATATTAGTGGGCAAAACAGGAGGCAATAAAAAAGGTGAAAAAGTGTTTCTCATTAAATCCTGAACAACATTGTTTATAATTTGGACTGCCCAAATTTAATGGGAATTGGGGGCATAAGAAATGGATTTAAAATAATTTAAATGGCTTCTGCTTACTAACATTTTGGTTCCATTTGAAAGATACGCAGATTCAGGAACTCCCGCATCCTGTTACGCATGAGGCAGTCAAAGTAAACCATCGTTTTCGGTCTGATGCCAGATCTACAGCCTCTCTCCAGCTTCTTCCTGTTATGATCAAATCTCTCTCGATTGTTTGCTTCTAGGTCATTTTGGTTTTCAACTTCTATTTCCATCAGGGTTCCACTGAAGCACTTGGTTTGCAAATCTCTCTGGGGGCCAATCTTAGGGCATGTCTGAGCTAGCCTAGATATCGTTTGAAGATTATTGATGATGCCATATGTTGGTTAGTGCGGTCTCTAACTTCTTGGTCGGTAATTCTATCGCTCCATTTGATCCCTAGAATCTTTTTAAGACATTTGGAATCAAACGCGTCTAATTTCCTCTCTTGGCTGATTTTGAGATGCCAAGTTTCACTTCCATATAACAGTTTGGACAAAACTTTGCTGCTATAAAATCTTAATTTAGATCTGAGGGTGAATGTTTTATTTTTCCATATCTTGCAGAGCTGAGTAAATGCTGCTGAGGTTTTTCCTATCCTGCACTGCAACTCATGGTTCACATTGCCTTCCTTGTTTAAGGAGCTTTTTAAGTAGGTGAAATTGTTAATTATAGCTATTTCTATTTAGTCGATAAAGATGTTTGTAGATGGCTGGTGTGCCCCAGAGAGCATGTTTGGAGTTTTCTTAGCACTGGTATAGAGACCAATGCTCCCTGCTTCAGCTTTGACCTTGTTGACAATCCCTTGTAGGTCGGTAATATTCATTGCTAGTGCAGCAATATTGTCTGCAAAGTCTAGATCAGAAAGTTTACGATCTTTGACCCACGTTATACCCTGATCATTGGTTGCCTTTTTTAATACTCAATCAATGGCTATGTCAAAGAGTAATGGAGAAAGCAAACATCCTTGGCAGACTCCAGTGATCACCACAAACCAGTCACTGAAACCATCTTCTGATTGTATACATTTGCTTTATTGCAGTGATAATTTTTCAGAGTGATGGCCGGTGAATGCTGCCGAATGCCTTTGAAAAAGCTATGAAACTGATGGCAAGAGGCTTTTGAAATTCAACATGTTTCTCAATTATACGGCGATGCGTAAAAATTTGTTCTGCTTGTTGTTCACGTAGCTCTTGGTCAATCACATAACACATATGGTTCAGGATCATTTCCCTGGTATAGAGAGAAGGGTCACCCCCCCCCCCCCCTCCAGTTGTCACAATAGACAAGGTTGCCTTTCTTAGGAATGCATACAACCGCTCTGTTTTTCCAGGGTTCCGGAACTTCACCTATGTTCCACACTATATTTCGTAAGTGGCACATCCTTTTGACGATGCTATCACCTCCTGACTTAAGCATTTCTGCAGAAATGCTGTCCAGCCCTGGTGACGTTTTAGGGTTTTAATGACTAAACGGACTTCATCCTCAGTAAATTTGTTGATGTTGCTAGGGAGAAGAGTGAAGGGTTCTTTAGTGACTGCTTGGGTGGGTGGCTCAGGTTTGCTCAATACTTTCTTGAAGTGTTCAGCCCATCTGGCTAACTTGTCTTCTCCTTTTGAGAGCAATGTTCCACCTTTTGCTTTTATAGAACTTGATGTTACTTTGAAACTGCCTGTAATCTTCTTAGAAATTTGGTACACAGTTCTCATATCATTACATGCTGCAGCTATCTCGGCCTCCTCTGCCATATTCTCAAGCCATACTCGTTTGTCTTTTTGAGTGCTGCGTTTTACTTCCTGTCCTATATTGATAACAATATACTGTTGGTATGAGTCTATGGTCTTATGAGTGATATTGTGCTTCCACTGATCAGCTTCCAAGTGTTGCCACTAATCCAATCTTCCTTGTGTGACCTTTTGTAGCCTAGGATTTCCTCTCCTGCAGCTGACATGCTATTCTTCATTTTCTGCCACCAGTTAACTGAGTCTGGTGTAGCATCCAATAAAACGGTGAATCTGTTTCTCAGAAAAGTCTCAAAATTAGCTTCAGTGTCCTTGTTTTTCAATTTTGAGGTGTTAAAATGTCTGTGTGTGATTGTTTTTTTCTTCTGTTTCTTTATAACTTATAAATTGCTAGTTTTACTATTTATGCCCATCGGCCCATCAGCTGCTGCTGCTGATTCTTTAATGCCCGTCAACATGCCAGACCATCGACCAACTGCAATTACAACATTGCATATTTTCCTGGTGTCATCAGGATCAGCACTAATAAAATATTTTTCAGTGTTACCAACTTTTTCCCTTCAGACTTTCCAGTTTTCTACTATGGAAGGTTTTGATGTATTTCTGGTGGCTCTTTTGGGCTATTTCTGTGGCATGCTTGTTTGGTGTTTCTGTCTCATTTGTGAGACAGTTTTGTACAAATGTTTAGCCAGTTTTGTGATGGAGGTTGTTTTACTGACTATTGTTTCTTGATGTTGATGTGCCATCATAAGGTTTGGGTTCTGGGAGCTCATCAGTGCTCACAATAATGACTTGATGTTCATGGTTAATTTCTGAAAGACTCATACCTCCTGCTTCTCTGGGCAAATACAGCCTTGGTAAACACTGGTCTCTGTACATTATTCTGTACAGTGTCAACATTTTACTTGTTTTTGTCTTATCTGTTTGTTTTGTTGTGTCCAGTCTATAATGCCAAAGCTGTATGTTATCACTGACATGGCAAGTTGGTTAATGACAGTGATTTTGTTTTTATTTGTATGCTGTGTTTTGGAGATTTTTTTACACGGCATACATATTCTCTGCCTATTTTTTCTCTCATTTGGGCATGTTGAATGGAATCATTTTCTTCAAAGGTATTTACAACCTGCAAGAGTTGACTTAAGTCAGTGTCTGAGCTGCATACAACCACCTGCTGTTCATGGATGAGAGCATCCATGAAAAGTAGGCGGTTGACCCTTTTGTTGTGGTCTTGTTGGGAGCCCTGGCTTAAGTTGTAAGCACTCCGACAGTTGTTCAGTAGCTTACTGAGTAGATCTATCGCCATGCATAAGAGTAGACGAGGTAAACTGTCTCATTAGAAGATTCCTCTTCTGATCTTGACATCAGGAATATTTTTCCATTGCTGTGGCTTAATGATATGGTTATTTTCCACATCTTTATATGGGCAGCCATGTTTTTTTGTTTTTTATTACTGGATGAATCTTGTATAACTCGAGGCACCATAGTAGCCATGAATAATCTATCCATGTCATGCTTACGTATCTCTGGCTCTTCTTAAAGTCTTCAAGGATGGTCTTGTTAACTAACAACTGGTCCTTGGTGCCAAAATACTTTCTCCTGCACTCTGCTTGTTCTGTTTTCGAGGTATGCTTTAAATAAGAGGTGTTCATAGATGTTGTCTGCAACCAGGCGAGTGAAGAGTTTCGAGATGGTAGTAAGACAGCATATTGGTCTTTATTTATTAGGTCATTTTGAGTATGAGGTTTGTATCGCCTTTTACTAACCATGTTGGTGTGGCCTCATCCCCATCAACAGTCTGTGAAGTGCTGTTAATTGCTTCAGCCAGAAATTGGGTAGGTTGTCTATGCCAGTTTTTTTGTAATTCTGGAATCATGATAGAAGAGTACAGTAATTCTCATTCCAATCCATATTTTTATTTTATCATGATCTACTTTAGATGTTTACTTTAAACAATAGAAAATGCATTCGTTAGTGAATGCTGAAAAGTTCATTTAAATCTGATTTAAAATCTTTGCATCTTTCAATTGTGCGTATTGATTTCAGCAGGATGTAGTTTTGCCCAGTTCGCTAGTTAAAATACTTGAAACATTAATTTAAAGTAATAAACCTTTCATTCACAACTTTGTTGTAACGAAACAAAATCTTTCTCATTTATTCATGTCTTTTCACTTGCAATTCAGAACTTGTTGAAAATCAAGTCATTCCCTCTAAAAAAGGAACATTTGGACACAAATTCTAAATATTTGTCCAGGAAATAAAACAATATTGCAAAACAGAACTATTTGTTATATTAAAATCAAAACAATTATTGAATTAAAAAACAATAACAAATAATAGTTAATTAATAAAATATCCTTTTACAAAACCAATATGCAAATTAGTTAACCTTGAGACTGATGTCGCATATACATATAAAAAAGATGGTTGTCTGTGTAAAGTTGAATTAACTTGAAATAGGGTGTTTTGAATTTACTGTTAGTGTGAGAAATTAGCCCAACTTTGGAATGTATTAATTTAGATAAGACTGTTAAATCGAATATTACTAGTGCGAATAAAATACAAAAAAATAAGAGAATGTAAGATACTAGCAGGCTTGGAAATGAATTAGGATTCCTGTGTACTCCTTCTCGCACTCCTGAACCCCATGTAATTTTTATTATTTTTTAATTTCTAAAATAGAGTAAAACATCCTGGCTATTTATGGATACCCAGTGTAAACACTGACCACACAATATTGTAAAAGAACTAATACAAAATTAATATCATCATTGGATTCCGCATAAAATTTTACTCAAGAAAATTTTTATCTTTGTTTCGGGCTTTTTTTTCAATTTCATCCCAGACAGTGAGAGGCCACAAATATAGTATGGATTTGAGCGAAATGAGTAACAGAAGGACTCCCAACAATAAGAATTTAAAAAGTTTCAGAGTTTTTACTTCGATTTCAGATGCATTTAATGGCCATACAATAATCATCTAAAGATTGCACTAAACAAAAAAAAGTAAATAAAGGACAAATAAAAATACTTATGATTGTATCGGATATATTTATCGACTACTCCCCCACCTACACTTTTTATCTAAAAGAGAAAACGTACTAAACGATCGTAGGTTTATGTCTGTAAGCCCCAGGGAGGGGGTAGCTGAAAAGGAAAACGGCTAGCGAAACGGATTAGCATATGCAGGTTTTGGTTAGAAAGCTATAATGGTCAATGATATTGAGGGAAAATTACCTTTACTTTATTATATAGAATATATAGAATATGAATATGAATTAAACTTGAGCATCAAAAAACGTAACTGAAGAATTTGACTTGGGAGTAAATTTTAATGATTTAAAACTTAAATCTCATAATCACATTTTGCCTATTATCTCAAAGGTAAATAAAAAGATTGATTGGGTGATTAAAATATTATTTTAAGGGAAGCAAATGTTTTTATTGTTTGAATATCTAAAACTTTAATGTAACTTCATATGGAAGATTGTATTCAATCCTGGGCACCAGTAGCTAGACATGGCAATTGGGATTTAATATTACAATTGGAATGGGTAAAAATAAAAATGACTAACTTAATGAAAGAATCTTAATTATTAAAATAGGTTTAACTACTTTTCTAAAGAAAAGAATGAGCGAGTGATTTAATTGACATTTTCAAAATAATGATATCTCTAAATATGGGACACACTTTTTAAATATCTCCTCATATTGGTAGTTTATGGGCAAGAAAGATTTTAAAAACTAAATTTACCACTGTACAATTAGATTTTCTTTCTAATAGAGTAATATATTTTTGAAACAAATTAATTAGGTTAAAAAGCTCTTTAATTAGCATTAAAAGCCGATAACAACTTTTTGTTGGGCATCAGCAAAATGTTACACCCAATGTGCTTAAACAAGTCATATCTCTCTTATTTGTGGGCCAATTTTTTAAACAATTTTATGGGTGGGAAGAGAATGAAATTAGCATTCCAATTATGTTAATTTCATGTGCCTTTATCTGTTAAATATTTTTATATTTCACACCTTATATTCTGATTAAAATCTGCATGGTTAGATTTGATTTGATATTCTTGAGCTGACCAGTTCTAGTGTCTTGTGATGTGGGTTTTTAGTACCGCTAGAACTTAAGATATGACCAATCAAATTTAACTAAGAATATTTCAAAATTGATAAGGTATATTGATGTAATTTCTTTAAAACTTTGTTTTGTTGAATTCAACAAGTCGCTAGTGGAATAGTGAAGGTTAACTTAATTTTGCTATAGCCACATAGCGGTTTCACATTCCCTTCCCAAATATAGAAAACTTTTTCATATTAATAACTAGTTTTTTGTGTGTGTTTACATTTCATTCGACTACTCTTTTACTCTGAGTTTGACAATTTCAAAAATCATTTTTGTTCAAGTTTTTCAAAGTTTATTGTGAAAAAACAATGGACTGACTTTTTTTTTTATATAACAATCCTTCTAGACTGAGGCAATTTAAATTTTTGTTCCAATCAGAGTACCCCTTTTTGGGGAGCTGGATTTCCCCACATTAAACACTACCTTGTTTCTAACTCTGCCCTCGTGGGGAAGCAAATAAATAGGGATTCTGTTATTGTTTTTTTAACGCTTACTACACATGTCATACACAAATGATAAAGTGTTTTTGTTATTGCGCTATTTATAATTCCTCACTTGTTAGAATTTAAATAATTATTTTTAAAAAACTGATGAATTACGAATTAAAGATACAATTGTATTTTTTTTTAATAAAACTGGGGATATATAAAAAAAACATGACGTTTCTTCACCTTTTTTTTAATATCGGAAAACCTTTTCCCGATGTTTAGAGAATGTATTTTGTTCATGCTTTATTTAAGCATAAAATAAAAACAAAAACACAACTATTTGTAATTTTAATTCATATTTATCATTTTTTTAATATCTATCGATTTGTTTTACTATGCAATGTCTTTTTATTTTTATTTTGTTTATGAAGTTATTATTAGCAAAATAATAGATAACGAATTAAAAGTCCGATAAAATTGAAATAAATTTTGATTATACTTTTAATTCTCAGTCACTATTTACTTACCTCCCCATGAGGGCAGAGTTAGACACAAGGTCGGTTTTTAATGTGGGAAAATCCAGTTACTTAAAAAAGGGCACTGTGGGTTGGGACAGAAATTGTAATCGTTCTAGAAGGATTTGTTCACTGACTGAGGACAGAAAAGATGAAGTGTAGTATAAGAACAAATATTACACTTTGATCTTAACCAAAAGGTAAAATGTAAAAAAAATATTAAAGCATTGCATTGTTCTTATTATTGTGAAAAAAAAAGACAACTTGTAAATAGCTAACAAATGCTCATTTTCAACTTTTAATTTTTTTTTCTTATATGAATAATTGTGCACAGTAAAAATAGCACAAGGGAATAATTAGGAAAAAAATGTCATAATTCAAAAACAGAAAAGGGACAAGCATAATAAATATTTGTCCTGTGTGGAAGATGAATTTGTTCAGTTGTCAGTGGTTTTGCTGTCAATGGTTCAATTATTGTACAGAACCCAGAACTAGAAATTTGTGTTATTATAATTTATTACTAGTTGTTGGTTGTATAAGTAAGAGACAGGCATAATACTGTGTGGAAGATGATCACCAACTTTCTCACCAAATAGCGTTTGAATGATGTGTAACCATTTTAGTTAACTATTAGATGTTTTTGTTTATCTTGGGGGAGTGCCACCCGGATTTAGAGTCTGGGTGGCAATGCTAGGTTATAAATTTTATATAATCTTATATTTTTTTCCATTATATTATGGAGGAAATGCATACAGGGCCTTACTGTGAATCTCTGGAACTTACCTGCCGCAACCTTGTTGAAAGAAATATTTTAGTGCTTTAAAAATATGTTTTGTTCTTGAGTTACACAATTTCTTTAAAACCGATATTAATAATGTGGTTACTGTTACAGACACTTGAAAGAAGCTGTATTGAAACACCTCACAATCTGTATGATACAATGTGCAAGTTTTAAAAACTTTGAAATTTACACATTTAATTTATAATTCATGGCTTAAAGTAAAGACATTCATAAAATCTGATTGAATAATCAGAAAGAGTACATAGTTTTACATTAGAGTACAAAATTTTGTGAGATTCGCTTCAAAAATAAATAAATGGTGGAGAAATTACTGAATTTCTTGAAATGATTTTTATTTTGGCCCACATTTTTTAAAGGATTATTAACGAATTTTGGCACTTTAAATTCTTATAACTTTTGAACCACTGATGGTATTTGCATAATTCAAATGGTTTTGAGCTTCTTTTACATCGCTCTATTCATCCCAGTTGATAAAATAACAATTAGCTAAAAAGAAAAAATCAACTTGTAATGCAACATTAATAGCTAAATCATTTTAAGAATAAACTGGTTTAATTAAAAAATAACAATAAAAATAAATTTATATGGGCATTGTTGGGGTCTATCTGATGACATATATAGGAGAATTTGATCTGTATATTCATATTATATATTCTTTTCTTTTATAACTGATATAAGATTTTTGATTAAAACTAGAGATGCATAAAGAAGCATAATAATTAAATAAATATAAATTGTAGTTTTATATTTCTATTTGTGACATTGATACTTCGGACTGGGATCATTTGAGAGAAAAGCTTGGTTTACATTACATTTTGTCAAGAATTTTGCTTTGTTTTTGTATAAAAAAAAATTCTAAAAAACTTCCTCTCTTAATTCCATTGTAAAAATGAAGATGAATATACTATATTTTACATTCATATTATTGAATAAATTATTATTATTGAATCTAAATTATTATTTAAAATTGAAAATCAACACAACGTGCAATTTAAATGAAACATTCATTTATTTAATTTTATTTTTTGCAAGCTTTCGTTGTAGAACAACTTTGTCAGGCGAGACTGTCTTATAGTTTTTTTTTTCTTTTCTTCTTCCTCATTTTGATGGTATTAACCCCGAGGAGTCGAATCACAATAGAAGCAAAAAGGCACGTCAAATTTTAAAAGACGTTGAGCATAACATCGACCGGACTATACTTGTTCTAATGTCTTTTAGAACTTGACGTGCCTTTCTGCTTCTATTGTGATTCAACCCCTCGGGGTAAATACCATCAAAATGAGGAATAAGAAAAGAAGAAAAAAAAACCTGACAAAGTTATTCTACAACGAAAGCTTGCAAAAAAAAAAAAAAAATTAATTAAATGAATTTTTCATTTAAATTGCACATTGTGTTGATTTTCAAAATATTTCACTTAAATACATTTTCATGCATGCCTCAAGGATGTTGTTAATTTCCTTACTTAAATTATTATTATTGAACAAATTATTTTAATTCTATTCAGCTATAACTTGAAGATTTATAACAATTTGACTTTCATAAATTTCAGATATGGAGTTGTATTGAAGAAATTAGACCTCTTAAAAGAAGCTACAAATGTTCTATTAGAAGCTGTACACAAAAAGCCCCTTCATTGGGGTGCATGGCAAGAACTAAACACTCTGATTCCAGACAAAGAAACTGTGAGTTAAACAAAGATTTATATATCTTAATGAATATTTTTTAAATATAAAAATTTAAAAAAAATATATAATTAATAAATTCATTTAATTCCCCCCCCCCCCCCCCAATTTCTTTTTTGGTTGCAATAAACTTGAAATGAAATGTATTTTTCTATTTATCAATAATTTTTTGCTTTTGTTTCATTTCAGCTTTTGTCTTTGTCTTTACCTAACCATTGGATGAAGCATTTATTTTTGGCGCACATGTATTCTGAATTGCAGCATACCGATGAAGCCCTTAAGATTTACCAAACCTTCGTTGATAATGGATTTGCAAACTGTACTTATATTCAAGCTCAAATAGCTATCGCTCATGATAACAGTCGCAGTATGTACGAAGACAGATTTTAGTTTTTTGCTTCTACTCGCGAGTTGATATATTTCGAAAGAATTCACTTTTGCTAGAATTATGAATTTGAAACATAATTAATCAAGATTGTAATTTATGTCTAATTATTAAACATCAATTGATCAATATTTCCCAAATTTTAATTTCTTTGGAGTATTTTAAAGGATTTTTAGAGGGCATAATATGGGCACAACCTGCTATCTATTATATCTTGATTTTAATCTTTGTGAGGGGGACATAAAAGTGATGCAAAGCTATTCTCTTCGGAGAATTAAGTTTATACATCCTGTAATGGGTATTCTTCTAGTGTGTGTATACATATATATATATATATATATATATATATATAATAAAAATTAATTTTAAAAAAAATATATATAATAAAAATTAATTAAAAAAAAAATATATATAATAAAAATTAATTAAAAAAAATATATATATAATAAAAATTAATTAAAAAAAAAAAATATAATAAAAATTAATTTAAAAAATATATATATATAATAAAAATTAATTTAAAAAAAAAATATATATAATAAACATTAATTTAAAAAATAAATATATATATATATATATATAATAAAATAAATATAAAAAATTAATTATATATATATAATAAAAATTAATAATATATATGGTTTTGCGCCTAATTTCCGTGACTGCCCGGCAGCAGCGAGCCAACAGCTCACATAAGCGTCCGAGACCTGGATTACTTTCTTTATGTATATTCATCGTCTTATATTGTCGTCTGCCGAGCTTCCATTTTTTTTTTTAATCACAATTTTTGCAGTTTTGTTAATACAGCGTCGACGCCAGCCTCGTTTTCTGACTCGGCAGGTCTCGGACGCTTCCGTTAGCTGTCGGCTCGCTGCTGCCGAGCAGTCACGGAAATTAGGCGCAAACACTGGAGTAGTACCATATATATATATATATAATAAAAATTAATAATAATATATATATATATATATATATATATATATAATAGAAATTAATAATATATATATATATATATATATATAATAGAAATTAATAATATATATATATATATATATATATAATAGAAATTAATAATATATATATATATATATATATATAATAGAAATTAATAATATATATATATATATATATATATAATAGAAATTAATAATATATATATATATATATATATATATATATAATAGAAATTAATAATATATATATATATATATATATATATATATAATAGAAATTAATTATATATATATATATATATATAATAGAAATTAATTATATATATATATATATATATAATAGAAATTAATAATATATATATATATATATATATATATATAATAGAAATTAATAATATATATATATATATATATATATATATATAATAGAAATTAATAATATATATATATATATATATATAATAGAAATTAATAATATATATATATATATATATATATATAATAGAAATTAATAATATATATATATATATATATATAATAGAAATTAATAATATATATATATATATATAATAAAAATTAATAATATATATATATATATATAATAAAAATTAATAATATATATATATATATATATAATAAAAATTAATAATATATATATATATATATATAATAAAAATTAATAATATATATATATATATATATAATAAAAATTAATAATATATATATATAATAAAAATTAATAATATATATATATATATATAATAAAAATTAATAATATATATATATATATATATATAATAAAAATTAATAATATATATATATATATATATAATAAAAATTAATAATATATATATATATATAATAAAAATTAATAATATATATATATATATATAATAAAAATTAATAATATATATATATATAATAAAAATTAATAATATATATATATATATATAATAAAAATTAATAATATATATATATATATATATAATAAAAATTAATAATATATATATATATATAATAAAAATTAATAATATATATATATATATATAATAAAAATTAATAATATATATATATATATATATATATAATAAAAATTAATAATATATATATATATAATAAAGATAAATAATATATATATATATATAATAAAAATAAATAATATATAATAAAAATAAATAATATATATATATATTATAAAAATAAATAATATATAATAAAAATAAATAATATATATATATATATATATATATATATATAATAAAAATTAATAATATATATATAATAAAAATTAATATTATATATATATATATATATAATAAAAATTGATAATATATATATATAATAAAAATTAATTAAAAAAGAAAATATATATATAAAAATTAATTAAAATAGAAAATATATATATAAAAATTAATAAAAAAAACATATATATATATATAATAAAAATTAATAAAAAAATATATATAATAAAAATTAATAAAAAAATATATATAATAAAAATTAACAAAAAAAAATATATAATAAAAATTAATTAAAAAACATATATATATATAATAAAAATTAATTAAAAAAATATATATATAATAAAAATTAATAAAAAAACATATATATAATAAAAATTAATTAAAAAAATATATATATATAATAAAAATTAATTAAAAATATATATATATATATATATATATATAGATAATAAAAATTAATAAAAAAATAAAATATATATATATATAATAAAAATTAATAAAAAAAAAAAATATATATATATATATATATATAACTTCTTTGTATTATAGCAGGAAAAATCCCAGCAGAGTTCTCGATTAATTGAGAATTTAAATTAAAAATTAAGAGCGTAATATTTATTTATTTTTGTACAGAAAAATTAGTACAACATTCGTACCGTGGGTTTCAAGCACAGAAGGACTTAGCCATCGGGCGCTGTTCAACTTCTGTTGTCATCTGTTTCGGAAACCTTGATAAGTATCGACTCATCAGTAAAAAAAAAATCCATCTCATTAATTTTTCTTTGAAATGTTCTTTCCTTCTTGGTCTAAATATTTCTTTTTCTTTTGTAGGTTTCGATCAAGCAGTGGAAGTATTCATGAAATTGCGTGATATTGATCCTTATCGCTTAGAAAATATGGATATTTTCTCAAATATACTTTTTGTAAAAGTGAGTTTTATCTTCACCTCCCGTGTTCATATTTTGAAAGTTTTTCTTCTCTTAATTCGTACTTGTCGTTTATAAAGACTTAATCAAATGCTGCAAAATAATTTGTGTTAAGAAATCAATTCTTTAATCTGATTAATGCTTAATTAGAAATTAACAGCCATTCAGTTTTGCCTGATTGCTTGACTTTTCTCAGCACAATCTCTTTTTATAAATAAACTAGACGTACCATTATTTTTTTTTTAACATAGTTCACCCCAAACAAAGCAAGTTGCCACTGTAAATTTAAGGGGCTACTGAAAATTAGGGTGAAAGTTTTATGGGTCGTCCTAAATTGGGAGCTGTGCAACGAGATGCTTATTCACATTAGTTTTAAATTTCTGCATGCTGGTATAGTTGAGAAAACAGGGGGCAGGGAGGGAGTTCCAAAGGCCGGCAGCACGAGGAAAGAAGCTATTGGAGTAGAAGGCTTGCCGGCATCTGGGGTCCTCCACAGTGAAGGGATGGGATTTAGCTGATTGTCGAGTTGATCTAGTGTATTTATGTTAAGGGGGCATCAGAACAGCAAGTTCATTGGAGCACATTCCATTGAAGTACTTGTAAAACAAACACAAGGATGCAACATTGCGGTGATGAGACGGGCTGGAGCTTGGTGGATAGTGAGGGACCATTAGATTAGCGACTCTTTTTTGGACCTTGTCTCAGAGGGAGAGACTAGTGGATATTGTACCAGCCCAGATTTGACAACAATACTCCATGCATGGACGGATGGTGGCTTTGTAGAGATATAGGATACTGTCAGGTGTGAGAAGTTTTCTAGCACGGTAGAGGGAGCCCACTTTCTTTGCTCTACCTTGATTTCATTCGAAAATTCATAAACTGTTACATCTTTTATAAGGTATTCTTCTTGCATAATTAAAAATAAGTTTCTTTTACCTTATTATTATATAGAAGTAAAAAACTTATTATTTTGCCAACTAATTTACATACGTGTTTGTGGTGTGTACAGACACACTATGTAAATTAGATGACAATGCTGAGAAAAAAGTCACTAGACATTAAGAAATATTAGAGAGTGGTTACATTGAAATGGCGAGAGAAATACACAGCTCAGAGAGAGATAAGTAAATTTTTCAGTTAATTATAAATTATGGCTAATTAGAACAATTAAAATTTTTTCAAACGTAACTCAATCCCAAAATTAAAGCATATTTTAGCATCTATTTTGTGTTATTAAAGTATATAAGAAAAATGTCTAAGTGAAACAAATTTTAATAAAATCACATTTAATAATAGATACCCTTAATTAAACAGCTCACAATTATTTTATGTTTGGTCTACCATACATTTGTTCGGAAAAAAATATATAACTATTAACTAAAAACGAATATACTTTTTAATAAGTAAAAAAACTGTATAATTATTAACTAAAAAATATGTAAAAAAAATCATTATCAAGTAAAAAAAATTTTTTTTGATAAGTAGTTGATTTTTTTAAATATAAGAATTTTTTAAATAACTTTGTTTGAGTCCATCATGAAAATGATGTTCGTATATCTTTATTATTTCTAAACAATATTGCTGTTTTATTATTAAATCATTAGGTGCTTCTTTTGTTTCACAATGACATGTTAGACCTCTCTTAAAAAAAATAGCTAAAAAAATGTATAAACTTTGTTTTGTGGTAGCTGAAAAGAAGACTGTACACACATTACGTAAATTCACTCAGTATTAAATTAAAAATAAAAACGATTTTATCTATTGTCGCCATTTTTGTTAAACTTTGAGTTTTTCTGAGAAAAAAATCTGAGTTATTATTTTGCCAACTTGCCTAATCAGTAAACTTAATTGGGTAAAAAATGTCTAGCGATATGTAAGATCGTTTTGTTTTTTTCTTATAATTTAATAGATACTAAATGAATTTGCATAATTTTTCCTGTGCAATCTTATTTTCAGCTAACACGTAAGTTTATAACAAAGTTTATACATTTCTTTAAATATTTTCATGTCATTGTAAAACAAAAACAGCACCAATCATTATTATGTAACATTTTTTAATGCTTTCAGGAAAACCGAATGGAATTGGCATATTTGGCTCACAACGTTTGTGAAATTGATAAATATAGAGTCGAAACTTGTTGTGTTATAGGTGAGTTCAGAAGGATGTGTTAGAAATTCATTGATGTTTGTTGATTAAAGTCTGAAATGAATAATTTTATATTTATGTTTAACAAGTATCAAGTTAACAAGTTTGTATATTCTATTCTGAATCTTAATTCAATCACTGCCGGCCAGTATCTGGTAGGTGCAGATCACAATAAGTGGTCCAGAACTGCCTGTTGAGTTTGTTCTATTTTCAGATTGCTACTAGTCCTTGGCTTGCAAGGCCACTATGACCACATTTTACATACAGCACCCAGCATTCCCAAATGATCATCCATCAAATGATAACATGATAACAGCAAGCAGTCCAGGAGGATGAGTGGAAAAAGACAGCTGAACTTCTATTTTTCAATCTAGAACGGATCCTGCTTAGTTTTACGTAAACCTTCAGACATTAATTTACTTTATTTCATGAACAGTTTCACTCTTTTTTCCTTTCTTTTACTTCTTTTCTGTAACTTCACTCTATGAACAAAGAAATAAAATGAAAGAATGAATCCAGCTATGACTTAAACATCTGAGCTGGGAGTTAACAAGAGAAATAGGCACTACATTTTGATTGAATAACATAATCAAATTAACTTAGAGTTTTGAAGATAAATTGTAATCATTTCTTCATGAAAAATACTCTTTTATAGTTATGGATAGCACTAATAATCAAGGCGAGTGAATGGAGAAGAGAGACTAGTGGTTGGTGCATCAGCCCAGATGTGGCAACAATATTCCATGCACAGGTGAACGGTGGCTTTATAAGGAAATAGGATACTGGCCGCTGTGATAAGTTTTCTAGCCCAGTAGAGGGAGCCTACCTTCTTTGCAACAGATTTGGCAGCATCTTCCAATTCATGTTACATGAGAATGTCAGGCTGAGGAGTTTAAATGTTGGACTCTTGAAAAAGGTGCTATTGGCAATGGCAAATCGGTGGTTGGAAAGGTTTCTTATAGTTGTTAAAGGAAAGGAGCTTTATGTTTCGGAATTTTTGAGATGAGGATTGATAATTTGTATTATTCAAACTACTGTTCTCATCTTGGATGTTATTCTCGCAACGTTTCGGCCGATGTAACCTCCAACCTTCTTCACTTATATCTTATCGAACTCACAAATCTTTCTGTCGTAAGGACCCATAACAGATAGAAGTGCTAAGTAATAATCAGTTCTAAGTGACAGTCATCTAGAGGTTGAGTCATTGCTGGTGATACTAAGAATACAATTACAAATTACTCAAGACTTCTACTCGGTCATGGCTGACAAAACGAGAGCCAGCTAACCCCGTAGATTAAATAAAGGATTCCGTTCGAGATTTTGTACAGATTCCTGAGTTCGACAAGCTGCACCTGAAGAAGGTCAGAGGTTACATTGGCCGAAATGTTGTGAGAATAACATCCGAGATGCCGAGATGAGAATAGTAATTCGAATAATACAAATAATGCAGAAAGGAGCTTTGTTTTGGTATCATTAAATGTGACCATCCATTTTTGGACCCATTCTACTACAAACTTTTAAAATCACATTTTAAGGAATTATTTGTCTAAAATATTTTTTTTTTAACATAGTTCACCCCAAACAAGGCAAGCTGCTACTGTAGGCATAAGGGACTACTGAGAATTAGGGTGAAAGTTTTAGGGGTCATCCTAAATTGGGAGCTGTGCAGCGAGATGCTTGTTCACATTAGTTTTAAAGTTCTGCATTTCTGTACAGTCATGGAGCAGGGAGGGAGTTCCAAAGGCTGTCAGCATGAAGAAAGAAGCTATTGGAGTAGAAGGCTCACTGGCATCTGGGGACCTCCACAGTGAATGGATGGGAAAGGAGCTTTATGTTTCAGAATTTTTGAGATGAGGATTGATAATTTATATTTGGGTTATTCGAACTACTTTTATCATCTTGGATGTTATTCTCACAACGTTTCAGCCGATGTAACCTGCATCTTGCCGAAGGGCACTCAATTTGCTATGTAAATTCATGGTAAAATAATTTCTTAATGATGTAACAAGTTGAAAATGCCTTCAAAATTAGTAGTTTGATGGGGATTTCTATTTCATAAATGTACGGTAATTTCAAATTGTTTATTCCACTGAGAAAAGCTTGTAAAATTTAGTCCCAACTTAAAAAAAAAATTTTTTTTTGAATAATCAGAATGTTGAGTTAATCAATAATAATGTGTAAAATAATTATTAAAAACAATCAAGTTTCTGGAGTTTGAATGTTCAATCCTTACTACAGGCGATAATAACTAAGACTAATATAATAATTAACATTTCTATTCTGTCATGGCTGATGGAACGAGAACAACATAACCCTGTGGATTAAATAAAGAGTTAAGTTTGAAATTCCGGATTCGACATAAAGATTCTTTAGTTCGAAAAGATGCACTTGAAGAAAGTCAGAGGTTACAATCTGCCGAAACGTTCTGAAAATAACAACCAAGATGAAAATAGTAGTCCGAATAATACAAAACCAATCAATAACAAATATTTTATAGGAATGATTAATTTCTAATTTTACCAGATTTCATTTGAAATTTAAAAAACGACACTTTGAAAACTTTTCTTAATTATTATGTAGATTTCATTCTATTCCAAAATAAACATTTGTAATTTTCTCTTTATATGTTGATGACATGGATTTTTAATTATCAAAAAAATGATTTGAATCATAAATGTGCAGATTTTGTTCGTTAATTATCTCTAATCAGAATTAGGCTAACAATTACAATGAAAATACAAATTTTGTTCTTGTAAAAATGCTTGTAAATAACTCAGGTTTTTGTTTCTTTTCAGCTAATTATTATTCTTTGCGATCTCAACATGAAAAGGCTCTGTTGTATTTCCAAAGAGCCCTTAAACTCAACCCTCATTATTTATCAGCTTGGACGCTTATCGGACATGAATACATGGAAATGAAAAATATTACTGCTGCAATAGAAGCCTATCGTCAAGCGATTGGTAAGTAACATTCAAACAATTGTTCCACTGATGTTTAAGTAAAGTAAAATTGAAGAATACAAATAAACATATTGAAGAATTTTAATAAGCATTTTAGCTCTGGTCATGTTGATATTTATGATACATCATGGTTGATGCATTTCAGAACTTCTTTAAAGGTAAATGATAAGAAATTTTTGTATTTTGAAAATGGATTTTGGTTGTTTTCTTTGATTAAATATTAAAATCGTAGGTTAAATAGTTTCATGTTTCAAACATAAGCATTCTAAAAAAATGGTCCCTGGTGTCAACTTGTGATTCAATGGTTGCATCTTCAGTACAAATCAATCAGGTCCTGGGTATGACCTTAAAAGACATCCAATAGTGAGGCCCCCACTTGGGAGCTGTGGGGAATGTGGAGTTGCCCCTTAGTTGCCATTGCTCCCAGGTCCATTCTGGCCCGGAGTGGTAGTACCTGTAAGGGCCCCATCTATGGGTCAAATAGAACCTACTGGTGCTACCAGATCAGGCTGTCTGAAGTTACTGACTTCCTGACTCAAAATGCACCAAACATTGACGTTTTTGTTTTTTTCCTTTTCTCTTTGCAAAACTCAATTATGTTCTGAAAAGCAAAAAACAAAAACTACCCTGGCCCCTAAATAGGGCTACCTGTTGGCCGTGGGTAGCGACCTGTGTCGTCTTAGGACGGGATTCTGGTAGCTGAGCGATCCGTGGCCTGATTACATAAATGGTCACGTGCCTTGCAACACTCTACTTTGGCACTTACTTCAGCTAGACAGGAGGTTGGAGAGGCCCAATCTGATCAATCGGCTAGTCATGTCAAGCCCTAACTGTTACACCTGCAAATGTTAACCACACCTCCAAGGAACAAGACCTAAAAATATTGCATTATCTTCACCTGTACCATAAACACAGGTAAAGTGTCAGAAGGCGATGGCAAGGGTCAATCAATTTTTTTTTTTTTTTTAGATGAAATCACATATCTATTCCTTACGTGATGTTTCTGTGAATCTGGGAAAACAGAACAGAAAGGAAAATCGATAAATGATGGCGGACACTCAAGAAAGTGAATATTGTATCCTTGGGATGAAAGGGTGAATTGGCTTCCCCCCTAACATTTTCCACTTTTGGGCTCCGAGGAGTTTGAGGAGCAACTGAGGTGAATAAATAAAACACTTACACATGGAAACTATAAAACCCAATAAAAAACCCAGAAATTACAAATCCAAAAGAACTCACTCCAACTCAGACAGCGAGTGAGAACTCAAGACAATGAAAAGTAATTTGGTTGAACAAATAGATAGAAAAAAACTTTCCAAAATTCTTAGTCATTGAAACCTTAGAAGAAAAAAGAATCAGCAAACTATCTCCTTTTCTGGTCGAAAGAATTTTATCGCCAAATAATTCTAAAACAGTTAAAAAAATGAAAAATGGAAATCTACTCGAAGTAGATAACTACAGAAATGCACAAAATCTTTTAGAATTGGAAAAATTCCATACCTACAAATGTAAAGTTTTTGCTCATGAAAAACTTTATACTTTAAAAGGTATCATAAGAAGTCATGAGTTAACCATGACAACATCCTAAGAAATTAAAACTGCTTTAAGAAAACGTCCGGATCAACATAAAAAGGAACGTCAAGCTATATATACCAACCAATACTTATGTCCTTACTTTTAACACCGCTACCATACCAAAAGAAATCAAAATTGGATATTTAATTGAAAAAGTCGACCAATATATACCAGCCCCCTTGAGATGCTTTAAGTGCCACCAATTTGGACACCACGAGAAACTTGCAGAGGATACCAAAGTATGCAGGAAATGTGCTGAAAACGAACCTAATCATACTGAAGAAGAATTCTCAAACGAAACAAAACGCTCTGCCATGAAAATCACACAGCATACTCTAAAATATGTAAAATCTTTAAAAAAAGAAAGAGAAATCACAAGTAAAATACAAGAGAAACATATTCTTCCGAGAGGCAAAAAAAATAGTGGAATCCTATCAAAAAGCAAATACTTATGCAGAAGTAATTCAAAAACCAAACCAATCTAACCAAACAAACAATCAAGACCTACTCAAACTAATTACGGAACTTAAAAATCTAATTGAAATTTTAATAACAACCGAAAAAGAGATTAACAAAGTCAAATAGCAACATCTACTAAAATCAAAACAAGTGATCAAAATCAGGAACAAACCTTTAAAAGCAAATCAGAACCAAACCAAATCAATCAGAAAATACAAATAAATTCACTAATTCCTCTTCGCAACAGCTATAATATATTAGGGAGAACAAAGCCCCCACAATAAAACAAATCTCTCAACCCACCATAAAAGTCAACACATAAAATCAAATAACAACAAAAACAAAAGTACCACCAATACACCCCCTGAGCAAACAAAAACAACAAATGAAAAGAATTCTCCAACAAAATCAACCCCACAATCCCGAGCAACCTCTAAAAATAGATGTGTCAAATACAAAATCTAACAAATCAACAACCCAACCAAAAGAATCGCAAGACATGGAAATTGAAACCATACCTACTAGCAAACAAAACCTACAAAAAAACCTTTATAAACTCCCCCCAAAAAATCCTTCCTCATACTAGACTCTAGCAACGAAAAGTTAAAAACCTAGACTCCCTCAAATCACCCTAAACTTAATGAATCCAAATATAATATTGCAATGGAACTGTTGTGGAATGAAAGCCAATATTAATGAATTACTCCTACTGATAGCAGATCTAAATCCAGCCATTATCTGCCTTCAGGAAATCTTTCTTAAAATTGACTTAAAAGGATATCAACATTTCAGCTATACAAAAGATTCCAACCTTAGAGTATTAAAAATGATTTGCCACATAGTTACATTAATCTAAAAATTGACCTACAGACAATAGCTGTCAGAGTAACTTTTCAAAAATCAATCAATATTTGCTCCATATATATCCCACCAAATGTAGAAACAAATAAAGACAAATTACAGGAGACTATAGGACACCTCTCCGCTCCTTTTTTTACTACTCGGGGATTTCAACAGCCACAGCACCATATGGGGCTGTGAAAACACTAACCGAAGAGGAAAAGACATAGAATCACTCATTGATAACAACCTATGCTTATTCAACAACAAAACTCCAATATATATGTTCTTTTTCTGGCAGCCGCTCGGCAATAAACTTGTCATAATGTGATCCTTCTATCATCATGGATTTTACTTGGTCAGTCCATGATGATACTTTTGGAAGTGACTTCCCCATAATTCTCAAAAGCTTAGGCCCAAATCCAAATGACAAAATTCTCAACTGGAATCTAAAAAAGGCAAATTGGGGAAAATTTAAACTTACGTGCCAATCGAAACTTACACGAAGTTCGAATGCCGAAAATACAGACCATGTAAATTTCTTTTCAGAAACAATTACATCCATATCAATAAGTGTATTCCCAAATTCAACAAATCCAACAAATATAATAAACCTTGGTTAAATGATGACTTCAAAAAAGCGATCAGATTGCGCTGATCCGCCCTCTGTAAATTCAACCTACAACCCACTACAAAAAATTTAAACTCATTTAAAAAGTACGGAGCAATAGCACGATGAACAATAGAAGAAGAAAAACGCTTGGAGATACTTTGTGTTTAAAATAAATATCAATATTTTATGAATATAAAGACTGTCTGGAATATTATTAGAAAGATTAACGGTAAAAACAAAAACAATCCACTCAAACATCTTTCTAATAATAACACAGTAATTACCGACCCCAATGAAATGGCAAACACATTGGCTAAAAGTTTTTCCCAAAACTCTTTTCCTGCTAACTATAGCAAAATATTTAAAGCATTAAAAGAATTGAGGAAAAAAAGAAACTAAATTTAAAATCTGACAACTCTGAAAACTATAACCAACTTTTCACCCTATCAGAATTATACAACTCTCTAAAACAATCTCACAACAAGTCCAGACGACATACATTACGAATTCCTCAACCAGTTACCAGATATCTCCCTAATATACCTCCTCGACATTTTTAATGATGTCTGGACTAATAGCAACATCCCTAACTTATGGAAACAAGCCATAATTATTCCAATACTTAAAACCGAAAGAGATCCATTGAACCCTTTCAATTCTAGACCAATTTCTTTAACCAGCTGCCTCTGTAAAACTTTTGAAAGAATGATTAATAATAGATTAATTTGGTTGCTCAAAACAAACAATCTAATTCCTAACATACAATGTGGCTACCGGAAAAATCGTGGATGCATTGATCATTTAAGCAATCTAGAAAGCTACATTAGATAAGCTTTTATAAGGGGTCAACATGTAACAATAATCTTTTTTGACCTTGCAAACGTTTATGAGACAATATGGAAACATGAAATTCTAAGAGATTTACACAATATTGGACTAAAAGGTAATCTACCTTTATTCATCTCTAACTTTTTATCCAATAGAACTTTTAGAGTACGAATAGGATCAATTTTATCAGAGACAAAAGAACAAGAGGAAGGTGTACCACAAGGCAACATTCTATTCACAACCTTGTTTAATATAAAAATAAATGACATAGCTAAGGAAATCAACCCCCGACATAAGTGGATCTTTATACGCCGATGACCTCACCATAAGCTCTCGATCCACATGCACCCACTTGATAGAAAGAAAGCTACAGTACTGCATAAATAAAATCAACAACTTGGCAACCAAAAATGGTTTTAAAATTTCAGAAACCCAAACTAAATGCATTCATTTTAGTAACAAGCGCAAACTACATAATGACCCCAACCTACAACTTGAAAGGGAAAACATCCCACTTGTAAATCGATATAAATTTTCGATAAAAAACTGAACTTTATCCCATATGTAAACTACATTAAAGAAAAATGTTATAAAGTACTACAATTATTACGAGTTGTAGCCGACAACGATTGGAGAGCTAACAAAACTCTACATTCCCTAATCAGATCAAAATTAGACAATGATTCTTTATCTATCAATCCACTTTAAATTTGTATCTAAAAACATTAGAAACTGTTCATCAAGGACTGTGACGGGCGCTGAAAGCCTTCCAAACATCTGTTGAAAGTTTGTATGTATAAGCACATGAAGCTCCTCTAACCCTAAGAAGGCAGAAACTGGCCTTACAATACTATTTAAAGATAAAATCATGCCCATTAAACCCAGCACGCAATACCATGTTTAAACTAAATTACAAAGAACTGTACAAAAAGAAAAAAATGCAATAAAACCTATCGGCCTTCAAATAGAAGAAATAATCAAAGAAACCAACATCCCACTCAAAAAGATACATGATACCATCCAACCAATAATACCACTGTGGGAAATAACACAACCAAAAGTAAACTTGGAAATGAATAAACTCAATAAAACTACCACACGCCCTCTCATTTTTCAAGAAAAACTAAATGAAACCATAAATTGTTATCCCAAATATACCGCTATATTTACAGACAGATCTAAGGATTAGAACACAAGATGTGCAGCTGTACATGAAAACCAAACTATCCAACATCTTCCTAAAGAAGCATCTATTTTCAGTGCAGAATCAAATGCCATAGATTTAGCACTCAATATTATCTCTATGAGTAAAAAAAAAACAACTCATTATTCTTTCCGACTCCTTATCAGTATTAACAATATTGAAAAATAGAAATCTGGATAACTCACTGATCATCAAACTATTATGTAGAATAACATAATTGCTGAATACCAAGGAAATTATATTTTGTTGGATCCCAAGTCACATAGGAATCCAAGGAAATGATAAGGCTGATACAGCAGCCAAAACTGCCCAAAAAGAGCTCCTCAACAACAATTTTAAATTCTCATACACAGACGTCAAGACAAAAAATCAAGCAATGGAGCAGTAATACATCTAATAAATTGTTAACAATACAACCTGTTTTAGGAGAATGGAGGCAGGGTTCTAGAAAGTCACGAAGGGAGGAAGTCATCCGTATTAGCCACACAAAAGCTATGCATTCATTCCTGCGACTTGTCAAGTGCCATACACAATGAAACACTTTATATTAGAATGTGTTGATTTTGATCCCATGCGACGAAAATACTACAATGTTAATACTATTAAGGAACTATTTAAAGACATCAGAATAGAAATCATAATGTTCTTTCTGAAAATGGTGGGTTTATACCCAAAAATCTAACATCTATGAGTTCAATAAACCAAATTTCCCTAAGAAAAATTAATCAGTTGCAGACTGTTTACTGAAGAAATTTACACATATAAAAGAAATTCATCCAAATCTGTTAAGCATTTAAAAATATTATAAACCTTAAGCATGAAATCCTTTTACCAATATTAATGGAGTCGGCATTAAATAACCTAAAAGAGTTGATATGCCATAACAGAACAAAGAAGAAGCGAATTGCACTTTTTTTCTTTTTAGAAAGGGGTTGATATGCCAGAAAACAAAACAATCAGCAATCGACTCTTTGACCTAGTTTCCGTGCGTTTTCAACCAGATGACCTTTTTTATTCTTATTTTTGACATGTTACAATATTCAATTTTGGGGGTAGGGCTCAAGGATAGACTTAGCATTGATTGGATGAAAAGGATTGAAGTTTAGTCTTCCCAGAAATGAATATGAACCTACATATAATCCTGCTCCTATCCCTGAACCAAATATTACCATTTCCATTCTAATTTTTATTGTTTAATTTCTATAATTATAAAATTATAAATAAAATAAAATAAAAAGTCGTATTTTCTTTTTATGGACGTCCGGTTTGAATGCAGACCCCACAATGTACCTCCATTGATCAAAATGAAATATACTTATTCAAGCACTCTAGGTAATATAGTTTTAGAATATATGTGGTTATAAGAGTCTATCTCCAAAATTAGCAGAAAATTGACTATGGCTGTTACATATATAATCAACCAGAAACCTCAAAACACAATTTACCATGGAAGAGATCCTCAGAATAACATCCCTAATGGAGAGTGCTGACACACCAAAGCTCATCGATCACCTCTACAACTCAGATTTGCCAAAAATACCACTGCAATATTGCATTAATTAAAATCTCGCCTAATCTGGCTTTTTACTGTATTTTCAACCCCCAAAAAGAGGGGGAGGGGGGGGGGGGGGTAAACCGTTTTGCCCCTGCATGGAACCCATGTTCAAAGAAGCAGGAGTCTTACTCTCAAACATCCATGATACCATACAACAAAGCCCTCTACCCTGGATACTTAATCCTAGATCTAAACAAACTCATAAAGAAAAACCCTCACCCTCTCATCATCATCAGGTTTTGGTATTTAAGGTGCTGCAAGTGTCCCCGACTCCAGAGTGGACAACACTAGGCAATGTCTCAGGCCTACTCCTTGTGCGGTCCAATCCAAAATGTTGATATCAGTCATGTTGCATGCAGTCAAATCACTTCTTATGCAGTCAAGCAAGGTCTTCCTTGCTCTATGACACTGGGATATCTATTAAGTGAAACTCTACAATATTTTAGAAAAATACTCTAACTATTTCCACATTTATACAAGTGACTCTAAAAACAGCAACAACTTGATGAAGAGCAGTCCATAACAACACTATTGTCAGAAAACATAGGAATGCATGGAAATCACAAGATGACTGAACTTGAATCCTGATATAATTTACAAATTGTGTGAGAAAGTAAGAAAAAAGAATAAAATATTAAGCAAGTAAATCTTACTAAAAGAATAAGTTTTTCTCCTGAGCTGATTTTTATGTTACGGTGACCTTTTAAGAATTTCTAAATATTAAAAAACTGCCGGTTTGGATTAAGCATTCTTTTAAACTAAATTGTAGCAAAGTACATTAGTCTATTATAAAGTACATGGTAAAACAATATGACATATATATAAAATTAGCAATACACATGAAAAAATTTAAATTGCTTCAAATATCTCAATAATAGCATATATAAAAAGAGCTTGATGATCCAAGAAAGAATCTTTTTAAATTTTTTAAATCTGACTAAAAATAAGGAAGTTATGACTACTTTTGTGCCTCGCACGATTGGATATTTTTCTCTCTTTAAGACCATATGCGTTTCGTCACATACTTTTTCAGTAAAAATGTTATATCTTTGTTAAAACACAAGATTAAGCAATGAAATTTGCCATATAAGTGTATTTTTGTACAAGGAAGCAAAATCAATTCATTTCTGGAGATGTTCCTTTATTTCCTTTTTTTTTTTAAACGATTATGTGTAACTACACATAATCGTTTCAAAAAGAAGAAGGTCTTTGTGAGATGAGGGGAGGGGTCTTGCCACTTAAACTTCAGATTAGTGGTATGGCTAGGGGCAATTAACTGTTAACACCCTGAAAACTTAGCAGAAAGAAAAAAAAACAATTATTTTAGAATTTAGAATGGGGAATTAGTTTCACATGAATTTAATGTAAAATAATTCACCATTGCCGGGCCATTCTAGCGCTTTAAGCCAGTTAATCAATTTTTTTCTATGGGAAATAAATCCAGTGTGTTTTTCTTTATAAAAGTCTGCTTTTTTTTCTTCTTTTTTTTAGACGATTATGTGTGGTTTTAATGGGCTTTTTGTAGGATGGGGACTTGCCACTCGGACTTAGGGTTAGTGATAAGATTTAGGAAGGGGGTTTGTTTTGGATGGAGGTTGCCATTCAGACTTAGTGTTAGGGCTAAAGAAATCTTTTTTTAGGGGGGGGGGGGCACTCAGATTTTAGGTTAATGATACGACATGTTCAAGAGAAGGCATTTTTACGATGTGGGCTTGTCACTTGAACCTAGAGTTAGTGATAGAGTATTTATTTACCTCCTCTCCAGTTTTATCTTACTCCCACAAGATAAGATATGACCCAAGGTCGGGTCGGGAAAGTGGGACTTGAAAAGCAAGCGCCCGAGAAGGTGAGCACTCTGGCCATTAAAAATTGCCTGGGCAGCCCCGTCGGCATTCCCCGGTAGGGGCGCCTCAGGCAGTAAGCAATAAACTTACTCCTCCCCAAAGAGGGGAGGCGAAGCCTGGGAGGGTGGACCTCCTAGAACTGCACAGGACAGACCCATAGACCGGTGTAAATCAAGCCCGAAGGCCAAGACAATACCAGTCTATGGGGTGCAGTATCCATCGGAACAGATACTACACTTTGATCTTAGCCAAAAGGCCAAACCATTTGAATAGTGGTAGTTACTTTATATCAAGTTTTCAGCTTGAAAAAATATTTTTTAAATTGTACTAAAATGCAAGAATGGTCGGGAGATGGGAGATCATTTTACGTTAAATTTATATGCGAAACTGATTCACCCATTCTTAATTCTAAATTATTTTTTTGTTGTCTTTTTTTTCTTTTTTTCCACCAAGACTTTTAGGATGTTCACACATAATCGCATAAAAAAAGTAGAATCGTATTTATTTTTGTTAAATTGGTGACTAGAAAATCATTATTACTAGAATTAAAGTTCGAAAGTCAAGTATATTTGAAAACCAGTATTTCTTGAAGGAGCCACTGTTTTATAAAAGAACCACAAATCACATTAACGTTTTTAAGCACAAAAGGTATTTTTATCTTTCCATTTTTTTTTTCAAAAGAAGTCCGTAAATGAAGCTTACAAAACTGACTTTTTATAACCAGCTGCTGCCGCTTTCTATATCACCGATGATAGTTAAATTGTTGACTTTTACTGAAAAGGGGACAATATTTTTTTGGATAAGGTAATTCAAAATTACTACTACCAAAAGACAAAACAACATACAATTATAATTTTAATGCATAAAAAAAGTTAAAAGATTTATTTATTTACTAGTTGGGGTACAAACATTTTGTTGTTTTAAATGTTTGATACTCGTCATGTTGAAGTTTTATTTTTAAGAGTACAAAAAATAATGGATCAATTAATTTTGTATCCCGACAATAATTGAAATTAATATTTTTCCTGATTGTTTTCCAAATTTCATGGCAAAATTCCTCATAGAATTGTGGTAAGACATTTTTAAAAGAAACGGGGTTAAAAAAAAATGACGTTAACAGTTTTATGAATTTATTTGCTGAAAACTCTTCAAATATATGTAGATTATTATTTATTAACTCATGTGAAAAGATATTAATTTTCGAACAAAATGGTGGTATTTTGAGGACTTAGGTTTTTAAAATATGATTATTTTAGTAGAACTACCTTGAAGTCTGTGATTTTCCAAACTGTTATTTGGTCAGTGGGTATTGCTAGTAATATGACATGGTAAAATAAAAATAACAAATGAAAGTTAGTCAAAATCAAAGCTGTATTTATCAGCTTCAATGCTATTTAAGTCCAACTTTGAAATCTAGCCAACATTATTTTATGTAAAAAATATTTTGCTGCCCTTCCCACAGGAATTAAACCCGCGATCGCCCCATAATGAGGTTAGTCTCTTGTTCATTGTGCCACGGCTGTAGTGATTATAACAATTTAAATGTAAAAATATTCAACTTTTGTCCAGTGAGCTTTTGTTCTACAATTATATTGTATTCACCTGCCAAAACACCTTAAAAATGACTTTCTAATCAACAGTTTAAATGCTTCAAAATCCTTTTTTTTAAATAGAATTTCCTTTTTTACATAATTTAAAAATAATAACTGAGTAATTAAGTCAAATGACGCTCAAATTCTGTCATTTGAAAGAAACACAGCGATTGATCAAATGTATGTCAGTCCAAACATCTGGCATTGGTGCATACAACAATGTTTCTTATTAAATAAAATTCAGTTTTAATGAGTGGCAGGAGAAGCTCTTAGACTGTGAGAGAGTTATCTCCTCCTACTTCTATAATATCACTTATTGAAAGAAAAATGTCAATAAGATTAAATATGAAAATTGATTAGAAATGCAATGTTTTTTAAGAACACTGATCGAAATATAATAAAAATAATAATAATAATATAAATATAATAATTAAATAACTGGTGAAACAGAATTAACTATGTACCTTGTAAAGTTATTAGATATAGATGTATAATTACATCACCAAAAAATGAGAAACAGGTTGGCTCTACTTTTTATATTAGATAAATTGTCGATAATTTTGACAAGGATCTTTGTCTGAATAACCGTACTTCTTAATTTATTCTTAGGCTGTTAATATTCTTTTGCTTGCATTTGATTTATAGAAGTGAACAGCAGAGATTTCCGAGCTTGGTACGGATTAGGACAGACTTACGAAATTATGAAGATGCATTATTACAGTTTGTATTATTACTGGAAAGCACAGCAATTACGGTAAGAAGATTTAACAACATTGGAACTTTGTTTTCAAACCTTGTTTCCCTACATTTTTATTATTTGTATTACCATTTTGATGTCGTTATCTTTATAACATCTAGTCCATCTTCAGGTGTCTGTTGTAATTGAGAATTGTGATAAGAATCGCACAAAGGTTCTTCCTCTTCAATTGTGTCTGTCTTGAAATATTATGTCTTTAGAATTTTATTTTATTTTTCAATTTTCTTTTTCACATTATTTTATTCAAACTAAATTTGGATATGGAATTTGATTGTTGAAATTTGGGTACTGATATCAAATATGTACCAGTTTCCGGGAACTTCGCGTCAGGAGCATTTGAGCAAGTTCCCGATGTTCGATATCAGCACCAAAATTTGTTTGAATCTTTTCATTTCGATTTTGAATATTCGTTTAAACATTTTCTTTGATTCAAATGTGTTCAAATGAAATCTTAATGTCTTACATTATTTTGAATATGATTGAATCTTTTCATTTCGTTTTGAATTTTCTTTTTTACATCATTTGCTTGGATTTAAATTTGTTCAGTCTAAATCTGATGTTAAATTTGACAATTCTTGGTTTTATGAATCGGAATGTTTGAGATTATTGAAAATTTGGATTATTCCGACAAATATTCTCATCTTGGTTGTTATATTCACAATATTTGGTTGATGTAAACTCCGACCTTGTTCAGGTGCATCTTTTGAAATTCATGAATCCTTGTCGAACTCATGAACCTATACAGAATTTTAAACTGAACACTTTATTTATTTCATGGGAGTAGATTGTTCTCATTCCCTCAGCCATGATAGAGTAGAAGTATTAACGTTTATGTTATTCTTAGTTATTATCACCTGTAGTAAAAATTAAACCTTTAACTGCAATGGTGTAACGGTTAATGGTGTTGGTTAACAATCAGTTCTAAGTGACAGTCTTCTCATCATTTATTCGGATTCAAATTCATTCAAACTAAATCTGGATGTGAAATTTAATTTGTTTGAATATTTTATTTCGTTTTGAATTTTCTTTTCTCTATCAAATTTTTAAAACCAAGTCTCAATTTGTTTGAATTCAAAAATATTTTCATTAAAGTTTTTTTTTTAAATTTAATTTCAAATGTTTTCTTACATGTCACTGTTTTCATATAATTTGTCCATGAATAAAACTACTTCGCCAAACTCTTTATGTAAACGGTTTTGTTCATTCATTTTTTTACATTTAATGATAGTACGTTAGAATAATAAATTCTATTTCTCTATAAATTCAGCAATTTTTTAATTTTAATTTTGATAAACTAAAGCATTTTAATAATTATACAAAATGGTCTGCCTGGGGGTCTTTTTATTTTTGTTTGTTTGAGTATGTCCTTTTGTTTTTTACCAAATTATTTAATTTTCTTAAAAAGGATTTTGAAAGTTAAATTTAATTATTGTTTGGTCATTAAATTAATCAAACTAAATTGTTATAAAACTAATTTTATTGAGTTAATGTTGTTTTAATCTTTTTTATTCATAAAATCATTGGCTGTAAGTAGCTTTCAAAACTTTCAATCTTTTAATGCATGAGGATTTGCTAAGAATCTTAAAGCTACAAATGACTTTCTATTTGACAGTTTAAATGCTACCAAGTTCCTTTCAGATTTTGAAAGGTCACAATGTAATTTATTTTTTTTAAATGGCTGACTTGTTTACAAAGAAGCTGAAATACATTGTGGTGGATTTAATTATCAAATGAAAAATCTTTTAGTAGGATTTAAAAAAAGTTATTTTTGCATAAATAATTGATTAATAGTAGATAAAAAATAATAATCTTTAAGTCACATAGAAGCGAGAAACATACATACACAAACACATGAGACGTGGTCACATAATTTTATTAATATATAGATTTTACTATGTCCAACGCATTTACTGGCTCAAATTATCTAAATTATTATAACTCTTCTATAGACTGTTCTGATTTATGTTTATTAGTGAAAATTCAAACATCTATAAAATTAGTTTTTTTTTTACTTTGGTTAAATGAAGCTGAGAAATATATTGTCTAACACTTTATAAATTGAAGCCTATAAATATATTGTCTAATACTTTATAATTTTCACATGTGTTTTTGTCTGAATAATAGTTTTCACACAGAAATATAAGAAAGACAAAGTTTAAAAATATATGAAATTTATCCAATATGTGTTTATAAATTCGATTTTGAACTGAGTTAATTTTTTCTCTTTCAGTCCTAATGATTCTCGAATGTTGGTTGCCCTTGGTGATGGTTATGAGAAACTTGATCGTTTACAGGAAGCCAAAAAATGTTTTTGGAAAGCTCACAGTGTCGGAGATGTGGAAGGAATTGCATTAATGAGGCTTGCTAGGTAAAAATGATTTTCTTTTTTAAAAAAATATATAATTATAACTTTTTAAAACTTATTTTTTCGGTTAGTGAAAAAAATCAGCAGACATATGAATGATACATTCCCAACCATTAAAGTTTGTTATTAAATTTTTCTTGATTAATTCTCAGATTATCAAATAAAAACTTTTGAAAAAAATTACTTGTTCAATTTTTAGCAGGTGTCTGAGTTTTCTAGATAAGTTTTTGATTTTTATAAGTCTTTAACCAAACTAATCCTGTTTTTTCTTCTATCATTTAACGTCACGTTTTCCTTGTTCAGGGTTCAAACGTTTTCTGATATTACGCAAGTTCATTATCCAGTTCTCATGGTTCAACGGGTCAGCTGTCTCCAAATTCCACTCTGCGGTCATATCTAATCACTTGTTTCCAAATTTTTCATAGCCGGCCACTCTTCCTGCAATTTAGGACATCCATGCTTACAAACATTTTTTCAGAATTTTGAGTCATTTTTGTTTAACATAAACACTATCCTTAAAAATTTTAATATAAAAGATTTTCAAAGAAAATTTTATAATTTGATGCTTAAATGATAGGTTTTGTTTTTAAATAACAATTTTTAGGAGGGGTGGTGGTGAGACATGCGATATACATTTGCCAACATACTTTAAATAGCAATACCCATCGACCATAAAACAGTTTGGATAATCACGGATTTCAAGGTAGTTCTACTAAAATAGTCATATTTTAAAAACCAAAGCACTTTAAATCGTCAAAATACAACCATTTTGTTTGTAAATGAATATCCTTTCACATGTATTAATAAATAATAATCTACATCAGATATTTGAAGAGTTTTCAACAAATAAATTCATAAGAATGTTAACGTCATTTTTGGCCATTTACGTCGTTTTTTTTGTTTTTTTACCCCCCCCCCCCCCCCCTCCTTTTAAAGATACTGTACCATTCGTCTTTGGGAAATTTCGTCATTAAATTTGGAAAACAATCAGGATAAATATCAATTTCAATTATTGTCGAGGTACAAAATTAATTGATCCATTATTTTTTTTATAATCTTAAAAATAAACCTTCCACATGACGTGTATCGAACATTGTTTTAAAACTATTTTTCGTACCCCAACTAGTAAATAAATCAATCTTTTAACTTTTTTTATGCATTAAAATTATAATTGTATGTCTTTTGGTATTAATTTAAAATTACCTTATCTGAAAAAATATTGTCCCTTTTTGAGCGAAAGTAAACAATGGATGCTAGTATTGCTGATATAAAAATCAATCAGCAGCAGCTAGCTATAAACTAACTTTGTAAAGCTTATAAAGCTTTGTAAAATTCGTTTACGAACTTCTTTTAAAAAAAAAAAAGACAAAAATACTTTTTGTGCTTAAAAAAGTTAATGGTGTTTGAGTTTTTTTTATAAAAAATACTTCAAGAAATACTGGTTTTTACTCAACTTTGGAACTTCTAGTAGTAATGACTTTCTAGTCGCCAATTAAGAATAAATAAATAAGATTCTACTTTTTCAGGCGATTACGTGTGAACACCCTAAAAGTCTTGGCGGGAAAAAAGAAAAAAAGACAACAAAAAATAATTAAGAATTTAGAGAGGGGGGGGGGGTCAGTTTCGCATATAAATTTAATGTAAAATGATCTCCCAGTTCCCTGTCATTTTTGCCTTTTAGTGCAATTTTTAAAAATATTTTTTTAAAGCTGAAAACTTGATCTAAAATAAATAATTACTCTACCACTAACTCTAGGTTCAAGTGACAAGCCCACATCCTAAAAATGCCTTCTTTTGAACGTGTCGTAGCATTAACCTTAAATCTGAGTGACAAGCCACTCCCTAAAAAACCTCCCTTAACCCTAACACTAAGTCTGAATGACAACCTCCATCCAAAACAAACCCCCTTCCTTAATCTTATCACTAACCCTAAGTCCGAGTGGCAATTCCCTTAATCCTACAAAAGCCCATTAAAACCGCACATAATTGTCTTAAAAAAAAAGGAAAAAAAGGAAAAACACACAGGGTTTATTTTCCATAGAAAAAATGGATTAATGCCCTAAAATGCTAGAATGGCCCGGAAATGGTGAATTATTTTACATTAAATTTATGTGAAACTATTCCCCCACTCTAAATTCTAAAATAATTGGGGTTTTTTTTCTGCTAAGTTTTCAGGGTGTTCACACTTAATTGCTCCTAGCCCTACCACTAACCCGAAGTCTAAGTGGTAAAACTCTCACAAAGACCCTCTTAAAACTACACATAATCATTTTTTAAAAAAAAGAAGAAAAAAAGGTGACCCTCCCCCTCAAAGAAAAAAAACACGAGAAAAATGCACATGATTTATCTCCCATATAAAAAAAAATGGTTTAAAGCCCTAAATGCTAGAATAACCCTGAAATGGAGATTATTTTACATTAAATTTATATGTTAAACTAATCCCCACTTTAAATTCTAAAATAATTGTTTTTGTTTCTTTCTTTCTGCCAAAATTTTTGGGTGTTCACATGTAATTGCCTTAAAAAAGTAGAATCTCATATTTTGGAGAGACAAGGGGGTTATTTAGCGGAAGCTGTTAATCTACAATAATGCCAAAGAAATCTTGTAATATATTCATTTGTAAACAGTCCTAGTATTAGATTATAGTTTCATATACATAAAATGTATTACAATTCAACTTTTAGTTCTCTAACTTCTTTTTTTAATGGGTATATGGTATTTTTTAAGGTATTGCAGCATATTTATGTGCATTTACTACAGATTACTTGGAAACCATTTATTTCTGGAGATTTTTAGTGGCATATTTTGCTTTCTTGTGCAAAAATTCACTTATATGGTAAATTTCATTGCTTAATCTTGTGTTTTAACAAAGATATAACATTTTTACTGAAAAATTAGTGTAAAAAATGTGACGAAACGCATATGGTCTTAAAGAGGGAAAAATATCCAATTGTGCAAGGCACAAAGATAGTCATAACTTCCTGATTTTTAGTCAGATTTAAAAAATTTTTAAAAGATTCTTTCTTAGATCATCAAGCTCTGTCTATCTATGCTATTATTGAGATATTTTAAGCAATTAAAATTTTTTCATGTGTATTACTACTTTAAATTTAATTCAATTTGTTTTTGTTTATTTTAAATGATAGAAATCATGTTTGCAAGTGGGAAATTCTTAATGAAATTCTGATGATTGTAAATACTGAAACATTGGAAACAATATCTGTTTGTCGATAAGCAAAAATCAACTCATTAACAAGTGTATTTCTTTAGTACTTACTTTTGCACATTTTTTATCTTTCATGGCGATATGTGTTCAGTTTAAAACTAGCTGATGAAGAAGTTATTTATGTGTAATTTATTTATTTAATATTTTTTATTTTGACTGAAAATATTTTATCTGTTTTATCATGTTCTATTGCAGTTACAAAAAAATTATTGAAATTAAATTACTAAATTTTCGTATATTTTTTAATATCATTTAATTAAAATGTCACCGGAAAATATTTTAAAACACCAATAACTATTTTATGTAATATAAATGAAATATTTTATCAATTAGCACTTTCAATTCATAAAAAATGACCTAACTTTAAAATCATTTATCTAGATATAAAATAAATAATGTAATAAGTTATAATAAATTATTTACACATTTTAAAAATGCATATAATCTCTGGTAACTATGAAATAAAAGTTATTAAAAATTGATTTTAGGGCCTTCTGAAAGATTAGGGTTTAGGAGCTGTTTAATTTTTAAATAACTGAAAATCTACTTCTTTATTAAAATAATAATTTGAAAAGAAGATGCATGAACTTTGATAAATAAAGCGAGTTAATTTTGCTTGAAAATAGTAGCAATAAATACTTATTTAAAAAAAATATTTATTTATCAAATATTGTAGAGATTCTAAGTCCCCTAGTATTGATGTAATGGGATTTTATGTGGATCCCAATATTTTCAGTTAATAAAAAAAATAGTCCTTATACATCCTAAAATAATTTTTTAATGAACTACTTTGTGAAAATTATGAAATTTTTCATTATCGAATTTCCCTAAATTCTATAATCATGTCATTTTGTTTCTATTAACTTTTAACTAATCAAGACATCCAGTCATTTCAAAGTTGAATAAATGATATGGTTCAAACTGTGGCATACAAATAGATGCAATGGAGCCCTCCTCCCCCAACAAAAAAAATTGTTAATTAGAATAATTTTATTTCTTACAAGCTCTACCTACCTTGCATCACTCAGGATTTATTAATGTCATTTTAGTTTAAATTTTTAAATTGAAAAAAAATGTCTAAGTCACAAAGAGATGAAAAAAAAAAGCTCAATTATTTCTCTTACATTTTAAAGTATTATTTAAAATTGTTTCTGTTATAATAATCTTCTTCACTGGAATAATTATTTTTCTAAAGAAACTATAGCAAATTACACTTTTTTTAGTGTAAAGAACATGCTGCAAAGATAAAAAGGAAGAAATGGTTAGTCAGAATCAAATATCAATTTGTCAGATCCATTGCTATTTAGGTCTAACATGGAAATGCAACAAGATTACTTTATATAGATTAGAAGAAGAAGAGGATATTTATTGTCTATAAGTACAAACTACTGAGTTAAATAACAAAAATACTATCGGGTAGCCGCCTGCTTACCTCATTTTAGGAATGAACCCCTCCCCTCATCTTAGAGATACAGGGTACTTTTTACAATATCACATTTTTCTCTCAAGGGACCTATCTCCTTTTTGACATACATGTCCGTTAACTGACCTCTCTTCCCCTGCAGAACCATGTTATATAGTTTATTTAAAGCAAATTTGAAGCAGAATTGTTGATCTCTTTATGTCACTGTATATATCTTCCCTTTTTCTTTTGTACAGATTATATGAACGGCTAAATGAGGAGGAACAGGCAGCAGCTGCCTACAGCCAGTATATAAATCAAGTACATCGGCAGAATACCTTGCGGAGAATTGGAGACCAGGGGGTAGGCATCTTTATTTGCATCAACATTTTCAACTATTTAGATTTTGACAAAATTTGTCAAGCAATTTTATACAGTCTCCTAATTTTATGAATTCTCTTTTATAATTATAATAATAATAGTAATAATAGTGTGTGTTTTTATATTAAGTATTTAATGTCTGCTAAAGCATGTAAATACAATTCTAATTTTTTTATGTTATGGAAATTTATTTTTGTGGAGAAAAGTAATATTCCAAATGTTATCAAATTGTTTTTTTAAGACTAGTTGTACCTAATGTGCTTTTAATACCTAATGTGTGTTAATTAGTTGTACCTAATGTGTGTTAATTAATTAGTTGTGCCTAATGTGTGTTGTTTGAGACAGAGTAAAATCATTTTCGTTTTTATTTGTTTGCACAGTTTTAAATTTGTAAAGGAATTAAAATTTTAGTTGTCAGGTAGACAACTCTTTTTATATTCTTCACGTTTTCACTTTAAAATTTGAGTTATTTACATTATTTGATTGATGTGTTACGTGATCTTTTTCAACATCGAAATTAAAGTTTTCAGATATTTCCACAGCAAATTTCCAGATTTGCTGTGCCGTTTTAAATGAAAAGGAAAAATCATTATCTTTGTTAAATGAAGTATGAAGAAAAATCTTAAATCTATCAGTGTATTAAAGTTTTTTTTTATAACTGACGTGAGCTGATTTTTATTTTTAGGTGATTACTTAAAAATGCTTCATATTATGTATTATTCGTTCCGGACTAAGTATTTTTTAAAATAAATTGTAGTAAAGTATTTTATTATATTGCCAATAACATGGTAAAACAATAAAAAATGAAAATTGGCTAGCAAAGTTTGATTTGTCAGCTTAAATGCTATTTAAGTAGCAATATCCACCGACCATAAAACAGTTTGGATAATCACAGATTTCAGAGTAGTTCTAGTAAAATAGTCATATTTTAACAACCAAAGCACTTTAAGTCCTCAGAATACTACCATTTTGTTCGGAAATAAATATCCTTTCACATGCGTTAATAAATAATAATCTACATCATATATTTTGAGAGTTTTCAGCAAATAAATACATAAAACTGTTAACATCATTTTCGGCCATTTACGTCACTTTTTTTACCACCTCCCCTTTTTTAAAAATGTCTTACCACGATTCTATTTCATCATGAAATTTGGAAAACAATCAGGAAAAATATTAATTTCAATTATTGTCAGGATACAAAATTAATTGATCCATTATTTTTTGTACTCTTAAAAATAAAACTTCAACATGACGAGTATCAAACATTTAAAACAACAAAATTGTTGTACCCCAACTAGTAACTAAATAAATCTTTTAACTTTTTTTATGCATTAAAATTATAATTGTATGTTGTTTTGTCTTTTGGTAGTAGTAATTTTGAATTACCCTATCCAAAAAATATTGTCCCCTTTTCAGTGAAAGTCAACAATTTAACTATTATCGGTGATATAGAAAGCGGCTTTTTGTGCTTAAAAAATGTAATACTGTTTGTGTTTTTTTATAAAAAATACTTTAAGAAATACTGGTTTTCAAATGTATTCAACTTTCGAACTATAATTCTAGTAATAATTACTTTCTAGTTGTCTATTAAAAATAAAAAACTACTTTTTTTAGGCGATTATGTGTGAACATCCTAAAAGTCTTGGCAGCAAAAAAAAAACGACAAAAAAATAATTTAGAGTGAGGGGGGGGGGGGCAGTTTCACATATAAATTTAACGTAAAATAATCTCCCATTTCTCAGCCATTCTTACATTTTAGTGCAATTTAAAAACTATTTTTCAAGCTGAAAACTTGTTATAAAGTAAATAATTACTCTCCCTCTAACTCTAGGTTCGAGTGACAAGCCTACCTCATAAAAATGCCTTCTCTTAAACGTGTCGTACCATTAACCTTAAATCTGAGTGACAAGCCACCCCTAAAAAAAACTTCCGTAATAGTGGCCTACGTAATATAGTAAATTAGTTTACTATTATGATAACCCTAAGTTCGAATGGCAACCTCCATCCAAAACAAACCTCCTTCCTTAACCTTATCACTAATCCTAAGTCCGAGTGGTAATCTCTCATCCTACCAAAAGCCCATTAAAACCACACATAATCGTCTAAAAAAAAAAGAAGAATAAAAAGCAGACTCATATAAAGAAAAACGCACAGGATCTATTTCCCATAGAAAAAAATTGATCAACTGGCTTAAAGCTCTAGAATGGCCCAGAAATGGTGAATTATTTTACATTAAATTCATGTGAAACTAATTCCCTATTCTAAATTCTAAAATAATTGTTTATTTTTTCTTTCTGCTAAGTTTTAAGGGTGTTCACACTTAATTGCCCCTAGCTATACCACTAACCTGAAGTTTAAGTGGCAAGCCCTCCCCCCTCATCTTACAAAGACCTTAAAAGTACACATAATCGTTTTAAAAAAAAATGGAAAAAGGGAGCCCCCCAAAAAAAACAAGAAAAATACACAGGATTTATCTCCCATATAAAAAAAAATGGTTTACTGCTCTAAATGCTAGAATAGCCTTGAAATGGGGATTATTTTACATTAAATTTATATGTTAAACTAATCCCCACTTTAAATTCTAAAATAATTGTTTTTATTTCTTTCTGCCAAGTTTTTCAGGGTGTTAACATGTAATTTCCTAAAAAAAAGTAGAATGTAATATTTTGGGGAGGCAAGGGGACGATTTAATGGAAGCTGTTAATTTACAATAATACCAAACAAATCTTGCAATATATTCACTTTTAAAGTCCTAGTATTAGATTTCAGTTTCTTGTACATAAAATGTATTACAATTCAACTTTCAGTTCTCTAACTTCTTTTTTTTTAGTAGATACATGGTATTTTTTAAGGTATTGCAGCATATTTATGTGCATTTACTGCAGATTACTTGGAAATCATTAATTTCTGGAGATTTTCAGTAGCATATTCTGATTACTTGTACAAATATACACTTATATGGCAAATTTCATTGCTTAATCTTGTGTTTTAACAAAGATATAACATTTTTACTGAAAAAATAGTGTAAAAAATGTGACGAAACGCATATGGTCTTAAAGAGAGGAAAATATCCAATCGTGCGAGGCACAAAAATAGTCATAACTTCCTTATTTTTAGTCAGATCATCAAGCTCTTTTTTATATATGCCATTATTGAGATATTTTAAGCAATTTAATTTTTTTTAAATCTAACAAGATAACTTTATATGTTAGATTTTCATATTTTGAATCAAAGGAGCCAAACGACCATTTTGAAGACTAGAGTGCAAATTAATATTACTCTTAATATAATTAAATCATATATTGAGTTGCTATCAAAGATGTTCAAAGAGCAACATTTTGAGAAGTTATTAATACAATGTATGATCCAATGTATTAAGAAAAAAATGACATTCTTTTGATTTGAAATAAATTTAATGAGAATGTTTTTTAAGTTTTAAGAATTGTATTTGTTTGTTTTTTAAACAGAATTTTTATGCTAATGAAGAAATTGCACAAGCTTATAAATATCTAGCCAATTATTATCTACGACAAAATCGTCTGGATGAAGCTTATTATTCAGCCCAGCAGTGTACCTCATACAATGAAGTAAGTAAACAATTTTCCGTTTTCTAAAACTTTATATAAATCATTTTTTTAACAAGATAATTTTTGTGCAAATTTTTTTACAGATTTGTTTATTATGGCATCTCTTATTTATTCTTTAATTTTATATCAATTTTTAATCATATATATATATATATATATATATGGGAAGAGAAGGATGAAGGTAATCCGACGTGATGGGAAAATGAAAAAGGAAAACCAAAAAATGGATGTTTTTTATGTGTATATCAACGTTTCGTCTTTATTTATAAGACTTCATCAGGATGATAAAATAGAGAAAAAATGTCATGCAAGTACAGATACATGTAGGGTAGACATATTGGGAGGAAAAATAAAATTAAATAATGGCCCCTACTGGGTGGACGTCCGTACTTGTTGGAGAAATAGAAATGAATGTTGAAGAAAATGAGTGGGGAAAAAATGGAAGGATGGGGTGAGCAAGGACTACTGTGGCTGGTGGTAAGAGAAAGAGGTGGGGGATGAGCAGGGGTAAAGTGGATGGCAGAGAGGGAGTGGAGGAAGAGGGGGAGGGAGGTGTTTGACCAGATGGCTGCGATCCAGATTGAAGGGGAAAAGTAAGTTGGAATGTTTATGTAACTTTCGCCTATCCACCAAAATCACAGCCCCCCCCTCCCTCTCTACCCATCCTCCTTTCCCTGCATACACCCCCCCATACACAAACACGAAATTATGTTTTTCATACTAATTATCTTGTTCCTAACCTATACATGTTTGAATAAAATATGATATGATTTGGACTTGTATATTTATTTTTAAAAAATGAACAATACATGAAACAATTTACAAAACTTCTTTATATACAATATTTCTAGTGAAGGTAATATTTCGACGACTAAACCTTACTTTGTAAATGTTTTCAATTAAATTAAATTTGGCTCCAATTCATGAATATTTATTTACTCCTCTCTAGGAGTTAGGCACAAGGCCAGTTTTATCTTACTCCCACAAGTAAGATGTGACCCAAGGTCGGGTCGGGAAAGTGGGGTTTGAAAAGCCAGCGCTCGAGAAGGTGAGTACTCTGGCCATTAAAAATTGCCTGGACAGCCCTGTTGGCATTCCCCGGTAGGGGCGCCTCAGGCAGTAAGCAATAAACTTACTCCTCCCCAAAGAGGGGAGGCGAAGCCTGGGAGGGTGGACCTCCTAGAACTACACAGTACAGACCCATAGACCGGCGTAAATCAAGCCTTGAAGGCCAAGACAATACCAGTCTATGTAGTGCAGTATCCATCGGAATGGATACTACACTTTGATCTTAGCCAAAAGGCCAAGCCAATTCATGAGTAGCATACAAAGATTCGGAAGGTCGTTGCTTTTGATGTAAGCATGACACAAAATCACACACGCTATTGTATTAATATGTGTCTTCCCGGTCGTCCTCTCCCTACCTCTCTTCCCCTTCCCCTCGAAATGTAGAAAAAAAATCTTAGAGGTTGGTTGGGATCGAACTATAAACCAGTCGGGCCGAAGTCAACAATACTACGTCGCTAACCATTGCGCCAAAGGGAACTACTTTAAAATGTTTCGAAAATTAGGCGAGTTGAATGTTTTTCAAAATCTAGGTGCGGCACGCATGCGCAGAGCTTTTGCCGGAAGCGTGACACATGAACACAAACGCTATCGTATTAATATATAGATAATATACTAGCAGGAACTGTGTCCTGGCGTTGCCCGTGGGAAATAGAAAAGAATGATTTAACTTTAAAAAAAAAAAATATTAGAGTATCAAGCTAACTTGTTATTTTCATTCATATTTTGATTTGATTTCAATATATATATTATTTAAACATGTTTTCTTAGTCTAGAAAGATTTCTACTTCAATGACCGAGGACAGAGTACTTAAAATATAGTATACTACAATTTAACGGTAATTATATTTTAAAAAGTAAAAAAATAGACTGAAAAAGAAAAAATATTGTAAAATCGGCAAATGTTTAAATTGAGAGCAGTGCTAGAGGCGGGCAGGTGTTGTAAATGAAAAGTACTGACAGTAAAAATCAATGTAGTATTACGAATAAAATCTGAAGAAAAACCCTTTTTAAACAAGTAAATATGCTAGTGTTATCGGCTTATTTTCTAGATGATGACATGTTTCATTGGATCAGGTTCGATAAGAATAAGTTAGTTAGTCTGTTAGTGACTTATATAAAAAGAATTTAAATAAAAATATGTATAAATAAAAGTATTGGTTTAAAAAATAATTCTTGTTTTCACAACACAAGTTTATTTTAGAAAACACTAAAAACATTTTAAAGTTTCGTATTTCTCTCACATTTCAATATCCCCAAAATCTGAGTATCTACTTTTGTGAAACAAATTTTATGAATATTTTAATTTTTTAAATAAAATATTTGTATAACTCACTAAAAGACTTTCAACTCCAAATTTAATATATGACAACAGTGTTATTTCCTAGTTTCATCACGTAAATATTGTCAACATAAAAAAACAACTGTTACCTTTTTGTGTTAATAAAGACATGCAATTTCTTTTCTGATACCATACATCATCTGTTCTCGATCAAGGAAGAAGGCAATTCGTAAAGACAAAGTTTGTAAGAAAAGTTATAAAATAATTTTCTTAAATGCTTGAAAAAGACGTAAATAGTGGAATATTTTGTCATGCTCACTATGACTAACGGTCCATGTATTTGACATCCAATCCGATGTTCTTTTATTTCGCAAAGTGAAAATGTGTCCCAGATTTGTGTGGGGAAAATATAAAATATTGATTTAATTAAAAAAATAAATATCAGAGTATCAATTCTGAGGAAAAAAAGAAGTAACTGTGATTAAAAAAAAATAATCGGAAAAACTTATCGACTCTTAGCGAACATTTGTTGTTTTTCAGGAATGTGAAGTGTTCGTTAAGTATTCTGGAATAACCGGTGTTCATTTCATTTTTATGCCATGAAATGTTAGCACACTGTGAATCTGGTGGCGGTGAGAGTAAATAAAATGTAACAAGTAAAAATGGATGCCACTTTCTCTTTGGAATGTTTATTTAAGAGAGTCTGGTAATCCGGAGAAAATATAATAAATATTGAAAGAAAACAAAATGAATGCATAATTTCTGGAAACACGCATAAGGGCATAGCCTAATTGGATGGTGGAACAGATTAGCATATGAAGGTTTTAGTTATTATCCTATTATGTCAGAATGTGGGGGGATCGACTTTACTTTATTATATAGATAATTATCTATGGAAATGTGTTTTGCCTCATCAGCATGGTTGAACTTCTTTACATAGTGTGTAACCCCCTATATGGAGTTAATATTAAAACAAACATTTAGGTTGACTAAGCAAGTAAAAATGAAATGAACATCTATTATACTAAAGCTGACTTAATCAACATTTGTTTCTCTTAGGCTTTTTTTCTATATATTTTAATCACACAAAATATGTTAAAATATTTGCCAGTTTTGGGGTTGAGTTATGTTTTAAAAACTTTCCATTTTAATTGTTCTAAGTAGCCTCTATTTGCAATTAACTCATCAAATGACCAATCTTTTACTAACTTTTTATTTATCACTCTCACCCTCTCTCAATGTATGGTGTGTGACTCCCTGCTCTTATTCTATATGTTGTCTATTACTTTCGCTTCTGTTATTCTCTCTGTTTATTAACAGGGAAAGATAATAAAGAAAAGAAAATTGGAATAGTCCATTAAAAACAAAACTATAGTTAGAGAAAGAGAATGTGAGCAGAAAGGCTATTTATTTTTTATATTTTTTCATATCTAACTGGCTTTGCAAACTCACTTTTTTGTGATTCAAACAATTTAACCTAAGCTAGTCTATTTTATATTTAGCTCAATTTCTTTGTTCTTTGAAAAGTTATACAAATTTCATCTGAAACTAACATCTTTTGACTATTTTTCAGTTGTCACTTTGATATTTTATCTTCATTTCTAACATAATTTTCTTTCATTTTTCCTATTTAGACAAAAGAAGAAGGGAAGGCCTTACTACGACAAATTGCCCACCTGCGAGTTGGAGAAGGTGCCAAACAAATGGATGAAAGTACAGATTCAATTGCAGGAGGAGGGGGAGGTTACTTGTGATGCAACAAAAAATTAATTTTATAAATAGAATTCATTTTTTTTGTAAACTTTAATTCTAACATAAACATCATGTCAAGAACAAATTGGTTGCAATTATTTTTTCTTTCAAAGTTAAACTTTTCTTAAATATTTAAATCTAATTAAAAATTTTGTTAAGTAAATCAAATTTTTAATTATTTCCAATTTAAATAATTTCTGATATAACTTGGAACAGGTTTCGCAATAATAATAATAATGATAATATATCCTTTTAATTTAGTATAGGTCTTTGATAAGAAACAAAATTTCATTTTTGCTCAAATTAAGCAATTCTAACATTAAATTCATAGCAAAAAATGGCGAGGTTTCAATTCTTTTTTATCTCAAACTCCTGGTCTTTACATTTTTTGTTTTCAATTTCTAGTTTTAAGAATATTAATCATAAAATTAAGTAAATAAGTTGAGTATCTCTTCAATTTTGTTACTTGAATCATGAAAAGATTTAAAAACAATTTAACAAATTCTGATTATCAATAAAACTGTCTTTTCAAAAGTTAAAAATACAATCGTTGAAGAAAATGTTTCTTTGATTTTGAAAACTAGTTTTGGTCTTGGAGTAATTTCAAATTGAAATGAAATTCTTTTCAGAAAAATAATTTTCATTGTGTCATAAAAGGTCATAATTATTTTATATGAGTAAACTCTAATGCACACTGGCATGCATTTGCCGAAGGGACAGGGAGCTGCACAGTAGAAAGAACACTTCAACAATTTGCGCAATCACCCGTCTTCAATGAGAGAAGTCAACACTGGGTCGACTTAGGAGGAGTATGACTGCAATACAACCCTGCCAACAGTGGATGAAGTATAACAGGTTCTGCATCAGCTTCGTAACGACAGAAGTGTACAAAGCCATGCCAAAAGTATTTGCTGCATTGGTGCATCATGTCTTCAATGCAGTGTGGGTAATTGAGGTCATCCCCAATATCAGTGCATCAATCTTCCTCCACTTTTACAAAAAGGAGAACCGAAAACTTTACTCGAATTACAGAGGTATCAGCCTTATTGATGTGGTGGCAGGCATTTGTAGTTCTTGTTTTGAAAAGTTTTCAGGAAGTCTGTAATTGCCGAACATGCTCGACCCAGGGCAGTTTCTGTCCGGGAAGCGGCTGCATAAACCAAATTTTCTTTTTTCGTTATACCCACGACGACTAGAACTGACCCCATTATCAGCTCACTGTCCTGTGCTTCGTCGATTTTGTGGCTGCCTTCGATTCCATTGACAAAGACTCCCTCTGACACATCATGCAGGCAGATAATATTCCTATGAAGCTTCTTCATCTCATCCAGTGCCACTACAGTTGTTAACATGTATGTTGTGTGTTCATGCGTTCACTGCACTGGTCGTAATCATCTTCACACGTTGTGCCGGTCCAAAGGTTGTTGTGCGATCTCTGTGCTGCAAGTAAAATTAAACAAGTAGATATTTTATTTTAACCATCAGAACACACTCTTTTTCTGTGTGTTTCTTTTTATACTCAAACTCAAATGAACTATCTACTTATATTTATATACAAATACACGTGCACAAGAGCATGTGTGTATTTGTCGGCAATGCTTGTACATTATTTTGTTTTGCGTTCCGTGCTGGAATTTTTGACCAACAAGGTGAACCTGAATGGCAGTGGATAAAGAAAAATACACCCACGACTTTTGTACCGTCTTACAAAGGCTTCGTACGCACGAGTCTTAACTCTGTTTTCCATGGGCACGCACACACAAACTCTCTCCAAATATCTTTCTCTTTTCGCCTTTTCACACCTCTCTTCTCTTTTCAAAACAACGAACGCAAATAATATTTTCTTTCTTTCTCTAAAGGAACTGTTTTCATTTTTTTCTATAAAATAAAATTGTCACACACGCACGATTGAAAACAAATTTTATTTTAACTAGGACAAGACAGCATATTCTCTTTTTTTTCTTCCTGTTTGTTTATTCTCTTCTTTCTTTTTCTCTCTACTTCTCTTTTTTTTTTCAAACAACAGGCGCACAGAGATTTTCTTTCTTTCTTTCTCTGTTTCCTTTTCTACAAAGATTTCTGCTTTCCTTTCTTTTTTGATTTATAAAATTGTAGAACATACACATAAATATTTTCTTTTAACTATATAATGCCTTCTCTTTTCTAAACAACAATTTAGGCCATCATTAAACAAAAAAAAAATAACCCAAAACGACACAAGAAAATACAAAACAAAGATGGCAGAAGAAAATTGAACTGTATCGACTTACCCCATTCTCTTCAATGATCTCAAAGCTATTCCTCTTTTGTTTTGCTTTGTTTGAGGGGCTGCCCATGTTTCATCCTAGTTGGGACTGCATTTCACAGTTGTCGCTTCTGTGGAGTCGATCCCAGTCACTTGGGCACTGGAAGTGAGTTCCTGGAGTCTGCTGTGTTCTGCAAGCTAAAATCTTGGTCACGGCACCAGATATGAACATGTTGTTGTGTGTGCGTGTGTTCACTGCATCATGAATCAATTTGTTTATATTGACTATTTGATTACAAAAAATATAATGAAATAATACAATCAAAAAGCAAATTCAACATTTTACAAAATCAAATACTTTATGAACAAAATGTTCGGAGAAACAATTTTGATTTTACAGAAGATGAAGAAAATGCTTAGTTTTTGATACAGTCTTAATAATAAAATCAACTTACATTAACAGGAACATAAAACCAATAAAATATATGTAAAAAAGGGGGAAATATAAAACATATCTAATAACTGCTTTGAAAATTATGTATTAAAACAAAAAATTGGATTCTACTTTTTAGGTGATTACGTGTGAACACCCTGAAAAACTTAGCAAAAAGAAGAAAACTATTGATTTAGAATTTAGAATGATGGATTAGTTTTGCATATAAATTTAACGTAAAATGATCCATTTCCGGGCCATTCTTGTATTTTAAGGTAATTAATAAATTACTACCTTTTTTAAGCGATTGTGTTGTTTCACGACCTTGCCACTTGGACTTATGGTTATTGGTAAAAATCTTTTAGTTAACTGCTCTAAAATAACTAGAATGGCCCGGAAATAGGGGATCATTGTGTATTCGTTTCGCAACTACGCAACTACGGCAGTTGATTAACACACGCACGTCGGACGTCTAATCACACTGATGCAGTCGATAGACACTCCTTTGATCTTCTGAACATACTCCTTTTATTGTCCAAGTGTTCATCATCAGCCAATCGGTGGTCAGAAAAACAGTCACGTGAGGCCTGACGTCATCGCTCAATAATCGTACAAAAAACCACAGCCGCCATTAATTTAATTTCCGCCCTCCCCGCGATCATCCCAGCAGGTAAGACAACACGCGCAAACACGTGGTCGCTTTCTTCCTTCATTCTGTTCGACTTTACACTCTCCTCTGGTCTCAAGATCACACATGCGGCATTGCGGCCGCGGTCGTTTGTTACGGGCACTCCTACGGAGGGGGATTAGCTGGACTTCTTCATCTTTATCAGAGCTCTCAGGAGGGGTAACAGATCTGTCGCCATTAACGTTGCCAGCAGTCCTTCCATCAAGCTGGGCTCCATCGTCATTGGGGCTTTCAGAAGTGGCGCTGGAACTATCGCCATTTGTGCTGAGGGTCTCAGCCATGTCATCACGGCAATGGGGCATAGGTCGGATCCACATTTCATCATTGGATGATTCATCACTTTCGCTGTTCGATATTTGGTTTGTATCAAGGGCGGGCCGGACATCCTTCACATGCCGTGGAGTACCATCAACCAGCACAGCCTGCTCACTAATTATGCCGGTGATCCGTCCTCTTCTGAAACTGGTCGTACATCGGTTACTGGGAGGCCTTACCCAAACGGTGTCCCCCAACTTGTACCGTCCTTGCGTCCTCTTCTGATTAGGCAGCCAGCGTCAATGCCCTTAACACGCACTCGATAGCAATGTATCGCATTAGCAGGTGCACTTTCAGCAGTCGCGTCATCCTTTGGTGTCGTATTGTACTTATATACTGCCTCTGCAATTGTACATTGCTTCCTTGCTGCTATCCTCTTCACACTTCGGTGACACCGCTCCGCTATACCGTTGCCACTCGGTACATATGCACACCTGTGTTTAAGCCGGATCCCCCACTTGTCTACAAAACGCCTGAATTCTCCGCCGCAAAAGGCTGTGTCGTTGTCAGTGAGAATCTCTTCAGGTGGCCCCCGCTCGTAAAATATGGACTCTAATTGACGGATGACACTAGCCGAGTCCTGTCTTGTTAATAATCGCCAGATCGCAAACCTCGTTGGTCCGCAATCGATCAGTGTGAGGAAGTGCTGACCACCATAATGGGTTATGTCCATGCCCAGTCAGCTTCAATTCTCGTCGACTTCCAGCCGACCTTTCTGCCATTTGGTGGGAGCAGGGTCGATTGACTGGCATATTTGGCATTCCTTGACCACTGCTTCTACTTTGCTTTTGGACACTGACGGGTTGGTTAAGCGTACGAAATAATACGTCCGTCTCACTCCGGGGTGTCCACTGTCATGGTGTACCTTCTTGATTTTATCCGTCTCCTCAACAGAGGCAGCACATAAAGACCCTGGTTCGGCTTCTTTCTTCATTGCGTCGAACCATCTCTGGGGCACACGGGTAAGTCTATCGGCAAGATTGCAGGTTGAAGTGACAAGCACCGCATTCACCGATAGGTCGTACTCTTCGACCAACTTCCTTATTGTCTCCAACCTTCGTCTGATTAGCATTTCGGTAGCCGCCTTGGTGCGCACTCTCGCTTTGCCTGTTAGTGTGTCAAGTATCCAGTGGTATACGCACAGCGAATCTGTGTGTATGCATAATTCTTTGACTTTCCACTGGAGTGCCAAGTTTATTCCTTTTGTTACCGCATCCAACTCCGCCAGGTTGATGTGAGCAGCATCATCCATTGGTCGCAACCAGCAGGCGTCCTCAATCACGGACCCGTTCATCTCCAATAGCGCCCTGATCGCGAGGGAGCTCGCATCCACCCACACATTTAGCCTGTCTCCCTGGACGCACCAATCTCCTTTAGCGGGGTCCTCCTGCTCGACTCTTGTGATCGTCTCCTTCACCATGCGCCACAACAAATTGTCCACCGTTTCGTCATCCCAACCTTTGGTAACTGCACTCGCCCTCCTCTTCATGATGGCTGTCGCGGCCCGAGTCCATCCACCTACTGGTAGGTGTCCCACCAGTTTTCCACACAGGGAAAATATAGCCCGCCTCGTAAGGACATGGGGCACTTCAGGAAATGCAGTTCCGCGCCCCCACTTCAAGGTCCCTCGCTCCTGTTGAACGCTCAACCCTAAGACACGAGCGCCATCCTCCAAGCGTTCTGGATCCTTACACATCAGTCCAAGTTCGGCTAGCTTGGCCCTCACACGTGATGACGGCACAATGTCTTCATCCACGTATATGTCGTCAAGGTATGCTGATGTCCCTTCTTTTACGGTCTTATCCTGTGACAATGCAGCATTGACAATCGTCTTCATTATTTGGGGCGCAACGTTCAGCCCAAAGCCCAGTCTTGTGAGGCAATACCTCCTACCGGCAAACACTACCGTCTGAAACGGCCACATTGTCTCGTTAACTCGAACCTGCAGATATGCCCTTCTCAGATCCAACAGGGACACATTAGAACCCAGCTGGCGCCACTCTCGTAGTTTGCTAGCACACACGTCAGCATCAGCTGTAAACGCATCGACATGCGAGTTCAGTTCTCGGTAGTCCATTACCGGCCTGACTTTGGCTTTGTTGTGCTGAGCGACCGCCATTAATGGGATCAGACCCTTAGGAGGTCCAAGTTTTTTGTATGGGTAGGGAATCAGCCAGCCATCCTCGATCCATTTGCGAAGTTCCTCTTCGTACGCGGGCCTCATGTGGTCGGGCACATGGTATTCAATTATTCCATTCTGCAGTTTGGCTGGTTCACTGTTTTTCGACCACTTCCATGAGGCAGTCCAAACCCTCTTTTGCTCGTCAAATTCGACGCTGAAGTCTGGTTGGTCGATCCTTAGCGCAGCACACACTGGGGCTTTCTCCTGAAAATGTACCGCCCCTGTCACCGTTATATGGACACCACCAAGGGCTCTGATGGCATCATATCCTAGGAGCAGGTCAAAACTCAGCGTTTTTTCGAGCACTACCAGCGCCTCTAGGTTAGCGGAGCTTCCATTTTTCGTCCGTATAGTTACATTGCCCACGCCGCAACATGTGCGCGTCTCTCCACTGATGGTAGTCACTCTGACGTTCTTCTTTCTCCAAATGTGGCAGAGATCTGCGGGAGCACCCGGAATCGAGGAGTGCTGAGCACAGTGTTTTGTTGATATATATCGGGATGATCGGCAGCGTCTCATTTAATTTCTGCGTGGGGAAGAGGTCGACGCTGACACCTTGTCCCCGGTTCCGTTTCCCGGACAGTCTTGAGCTATATGGCCAGCTTCCTTACACCGGTAGCAGCGAACAGCCATTGCTTGTTGCCGGCAGTTCCTTGCGATGTGGCCCTGTCCATTGCATCTGTAGCATACGATTCCACCACGTGGACCGGGTCCTTGATACGGTTTCTTATCATTCGGTGTGGACTGAGCAGCAGCACTTACTGGTTCCCTCATTTCGGAGTAATTCTTCATTACAGTCCTGGCCCGATCTACTAGGTCATTAAGGGGCAGCGAATCTGCACTTGAGCTAGCTCGTAGTAGTTGCTTCGCTCCTGTCGGGAGTCCCGCTAGGAATTTGCATGCTAAGGCCCGCTCAGGCAGTCCACCAAACAACACTGTCAACTTCGTCAGCTCTGCCAAGTACACGTCGACCGTTTCGCCCGGACGTAAGGTCCTTGCCTCAAGTTGCTCCCAAGCAGTGGTGAGGTCAATCGCAAACGCCTTGAACAGTGCCACCTTGATTTTCTCGTAGTCCTGTTTGCCCTCATGGCTGAGCTGTTGATACACCGCAAAGGCGCCGCCGGACAAGCGCAGAGGAACAACATGTTCGAGGTTTTTTACGCCAGACAAAAGGCAATGTAATTCCACCTTTTCCACCCAGTCAATTACCAGGTTCGATCCATCAAACTCTGGTATTAATTTGAGGTCAATTTTTTCCCCCATTTAGCCGAAATAGCTTGTATTCGTTTCGCAACTACGCAACTACGGCAGTTGATTAACACACGCACGTCAGACGTCTAATCACACTGATGCAGTCGATAGACACTCCTTTGATCTTCTGAACATACTCCTTTTATTGTCCAAGTGTTCATCATCAGGCAATCGGTGGTCAGAAAAACAGTCACGTGAGGCCTGACGTCATCGCTCAATAATCGTACAAAAAACCACAGCCGCCATTAATTTAATTTCCGCCCTCCCCGCGATCATCCCAGCAGGTAAGACAACAGGCGCAAACACGTGGTCGCTTTCTTCCTTCATTCTGTTCGACTTTACACATTGTACATTAATTTTATATACAAAACCAATCCCCACTCTAAATTCTTAAATAATTGTTAATTTGTTTTTTCTTCTTTCCGACAGATTTTCAGGTTGTTCACATGTAATCTCCTAAACAAAGTAGAATCTAGGTTTTTTTTTCAGATTTAATTGACAGAACAGAGCACGAATATCTCTAATTATTAAATACAAGAGTTATTATTACTAAAAACAAATTTAACTAAAAAAGAGCTTGTTAAAAAATAAATAAAAACATTTTATGTCAGGACAAAAGTACCATTTCAAACCAGACCAAAAATCAATTTTATCCAACATTTGGACGAATACAGAGCGAAATAGGCAATAAAATTCAACAGTCTGTATAGTACAATTGAAGCTTAAAAAATATTTAAACTTGTTAATTTAATTTTACTTGTGATTGACCCCCTCCCTTCATAAGGAAAATCTTATATCAGTTTCTGATATGTATAATTTCAATATAAAAACAGAGCATGTGTTTATATTATTTAATATATTTTTCAAAAATTATTGTTTGTTTGATTCACCTAAAGCAATTCAAGAACCAGCACTAAAAGTTTTTAAATCATCTCAAAATATTATTTATAAAATAAAAATGTTTATACAATTCTCATGACAATATAATCAGTATTGATAATGCATTATTTTTCAAACAGTTATCAGATGTTTTATATTTCCCCACTTTTTACATATATTTTATTGGTATTTTATGTTCTTGTTAATGTAAGTTGATTTTATTATTAAAACTGTGTATCATGAAGAAATAAGCATAAGCAAATGCTTATTTCTTCATGATACACATCTTCTGTAAAAACAAATTGTATATATAACAAACAACAAATTTTGTAAAAATTATTAAAATTGTTTCTTCGAACATTATTTTGTTCATAAAGTATTTGATTTTGTAAAATGTTGAATTTGCTTTTTGATTATATTTTCATTATATTTTCTATAATCAAATAGTCAAAATAAACAAATTGACTCATTATTTTTTAAATATCAAAAATGGTGAATAAAATGATTTTTTGTGAATTTAGTTCTTTTATATTTTTGTACTTTTTACATTTGATGGAAATAATTAAATTATTGTAAGCTGCTTCCTAATAATATGTATAGTTTCTAATTACTGGACATTACTAAGGAATTTCTTACTAAAAATTTACCCTGTAATTATTATTTAGTAGTAATTTTGGTCTTCACATGTCCGTCCCAAATTATGGACCCCAGTAGCATGTTTGCCAGGCCTGTATTATGGATCACCTTGTGCTGCAACAAAGAACTCCTGTCCCAAGTAAAACCATGAGTCCAGTTTATCAACAAGTAACAGGTTTATTTGTTAGAGGTTACAAATGAAACTCGTGTTCCCCAGGCTGAATGGCAGACTTGCAAAACGAGACTTTCTAACCCGACCAGAAGAAAAATAAGTCCAGCACAATCGTTTAGACTCAGATGGGCCCATCCTGGCTGAGCAGCACCCAGCTTCAAAACTGATCGCAAGCTCTCCCAGCAAATCCTAACTTCCTGCCATGCCCAGCGGACCAGGTCTCACCTCTCCCATCCCTTGGGGTCCTTTGTCCCTGGTCAGTACCAGACCACCCAAGCTCTCACCACTTAAGATTTCAACTTGGGATAACTTGTCAGACAGTCTACCCAGGGCGGCTTTATCATGGAGACGATCTGAACATCACTTTTGTGTTTCCGCATCATTGTCTGTTTTTATGAGAAACTTAATTCACTTCAAAGGGAAACAAACTTCTGGGGTGGCCCAAAACAAAACTGAAGGCATTTCACTTGTTTTGTGCCCCCCTCCTTCCTCTGGCCGAGCATCTAACACTTGCAACATCCGCCATTCATATACATCACTAAAAAAATGTAGCCTACTTCATTTTTACACCGTTCGACACTAGTTCAGGTATGAGTGTACGACGATGTGTCGGAGATCTTTGAGGTGAAAACCGACGTTCGACAGGGATGTGAGCTATCTCAAACTCTTTTTAACTACACCATTGACTACTATTTGGGGGTGACAGTTGGGCAGGAGTTATCTTGTACCTGGCTTAAGCTGATGACATTGTCTTGTTGGAGTCAACTAGGAACAGTTGGACAAGCTACGTTTCACATCAACTTCGAAAACTAAAGTTCTCTACTTCTTGGTTTCTCTGGAGATTACTGTCTCTGAATTACATTGTTTTGGAAGACGTGAAGTTGTTGTTGTCGAAGCGGTTTTCGAGTTGGGGTCACTAGATCTGTCTTTGTGCACCTCCAATGGTCCTTGTAAGAGGTGCATGTCAACCAATCTATCGTGCGGTCAATCCTCCACTCTGGCTGCAAGACATGACCAATGAGGGTAGTCGATCGATGGAAGATAAAAGCCTTTGACACTTCCTGCTGCTCCTGTGTTGTCCTGACTACTTCTCTACACTAACATCTCACCCTAACCCAACATCTCACCCTAACTCTAACCCAACATATCACCCTAACTCTAACCCAACATCTCAACCTGAAATCTCTACCATCTGTTTTGTTGTAGCAACATCTTTGATGGTTCGAACATGCAGCTCATCAGCCAGAGAAGGAATTATTTCACAGCCTAATTCTCCTTACCTCTGCTTTGGTGGTGCAAGTGTATTAGAGGGCCGCTGAAGACGTGGCTGAGAACCATCAGGGAGGACTTGGCTGAGCTTCTAGGTCCACAAAGGGGCTGTATTTAATCGTGAAATTGCGATTGGTTAATTACCTCATGCAACCTTGCTCAGGACTAGCATGGTTCAGGGTGTGGTGCAGGCCAGGGAAGAAGCTGGCTCAACCCGACCAAGATGAACGCAGTTGCAACAACAACATTTATTTTATATTTGGGGATGCACTACTCAAAGATATATTTAACCCCTGGCATACACAAGTTGTGTTTTCACGTATAAGAAACCTATATGCTTATATGAATGCTTTTACCATTTTGTTAACAAGTGACAGTCCTAAATGATCACTATCAATAATGAAAAACAACATGGAGTGTCCTAAGCGACTTCAAAATATGCTGATGCAGTTGCAGCAAAGATATTTCTCTGCAACTGCATCCTTTGAAAACAATGTTCCTTGCAGATACATCTACTGTTCTATTTCCTCTGGGATCTTCCGATCAATCAGTTGTCTCCATTAAGATCAAATATAAGTTATGGGAGACCTGTTGTCCCTTTCCATCGCAGAGTCTATTGATACTCAAGCGCTGATTTGAAATTTCTTCTGCTTTTTATTTTTAGAAAGAATGTGTCCTGTGTCGCTTTCGATATATCTGATTAATTAATCGCTGGTATTGAAGAAATTCTTTGAATCTTAACTTACTGACCCACTTTGAGAACGATTTTATTAATTTGCTCATTTCATTGTTTGAGTACAAAGGTCGGGTATTTTATAGAATAATCAGTACGCTGAAAATGCTCAAAAAAACAAATATACAACAAATAAAAGTAACTGTAGTCGATAAAAGTTAATTTAAAACTGACCTGTGATATTTGTTTGTATTTATAACCCGTGTCAATTGCTATTTATTAGGAATCAATATTTTCGTCATAGAATCATTAGCCACGAGGAAAATGGCGACCGTCTTCCTGAGATTTGTAAGCCTCGCTTTGAATTCATTTCCAGGGTTTTTTTTTTACTGGGACTCATAATCTATTTTTTTTTTTTTACGTATTCCAAATCAAAGAACGAAACGAAAATACATTGAAGCAAAAGGAATAATATTATTATATTTTTTTTTATTGGTAAATTTATAGAAGTGCATCTTTCATATTTCGACCCCTAAAAAAAAAAGTTTCTATTTTTTGGGGCAAATTACATGTTATAAGTTATACGTAAAGTGAGCACGCATTTCTTGGCCACCGAATCTCACCTCTCGTATTTCGACCCCTAAAAAAAAAAGTTTCTACTTTTTGGGGCAAATTACATGTAAACAGCCATTTTAGATGTTAGGAGGGGTGGGGGATCACTTTCCTATATAAGTTATACGTAAAGTGAGCACGCATTTCTTGGCCACCGAATCTCACCTCTCGTATTTCGACCCCGGATATTTGTTGAGGCTGTTTACATGTAATTTGCCCCAAAAAGTAGAAACTTTTTTTTGTTTTTAGGAGTCGAAATACGAGAGGTGAGATTCGGTGGCCAAGAAATGCGTGCTCACTTTACGTATAACTTATATAGGAAAGTGATCCCCCACAACATTTAAAATAACATCTAAAATAATAAAAAAATTCATTTTTATTTCTCCGAAAATGGATCCACTTTCGGAGAAATGGTGAACTAAAAAAAGAGTTACCTGCACCTTGCACCATTGGAACTATTCTAAAATAGAACATTTTTCGAAGAAATAACAATTTGAGAAAAGCAACAGTATAGTGATAGAACATTTATTGAAGAAAAATAAAAATTTGAGAAAATCAACAGTATATGAGTCCCAGTAAAAAAAAAACACACACACGCCGTAACCCGTGACCTCAAGGTGAATGCTGCGACGAAATCGAGGCTGGATCGGCAGCCATTTTGTCTGGTACAAATACATGGCAAAAATGAACAAGAACTTTTTTTTTTTACATCTATTACAAACCCATTTATAGTACGTAAAAACACAAACAAATTTCACAGGTAGGTAGGAAATTATCTCTTCTCGACGTAGGTTAAACTCACTTGTTGCATATTTATTTTTATAACCCCGTTCTCGTTCGTTTTTTGGACTCCGTCTGCGACTGTACTGATCATTCTTAAAGATACCCCAAAGGTCATATGAGGAAATGTAATTTTCAAATTTATCTTGTAAATAATCTTTTCAACTTTCTTTTTCTTTTCCAGTTGAGACATTTTCGTCCGTGTTTCTCACCTAAGCTGTCTGTCATCTGCTTCATCTTATTACACAAGTAATTATGCAGACACAGTTAATAGCATTCATTTTTCTTCTTACAGTATAATATGTCCAAAACATTCCAAATAGTTTAAAGATTATTGTGTGTTCCAGGTAAATATAAACATTTTAAGATTGAAAGAATAAATTATCCTACTTAACAGTAGATTTTGTTTACTCAAATTTTCTTATTTTGATATCAAAGTTCATCATGTCACAATATTTTCTAATGAAATTAAGATTCAACAATTTCTATGAATCAGTAAATGAAATTTATTTTGTAGACAGAATAGTAAAACGTAATGCCTCCCCTGCCCCAAATAACCATTTATAAATAATTTAAAACAATCTTGTTTATAATGCTTTCTTTAAAGATAGTTTCTGGAGAGACAATGTTTAACAGCTTGCGATATATTAAGAGAATAGATAGCAAAATTAGGCAAGACTTATTTTATGACATTGAAGTTTGAATATAAGAAAAGATAGGATATAAAGATAAATCAAGTAAAAGGCAAATTATTCTATAAAATTATTTTCTTTTTTATTTGTGAATTTTGTATTTTTACAATGGAACAATAAATATGAATGAATTTCAGTAATAGGGGACCCAATTGCTTCCATCCTCGGGTTTTAGAGATCCAGTTACAAGAAGAATGACATCTACGATCCACCAGATTCCAACACCTCCGAGAGTCAATAATTTTCCAACTGCTGTTCCTGAAATGAAAACCAAGGTAACATTAGAGATACACAATGTGACAAAAGGAAAAAAAATCTTTCATGATAAAAATAATTTATATGTAACTGCAGTTCGCATAGTTTTAATGCATTGTTATTTACTTTTTTATTTCCCTGCCATTTGTTTAGTTTTTCTCAGTTTCATAATATTTTAATTATAGTTATTTAAAATATTATGAAAAAAACTCAGAAAGTCTAATCAAATGGCAGGGGAATAAGAAAAGGAAATAAAGTATCTTGATAGAGTTTAAGTTTAAGATTTAAGATAAATTTTGTTGAACTAGATTCCCTAATGCATCCTCCACCACCAAAGGAAATCGAGAGTGATAAGATATAAGAGAACATCAGAATGTTTGTTATGAGTCTGATAAATGCTAAGGAATTTTTTATGGCTTCCTGTTAAGAGAAATCATGGTTTTGATCAGAGGTAGCAGACCACCCAGAAAAAAAGGAGAAATCAAAATTATAAGAGAAATTGTTTTGTGTTTATCAAATAATCGATAAACAGAAAGAAGCCGTTTTACAACTAACAATAGTAATTGTTTGTGTGTTTTTTTTTGTGTGTGTCTAGTGAGAAAATACAACACCAACGACCAATGCAGAAAGCAATAAATATAGCAGACAGAATGAAGGAAAGACACTATTTGACAAATGGACGTTTCGTAGTTCATCATCACCCGTTAGGGAATGCACACTGCGGCATAAACCTTTTTTTAGTACTCACTGCTTCATTACCAGTACACACGGCTGGCTTTCGGCAAGACAACTTTTTTCTCATTGTGTAGCTGAAGCCTTAGCAGATATAAAGGCAAAGAAGAACATATATATCAATGATAATCTTGTTCATGCAAATCTTTACCGCATTTTGATAATTTTATCTGAAGCTGAATTCAAGAAATGTTCCTTCCTCCAGAGGGTAAATTTCTTGGGCATATAGTTGGTGCTTTCATCTGTGAGGGAGTTACAACGAGGATATTTTGGGGTGAAATTGACTGTTAACAGTCCGTAGAGTATATAAATTTATTTTTAACAGTTTTGTGCTCGTGCACTGAATCCGTTTTTTTTTTTATATATTGCAACCCAATTAGTTAATAGTTAATAGAGTTAATCAAGGACATATAGTTTTTTTTATGTATCTCAAATATTACCTTCCTTCTAGTGTTTATGTATAGACAATTATTTAACCCCTGTCCCATAAAAAAATTCTCCGCCTCCACATAAGTATGTTGTTGCTTTTTGTATTTATGAAATAATATGGACATTTAAATGTTTATTATTATTTATAAATTTAATACCTACTGAACACTACTAAGCTAATTAAAAAATCTAGTAAAAATATTTATATGGGGTTTAGGAGTATGAGTTTCTTGGATTCTCCAATTTTTCTGGGCAACGTCCGTGCATGGATCCCACTAGTAAAATCTAAGACTAATGCCAATTCTATAAAATCCTTTAAATAATTAGCAAATCATATACAAACTGAATACATTTATAACAAATATAAGTTTTCATTATTATACAAATGATATATATGATGACTTAAATAATCTTTACCTGTGTGTCCTAAACAAAACCGATCCATTCCAAGGAAACCAAGAAGAACTGAATAAATCAAAGTAGTCAAAAAATAATGGCCGTTATATCTGGAAAACAATGTGACATTAGTAAAACATGACATTCCTCCATCAACAGCAAAAATATATTCACAAAATGGCAAAATAAATTAAGTGCTCAGTTTTTTTTTTACTGTTTAATAAAGGACATTATGAAGGTGTTCTTTATATCAAAGCATATTTAACTGCAAAAAATTAAAGTTGTTACCACAAAATGGTAATGTGTGTATTAATAAACTAACTGATTCTCAAAGGGTGGGAGTGGACCCCCTAGAATTGCACCTCAGACCGGCCGAATCAAGGCTTGAAGGTCAAGACGGTACCAGTCTACAGAGTGTAGCATCCATCAGAACAGATACTACACCCTGATCTTAGCCAAAAGGCCAAGGAAGAAAAATGTTATTTTATAAAATATTGTGTTGATTTCACTCATGGTTGGTTGTGTGCTAAAATCCATTACAACAGAGAAAGGGGGGATCCTGATGTAATTAAAAAGCGATTGATACGAGAAGTAGTAAGAGATGGGGGAAGACAACGAGAGAAAGGGGGTAAGAGCGCATAAAAAAAGGATGATTATTATCAAGAAATATATAAAATTACTTGAAAATGGATGACGCTGTTGTCCCAGAATTGAGTTATTCCGGCTAACATTAGGGAAATGTGCTCTCTTGTCTTGCAGTTAAGAAAACATTCTACGCATGTGAAAAATTCAGAAAAAGGCTCTCTCTCTCTCTCTCTCTCTCTCTCTTTTTCTGGTTAGGGTTTTCAACCATTGGACGTTGTCCAACTGACTGATCATCTTTGTATGGCTCTCACAAGCCCCAATTCAGTGTCCATCAGGTGCCTTTCCTGATAGTAATATAAACTCCCTTCTGGAATCGCATAGATTTCCTGAACAGCCCAACTCAAATGTAACTAATATTTACTCATGTATCTTCTAAATCTTTGACCTTGGCAACATGTGTCTTTACCGATTGTACTGGGAGTGTAATGTATTCTCCTTTTAGTAATTATGTTTGTGATTCGACCCCTTTGTATATCATATTAAGTACCACCTTACGTTTTGTATCGCCCTGTTTATGTGAGAATAAATGTGAATGTATGTAATTCCAACTGTTTCTTCACTTTTGTCTTTCTCTTCCTTCCAACCTTTGTGTTGTGTTATCCACACAACACACAAAATAGCGACCATCTGTGCAGGAAAGATATACCCAAATATGTAGAGGCAAAAATATAAAAGCCAAGATATAACATATTTGTAGCTTTACATAACATCGTCAAGGATCAATTGTAGTTTTTGACAACTTTATAGATAGACCAGACGACCCGTCACTCATCTAGTATACTATTAAAACTGTGGATCTTGCTTGCTTGTCAATGGACATAAATATAAAAAAAAGAGAAAGGAAAGCAAATAAAAAGAGCCATGAATTATCTTGTAGTTCTCAATAACGCCTCCCCATCTCCATACATCACATTAAACTCGACCTTGTGTCACATTTGTCCCTCGTGGAAAGGCAGGTAAATGATATTTGTAAGAGAGAAGGAAAGAGAAATATTTAATAATATATATAACAAATAGATCATGAATTGTCTAGTAAACTACTAAAACTCTGATGATGATGTTATACTGTTCGCTTCTCGCCGTGCACACTTCACCTGGACATGAATGTTTTAGATAGTAGGAGGAAGGGCGAATAATGTAAATAAAGGGCAAATGATTGAGAGATGGTGAGAGGAATGGAATTATGTAAATAAAGGAGAGAGGGGGAAGAAAAAAGAAAGAAGAGACAGAGAGAGCGGATCTATTATGACATCACAAAAGAGTTTCATTAATATTTGAAAATTTTAAATATACAAATAGGAGAATATATTTATAAAGAGAGAGAGAAGAGAAGAAAGAGAAAGAGGGTCTATTATGACATCCTAATCTTGTGTTTCAACATGGCCAGTTATATGCTGCACTAAGCATAGCCAAACAGAAAAAGAATGTTAACGTATTGTAATTTGGTAATGGAATTAAATTAACTTTACTTCAGCATCACTGCAACGAAAAATCTCAATCTCCATTGTTCACTGTTCACTCTCTGCTGACCAAAAATCAACTGAACTCTTCAATCCAAAAGATTAGTTTTCATACTAATAAACTCACCACCTATGCAAATTACCTACCAACCAGAGCCATCTATGTTTATAGACTCCATACAGCCAATCTGCAAAGGGGAGATAAGTCAATTGCCAACTTGGCTGCTAGTGCCATCTCACTTAACAGATATTGTCACCAAGGAAAATTATCACAGTATCTTAAACCACAAAGATCATTTCACATCACATAATCCCGTGCCCAAATCGGCACATTATGTTCTCTTTGTGGTCTTTGCATTGCAACCGCCTTATCTTCATTATCCTCATGTTCGGCGCTTACATCTCCATCGTTTACATGGACCATGCACCCTAAATCTAAAATATGCCGCGGCATCCCATCGACACTCAAGTTGTCCAGTAATTACTCCTCTTCTCCATTGTGTTGTACATCGTGAATTTGGTGGCTTTACTTAAACGTCTTCTATTTGAGATCTGGCTGATTCGATTTCTTGGTATGTATCTCTTGGGTGCCTCCATTCATGATTAAAAATTGATCTATGCAGCATTGTCTCCTTCTCTGTTTGACCTTGGGTACCATGTTGTGCCAGAATGCGGCCTCTTCATTCAGCTATTGCTTTCACTGTCTGATGATGCCGCTCCACTATTCCATTTCCCCTGAGCCTGTAGGCTGCCCTGTAATATCTTTTTATCTTCCATTTTGTTAGCATTGTATGGAATAGTTCTGAGCGAAAAATGGTGCCATTGTTCATTATCACCTCCATTACTGGAACCCGTTCAAGCATCACCTTCTCCAATTCCTCTGTAACCGCAGCTGCCGTCTCCACATGTATTAACTCTCTCCATATGTCTAGTCTTCCAGGTCCACAGTCAATCATTGACAAGTATCCCCTCCCCCCACGATAGTGTGTTATATCAATAGCTAATCTTGTCCAATTGTTTGCCGTCCCAATTTCACCAGGATTATGGATATTCGGGGCAGGATCGATTGCTTTACATCAAACACAGTTCCTGACCACCTTCTGAACTTCCTCACGTTTTATAAATGGATCAACTTTCCGCACCAAATATAATCTTCTATCCACTCCCATGTGGTGCCATGCAACTCTTCGGTTTCTAGACAGCATACATGCATCTCTTTTTGCTCAACTAAATACTGTTTTTTTTATTTGGGTTCGTACATCTGCTTTGTTTCTCTCTGAAGGCACCAACACTGCCTTTATTCGCAGTCCAAATTTAGATATTAACTCTCTAAGTATTCCCAGTCTCTGCTTTACAATCATTTCTCCACCACCCTTGATTCGTATTATTCCGCTATCCTCCACTGTAGAGTTCACCCAACTTAGTACCGTTGCTGACTCCTTATTTCGATGTTTCTTAATCCCCATTTTATAGCTTTCAGAACAGCATCTAATTCAGCCACGTTAATGTGATTATAGTCATCCTTTTTTCTCAGCCATGCTGCATCTTCCTTCACCAAACCACCAATCTCCACAACCACGCCTGTTGCAATACTGCTTGCATCACACCACACCACTCCTATTTTTTTTCAGGTATGTGCCAAGCTCCACTAATAGGGTTCTCCTTTTCTATATCAGTTAGAATCTCTTGTATTACATTGACAGTTTTGCCATCAACTCCAAGTCTACTCCACTTGCTCTTCTTTTCACATAACTGCACGCCAGCTGCAGCCATTCAGCAACTGAATAGTGCCCAAACAATTTACAGCAGATAGAGAATAACTGGCATCTACTCATTTCTTCTGTAATCTCCGGGACTTTGTTGCCTCTTCTGAACATCAGCTCACCCATCTTTCCTTTCATCAGCTTAAGACCCAGCGCCGCTTCGTCCGCCCGTCCAAAGATTCTGGTGGCTTTGCTGTTAGCCCAAATCCCTTAAGATGTTCCACCACTTCCTCTGTCGATACCTTTGTCACATCTACGATTAGGTCATCAATGTACGAATCAGTGGCTTCTTTTGTCTTATTTACTTTCATTAACACAGTTTTTAGAACGGCCGCCATAATCTTTGGTGCAACATTAAGCCCATTAAGTTCCTCCTGCTAACCGCCTCCATTTTCTCACCTTTTCATCACACACATCTATTATGTCACTCCCCGTACGACATGCTACAAAATGGTTCAATTCCTGAAAGTCTAATACTGGCCTGACTTTACATTTTGTGGCCATGAACACTGCCATCAATGGTAACACACCTTTTCCTTCACCCTGCCATGGTAAGAGAATACCGTTTGATATCTTTCCATCTCCTTCTAAAACTCTGAGTTGTTCTCCCATCCATTTCCATTTCACTGTCTATTTCTTTCCATCAAAATCTGCTTCAAAATCTTTGTCCTCAATTTTGCAAACGATCGGCTGATGGGCAGCTACAGCAAAGTGTATGTCTCCAAACTTCACCTCAGTTTTTTTTATAGTCATAACTCCCATCTTATTGATTGCATCCATTCCAATTATGACATCGATCCCGTCAATCATGTGATCCATTAGAATCACTTCCACCTTCACTCGTACTCCACATACTTTTATCTCCACTTGCCGGGCTCCCTTATATTTTACGTCACTTCCATCAACCGTTTTCAGTGCTACTCCTACCACACCAACTCACAAGTTTGAAGTTGAGTAAAGTGGTGGTGCATCCGGTATCGACAGGTGCCATCATTACAGTATCATTTATTGCTACTTCTATGATTGGAAGAGGTCCGTACTGCACTTTCATTCTGTTGCCGGGGGGTAGCTACTGGTGCAAAAGCTCCTTCCTGATCGTTTCCCTGAGCCCTAGAAAAAAACCTTGCAATGTGCCCAAATTTTCCACACTCATAGCACCTTACTCAACATAACTCAATTGACAACTAAAACCCACCTCTATGCAAATTGCCTACCAACCAGAGCCATCTATGTTTATAGACTCCAAACAGCCAATTTGCAAAGAGGAGAGAAGTCAATTGACAACCTAGCTCATTTAACAGATATTGCCACCAAGGCAAATTATCACAGTATCTTAAATCACACATATTTGTAAAGAAAGATAGATTGTAAATAAAATTGTTTTTAATTAATAATAGTTTCTTATCCTTGTAAAAAATATTTGTTATATATATTGTTAAATATTTATGGTTTTGAAGGTATGTATGGAGAAAATGGATATGGTGATAGGAATGCAAAAAGAGAAAGAATCTTAGAATTTTGTTTTGCTTTGAACATGTTGGTTACAAATACGTTTTTTAAGAAAAAGGAAAGTCATCCATTACATATTAATCTGGAACACTCAACTTGATTTTCTGTCGGTAAAAAGCTTTTGAGTGATGAGAAAATAATATTTGGTGAAGAAATTGTGACAGCATAAACAAATTATTTGTGACTTTAGTTGAAAAAAGTTTGTGAGGTAAAGATAAACTTTATATCGAGGAGAAGGGTGTGGAGGTTGAATGAAGAACACATGAAACGTGAGTTTGAAGACCAAGTGAATGATTGAGGAGGTGCAGAGGAAACGTGGAAGAAGTTGAAGTATCGACTGTTGAAGATAACAGACCAAAACATAGGGCGATATTATGTAGAATGAGAAAGTGCATCAAAGAAAAGTGGAAACGAGGGAGTAAGTAGAGAAAAGGTTCAGTGAATAAGGATATGTATCTGGTGGCAATCTACAAAGTCAAGGTGAAGGCTGAGCAAACTAGGTTTCCAGATATATTACAAGGGGTGACCAGAAGAATGAAGTATTCAAGATAGCTAACAAGATGGCAAAGACAAATATGGATATTGTTGGAGAGAAATGCATTCGAAATGACAATGGGGTGCTAACAACAAATGAACAGGACAAGAGAGAAGTTTGGAAATGCTATTATGAGAGATTGTTGAATATTGAGTTTTCATGAAACCAAGAAAATTTTAAAGTTGCAGAAGCAGTATTTGGATCAGACAGAGAAAGAAATAATATAGGAATCTGTGAGTAAAACAAAGAACGGTAAGGTTGCCAGACCTTCAGATGTTGTTGCAGAAATGTTGAAGGCTGCAGGTGAAACAGGCATTGAAATGATCACAAACTTGACAAATCAGATCATAAAAGAAGAGGTTGTTCTGAAAGACTGTGATCTTAGTACAATTATGAACTGTCATAAGGGTAAAAGGAGGAGGAGGCTCTAGATAGATATAATTACAGAGGCTTAAAGTTGATTGATCAGGTGATCCTGAAAGTGGATGAGAATAATTAAGTGTCAAATAAGAAGTCAGATAAGCATGGATGAAATGCAGTTTTGTTTTATGCCTGAGCAAGGTACCATTGATGCTATATTTATCCGGAGACAAATGTAAGAGAAGTATCATGCTAAGAAGAACATGTATTTTGCTTTTGTGGATTTGGAAAATACTTTTGATGGAGTGCTAAGAGATGTTGTCTGGTGGGCTTTCTCTAAATTAGCAGAAACCAAATGGTTCGTGAAGATTGTTCAAGCAATGTACAGAAATGCTGAAAATTGTGTTAGAATAAACAATTCATTTAGTGACAGCTTCAATGTAAAAGTGGAAATACATCAGAGGTGTGTAATGAGTCCATTGCTTTTCATTTGTGTCATAGAAGCCTTGTCCGGATGGCCTAATATCGATATAAAAACTTCAACACTATGACTTTTAACAAGAAAACCTTTGAAACATTCAGTGAACAAAAAAATGAACCTATTTCCTTTATGAGCATTAATAAATCTTTATATTTCTTTTGCAGGAAGCTTTGTTATATAATGATGGACGTAACTTGTGGGATTATAAAAACCTTTGTGAGAGTGTTAGATAATGGCTTGGACGCATCTATTCGAGATGGGTTTTGGCTTGCGCGGTTGTGGCGGGGTCACCCCGTTCAGTTCTGTGTGTTCCCATGGATGCACGGTGACAGCTGACGCGATCTTAAAGGTTACGGAGGTCAGGGAGTTCAGGATCACACCTGCATGTGACGAGAGAATTAAATCAGGATTTTGATCAGTAATTGGCTTGGAAGCAGAGAGCCAACATCGCCAATCATGTGAGCGGTTACGAGAAAGATACTGAATGACAAAAACATAAGAGCCAGTAGTGAACCCCTCACCTCCTCCCTATCTCAAGTTAACTAAGGAAATAACTAGTAAATTTAGTTAGAGCGATCTCTCTCTCAGTTGGACAGACTCGTTCAGGTCGGCTAATTATATAGAAATAAAGAAAAACGGCTCTTTGAAACAAAAAGAAAGTCTTGTTATAAGTTAAGTTGGATTTTCAGCTAGCGAGGACAACAGTCCGTTAAGAATGAGACAGAGCAGCTTGCGAGAATAGTAGTTGGCAACAAATTGTTGCAGAAGAAGAAGGAGCGCGAATAGTCAAACAGCGGCAGAGGCAGGCGAATGCGACAATAGTTTGCAGGCGAAAAGGCAGTACGAATATTAGCGACCAGAGACTGAGAAACGCACGAGAGTCAGTATACGATGACAGCAACAAGCCGGCGATCGAAAGGTTAGTGCAAGCAGTTGAAAAATGCGGAACCAAAATACGGCATATCAATCCTCTGTAGAACATCGAGGGTTCTCTATACGATCGCAACGATGTAGAGATCTACAGAACCACACAATGTAACAGCTTCAGCAAGAGAAAATGTCAACATACTCAGCCTTCTAACATTCGTCTGATGCCATTTAAAGCTGAGAAGAGAAAGATGTGATGCGAAGGCTAAAATATTGCTAGATGAAAGACTGCTTTGCTTACATTTAAAAAGAAAAATGAATTAGCAATTTAAAAATAGACTTTAAAATAACTGAATGCAAAAATAAAAAATATTATTCCTTACTTGATACAAGGAAAACCGTCTTTAAGGAATTTTCTGTTTCCAAAGCATTCAATACCATCTAATGCCGTACACCACACTGCTGTTTTTTGAACATCTTCAAATCGCCGACCACCCCACTGTAAAACAGAATTCAAAGTGAATAAGTAAACATTTTAAAAATGTTTTCAATAACAACAAGAGGATTATCAGCATTTGTTTTAAATTATCTGTTAAAATGTTAGTGAGAATTTGATTTTTAGAAGATATTCTTTATAGCAATATTAAGAAAAAAGAAAAAATGAAACATTAATTTTTTACGTATAAAAAGAGGAAAATCCCAGAAATATTTTGTCATTATTGAAAGAATTACTCAATAAAAGTTATTTGTAAAAATACAAGCTTAAAAGCTGTTCTCTCTGCATAATTTTAAGCTTACGTCGACAGACATGTGAATAGCAGGTGGAAGAGTTTAGAATAATGACAAGAAACGAAATTTAATGAGTAAATTTATTGGAGTCAACAATAAGAGTTAGAAAATATAGCTATCACATAATATTATGGGATGGTGTCTAACAGTTGAATATTATGAGATGATGTATAATAATTGAATATTATGGGATAATGTCTAATAATTGAATACACCATACTCTGGGATGGTGTCTAACAATTGAATGTGAGATTTAAAAAGTAGAACTGAGTTGTTTTGGTTTGAATGTGTATTGAACTTGTTTTAGAAAGAAATGCCATTTTTTTCCTGTTTAAAATGAGATTAAAATTATTTCAAAAATATTTTTTTAAGTTAATTGAAATGGGCCTTCAGTACTTAAGACCCATTTCCATTAAAAACTTCATAAAGTAATGAATTGTGTGACAGATAAATTTACCTAACGACATATTGAACAATGAGCACCAAGGAATGACTAAATATTGTAAACGAGCACGAATAACAAGCATAACTTCCAATATAAAATGATCATGTGAAAGGCATGCTGCTCTGGACTCGAAAATATCAGATTTTATAGAGCCTCATACTCGCTGTAGTGGAGTGTGACGAGTGGAGATTTGCATGCATATTACTGAAAGGTTATGTTCATGTCTTGGATTTCCCACTTTGTAAGTTTCATGATTTTTGCATTCAGGCAGTGGTGCCTCATCAACCCACTTGACAAGGCTCTGATCTGTGCCTCATTCTTCAGTCTCACATTATATCAGTATGTCTCTTTCATTATAGAACATTTCCTTCTGACAGCAATTTGCTTGATGGTGCAATGACATTTCTGCACAATGCTTTTCCCTGCTGGAACATAGACACAATCAGAAGAGCAATTCTACTACGAAGACCACCGATGGGATTCTTATCACTCACCATCCTCTAACAAAAGGCAAGCTATTCTTACTCCACATTCCCGACAAAACTTTGTACATAACATCGATAACAAAGATTTTTGTTTTTGTTTTTTTAATAAAAAAAACATTTATTCCACTTTATAGACATACACATATTTTGAATTTTAACATCTACGCTTTAAAAAAAGAAAAGAATAAAAACATTCTTTCCACGTCATAGTGTAGCAGCAAGCTACAAGCTGGCGTATAGCCGCCATATTGTTTGAATATCAATGACTTCTTGTTGCCCGCCGATTGGTTCAAGCAATCTACTTTCTCCTTGGCATGACCAATCAGTGGCCTTCTCTTAGGCGAATCCTGGCGGAATACACCACTCTCTCTCTTTCCTTGTTTAGCACAGCCAAACACACATCAACCCTCTCTGGAGACCCAACAGACATTTTCCCGGGCCTTTGGCCCTGGGTTCAGCTTTGACAAGAAGACAAGGATCCAAAATGGCTACTGTCGCATACATGTGGAATTAATATAACACACAGATGCGTCCTAACACTGTTGCCGGTATACAAACATTCTATATTATGAACTATTCTCTCTTCCCTACTAATGGGAAATTTATCTTGGCCTTTTGGCTAAGATCAAAGTGTAGTATCTGTTCCGATGGATACTACACCCCATAGACTGGTATTGTCTTGGCCTTCGGGGTTTGATTTACGCCGGTCTATGGGTCTGTCCTGTGCAGTTCTAGGAGGTCCACCCTCCCAGGCTTCGCCTCCCCTCTTTGAGGAGGAGTAAGTTTATTGCTTACTGCCTGAGGCGCCCCTACCGGGGAATGCAGACGGGGCTGCCCAGGCAATTTTTGATGGTCAGAGTGCTCACCTCTCGGGCGCTGGCTTTTCAACTCCCACTTTCCGACCCGACCTTGGGTCACATCTTACTTGTGGGAGTAGGATAAAACTGGCCTTGTGCCTAACTCCTGGAGAGGAGTAAATAATACTAATGGGAAATTCTTGGCCTTTTGGCTAAGATCAAAGTGTAGTATCTGTTCCGATGGATACTGCACCCCATAGACTGGTATTGTCTTGGCCTTCGGGGCTTGATTTACGCTGGTCTATGGGTCTGTTCTGTGCAGTTCTAGGAGGTCCACCCTCCCAGGCTTCGCCTCCCCTTATTGGGGAGGAGTAAGTTTATTGCTTACTGCCTGAGGCGCCCCTACCGGGGAATGCCGACAGGGCTGCCCAGGCAATTTTTAATGACCAGAGTGCTCAACTTCTCGAGTGCTGGTTTTTCTAATCCCACTTTCCCGACCTTGTGTCACATCTTACCTTGTGGGAGGTAGATAAATAAAACTCATGGGAAATTCTTGGCCTTTTGGCTAAGATCAAAGTGTAGTATCTGTTCCGATGGATACTGCACCCCATAGACTGGTATTGTCTTGGCCTTCGGGGCTTGATTTACGCTGGTCTATGGGTCTGTTCTGTGCAGTTCTAGGAGGTCCACCCTCACAGGCTTCGCTTCCCTTTATTGGGGAGGAGTAAGTTTATTGCTTACTGCCTGAGGCGCCCCTACCGGGGAATGCCGACGGGGCTGCCCAAGCAATTTTTAAACCCCACTTTCCCGACCCGACCTTGGGTCACATCTTACTTGTAGGAGTAAGATAAAAACTGGCCTTGTGCCTAACTCCTGGAGAGGAGTAAATCAATACTTATGGGAAATTATAGTAATAGATTTCTTTTACTTTTGCCATACTTATGGACATACTAATCTCTTTCCTTTTTGTTCACGTACTAACGAAGACGACCCAATAAAGTTGTTATTGAATGTTAGAATGAAACTTTGTCACTTCCATCCTACAATAGACCCAACATTTCAAATTTTAACTTTTATGTTTTTCTTCAAATGCATTATCTTCAGAAAGTCTTTGAACAATAAAGGCGAACAAATATTACTAAGTATATTTAGTTCATACTTATATTTATTCAAACATACAAATGTCACATTGACCAAATCAAATGTGCCGATATGGATGTTACCTGTGGAAAATGGAACACAATTTAGTGATACACTGTGTAGAAAAAAATTTTTTTGTCTCTCCAAATGAGAGAGCCCAGGTTAATATATATCCGAAGAATGCTCAGCATGTGTTGTTTCTTACATAAAAATTCTTTTCATGCATATAGTTGCATGGTATTTTATTAAAGAATGTCAAACATTATTAACTTAAAAATTTTTTTTTTTTTAACATAGTTCACCCCAAACAAGGCAGACTGCCACTGTAGACGTAAGGGGCTACTGAGAAGAAGGGTGAGTGTTTTTGGGGGAGTCAACCTAAATTGGGAGCTGCGCAGCGAGATGTCTGTTTACATTAGTTTTAAATTTTTGCATGTCAGTACCGTCAGGAAAACAGGGAGCAGGGAAGGAGTTCCAGAGTCCAGCAGCACGAGGAAAGAAGCTTTTGGAGTAGAAAGCTCTTCGGCATCTGGGGACCACCACAGTGAATGGATGGGATTTGGCAGATTGTCGGGTTGGTCTAGTGAATTTACGTTGTGGGGGTACCAGAGCATCAAGCTGATCAGAGCACAATCCATTGAAGTACTTGTAAAACTTACTAACGAATAATAAAAACAGATGGATTAATTAAAGAAATAAAAGAATCTTGCCTTTGTACAACCATATCCAAGGTAAAGTCGTGCCGTTTCATTTTCCTCTAAATCTTGTGGTTGACTGCAATTTAAAAACTCCATTGGCCTGCAACAAGCATAATTAGGACAAAAAATGAGATACAATTTCCATTTAATTAACTTCATTGAAACTCAATGTTAAATCTATTTATATAATATTTACATGATTAACCACTTTGTTTATATTATCACCTTCCAACCCCATTTTAAAAATTGAGATTATCTAATCATCAAAGATGAAATGCAAAAACATAACAGCAGGTTAGCTGGTATCATCATAAAACAAATTAGATTTTACCCATTTTAAAATGAATTGTTCCAAATTCTAACACTGTAGAGCTAGATTTTTTAAATATTTATTTTTATTTGATCACATTGCCAAAATGGCCAACATGTCAGTTCAAAATTGATTTTGAGGCCTTTAAACTGTCAATTAGAAAGTAATTTCTGTTGAGTCCAGTATTATGGTCGATTTGTGCTCTTAAACCAAAGAAAGGAACATCCCCCCCCCCCAATATTTTTCTTATTGTCGTATTTGTTATTGGGCATGTTTATTAAATAAGTAATTGATCTTACAAAATAAGTAAATGGAAAACCTGGAATTAATTTTCAAAATAGGAAATGTTTGCAAGAAAAATTATTAATTTTACGAATGCAGATGTCATTTTTTATTTGCACCATGTGTGATGCACGATGTAACATGATGTTGTTGCAGTGAATTTTCAAAGCTTCCAGAGATTTTATGTTTTTGCACCTTTGTTTCTATAGTAATAATAATATTATGTAATGAATATTTATAAAATGCAATATAGTATTATTATTAGTAGTATTTACTATCAATAATTTGATTTGCTGTGGAAAGCAAAGATAGCGGCCATTTTAATTTAAATTTACTGCTGATAACAATGATGGCCTCCTTCTGGAAAATATTCCCAGTAGGATAAAGTATATTTACAAAGAAATTAAATGGAAATACATTTTTTTCTTAACAACAGGGACGAACGATAAAGAAAAGAAAATAGTTATTCAGAATCAAATATTGATATTGTAGGAAAGAGCAAGTGATTTCACTTTCTTATGTAGATTAATTTTTACACATTTGGGGGACGAGGAGTCGGAACAGACAATGCACTTTCTGAGGTCGGTCTGTTATTCTTGTTTGAAATAGCATTTTATAGATACATCCACTTATCTCTAAAAGAAACTTGTCTGTTCGTTGGTCTATCGTTATAAAATCTGAAGTAACACTTTTTAGATAAGTCCATGTATTTCTATTAAAAGCTCTGTCCATTCGTCGCTCTGTTGTCAGGCTTAAGTCAGAAGTGGCATTTCTATTAGATGCATCCATGAATCGTTATAAGAAACTTCAGTTTTATTTCGCTTGTCTGCCACTACTTTTTGTCTTTTTATTATTATTTGTTTTGTCTTTTTTTTTTAAAGAAAGACCAAATTTTTGAAAGACCAAATTGTTATAAACATATAACTAAAATAAAAATAAAGGTTTTCCTGATCAAATGAAGCAAACAAAAAAGTTGTTTATGTGATTATTTCTGAGCAAAAAAAGCTTCATATGAAAAATATTTAACCTTTCTAAGCTAAACATTTTGTGTTACTAAAAACATCTGATCGACATCAGGTGATACATAATTGGTTTATGACAAAACAAGTGTATCACATGGGAAGTGATGTGATGCCTGCCTGGTGCAGCATTCACCTTGAGTGGATATAGTTGGCTTCCTCCAAAGGAGGAAGTTTCTAGGGAATATTCAATTCACAAGCTATCCCTAGTCGCATGTATATCCTGGTCAGGAGAGATGATTTTGATGATGTCAGTTTTTGCCGTCATAAACATTGATATTCCTTTCCTCTGGTGGAGAGCAGCCCTAGTGAGGTTGTTTGGTCACACGATGACCAATCAGACTCCTGGGCGTAATAATTTTGACTGGTTCATTTAAGCAATCCATCCGGAGACTTCTAAGGTTTCGCAGGGCAGACAGAGAGCTTCCAGGCAGCCACAAAGAAAGGTGACACTCTATCATGCTCCTGTCAATTAGACACTGAGTAAGGCTACCTTCACTTGAAGATATACTGCTTCAAGAAAAGACTTTTGGCAGCCAACATTTATTATTAACTTACATTCCTTTCTTCACTGTCTAAACTTCTGGCAATCTACACCCTGCTGTATATGCCATACAAATAAATATATATTGTTTGTTGTTGATAGAAGGCCGGCCTTGTTTTCCTTTCTTTGGTGATCCTTTTGTTACAGTTTATGTTAGGATTAGCTCCTATAGTGCCACCATAATCACATGTATGGCACCTGGTATTCCTGATTGGTCACTTATCTGGTACTGACCAGGTTTAATGTCGGTTAATTTCGATGATTTTACGAGAACCAATGTTTCAATGTAATTCTGCCTCAGATAGTTTTTTTAACTGAACTGAAAATATAAGAACATTATTATTATTGTTCTTGAAATGTGCTATTTCTTAAAAATACTTCCTAAAACCAAAACATCAAATATTTATATAAATATGTCGGGTTATTGTGGACCAATTCTTTGACTCCCACAGCGGCTCATGATGTAGCAGTATATAGATTTGATCTGTCTCTCTCTCTCTTTCTTTGTTGCAGCTGTTGTCGTCTTCTTTTTAATAGCAGCAGTTGTAAAAGTTATGACAGCACAAAATCATTTGCAGTTTTGCTTTTTCTTTTAAAGTATACATACATAATGCCCTATGAGTTTTCCCCCAACCAATTCCTCATAAGAGGAGGGAGCAGCTGTTTTAAACATGACCGCTCTCTTTTACAGCTCAGAAAGAGAAAGATTTTATCAGCTTATCTGCTATGTATCATTGTAGACTTCCTACCTTTTACACAACATCCTGAACACGTAGCCCTAATTCTAATCTTTAACTTTTAATAAAAATTTAATCTAACCTAAGCCTAACCCTGTGTGTAAAATTTTGTTTTTAACATTATTTTAGCACACCAACTCCAAACTTGCTAGAAATGATGCTGAAGAAGAAAACCAATTTCAATGTAAGCTATGAACAATTGTAAAGACCATCTCATTATTAGGATGATTTGATTTGCTTCCCCAAATGAAAATCATCAAAATAATAAAAAAAGATGCTATATTTTCAAAGAAGTTAGTTACTATACCACAACTATGCACCATTACTCAATGCTGAGAGAAAAAGTCACGCACCGACTCACACCAGGACTTCACGAAAAATCGTACATAGGTACCAGAAATTAATAGATATACCTACACCCAGAATAACAATACCGTTGAAATGATATTGAGACAGGTGGCAAATTACTGCCCTGGTATGTCACAAAATGCTTTTGTCAAGGCTTTCACATCCTTTGCAAACATCTGACAGACCATAAAGAAATATGGCTTCCAGACTAGCAGGTCTCACCTCATGGGCGGAATTGAGATCAAGCTTGAAATCTCCCAAGAATTGGACTCTCTATTCAAAGGCAACAGAGCGTCGATGAATGGGCATTCACTACACCATGCTGTGAACACTAGGGCACTTCAACAGACCCAACCCAAGAGGACATTCTCCCTGTGTAGTCAAGTGAAAAGATCTACTATTAACCATGTTTTAAGTCAGTGCATCTACCTTCCTAAATCAAGTTTATCATAAATGTTGAACAAAGCCCACCAAATTGTAAATATCGTCGCCGATGAGGTTCACACCGATGCTGAGCCTTGGAGGAGAACGAGTCTAACAGCAATCGAGATGGAAGAGCCCCTTATATCGATATGTTCACAAATCACCACCCGTGTCATAGATAATAGCACCACTGGAAACATGGTTCAACATGCCACAACCAAGAATCATGGACATTTCCCACCAGTATGCTACAGAAGCAGATGACCCTTCCACACTTAACGTAGAAGTTGTGGAAAACAGATTCACCCTAGTGAGAGAAAGCAGAATTTGTGCCACTTTGAGGGCCTTTTCATTGAAAATCTTGCGACTGAAATCCATGGTGAAATTTCATTCATGTGGGGGAATGACCAGCCGATCAATCTTAGATATGTGTTGGCAACACAGATCAAGTATAGCTTAACTACATCATTACCTAATATAAAATAGATTTGTGGTCATGATTTGCATGCCACATACCAACATACCAGTTTAGCCCGTGAATATTTAGAACTATTCATGCTTGACAGTGAGATGGCGAATTTGGTATGAAACCTTTTTGGACTCAGGCTGCCTAGTATCGGAAAAGGATTTGACCATATGATGAGTATAACAGGCAAGTTATGATTGATAAATACCACTAATGAGTCGCAATAAATACAAAGGTCACAAAATATCTGTCCTGCGGTATACACACTCACCCCGGAAATAACTTCTAGCTCAACAAGTGGTTATCAGGCCTTACTAAACACCACGAGGGCACTCTCTGCATAGTCATCAATAACAATACAATAACATATTGCCCATCTCAGAGAAGATGGAATTCCAACAACTCATTTCTGAATTCTCCAATGTATTTTGATGTAACCTACCTGGGTATAACAGCTCACCCTGTCACTTTGAAGCCACAATCAATATAGGCCCTACATAATGACCCTGACGCAGAGGCTGACTCCCTCAATACAATGAAGGCAAGCTCAAAGAACTAAAACACAGGTTAGACAAATTAGAAAGTCTTGGTGTATGTACCCAACCTTTCTGTCACATTTTATGTATATTTAATTATATGTAAATAAATATTTAATTGCATGTAAATAAATAGTTAATTGCATGTAAATAAATATTTAATTATATGTAAATAAATATTTAATTGTATGTAAATAAATATTTAACGACATCGATTGTGTTTAATGTTACTTCTACAGTTTTTAGTTATCAAAGTTACGAAGACAAAAATTGTTGCAAGATCTACTTTCTTTTGTACTAACATGTAATCATCCGCGTAGTGATTGGTACGTGGTTCGGTTGGCTAAAACACTGCACCTTTCCCCATTTATGCCCAAACTATTTCGCTCCTAATATGAACAGATGCCGATGTAAACCGACGTATGTTTCATGGCTCGCTTCTCGTCATGACTTGGACGAGAGGCGAGACCAAAATACCTGGACTCAATTCCTTTTCTCTAATACATGCCGACCGAACCAACCTGCCTTATATTTGTGTATTCTGGTGTTGATTAAACTCTTAAATAAATTTAATATAAATTGTAGAGAAGATGTTTGTCTTTTTAACTGGAACTCCGGTGACCCTCTTTTTTTCTTATCAAAAATCCCAGTCAGATGAATACAGACGCTACTACAAAATGTTTATCTCCAATAAGCATCTCACAACACCCCAAATTCAATTCATTACAATACTGTCAATACAGGACGCCGTGGAAAAAGTGTCACGCCAGGTAAGAGTTTCGTCCTTTTTTTCCCCTTTCACATACAGTTCTGCTTTGAAGTTTTGAGTTACCTATATCACCCACCCCTTGACAATTGTTCAAAAATGTAAACACAGTTTTATTTTCTAATTATCATTATTTTCAGAGGCTGAAATAAATAAAAAATCATCAAGAGTTTATTTAATGTTTCTTCTTTTGAATAACCCCTAAAATTACGGCAGTACTTTTACCCCCAGCCCAGGCCGCCCAGCCCCCGGCGCCAGCATTTTGGCTCACGTGACTCAATCGTAGTCACTTATGAACAGAATAGTCTTCCGTATTAACAATTAGCATGTATCCCACCCCCAATACATTTTTTTTGTTTATTAATTATTTACCTTACGAAATAGAATGAAGATTGATGGATTTTTGCCCACCGCCGCCCAGCCCCCCGGCGCCAGCATTTTGGCTCACGTGACTCAATCGTAGTCACTTATGAACACGGAAGACTATTCTGTTCATAAGTGACTACGATTGAGTCACGTGAGCCAAAATGCTGGTGCCGGGGGGCTGGGCGGCGGTGGGCAAAAATCCATCAATCTTCATTCTATTTCGTAAGGTAAATAATTAATAAACAAAAAAAATGTATTGGGGGTGGGATACATGCTAATTGTTAATACGGAAGACTATTCTGTTCATAACGACTACGATTGAGTCACGTGAGCCAAAATGCTGGCGCCGGGGGCTGGGCGGCGGTGGACGGCCTGGACGGCGTTGGGCGGCCTGGGCTGGGGGTAAAAGTGCCACCCCTAAAATTATGATAATATTAAGTTCCATTGTTGGATGGTGTAATAATTTCAATCATGCATGACAATTATAGGATTTAAAAAATTAAATTTTTTTTTCGATTAACCATAGCTTATAAAATACACATACATTTACTCGGAACTATACAATTATATTTCATTTTAATTCGTAAAGGCAAGATATTCTAACGATCTCTATACTACAATTGAACCAATAATTTATTTTAAATTTTTGGTTTATTATCATCCTTATTAAATATATATATATATATATATATATATATATATATATATATATATATATATATATATAACACAAAAGCGTAGGTTTTAATGTGTTCAACTTAAAAGTTATATTAAAAGAAGAATTTGAGCATTTAAAGGAATTTAAAAAAATACTACTCACAAATAACTACAAAGTATCAAAGGGCTGTGTGGTTGATATGTGGCCCCACATGATTCATTCATACAGTTTTGAGACATACAAACTTTAAATAACAAACAGAGATTGATGAAGGTAATTAGCGTTGAGTAGCGTAGCTTTGAGAGCGTCATTGTTATTATTTAATAGTTGGAGGAAGAAAAAATAAATAAAATAAGACGACAGAGTTAATGGACTTGGTTCGATGTGCGCTCTCCAGTGTTAGCAATTTAAAATGCTACAATACGGTGATAAGTGAAAAAATATCTATTGATAATTTGTTCCTACTAGTAAATGAATAGTTTCTAAACTTCTTATTCAAAAGAACAATTTACAAGAATTAATATGTAACTGACAAAAACTGTTATTCCGTTATGATTATATCTATTTTGGGGTTTGTAATCATCATCACCACTACGAGAGCAATGTTAGATGCAAAGTCCGTTTTTATGTGGGGTGTATCCAGCTTCCCAAAAGAAGGCGCTCTAGATAGGACAAAAATAAAAATTGCCCGAGTCAAGAAGAATTCCTCCTCTCCTGACTGAGGACAGAACACATCGATCCCTTATAGTCAAAATGCCATCATGTGTACGCTCAAATAAAAGATAAGATTTTTATCTGGAAAAGTTATTACAGGGGGGGGGGGACATAGCTCGTAGATGCTAGGTACTGAAGCTGCCTGTAAATAAATAGATATGCCAACACATGCGATTTGAAGCTGTATGGGCAGTAGTTCTGGCGGAGCGTCAAGGTGGGAGTAGAGGCATAGCCAGGCCTACATGTGCTTTAGATTAACTTTACAACACAGCGTTAGCTACTTATATTTTCTCAACCGTTCTCCTTCGACCCAGGAAATTACCTGCTCAACCATGTATAGTATAGATGCAGCACTCTCTGTAGATCCGAGATCCCCAAATTCATGTATTTGAGGATTTTAATGTCCACCACAGTAATTGGCTTGGTTTCTCAAGCTATACACTCGCTGCTGGTAAGAGCATGTATAGTTTCTCTATTGCGCATTCCTTTTCACAGACTGTTTATTTTCCGAATCGCTTCCCAGATTGTGAGAATCAGCAAGCCGCATTTCTCAATCTATTCTTGACTACATTGCCCGAGGCTTGTGTGATGAATGCCCATAGTCAACTTGGGAATGCAGATCATCTTGTGATAATGGTGGATATCACCTTAAACTTTCAATCCCAAGCTGAAGAGCCATTGCTCAAAATGATGAGGCCGATTGGGAATCCATCGGAGATCACATCAGAAACGCTCCATGGAGTAATACCTTTCCCTCTTCGCTGATCAATGTGAAAATGAGGTGACTGAATGGGTCAAATCAGGCATACAAGCACATGCCCCCATGCGGAAATTCTATAGCAAGCCCCATTCTCCCCAATAGTTCACTTCAACCTGTGCAGCTACTATTGCACGTAGGCAGGAAGAATTTCACAGATTCAATTGCTATAAGCCGAATACAAATACAAAAAAATGTATAGCTTTAAGAAATCATTGTAAGTGTAATAGTCACAGCTAAGAGAAAATATACCGAGATGACCAGAAAACATATTGAGCTGCAGAAAGTAGGAACTCACAATTTCTAGAAAATCTATAACAGTGTGGTGAATAATGGGCAATCAATAATTCCCCCGTTATCCAACTACCATGAAGTCGTCTGCACAGCAACTGATAAAGCTGAACTGCTTGCCCAGAAGTTCACACTGAACTCCCTCCCAAATTTCCTACTGCGGACAGAAGTCACACTCGATGATCTGATCATCACCCCTTCCCAAGTCCGGGATATCATAAAAAACCTTGACAATTCAAAAGTATGTGGGCCTAACTTGATCTCTGCTATAGTAATAAAGAAATGCTCTGCTGAGCTGGCCCCTGTCCTATCCAAACTCTACAACAAATGCCTTGCTGAATTTTGCTTTCCTGAGATCTGAAAAATTGCCTCTGGTACCAGTGTTCATGAACTCTAGTGAAGGAACTGATCCACAGAATTAGCGCCCCATTAGTCCCCTCTCGCTCTTCACTAAAATCTTAAAATCATTAATCAATCTGTAGCAGACGCTACTACCGGTCAAGTGGATATTTGTTGCGACTTCTTTTCTTCCTCTGGTGATCAACCCTTCTTCGTCTCTGAGATAGAGAAGAAGAGGTTATCTCGTAAAAACATGTTGGCCGAAGATTCTGGCCAATCAGGAACCGAGACCCCAGCTCGATCACGCGTGATTTTATCCCTATAAAAAGAGACACTACAAGTCGCACACTTTCTTTTCACTCCTTTTGTCTTCTGATTTTCGGCCAGCAGGTACTGAGGAGATCGTCGTCCACGCTCTCCCCCCCCCCCTCCCTCCCAGCTCGATCGAGGAGGTGGGGAGGCATAAGTCAAAGAAAAGTTAACATCTTCTATTTCTCATCATTGAACAAAGAAATTTTCTCACATTACACATTACTATTGCAACAAAAATCACTTTACATCAAACACGCTCGCATATACGGATTCATACAAACACGAACTTAAACAAACCGAACATTTCACTTGTGTAACAAACAGAACTTTTCACTCCTTAAAAATGAACTCAAGCATTCTCTGTAACTGATAGCTCTACAAAATGTCTTATCCAAATAAATTGTTTTGTTTAATATAAATGTTTTACTCTAATTGTTGATTTTACAAAATACTATTCTTGTGTGTAGCTTTATTATTCATTCGCTTTCTTTCCAATATAATTTTCGATATAATAATAATGTTTTACTTTCTTTCCTTTTGTTTGTTTATTCTGTTAATTTTATCCACACATGGTCGGGCCACCTCGAACAACGGGAACGACATGCCACCATAAAGGCATCTCCAGGGCTTTACGCGCTCTACTACTTTTGGAGCTGCTCCCGCTTCTGCTCCAACGCCCAAAATTGGAGCTGGCTCCTCTCACGCTCCCCATTTTCAAAAAGGAGCCGCTCCTGCTCCAACTCCTATAAAAAAGGAGCGGCTCTTTTTCAGCGCTCCATAATGAAAATGTACCTTCTTTCATAAACGTTCTATTCTGCCAATGAATGGTCGAAAGATAGGGGTGGGCGTCAATATGGGTTGGGATGTCACTTTAAGTGTAAGACCGCAAGATAATATTTGACAAAATCTCGTTAATATTTTGAGAGTTATAGGAGAACATGTCGGACGAAGTATAAGATTATACGAAAATGTTCGTTTCCTGAAGTATTTTAAAACAATTTTAATTTTCATTACATTAACAACCTATTTTTTTCAGGAAAGGAAAATTTGACCCGATATTTTTTCTATTTATTATGGAAGGGAATTTCGATTTGTTTTAAGTAAATACAGTTTTACTTTTAAACATTATTAGTGATTATTTTCTTTTTAAAGAAAACATTTCTCTGGAAGAGGAGAGACAGCCAGGACAACATTACTCGTCGTGTTGTTGTTTAATATTTGTTTGTTTTATGAACGTAACTATATTGTATAATGTATATTATTATTTATAACAGAGAAACGCGCAAGTACTTTCAAACAAATCGATGTATCCATTTTTTTCTATAGTACAATTTGGGGCCAAAGAAAACCCAATGAAGTTTATTTTTTAAAGATTGAATAAAAAAAATATTTTTCATAAGTTTCCCAAAAAATATCAATAAATTGTCAATAAACAATTCAGAGATCCATTTAATGTCTTAAAATTTCATACAAAATATCTGGCTTAGACATTGGGAGAACATTTATTTCTACATTAAATAAAAATTACATCCTTTGGAATGTATAACTTTAATTCCAGGTTTTAATCGCTGGCGGCCATGTTAGTTTTTATTGTTTTTTTCCTTGGACTAAATATATTTTTTCCTAGGACTAAATATATTTTTTCCTGGGACTAAAGATATTTTTTCCTTGGACTAAATATATTTTTTCCTTGGACTAAAGATATGTTTACTACTTTAACATTTTATTACACACAAAAAAAAACTTTGAACATTCTATTTACAAAAGCAAGTTTTAACGGAATTTAAAAGCAAACATGAAAAGGTTAAAACATACTAGTCGTGAATTTAAGAATAACAAAAAATGTCGCCGAAAAGATGACGGATAAAAATGTGGCATAAAAGTTCAATTTGATATATGCTAAAAAATAAATTAGAATCTTTTGTCAGGACAAAATGTACCATTTCATCCAAAAAATCGATTTTATCAAACATTTGCGTGAATACCGAGAAAATCCAACGGCCCCTATAGTATAATTGAACCTAAAAAATTTTATTTAAAAACCTGCATTAAAAGAAAAATTGGATTATTTACAAAAAAAAGTTCAAATCTATAAGAAAATTACTTCAAAGACTCACTGGCTCATTTAAAGACATTTGGTGCCAAATTGTCTGTCTTCTGCCTTAAGAAAAGTGTCCCATCAAAAATTTAACACATAGATGTAAACATCTGAGAACTTCAAATGTTCTCCTTCTTTCTCTCTGTCTCTCCCTATCTCATATACATTTACCAGATATAATTAAAAAAATAACTCAGAGTAAACTCTGAGACTTTCTTTTCTTTTCCTTTTTATTGGTGAATAAAAAACTAATGTTTAAAAGAAAAAAAAATCAAATAATTTTGGAGCGAGGAGCGATAAAACCACCGCTCTTTGATCCTAAATGGAGTTGCTCCCGCTCCACATAAAATGAGCCCTCCTCTCCTTCGCTCCAGCAAAAAGGAGCGTGCTCCTGGAGCGCGCTCCTTTTTGGAGGGCTCCGTAACGCCCTGGGCATCTCCATAATCTCTGTTCGGCCACAAAGGTTAACCCCTTTGTTCAGGATCCCCCGGCCATAACTGGTGACTCTCCGACGTTTAACACGCTAACTAAATCCTTCTGATAACATACAATCTTATGATGCAATAAAAACAAAAGAAAGAAAACCCTTCTGAAAACTAAAAACAAACAAATAAATTTAAATATTAATCTAATTTAGCAAAGGAAACTTAGAACAAAAACTTAGAACTAAAAACGAAATGAAAGTTCAAAAATAAGTCTTATGCGTGCGTTGTAAGAAAGTACAAAAAAAAAGATACACACAATATATACAAGCTGGTGGCAAAGCAAAAAATAATAATATACGAAGAGAATATAAAAAAAGTACGAGTCCACAAACACAAAAAATATATAATAATTACAAAAACAAAGACCAACTTACACACACAAAAAAATCCTTTTCACGAAACAAGACAAGGAAAGAAAAAAGAAATCCCTTTTCAAGAAACAAAAAAAAAAACAAGTTAACAGCAGATCTATGAACTCCGGGAAGTTATTGTAGCAGATGCTACTACCGGCCAAGTGGATATTTGTTGCGACTTCTTTTCTTTCTCTGGCATCCCTCATAACCTCTGTCCGGCCAGCCTTCGCCACTTTGGTATATCCTTTGTTTCGACCCCCCCCCCTGCCATAAATCTGCCGATAGTCCACCACCTTGTTACTGCTAAACTTCTTTCTGATTAACAGTATGAATTTAGTTCTACTGCGGATATCCTCACGGTCATCTCTGAAAGCATATACTGTACACTCAATCACTTGTGTAATAATAAGGTGTGATTCAATTGGCGAAAACAGGCATCTTCAAACTCGCGCATTGATACACAGGCAATTGGTGCATCACTGTGCATGCGTGTGACTTCACGTATTTCAGTTTCTGCCCAGCGATAACTTGGCACTAAAATACAAATCAGTTCGAGTCGAGATGCAAATCTGACAGAATGACAGTCGTAGTGAGTGATTCCAACCAAGCGCAGAGGAAACAGAATGAGAACAAACACGCTAAAACAAAAAGTGGGCATTTTTAACAATAAGGTTACTATCGCTGAAAATAAACACGCTAAAAGTGAAGAAAACGAAAGAATTAAAACAACTGAAAACAAACACGAAGGAAACGTGTTTTTTTTATCTAAAACAAAAAATGAAACACGTTTTTTTTCCTACAAACTGAATTGTGTGCGCATGCGCTTGTTTGAAGCACTCACTACGACTTTTTTATGAATGAATCTGACGCATGCGCAGAGCCTCCCAAAATATGGATACTACAATACGTTTTTACCAAAGATTGATTTAGATTATTGAAGACATTGGTGTTTTCCTTCGAACTTTGTTGACCCTTTTCTTATTCAAGTCAGATACATACAAACACGGCAAAAATGGCTATCTGTCATCTCAACCAACAACACTTCCACCCTACAATACTATTTAATCCGTAAAAATCAGAAAGCAAATTAGCATTTGCAAAATAATCCACACACATCAGAAAGCAAATTAATATTGGCAAAATAAAAAGAAGAAATCCTTAAAAAATCAGACAAAAAATTAAAACGGTCGATTGATTTGTCCTGTCACCGCTTACTAAATCAGACAACGCTAGTCGATAAAACTTGGCCGCAATTTGGGGAGCTAATTGCTTCAATATGACTTTTTAAGCTAACTTATTTATCGTTTATTTTCATTTCTTAAATATTCATCGTTTTCATTTCTTTAAAAATTATTATTTATCGTTCAACGTTCATAATTACAGTATTTGATTGTATTGTTTAAAAACATAAATAATTTTACATACATCGTAACACAATATTTTCTACACAACAAATAGGTTGATACTGTAACTTAAAAAAATTATAATCGGCATTGCTTGACTTTGCATGTTTTTATTATAATAAATATTGTAAAGAATATTGTTTTTAAATTGTTCACAATCAAAATAATAAATGAATCTTTTTTTAACCCATAAAACGACACACAATTTAACTATTTATTTAACAACAAATATCCGCACGCGCGGATATTTGTTGAGGCTGTTTACATGTAATTTGCCCCAAAAAGTAGTAACTTTTTTTATTTTAGGGGTCGAAATACGAGAGGTGAGATTCGGTGGCCAAGAAATGCGTGCTCACTTTACGTATAACTTATATAGGAAAGTGATCCCCCACCCTCCTAACATCTAAAATAATAAAAAAATTCATTTTTATTTCTCCGAAAATGGATCCACTTTCGGAGAAATGGTGAACTAAAAAAAGAGTTACCTGCACCTTGCACCATTGGAACTATTCTAAAATATAACATTTTTCGAAGAAATAACAATTTGAGAAAAGCAACAGTATAGTGATAGAACATTTATTGAATTTTTAAAAATTTCTTTCGAAAAAACCCGAAGTTCTCTACTGACATGATAGGTAATTGTACACCGAAAAAGATTTTTTTTTTTAATTGAGATGGTCAAAAAGAGGGGGATCAGTCTACGTTAAATTGACATTGTAAACTGACCCCCCACCTCCTAAAATATAAAATTTTTTTTTTTTTAATCCAAAAACCCCGGAATTCTCTAGCAGCCTGATAGGTAAGTGTACACCGAAAAAAGAAAAAAAAATGGTCAGTAAAAAGTTTTGAAAAACAGACTGTGGGAAAAGACGAACATGTGCCTTTCGACCTTATTCGTTTATCGATAAAATCTGATTTTCTTTTATAAAATAAAAACTACTTGATTAATTTACGTGATTTTTTTTTTTTTTTCGTCACGGGTACTTAAATCATACATATATTTCTCAGTTTGTCTTTGTAATTCTAGATAAGCACCAAATTCCGTTTCATTGTAAATCGGATCGTGTTCTATTCTTTTCGTTTTTCAAATACAATTTTTTAAAATTTTCATTATGGACAGCTTGACTTTTCGGCATGTCTCACTTTTCCCAAAGTAATTTTTCATCGATCCTTGTTTATGATGGGCACGGTTCTGTAGATGACCTGTCAAGAAACATTTGCGCACGCACGTGTCAAGTTATCTAAGGGAAATAAATCGGATTCTTTACGCAAGTTTCGTCTTTATGCACCGTTTACAATGGCAGAAGATACTTGGTGGAAGGATGTAAAAGGCATTTTACTCGATATAACTGGCGTCTTGTATGAACCAGGCGAAAACGGTGGCAGTGTAGTTGAGGGGTCTCTAAATGCAGTGGAACGGTATGTAAAAAAATAAGTACAAATTAATTTTCAAACAGAAAAAAAAGCAAAACAATCACAATTCTTTACAATCACCCCTCTATGAAAATAAGTTTTATTTTTAGGACGGCGGGGGGGGGGGGGGCACTTACTAGACAAAAGTGGAATAGGTGAAGAACGACCGTAGCAGTGCCGCAGAAACTGCGCTTAGAGTCCTAAGCGCAGTTTCTGCGGCGCTGCTACGGTGTCAGGCCGCGATCCGTACCCGATAATAAACTTCGTAGATAAAAACTTCCGGTATTCTGTAGTTTAATTTTCTGTATTATGTAGTTTAATTTTCTCTATATACGATAATGAATAGTATCGTAAAAGACAAATTCAGGTGCATGCGAGGTACAAGTGCAACACATTTCAACAGCTACCTGCAGAAGTTTCTCTGGCGTCGCCAATATGATATATGCGATCCGACAGTACTATGATTTCTGAAACATTCTTATTTTTTACCGAAAGAAAATCAAACTGTGTAAAAAACTAATCTGTGATTATTTATTTTGGTGCTTCTTGCTTAAAAGTCCGAAAAAAAGATTTCTTTCTCTCTTAATGTTTAAGAGGTAAATAAGGGGCAGTAACTCTTATCAACTGTTGTTATTACATGTAACGTAATTTACAGAAAATTAATTAGTAATAAATGAACAACAAAGTATACATAAATGGAAAATTTAAGAATTTATTGTGTTTATACTTGGGTTTTATACTAAATGAATTTATCAAATATACTGTTACGTCTAATAGACATTTTACTTGCACAGTACAATGGAAGCCATCAGTTTTCACTCGTGATGGCACAAGTCGCATGTTATGCCCACAATTGCAGGGTTCTTCTCCAGAAATAAGTCCATGCGCTTGCAAAAAATCAATCTGTTTTGCTTTTTCTGAAGTAAAATAGAGTACGTCTTCAAACTGGAACAATTTCAGATCCATGATTTCAATTTAAGAGAATATCAGGCTTGATAGAAATTAAATATAAAATCTGGCTCAAAATTACAATTAACTTACATGTAATAACAACAGTTGATAAGAGTTACTGCCCCTTATTTACCTCTTAAACATTAAGAGAGAAAGAAATCTTTTTTTCGGACTTTTAAGCAAGAAGCACCTTTATTTTTGTAACTTTGATTATTTATTTTTGTCAAATAAATTATTTAAAATAAAATTTAGTACAAAACTTTCATTATATTTTCTGAGAAAGCATAAAACCTATTCGATTAGCCAAAACAGGAAGCTTTTAATATCGGAGAATTTCGAACGGACACCGTTTCCAGTTGGAAACAACTTTGTTTAGAGTCGGTCGTTCTTCACCTATGCCACAAAAGTTCATCACAATAAAAATCAATTACAAAAATGATAAAAATTATTGTCACTCCAGAAGATGACACTGCCGCTCTACATCCGGTTTACCCTGTCGTAAATATCAAGTACGGATGAACAGAAATTATAAAAAACTACTTTTTTAAAAAATTCATATTAATTTGAGACTTCACAAATACATTTTATTAATAATGTAAATAAATACAAAAATATGATTTGGTCACCTGTTCAAAAATAACAACGGAAAAAATAAATAATCAAATATTTTTACGAGCCATGCGAGGGACTAACACTGACAACTTCAACAGCTACATTCAAGAATTTCTCTGGCGGCACCGAATAAAATAAAAGTATTATATATATAATAAAGAATATTCGGGAATGTTTAACAATAGCCCTACAACTCGCGAGTCGGGTTGAAAAAAAGTTGTAGAACGTAGTCAAAAAAATGAATATGCAACAAATAAATGCGACGTACGTAGAGACTGGAGATTTTCTTAGTTTTCTATTACATTTGTTTGTATTTTTACGTAGGATAAATCAGTTTTTATTAGACATGAAAAAAAGAAATTTCTGGCAAGTCTTCTAACTATAAACAAAATTGCGTCGCCAGTCTTGCTTGTTGTCACGTGTGTGTTTTTTTAGGCAGAGCCTGTAGGCACGGCCACCGTGTCTACAGGTTCAAACACTGCAGACACGGCGACCGTGTCTGCAGTGTCAGCCGCGTTATATATTAGAGACACGGTGGCATGTACACAAAATAAAACTCATTCAGTTTACGACACCGCCAGTATTTTTTTAGCGTATTTTAACGCGTTTTAAGAAGACTTGCTATAATAGAAGACATAGACGTGTTATATTAGCAGAATACAGTTTATTTTTTATGAATTTATCTATTTATATAATAAAATAATCAAAATTATTCAGTAACCATCACATTTTAACTCGTACTTTTTTCTAGACAAAATGGCGTCTTGTGCTCACTTCCTTACGAGCAAGCGCCATTTTTTTGGGTATATGTTACGACGCTCAGCAGAGTAAAAACGCTAAAAAAACAAATATACAACAAATAAAAGTAACTGTTGTCGATAAAAGTTAATTTAAAACTGACCTGTGATATTTGTTTGTATTTTTAAACCGTTCCAACTGCTATTTATTAGAAATCAGTAGTTTTGTCACACGAACTTGCAAAAAGAAATGTCTTCTTTTTATTGATATAAATAAAGTTTGGAAATGTCTTGTGTTTTGATAATGATAAAAATGATAAAAAGCGATAATGATAAAAAATGATAAAATTTATATTAAGTTGAGACTTCACAAATACATTTTATTAATAATGTAAGTGTTTGAAATAAATACAAAAATATGATTTCGGAAAAAATAAATTATACGCTTTTATTATTCTTTTTAAATACTTTAAATTATGTTGCTGTTTCACAAAATACAAAAGACATTTTAAAACTTTGTTTAAAACAATGTTTATTTTTGTTACTAAATTGTTCTAAAATATTTGCTTTAAAAATTACTATTAAAATACTAAGCTATTTTATTATATTTTCGGATCAAGAGAAGAATAGGGACCCCAGATCATTAACACAAGACGCGGGACATATTTTGGAAGTCACCGGTTGACCTCGCAATACACGTGGTCTCTATTTACAAAACACTTGTAAATAGATCTTTTATTTATGTTATATATTTATGCAGTATATTTCGGAATTTTTTTTTATTTACTAAATAAAAAACAAATTTTAAACGCAATTCTATATTTCGTGTTGTGTATTTTAAGAAAAAGTGGATACTTTTTTTTCTTTTCGTAGGGAGGCGAGGAACTAGCGAAGTTTTATTTATTTGTTTATAATTGTTGCTTAAAGAAAAAAAGGAAAAAACTTCACGAGGGCAGAAATGGGGGGGGGGGGGGTATGAAATATTTATCACCGTACTTAAGTAATCTTTCGTTTTGTAGGGAAAAATCAAGCTTCCCAAAAAGGGGCACTCTGGATCTTACCTCAGTTTAGAAGGATTTTTCCATACTACACATTGCTCCTAGCCTGAGGAGGCAAAACGGATGATTACGCAAGTTATTTTAATAAATAAACGAAATATATACGCTTTTTAAAAAATCGGCTGACTTGTAATCTTTCGTTTTGCCTCCCCACGAGGGCGGAGTTAGACTTCAAAAATCAGTTTCTAAACGGAAGCAATTTAAAATTTATGAAGTTTTTTCTTTTTTTTCTGTAAGCAACAATTATAAACAAATAAATAAAACTTCGCTAGTTCCTCGCCTCCCTACGAAAAGAAAAAAAAAGTATCCACTTTTTCTTAAAATACACAACACGAAATATAGAATTGCGTTTAAAATTTGTTTTTTATTTAGTAAATAAAAAAAAATTCCGAAATATACTGCATAAATATATAACATAAATAAAAGATCTATTTACAAGTGTTTTGTAAATAGAGACCACGTGTATTGCGAGGTCAACCGGTGACTTCCAAAATATGTCCCGCGTCTTGTGTTAATGATCTGGGGTCCCTATTCTTCTCTTGATCCATATTTTCATAAAAAATCAAAACGCATATTATGTTGCTATTTCACAAAATACAAGACATTTCAAAACTTTATTTATATCAATAAAAAGAAGACATTTCAACATATTTGATTCATAAAAAAGATTTTTTATTAAAGATTTGTTATATTTTCATTAAAAATAAATTATTTTATTATAATAAAAATACAATTCTAAATTTTCTGTTAAAAAAAAGTGTTTTTATCATTTATGATCATCCGTACTTGAAATTTACTGCAGAATAAACCAGAAGTCAGCGCGGTCGTGAACCTTTCTGGAACGCTAGCACTTTTAAATTTCCAAAAGTAAGGAGTCTCTTCGAGTAAAGGTTGATGTTTTTCTTAAAAAAAAAAGACAAAACAAAAAAATATTAAGCTACAAAGAATTATCTTTCAAAGTTATTAATTTAAACATGTATTCAGTGCTTAAAAAAATTGTCAGCATCGATCATTTAGGAGGGGAATCATGAAAAATATAAGTTACCTTCAAAATTTTGAGTCAACAGTTTCAGAAAGATTATCTCGTAATGCTTCCAATGCTGAAAATTTTATCGAAACATGAAATAACTATTTTTGGTGAAATTTTACGCCATTAAAGCAGGTGCTTGGTTTTGTTCTTCCCTAATTTTTAGCATTTGCTGATGTTCAAAAACGATGTTTTCTTTTAATTTCATTGAATCAAATTCCAACTCTCTACACGGTACAGCTTATTATTTTCTCCCCCCCCCCCCCCCCAAAAAAATAGAGATTCTAATTTTCAGAAAAATCAGAACTTGCTTTGTTATTTGAGTTCGAACTGTATGTTTAGATATCATCATGAATAGTCTTTTCAAAATAATTATTCAGATAACATTTTTTAAATATTTAAATGATTTGGTTTTGTTTTTTATCTACTGATTAAATGATTCTATGATGTCTTAAATTTTTTTTTTCTAGATTAAAAAAAGCTGGGCTTCCAGTGAGATTTTGCACTAATGAAACATCCTGCACGAAAAAACAATTTGTCAGTCAATTGAAAAGTTATGGATTCGATATTGAAATATCTAAGATTTTTTCTCCAATCCCAGCTGTATGTGCGATTTTGAAGAAAAGGAACTTGCGACCACTTCTTTTTGTGTCTCCAAGTAAGACAATTATTTTATAAAATTTAAAGAATTAAATTTGATTAATTATTATTAGTATTTTTTATAGACTAAAAAGTATAAAGTTTCATTGAGTCAGTTTAAAAATGAAATTATTATTCATCAAATGTTAAATCTATGAAGAATATTTAAAAAAAAAATGTTCTTCAATGTTTTCACGTCAAATCCTCTGAAAAGTCAATAAGCATATGATACTTATTTGTTAATCCTTCTTTAATTTTTTGAATTACTGCTAAGTATTTTCTATTTATTTGGCTGGTTGCTCATCTTTGGAGGTATACATTTGAATTTAAATTCATTCATTGCAGATTGTAGACCGTGTCTACATGAACATGACTGCCTGCATTAATAAAATTGTATGACAACTTCTCATGTGTCTGTGTTTCTCACCTTTACGTGACTTACACATTATTATTATTATTTATTTACTACTAGCTAACCCGGGAGTATCTGGCATTGTTTGTTTTTTTTTGTTGTTTTTTTTACCAAAATATTATTTTTAAATGTCTGTACAAAATTACATTCTTTGATGTTTTGTAGTTATGTAAATTACAGTTTCATGTGTATGATGAAATCTGCATTAACTCATTTTAGAATTTTTTTCTTGACTAATGTGCCCCACTCCCCAGCTCGCGACGTCGGCCGTTCCGGGTTCGGTTGGTCGTCCGGTACTGCTCGGGAAAAGTTGCCGTTCTGATGAAGGCTGCCGATGTTGAAACGCCTGGTTTAACGACTACTCACTCCCTCGTTGTGTTTATTTAGATCAGTGAGCAATCAAGCGGGTTGGGTCAGCAACCTTGTCTCGCTGTGAAGAGAAGAGTCATTTCATGCAGAACAGTTGAATGGAAAGAATTAAGTCCTTAACGACTTTGTCTGTTTGGTTTTCTTAGAAGAATTATTTTTTAAAAATAATGTACACTGGTTTGTTTACAAAGCCAGGCCGTTCGATAATATCAAAGTTTAACTGTGTGTGTTAGTCGGATCGACGAGCGTTAATAATTCTAGGCGTCTGGATTGTTGTCAGTGAAAATCTGTTCTGAGTTCGGAACAAGAAAAGAACATACACAAACTGATATGTCAGGTTCAGTGGGGGAAAGTACAGAAGCAAGTTCTTTCGTCCGATTCTCTCATAACTGATGGCCTCACCGACTGACAGCGTCAGCGGCCGACGGCGTCTCACTAACTCACTTTCTCTCCGACTGTGATTAAACTGTCTTTTATCGAGACATACTTCGCCTCTACCCAGGAGGGGGTTTCACGGTGGTCTCCGCTTTATCCTGAGAAATAAATTTTATTGCGTTTATCCAGAATTTCTAAAAGTAATTTTGACACAGCTGCCAAAGTCGTTTATGACCACTTCACTCAACCATAACTCAAGTTCGTATTATTTTTAATAACTTTTATCCCTCAGCATGCCGTCTGATTTCGACAACAGCTGAGAGATATCAGGACTGTCCTGCAGGATAATTAACCAGCGTCCATCTCGAGCGACCCACTTAAGACCAATTGACTGATTCTGAGAGCCGTTAACCGACCGCAATTCTAACTCCTGCTGATTTCAGCTGCCACTCTCATATCGACTTTGAGAAGTTAATTCTTTTTGTTCTTTATCTTTTGATAAGCCCATAAAATAAAATAATTTGGTTTTCTTTTTCTCATTTCCAGCTGTTCAATTTCGTCCAGGGATTTTTAAGGATTTCTTTCTGTCTATTCATACTAGCGTAGTAATTGCACTATCAACCTTCGTAGGCTCATGGTCAACTCATACCGGCGCTGCCCGACACTGTCACACTAAAACTAATTTTCTCTCTCTCTCTCTCTCTCTATATATATATATATATATATATATATATATATATAAATTTCAGAGAAAACATTACTTATTGGTCAATGAAATGGGCGGGTATAAAAAAAAAAATTGCTAAAAATTTTCTTACGGCCTTATTGCCTGACCCTCTAAGAGGAAACATCAGAATGATAAATTAAAAACTAAGAAAATCGGATGAGAAATGAGGGGAAAATTGATTAAGTTGGAGAAATCAATTGAGAGAAAAAAAGGAGGAGAAATCTCTCAACGTTATTGGGGATTTTAATTGTGGAAGATCTCCAACTGATATTTCAAAATCTTTTGTCTACACAGGCTAGGTCGAGAATTGTTAATAACTAACGCTTCAATAATATTGAAATGATAGTTCAACCTAGCACTGTGTAAAACAGAAAACCACCCATCGGAATACTGGTCAGAACAAATATTTGTATCAACCAAGTGATTACCAATGGCAGATTCATGTGCTTGAAAGTTCCGGATGATCTCGAAACCTTGTGTAAACGAATATCACGTGGTATGTGTTGGGCATTTCTCATTTTGAGATGTCTTGCCAATGTAGTAAGCTCCACACTGACATAGGAATTTATAAACAACAGACTTCTTTTAAATGTCCGGCAAAACATCTTTATGGAAAGAGAAAAAGGTTTGAGTTGTGTAGACTACTCTCAGCATGGTTGCTGGAAAACAGCATTGAGTAGAAGAAGAAATCCTTTGGGACCTAACCATGAATATTTCAAATAGATAGGATATTGTGATGGACCAATAAATTTGTTACAATTGAATATAAAAACTTTGCGTGCAATGATGCTTTTTATGATATTGATGGTATATCCATTGGCAAGAAAAATATTGGTAATTTCACCAAGTTCAATATATATATCCAGTTGGATATACCATCAATTTTTCAATACTGACAGCTGAAGAAAACTGATTTAGTAGCAAGTTCCATCAGTTTAACAAAAATTCGTTCAGGAAATTGTCAGGATTTTAAGGGGCCATGGTAAAGATAATCTGCACATATACCAATGCACATATCTAGGCAAATGTTATTAAATAAAACAGAGTGTTTTTGTTTGAGACTATTTCTATTTTTTCAATTTTTCAAATAGTCTGTTTAGTATTTTGGTAAAATTCGTGTATATAAGTTCTGTGGTTTTCTTGTTCAATTTTTCCTTCTTTTTTTCACAAATACATTCGATTTGATTCATCAAATAATCATCAGACGGGGTTAGTCTTGGTGTGTTTACAACTATGTCTTTACTGTTGAGTAAATTACGACTTTAAAATGAGCGTCTGTAGTGATGAGATGTTGCATGTGAACCTGATTACGTGTGAAGTGTGTGCAAAATTCAAAAGGATGATTGTTTAATGGCTAAGAATTTGTTAATGTTAATTACTACTCTAGACACTTTGAAATTTTGTGACTAGTTTTGTAATTAATAGTATTAATTGTACGATATTTAGTTTTAATGTAAATGGCTTCAAGAATGTTTAATCTTCTGATGTTTGTATCGTGGTGTATTATTTTTCTATTATTCACTAAAATGTGTCTATGTTGAGAAGGCTCACAGTTATGGGATTGACCTAATATTTTATCATCGGCGTAAACAGAAAAATAGAAACAACTCCCAAATTCACTTCAACAATAAACGCTCAAACTGGGGCCATAAAAACCAGCTCTCAGAGACAGTCTAACAAAAAGGCGCAAAAAAGCCAAAAATGTTGATCATGTAGGATGCTTCAAACTATGTCGGCCAAACCACTGATGAAATAATATAAAAGCAGACTTTGCGACAAAATCTGCCTCTTCTCTCTTTCCTCTTCACTTCTTAGACACTACTAAACACCCATATACACACATACTCAAAAGCTTACACTCCTATCCTTCTTCAGCACATACAACCACACACTGCTGACAAAGACACACACATACGAATGCCTAAACAACTTATCAACTCACGTGCACGCACACACATTCGTACAACAACGAACAAAAGGCGACACACACATTCACACACTCTGACTTACTAACACCAAGCCTCACACACATACAAACATGGTCGCACACACGGCTTTATACTATTTCTCAAACTGATTTCCAACGAACATTTCAAACTAACATTTTACCCTGTAAGATTTGTACATATATAAATATTTTGTGTTACTTTTAAACTACGTTTTATTCTTCCTTCAACTTATGCATGCCTTATCTAACATTCAACTTTCATACATGTTTTTCCATGTTTTATCCATTTTTACTCTTTTAAACATTTCTTCAACAATCTAAATGTAAGCGTGGATCTTAGCATTTTCTCTAAGACACAATGTCTTAACAAGCTACGGTCCGCTCCTTCACTGTCATGTTTTTTAGGTGTTGGCAAATTGAGCTAGTGATACTGATACAGATGTATATATATATATATATATATATATATATATATATATATATCTGTATCACTCTCTTCCACATGCTTTTTTACTTGTATTATTTTTCATGTCTCATTAGCTTGAAAGGAACATCTGGGAGAAGGAAATAGTAAAAGTATCACACAGAGAAAAAGAGAGTGATTGAAATTGATCTATTACTATCTCTCTCAAAAAGAAAACTACAGCTGAGAGAGAGAGAGAGAAAGAGTGTGAGTGAGTGTAAATAGAAGAAATCCCTTATTTTTCTTATTAGAATAGCCTTGTGTTCGATTTCAATTTCTTATCTTAGTATCGACTTAATTCTTTTCATTCATCACTTAAGGCTGGTACCCGGAGCATTTTGTTATTTACCAAATAAAATATGTGGCCGTTTCTAAAAAAAAAAAAATCAAAATTGTTTGCACACAGAGAAAAAGAGAGTTATTGAAATTGATCTATTAACATTTTTCTTCAAAAGAAAGCTATAACAGAAAGAGAGAGACAGAGAATATGTAAACAGTAGAAGAAATGGCTTTTTTTTTGTTATAATAGTCTCGTTTTCATTTTCAACTTTCTCACTTAGTATAGGCATAAGGTTTTTTTATTCATTGCTAAAAATTGGTATCCGAAGCAAGTATTATTTACTCAATAAAATATGTGGCCTTTTATAAAAAAACAACAAAATAAATAGCTGAAATGGAATATAAAACAAAGTCTGAAATATGAAGGTCTATATTTATAAAGTTAAATGTAATTAATACGGTATATGTAAAATGTAAAAATCATTTTTGAACATGAAGGAATAGATATCCAAATGACAGATTGAAGTCTTAAAAATGACCAAAAAGTGTGTGTGTGTGGGGGGGGGGTGATAAATGAGTGTGTCTAGTTTGTCTGTATATGATTTAAAGGAAGAAACTAAAAAACATTTATTTTTAATAAATGAGGGAAAAAGAAGAAAGTAAGCTTAACAACAGAAATAACAACAAAGTTGATAACTGCTGCTTAGGTCATCTCGGTAAAACAACAATGGAATTAGTTGATGTAAAGGATGAATTTTCACATAGTATTTCTTTTTCATTTTAAATTTGTTACTTTAATTCACCCCAAATAAGGCACATACCTACAGAGACATCCTAAGTGGGGAGTTGTGCAACAAGATGTTTGTTCACATTACATTTAAATTTCTGCATGTTGGTACAGTAAGGAAAACAGGGAGCAGGGACTGAATTCCAAAGGCTAGCAGTACAAGGATAGAAGCTATTAAAGTAGAAATCCTTCCGGCATCTGGGGACTTCTACAGTGAAGGAGTGGGATTTTGCCGATTGTCGAGTTGGTCGGAGGTATTTATGCCGAGGAGCACCAGTGCAGCAAGTTTGTGAGAGCATATTCTATTAAAGTACTTGTAAAGTACAAGGATGCAACATTGCTGCGAAGTGACAAAGGCAATGGGAGCTTGGTAGATAGTGTGGCACCTATTAGATTAGAAACTCTTTTTGTGGACCCTGTCTAAGAGGAAGAGGCTAGTAGTTGGTGCACCAGCTCAGATGTGACAACAATACTCCATGCATGGGTGAATGGTGGCTTTGTAGAGATATAGGATACTGGCCGGTGTGAAAAGTTTTCTAGCACGGAAGAGGGAGCTCATCTTCCTTGCAGCAGCCTTGACAATGTCTTCTATGTATTTTAATATTGAAAATAGAAGCCTTTATCAATGCAAGATTAATTTTTTTTTTTTTACTTTAATCTTATTTTTTTCGGAATAATATTCCATCATCAGAGTTGACCAGTATTGTGTCATTTAAAAAAAAAAAAAAAAAAAAAACTTTTTTCGTTTTTTGATATAATATCCTTGTAATGAGTGTTATCCGCGGAGATGTTCTTGACGGTTATGAATTCAAATTCTGGTTGTAGAATGAAGACGCATACTGACCCATTGATAAAGGTTTTTATTTTCAATTTTAATAATACTGACTCACCAATGCTTTTGAATGAACGACATATCTTTCTATGTATTTGTTCCAATTCATGTTACCTGTGAATGTTAGAATGTGAGAAATTTGAATGATAGACTACTATTAGACATGGCATCTGGTGCTTCAAAAGGTTTCTTATAATTGTTAAAGAAAAGGAAAAGAAAGTAGGGAAGCAGGCCCTCAAAGCTTGATTCCAAATAGCACTTACGAAATTATGAAAGTAGCAAATTGAGCTACCTGTTATCTAATTGGGGGAGGGGTGGGGAAGAAAAAGGGGGGGGGGTAGGAAACAATAAGAAAGGGACCCTAATGCGATCATTCATACACTAGCTAAGAAATTAAACAAAAATTAGCAAAAAGGGTCATCTATACTAGCCTTCTATGGGTCAATAATCAATGTTCGTTGGTTCTACCCAATATCCTTTTGCCTAAGGCACGTCCAAATACCACTCAAGACTGGCCCCTCTTACCCGGACACAATCACAAAACTTTCACCCACCTATCATCAAATTTCATGGAAATGAGTCTCACTCTCTCAGCCATAATGCGCATCTTCATGCATTTTTGGAAAATCCAAATAAGGCTGAGAAGAGCAAAGGTCTCAAACCCGTAAAATACTCTCATATGTGTCGACCATATCACTTCTCTCATAACAGCTAGCAGAAACGTTTTTCCCTATCAGTTATCATAGCCCAATTGCTATAGACATTGATTGATTTCAGTTCAAAAAACCTTACATTCAGTATGCGAACCATGAAGCCTTCAACTAACTTGATTAACGGGCGCACGATAGGGCAATGAATGAAAGCATGACTTCAAGTCTCAACTCCACAATTGCACCTACGGAAAATTGCATTAGAACAACTAATGCATCCACAATGGCACAAGAACTTGAAAAGAGCTCACTGCAAATCAAGCGGCATATCCGATGGGAGTGGAAGAACTGATAGATGATATAGGATGATTGGATAGATGTATGAGATACACACTTCCGCTCCCCCCTTTAATGAAAGATTTCTAAGGGTCCACAGATGTGCTGCAGTTTTAATCACTTCCAATACTTCCGACCAATTTTTATCCAGCTAAACCAGGGCCAAACTAGACGCCGAGTAGCTTGCAATGCCTGTCAGTCCAGCTAAAGGGTCCCTGTAGAGATACACCCTTCTAGGCACCAATGCTCATTGACATGTCACAGTTGATTTTGGCCTCTGTTACCGTTTTATATAATTTGATTTCTCTGTCGACGATTCCAATCTCGGCACTGCTCATTACAAGCACTGTAACGCTGTTGGCATAGGCAGAGTACTTAACAAGGTGCAAGTACCTGTCAAAGTGATCTCTCTTAGGACCGGGTTTACCCTAAGCTTGTAAAGGAAAGGCTCCAACACAAGCACATAAAGCATCGGTGAAAGAGGACATCCCTGACGAATTGATCTGGCCAAATTGAAGGGCTTCGACTTCATACCATTCACTTCAACTAGTGCACTGAGGTTTGCATACAAAAGACGAATCCAGGATCCAAACTGGGCCAAATCCCGCAGCCGAGAGGACAGATTCCAAGTACCGATGATCAACCCTATCGAATGCTTTGGACTGATCTAAATTGATCAGTGTCGACTTTCTCAATGATTAAGCGTATTGCTTGCAAGTTGTCCTGAATAGTCCTACCCTTTACAGCACAAGACTGTTCCGGGCTGATCAGACAAGGCAGGACAATCTACAAACAGTTGGCTGAAATCTTGGCCAAAATCTTAAACTCAGTGTTTAACATCATTAAGGGCCGAAAATTACCTATCCCATCCTTACCATCTTTGTTCTTGTGAAAAGTACTGAGGAATAGACCTGTTCCTAAACCAAGAGTTGAATAAAACTGCCAGCAAGGGTACAAAGAAGTGTGACAGCCTCAAATACAATTCATAGGACAAACCATCGATCCCCAGAGCCCTATGCAACCCAACTTGTTTCAGAGCCTCCCAGACTTTTTCCTCTTTTATGCAACCTTCACACCCAGCTGTTTGGGTCGCCTCAAGAGGAGTAAAGTCAGCTAAATGGGCATCAAAATGTGCTAGTGACAGACCAGGCTCCCTGGTATAAAGCTCTTGAAAATGAGAACGAAACACTTCTAAAATACCTTTGCTTATGGTCACAAGACGTCCATCCGGCAATGTGACACAGGCTATATGTCGATTTGAAGCACAACGTCGCTCTTCTGCACACAGTTCAGCGGCCATATTTGTTGCTTTCTGGGGAATTCTTTTTAATCTAGCCCTAATTGTTTAGCTTGGCTTTAATTATCTTAACATTAGTACTATCCCCCGCCACCATCGCCCGATCTAATCTAGACTTTAGTGTCGCTTTTTCTGCTCTAGAATCTAGGTTGAGTCGTCGGCAAAAGTCAGCAGAAAAGGACTTAGTGGTTTTCTTAAGATGACCGTACAACCTATTCCTAATATGGCACCTGTCATTTCCCACTGTAAGGTTAGTAATAGCTGTTCCTAGAAGCCCTTCACTTCGAACAACAATATGTTGAATTTCCAGTAATTAGCTATTCTAGGTTTAGGTCTATCTAAGCTTACACGAACCCGGATAAGCCTCTGATCCGTGTAAACTATGTTATGAAAACTTGGACACTCTAAAATCCCTACATCTTCTCTCCTAATTAAGAACCGATCAATGTAACTTGAATATTGCATTGCACCAGAGCTCCATCTACCAGTCCAAGTCCATACTATATTACGGGGCTTCTCATTTCGGAATTTATCCATAGGATCAAACTTATTTATAAAATTGCGAAATGCTATAGCATCTTGATTAGAATTAGTACCCTTATTAGTACTACCCCCGCTATCTAAATCGGGATCCTGGACCGTGTTCCAGTCTCCCGCTAAGATAGCAGTTCAATTTGCTCAATTTGCCAAAAAAATGAAACAAGCTCAGAACGGTCATTGGGCGCATAAACCCCAATAAGTCGAAATGCTTTATCCTTTATGGTAACATCCAGAACGCAAAGCCTTCCCTCTGAATCTAAAAAGCAAGAGTCACACAACACATCTAAAGAGCACTTTACCAGTCAAGCTACCTCTCTTGAGTTAACATCGAAGTATGCTGAATAGATATCAGTCTTTATGCAGCACACTCTCATAATCCGCCTGAACAAAGTCGGTCTCCTGTAAACAGCATATATCCATTCTGAGGTGTTTAAGGTCCTGCCAAACTCGAAGTTTACGAGAACTGGCCCTAATGCCCTGGAAATTCATACTTGCCATTTTAGTGCTTAGGGTTGGGTTTCAGAAACGAACATTGATGGGGTCAACATGCCGATGGCTCATCCCATAGAATATTGGCCCATCTAAGTATTGATGAGACCATCTTGGGACAGGGCACCGACATATAACGAGAAGGTTATTTTAACTATCCTATAGAGGGAGGGGTGTATTTTAACTAGGACCCTCCCAAAACAAGATTTACATAACATTTTCAGTTGATTATCTTTTAGGATTGCCATGGACGGTATCATTTCAAATGCATTATTAGCTTCTTTAAGCATCTTCCACACTTCATGAGCTTCGTCCCTTGTTCTAACTACAGTTATCAGTCTTGTGGCATTAGGGAGGTTAAAGGGTTCTTCTATTGACTTGCCCTCTACCTCTTCAAACTCTAAACACTTTTTTAAGGGCCCATGTTTATCATATGTTGCTGCCTTTTCCTTGACCACACATATCTGCTTTCCAGGGAGGAAGGTGGATCTTTTCCTCCCCTTATCAATGGAAGGACTCCTCTGCCACTTTTGGCTTGTAGAAATAGGCATCAGAGTGAAAGGTGGAGGGAGCATATCAATCTTCATGGGGGAGGGAAGAGGAGTAGTTTTGGGTGTCTGTGATGTGTGATGGAGTAAAGGAGAAGATGGTGGAGGCTTTGTTTTCATAGGGGAGGGGGGAGTTGATTTGAGGGTTTGTTGGGGCAAAACCTAAGGAGATGGTCGTGGGGAGAGTTTCTTTTGCGGACTAAAAGTGATCAGTTTATACCCCCTTTCAGGAATGTGGCGGTCAAAGTGATGGTAATACTTTGGGCTGTGGTTTGGGGCTTTGTGTTTTTAAAAACTTTTGGGCTGAACTTTTCTTGAGGTGATTTTTGCTTTTTTGTTGTTGTAGAAATTAAGTTTTGGGAGAGTGGATTTAATTTAGGTTTTTGGAAGGGGGCTGTAGTGTGGGTTTTTTGGAGGGAGATTGAGGACTGTTTTTTTGGGGGGGGTGAGGACTGGCATTTTACGATCTTTTTCGTTGTCTATTTTTTTTTTAAATTGTAAATTTTAACGTACTTCTCTTTTATCGAGTTTTTTGACATTTTTAAAAGCTCTTCCTCTTCCTTCCATTTCTGCTCCACCAAAATCCACTCATTTTCTTTTTTTCTTTTCTTGTACAAAATAAGAAAGGACAGCAAACAATAAAAAGTTTAACAGTTGTAAGAAGCAACTTAGACAACTCAGACCCAAGGATAGGTTTTATTATAGTTAAAATCCTTCACCATAACACTGCAATAATAACAAATATCAGTACACAATTACAATAAAGTATAGTGACAATGATGCTGGACAGTGTTATCACTGACCAAAAATAATAATACAATAATAGTTTTTATTAATAGTTTCACAACAGTTATAACAATGAATAAAAACAATATTATAACAAATAACGATTGAAAAACATGCACTAACCGTTGTAACACTGGAATAATACTAGGAAAGCACAGTACCGATACATTGTTAGTTCCGTATTTATAACATTAGTAGAAACAGAGTTCTCCAAAGAGAAGATGATCAAAATAAAGAAAGCTACTCTCAATTACTTATTACAGAATATTCATAAAGATTTAACTTAATAGCGATTCTTTTTTTAAAAAGAATGTATTTTCTTTCATATATTTTGTTGTCCTTCCCTGTGTGTGATTTAAGAGTGTTTTTTATATTAAAGTTATAAAAACAAAATACTAAGTTCTTTCAAAAAGAGAATCGATATTAAATTAAATCTTTATTAATATTTGTTATTACAATTTATTGAAATATAATTTTGAAACTAGAAATTAAATAATAGGCTTTTTGAAAAGAGAATTTGAAAAGCTGAAAACATAAACAACTTTAAAAAAAGCCTCTAAACGGATGTAAAATTCAATTTTCGCACCTAAGATGTTGGCAGAATGTGACGTCAATGTTTCGTCCCCTAAGTTTTATCCGTTAATTTTACACCGTTTGATTTTAGTGGATTTTTGTTTTCGAAACAATAAAAATGAAAAACATTTTTATTGTGAAAATAAAATAACTGTTTTATAAATGAATTTACAATAAAGCTAACAGTAATTTTTTTAACAAACAATAAACTTTATTTTTTTTAACATTTTTTGAATAATAAAATCGTTTTTTCTTGCAGTGTATTTTTATAACTAGATTTGAAGCTTAATGAATTAAACTTAATAATAATAACCCAAAATGTGCCCTGAAATTGATTTATTTTAAAAGTTATTAAAACAAATTGTGTCAGGTTATTTTATTGAGAAAACAGAAAAAAAATACGATTCAGCCGCTTTTTTTTTGCTTTTGGGGAGTGGATTAAACAGAGTGTAAATAAATCACTGTTTATATATATTATGTATATTATTTTTTACCACAAAAATCAGAACAAATTACTATTCGATGGTCTATTTAATTTTAATTAATTATATTTATTCATAAACTTAATGAAATAAACCTAATAATAATAATAATAACTTTGTTTTGATTAATTTGTTTAAAAAGTTATTAAAACAAATTGTTTCGAGTTATTTCATTAAGAAAACAAAAAGCCAGAAAACGAATTACTAAAAGCCGACTAGGGGACTCTTTCATATTTACACCTGCAGCAAAGTGCAGACGGCACATTGACTCACATTCTGCAACCATCTTAGGTGCAGAAATTGAATTTTGCCCCAATTTTTAAACAAAATCAAATTCCTCGACTTTGAATATCGAAAAGACTGTATGAAATAATCTTTTTTGATGATTTTTAATAAAATGTGACTATCTTTCCTCAACATTGGAATAAATTTTTAGCTGAGAGAGTATATTTTAGTTTAGGGTTTATCTTGAGAAGAAAATCAGATTGACGACTAACTTGGAAGAGTAATTTGTCTGACCAAATCTGACTGAAATAGAATAAACAAATGGGTTTACTATTCCTCCCGAAATAAACGATGGTTTCATAACTAAAGAGATATGCAGTTTTATTTACTGGAAACACAGGAACAGAATGAAGGTTGTATAATGGGTTCATAAGACAAGACAAAATAATCTTATCATCGAGTCGCTGGTAGAGAGTGCAGGAATGTACGTCTTGTCTGTTTGGAATACAGTCTTGAACTGAAGATTCATGTCGATCATGTGATCTGGTTTGCGCCAAAATGATTCATCGCGTTTGAATTTCATTACACGCAGACATGCTATACACACTACATAACCCCTGCTTAGGCTTTTAGCCGATAAAACAAGAGAAATTTTATTGATAGTAGCAGCACATGAGAATACAATTGAAAGAACATGAAAATGCAAAAAAATAGATTATATGACTGATAAACTTGAACAAGAATGTTATGCTGCCAAAGGCAAAATGTCTCTTTTGCTGAAAAAGAAGCAAAAATGTAATAATCTGAAGTGAAAAGAGAAAAATGTTCATTTGTTCAAAGGTGAAAAATGTTCTGTTATTGCAAAATGCAAATGTTCATTTGCTGAAAGTGAAATAATTACAAATGTTTTCAAAATGGAACAGGGTTCATTCAAAAATGGAATTCTACACTAAAATTGTAGAAGTGGTAGTTAATTACTTTAGGAAATGGAAATGTTCAGATATATAAGATTTTATAAAACTTTTTAGACCTGTAGTGTCTGAAATTTGCAATTGACAAACTGTGAAGATGAAAGATTCAGATCCTCTAAAGCTGGCTGATCCAGAGCAATTTGACGGAGGTCAATATCTTCTGGCAAAGAGATAGCACTGATGGATAGACAAGATAATGCATTTGCAGCAATGCCGTATGTCGCTTGAGAAATGAAGTCCCAATGTCTTCATTCACAAGGAGAATACTTGTTCGGCTTAGCAAATAGCACAAACGTAAGTGGACAATGATCAGTATAAATGGCAAATTATTAACCATCCAACGCATGGCAAAAATGTTTAATAACTAAGTAATTAGCCAAAAGTTCACATCCAAAAATACTGTAATGACTTTCAGTAGGAGTCAATCTTCAAGAAAAATATGACAACGGTTGAATCTGTTGCTGCAAGACAGCGCCAACAGCTGAACTGGATGCATCAACAACTATAGAAAATTCAGCATCTGGTATGGGATGTGATAGCAATAATGTATCTGCAAGCTTTTTCTTTGCCTCGTAAAAGGCTTTAAACTGGCAGTTATCAAGTGAAATGGGTCCATCCTTCTCCTTTCTGTTTTTCAACAGATCTGTAAGAGGAGTGAATATGTGTAGTATCATTAGTTAATAATGGAATATGCTACATTTGTGTAGTATATAAGGAGTGGATATTTTATCCTATTTTGTAACACTAAGCAACAAAAAGTTAAATAAAGCTTATCAGTAAATTATTCCGGCTTCCAGTTTTTATTACAATTTATTTAACTTTTCGTTGCTTACCATTACCTGAAACCCGACCGTCTAGACCTTGATATGTCCGACTTGAATTCTAGTGACAATTGGCGGTACTGGAGAAAAATGTTTGAAGGATTCCTTACAGTGTTACAGTAATATTCAAAAACGGCTTTAACAGATACTGAAAAATATACTCTTCTGTTACATCATGTTTGTCAAGAAAAAAAAATACAATTTTTACTAGACGTTTACTTGTTACCTGGCGTCAACAACCAGAAGAAAGCCTTGAACATTACTTAAGTCATGAGTGTGAATTTACAGCCTTAACTGCGAACTAAGCAAGAGATGTTTTTATCAGGGACATATTTATAAATGGAACACAGTCCAACCCAATAAGACAAAGACTACGAGAGAATAAAGACCTAGACTTGCCAACAGTTTATGAACAAGCTCTAACGTTGGACATTGCACAGAAGCAGTCTGCCTTCTATTTACAACCCGAAGTTTTGGGAGCTGCTATTGTAGCCCTCCTCTGCATGTTCAAAATTCTTCCATTGTTCAAGATACTCCCACACCCCCTTCTAACAATCATGAACAACTTATCACTGCCGCCTCAGCTTGATCCACATGCTACTTTTGTGGCCTTCGTATACATTCTCATTCGTCCTGCCCAGCTAGAGACGTCAGATGCCACAAGTGTGATAAGCAGGGACATTTTTTGAAAGTTTGCCGGTCAGCTTGTTCACAAAAAAACGTTCAGCTACTCTTGCTACTGTATCACCAATTACAGTATCAGCTGCATTCCCCGGCTGCCTCTCAAAAACAATCGTGAGGCTTAAAATAAATGGATTGACTATTCATGCCCTTATTGATACAGGCATTTTCGAAAGTTTTATTAATGCTAGTATCGTAAAAGCAAATAAATGGGAAATCTTTCCTTGTTCCAACCAAATATCAATGGCAAATTCATCTTTATCGTCCCATGTAATTGGATATTGCATGGTTAATCTGAAACTAAAAGGAAACTCCTATCAAGGGATCAAATTATCGGTAATGAAAAACCTCTGCTGCGAGGTGATTTTGGGTCACAATTTCCTAAAACAATATTCATGTGTTGAAATCCCTTTTGGTGGCCCCAAGCCGGTCCTAAGCGTATGTGGACTAGCAGCTGTCTGAGTGCGGCACCCGTCATTTTTTGCAAATTTGACTCCTGACTGCAAACCAGTAGCAGTAAAATCAAGATCCTATTCACAAGAGGACAAACAGTTCATATCAGCAGAAGTAAAAAAACTGCTTAAGGAAGGAATTATAGAGCCAAGTGAATCTCCATAGAGAGCCCAGGTCCTCGTACTAACAGCCACCGAAAATCACAAGAAAAGGATGGTCATTGACTATTTCCAGACCGTCAACAGATATACATTACTTGATGCCTATCCACTGCCTCATATTGACGAAATGATTTCTAATATTGCTAAATATCATATTTTCAATAATTTAGACCTCAGAAGTGCCTATCATCAGGTACCTATCAAGCCAAAGGATAAGCTCTACACGGCATTCAAGGCCTGCGGTCACCTGCCGAATTCCTTTTGGGGTAACAAACGGTGTAGCTAGCTTTCAAAGGGTTATAGATGAAAAGCATCAAGCTATTGGAATACATTGTGAAAAATGGCACCATGACGCCAGTTCCCGAGCGACTGAAATTACTAATGGAATTACCAATCCTTGGAAACATGCCCACCTTACGATGAGCCCTCGGTGTGTTCGCCCACTATTCCCAATGGGTTGCGTCTTTCTCAGAAAAAATACACTCATTGATGCAAGTATCTACTTTTCCTTTGTCCTGTTCTGCCATCAAAACATGAAAAGGGACATTGTTCAATCTGCCATTTCTGCTTCAAGAACACTTTCGCGGTCCGAAAGCGGTGTACGCCATAGTTGAGGCATTACAAAAATGGAGGCATTACCTAATCGGCCGGCATTTAAATTAATCACTGACCAAAAGTCAGTCTCGAAAACAACGAGCAAAATAAAAAACGAGAAGATAGCGAGATGGAGACTGGAGCTTTCTTGCTACTCATTCAATGTCACTTACCGCCCTAGTAACTGAGAATGCCACAGTCGACGCGCTTTCAAAGGTATGTGGCCTGGGTTCAGATGATCTTCAGAATATACACAGGGAATTGTGTCACCCAGGTATCACAAGAATGACGCATGTAGTCAGGAACAGAAACTTGCCATATTCTGTCAAAGACATAAAAAGAATTACAAACTCTTGTCGGATATGTGTAGAAAATAAGCCCAGGTTCTCAGCAACACTCAGTAAGGTCACACAACCTTTTGAAAGGCGTAACCTGGATTTTAAGGGCCCTCTACCCTCTAAGACGAAAAATAAATACATGCAATAATAGATGAGTACTCAAGATATCCACTCAGATCGTGGATCTGCTTTTATGTCGGACGAACTTAAGCAGTTTCTGCATGAACGAAGAGTAGCTGTAAGTCGAACAACTCCTTACAATCCTCAAGGAAACAGACAGTGCGAAAGATACAATGGCATAATATGGAAGACAGTACAGTTAGTGGACACAAATCGCAAGAGTACAGTCTTTGATTGGGAAAGTCTTATCCCCATGGCCTTATTCGCTATTATGTACAGCGACAAACGCTACTCCACATGAGAGATTCTTCTCATTCCCACGACAAAGCTCAGCAGGTACCTCACTCCCCTTGTGGCTCGCACAACCTGGAACAGTTTTACTAAAACGCCATGTTCTTCACAGTAAACATGATTCATTACTGAACACGGTAGAATTAATCAAAGGGAACCCCAGTATGTACTGGTCCGAAATTTGGAAGGAAGGCAATCTACTGTCTCCTTAAGAAATCTAGCCCCGGCAGGGAATGTATCTGAACATAGAACTGCTTCAGAGGGATATGCAGCCTCGGTTCACGGATCAAGTCCAACCCACTTAGGTGATCTTGCGCCATATACGTCAAGTCCAGAGTCCCTACAAAACGAATCTGAATATTCTAACAGTCCAATCTGACTCTAGTTCTGATGATCGATGCGTACCATGAAAGCGGCTTCACCCAATATCTGAGACAGATACTCAAGCGACCGAAGCGCCGAAGAAAATGACAGTGTTTCGGAGAAAGATCTTTTAGTCCTAAGCCAGCTACACAAGACAGTCCCGAAATGTTGCTAGATCCCGAGGAGCCTAGGTTAGAAACGGATGCTGGGCACGAACCACCAAGATGCCCTCAAAGAACCTGCAGGAGGCCAGGTCGATGGAATGACTTTGTTCCCTACGAATAAGTAGGTAGGTGAGTGAGAATGTAGTATCAAAGGTAATTGATACCCATCTCACCCCTTTGTTAATAATGGAATATTCTACATTCGTGTAGTATATTAGGAGGGGATATTTTATCTGATTTTGTAGCACTAAGCAACAAAAAGTTAAATAAAGCTTATCAGTAAGTTATTCCGGCTTCCAGTTTTTATTACAGTATGTCAGCACAATGTGGGATGAAATGTCTGTGATAGTTCAATAGTCCCAAAAAATGATGCAATTGACGTAGTGAAGTTGGAGGATAAAGATGATCGATCAGAGTTTTGACTTTTTCAGGAAGGGGTGAAATACCTTCCGAGTTATTACATGTCCAAGAAAACAAGACTTGTGGCACCAAAAGTACATTTAACAAGGTTTATCCTAACATGATAACGCTGAAACGCTCAAAAAGAATGCAGAGATGTTTCAAATGTTCCACCGGTGAGGGGTTAGATATAAGAGTGTCGTCTATATAGTTATACACAAAATCTAAGTCACAGACCACCTCGTCTATAAAACGTTGAAAAGTGCTAACTGCTTTAAGTAAGCCGAACGGCATAGTCAAAAATTCAAAATCACAGAAAGGAGTAGTAACAGCGGTCTTAGGAATATCTGCAGGATTAACTGGTATTTGGTGGTAAGCCTTAACAAGATCCGACTTTGAAAATATCTTAGAACTGTATAAGGATGAAGCGAAATCCTGAATATGGAGGATAGGGTAACGATCAGGAACAGTAGTAGAGTTACGCCGACGGAAGTCTCCTGTAAGATGCCAGTCCCCAGAACGCTTCGGAACCATATGTAAAGGGGATGCCCAAGGACTAGATGAGGGTCAAATAATCCCTAGCTGGAGCATGTGATTAAATTCATGCCTGGCTGCCTTTAATTTCTCCGGAGAGAAGCGGCTAGGACGAGCAAAGATAGGAGCAGCGGTTGTTTTAATGAAATGCATCGTAAAATGAGCAGCGGTTGTTTATTTCTAATTTCAAGTTCGTTAGGTCAGCCGCAGAAACAATAAAAAATATACAGGGCTAATAATAAGCTGTTCAGAAGCTTTTCTACCAGATAATGACAGGTTAGTGCTAGAATCTGTCAGTCTTCATCTACGCAAATCCATTATCAAGTAAAAATGGTGCAAGAAACAGCACCTAAGATGGAGGTAGCAATGATAACGATCAACGTGAAATTTTTGCGTAGTTTCAAGTCCAAGGATTGTGCAACTTGACTCTACATGGGTATTGAAGAACGGTTTACAGACTGAGGTTTAAATCAGCAGTCCGTGTGATTATACACTGTAGCAAGCATGGAGCGCAAGTCAGTGTGTGCTGTTGCATGCATGGAGGAGTAGCAGTAGATCTTTACTATCATGCATGACAAGGAATGCATGTGGATATGCACTGTCGTGAATAAGTGTATGTGATTAATGCATATAAGAAGTGTATGTAAGCGGATATGCACTGTGTAGAAAGCTTAGCTGATTCAACTATAACTCTATGCCATGGACAGCAGAATGTGCCTAAATCTCAAAAATGTATGAAAATATAGCGCCGTACTTACAATAGGTGGAACAAAATAACGTGAATGGCAAGTATTACGTGTTGAGACAAGATAAGAACTAGTATTAGAAAAAAGTTAAGACACAATACATATTTGGTAAAAATATGTGAAAAAATGTTAATGTGAAACCATAATCCTTACAACATAAGTCTACACCATAAAGAATGACTTAGTATTATAGTTATTTAAAAGTGATTAACTTGGTTGTGAGTTAGAAATTATGAATCAATCATGATGGAGCTAGATGCATGCCATGTGGTGAATATTTAATAATTGGACAAGAAAGCAGAAAATACATTATAACATTACAATTATATGAGAATTGAACTTTCATTCGGGCTAAAAATCTCCACACTGTTGACGATTGTGTGAAAAGCTGAAAACATGTTTCGTGGCAACTGTGAGTACTTGTACAGAATATATAAAAAAAAAAAATTCTTAAATGTTGATTCATTAATTTATATTTCTTAATTTCTGTAAAATGTAAACATCTACAAAGATTCTGTGTTCTTGTAGGAATATTGAATTTTCTTTCAGAACTGGTATGTAATCCATATCTTTGCAATCCAGTGGGAGATGAATTATTTTACAGTTTTAATTCAGTCTTTTTACTATAATATTTCCACTTCATTTCAACAGTTAAAAGTATTCCATAATGTTTCTTGTGTTTAAAAAAATAATAGATTTGCATGAAGTTTAAATTTTAGTTTGAATTGAAGAAAAAAATGAGTCAAAATTTGAACTTGGCCACCATTTCAAAACAAACCTAAAAGTGGCTAAAATAGGTTTTCTCATTTTCAGTTCAATTAAATCTGAATTAATAAACTTTCAGATGCATTATTTATGCTTAAATGTTTTCAAACAGATTGATAGATATTAAAATATATACATCTAGCTGTAACCATTTCAGCATTGCCCAGGAGTTTTTACTTTTGTTTCTATTATTTTTTTGTAACTACGATTCTTATTAATTCCATTTATTTACTGGTTACAAATTCAGAGGGGACTGATCTTAAGTCAACATCGCCACGGACACTTTAACTTTTTTAATTTAAAGAACTACTTAAAGTTAAAGTAGTTCTTTAAATTAAAAAAGTTATTCCTGTTTCAATAAACATCTGTTAGAAAAAAAAGAAAGAACTTATAAACATTAATGATTTTCTTCATTTTACGTCCAGTTATTGTACGGCCATTTTATTTTTTTACTTAATAAAATAAAATTTTGTTTCTTTACGAGTTACTTTTTATTAGTGGATGGCTTTTAATGCGAAACCAAGTTGTCCTGTAAAAAAGGTCAAATGTTTCTTATTAAAGTGATGTTCATTGTTTATAATTTATTGTTAAAGCATTTGTTATTGTTTCTTGTATTTGTACTAAGTTATGTCTTGTCGGAAAATGTGCGATGTTTCTTCCCATCTATCTCTCTTCCTCTCTCTCATCCAACTTGTGTTGTTTTCTCCCCTTTTTCTTAGCCATATAAATCAGTGTCAAACAAAAATATAACATGTAGTATCCTACATTTGTATAAAATGCTAAAAATTCACTTTAGAAAAATTAGATGTGAAAAAGCCTGTATATGATAGTAAAAATTTCTTAGTAATGATAATAAAATCATTGACTACAGATTGACCCCCCTCCCCCAAAAATGCTGCAATCCTTTCTACAATTCAACCATATTTGGTACAAATAAACTTCACTCTATACCTGACTTTCAGTCATGAATGTCAAGCAGTGTTTGTTTTTATCGCCGTTCAATGATATGCGAGGACACTTTGATGATCCTCTCATCAGTTGGAGGTGTGATTCTGAATGGGCTTCACACTCACCGAATTTTAACTCCCCATATTTTTATCTGTGATATATTTTAAAATTAAAACCATTGCCCAGACTATTTCTGAACTGAAGAGAACCATTACAGTGGAAATCAGAGTTGTGCCAAGAGAGGAGTGTGATGTCAGAGTTATTGACAATTTTGTATGTTGTCTCCAGGTGTTTTTTAACAGCGATAAAACAAAGTTTGTTGGACATTCATGACTGGAACTTGGTGGACAAATCCGGCAGAGACTGAAGTTTATTTGTACTCAATATGGTTGAATTGTAGAAATGATTGTGAATTTTATTAACGATTCCATGAGTGGCATTTTTTAGGGGAAGGGGGGGGGATACCCTATATATAAGAATTTATTTATATGTTCCTGAATAACTCATCCAATTTAATCATTTTTTTATTTTATTTTCCAGATGCTTTAAATGATTTTGAAGGAATTGATACAAATGACCCTAATTGTGTTGTAGTTGGCGATTGCAATCATGACTTCTCTTATAAAAACATGAATAAAGCATTTCAATTACTAAAGTCTTTGCCAAATCCTATTTTGTTTTCACTTGGACGTGGGTGAGTAAATATTACTTCCTGACTTTTATATACACTTATTATATTGTACATAACTAACAGGTTTTGAAATACTAACATTTCAAGATGTATGTGTTTCTCTGTATGATAACTTACATATTATTTTTTTATTTACTTTTGATCGATTATTTATTAAAATTAAATGTAGTATATACAATTAAATGCAGTATATAAAATAAATATAAAAATTATTTTAAAAATATTATAAAAAATATATGGGTTTTACTATTCATGTACGGCAGCTCAACCAGGCACGACCACTGCTGCTGATTCTTTATTCAGGCAATCTATTGCATGTCGTTCGAGCAACCTCTGATTCCTATCGTCATTCAGACAATCTGGGCCCGTCAAAAACTCTAAGTAAGTGACATCCAAATAACTGTCTGGAATGTCGGCAAACTTATCAAGAACCTCGATGCAAATGAAGCAACTGGGACAGCATTCCGGCCATAGTACTGAAGAAACTGCAACTCAAAATTACAAAGCTGTTCAATTGTTGCTTAAAGAAGAAATGCTTTCGATCACCTTGGAAGACTTTGTTGGTTTGCCCGGTATTTTAAAATACTGGAGATTGGTTCTCTACATCTCAGTACAAACCGATCAGTCTTCTGTGTGTCATGAGTAAGTTGCTTGAATCTGTAATAAATCAAGTAGTTGTCAATCACCTCAACGAAAACAATCTTCTTAGTGACAAGCAATATGGATTTCATTTTGCAAGATCTACAGCTGACGTGCTGACTGTGATGGAAAACTTACATCAAATCTATTGCTAAGGTGGCTGACAAAAATGGTTGGATTATTCTAGCTCTCCAGAAAGTACACCTGACACAATCCTCTACCTGTATAAGAGATGGAGTACTGCTGTCATATCTGAGAAGGTGCCACTCTGAGCATCCTTTCTTGTCTTGACAGACTACAAAATCGACTTTGCAATCCAGTGGGAGATGATCTCTTCTCTTCCCTGCAGCCCCTTTCACACAGAAGAGATGTTACTAGCCCCTCTCTATTGAATTGTTATGTTCAGAGTAGGTGCTCAACTGAGCTCTAATCCTTGATACCCCCCCCCCCTGCAAAATATTCACAGCAAGAACTCGTCTAGCTACAACCACAACAAAACGAAACTTCATCAACTTTTACGCATTATTACACATACAATCAAATCACTGATCTTCTCTTTCAGGTCTGCTAGCCATTACATACATGGACAGACTCGAGCAACAAACATTAAAAACCTACCATTTCCACATATTTTTCATAAGATACATAGACACTATCATTATCTTTACATCCTCTCATGAAGAAGCCATCAAACTTTACAGTACATTCAACAACACAGAATATACATAAAAGTAAAATAGAAAAAATATAATATGACAAAATAGACTCTGCTCGCTTTGGTAATATTCATGAAATATAGTTTTTTTCTTATAATTTTAATTCAAGTACACTTTCTACATGACAGTATTTATACATTGTAACGTATACTCCCTCCCGACCAATCTGACCTCATCATCAATTGTAATAAGATATGAAGTAGAAAATAAGGAATAGGGATGTAATTTTCTGTTTGAATGTAAAAAACTCATCCCTTTTAATGTTAACTTTCTTCATGTGACAAGATATCAAATCCCTTCTTTTTCCTTATTTTTCTCCCTTTTATAACACCTTTCTGTTAGAATTTTGCCTTTCAAATCTAAGTAGGGCTTGGCATAATAACCCTGTCTGATGACATGTATGAAGAAATTAATTCTTTAGTTTTACAAAAACAGCCCGAAAAGGATGGTCCTAATAAGAAAATGTCCTTATGATATATATATATATATATATATATATATATATATGGGAAAAGAAGGATGAACGTAATATTTCATACCCTATCACAACAAATCTCCCCTCTCCCCCTCACTCATTCCCCCTCTCAACCACTTCTTTCTTACCTCCCATTCTTAAATCCCCTCATTTTCTCAAAACCCTCTCTAAGACCGTAACTTTCGCCCATCCACCAAAATCACAGCCCCCCTCCTTCTCTACCCACACTCCATTTCTCTGCATACAACCCCCCCACACAAACATTCCAACTTACTTTTTCCCCTTCAGTCTTGACCGCAGCCACCTGTTCAAATACCTCCTTCTCCTCCACCCCTCCACTCCCTCACTCATTGCCATCATTTTCCAAATATTTCAAATATTTCACACCCTATCACAACAAATCTCCCCTCTCCCCTTCACCCATTCCCCCTCTTAACCACTCCTTTCGTACCCTCACTCTTCCATACCCCCCATTCTTAAATCCCCTCATTTTCTCAAAACCCTCTCTAAGACCGTAACTTTTGCCCATCCACCAAAATCACAGCCCCCCCTCCTTCTCTACCCACCCCCCTCCTTCTCTACCCACCCTCCATTTCTCTGCATGCACCCCCCCCCCACACACACAAACATTCCAACTTACTTTTCCCCTTCAGTCTTGACCGCAGCCACCGGTTCAAATACCTCCTTCCTCCCTCTCCTCCACCCCTCCACTCACTCACTGCCATCTACATTATTCCTGCTCATCCCCCCACCTCTTTCTCTTACTACCAACCACAGTATCCTTGCTCACCCTCATCTTTCCACTTCTTCCCCACTCATTTTCATAAACATTCATTTTTCATTCCTCACCAAGTACGGACGTCCACCCTACTGTTTTCTCCAGTAGTGACCATTATTTCCTTTTTCCCAATATGTCAACCCTATATGTGTTTGTGCTTGCATGACATTTTTCTTTATATTATCATCCTGATGAAGTCTTATAAATAAAGACGAAACGTTGATGTACACATAAAAAACATCCATTTTTTGGTTTTCCTTTTTCATTTTCCCATATATATATGATTCCTGCTGAGAAGAAAAGTTGATGAAATGAATTTTTATTTATCAAAGATAGCGATATTTTAATATGCCTCAGTGGACAAGAAGACATGACAAGACCCACTGATGGGAAAAACTCCTTGGAAATGATATTTCAATATGTGTCTGCGAACGAAAAGAAGAAAGTAGAGAGTTTGATCACTGCCAAGCAAAACTTGACGAGAAAACCCGTCATCTCGAAAAGAACATTGTCGAAAGCTGTGGGCGGAAAATAATTATATGATATGAACTTTGTCATCCTTGAATTCCTACGTTGTTGTGGAAAAGTACATCTTTCTTTGTTTTTTTGTCACATACTACTTTGCATTTCATATCCAGAAACCCCTAACCCTCTTCAGTTACATTTTATATTCTTTTTATTCCAATTGTTTTCATACCCTGGTCTTAAAAATAAATATTTATTTAAAAATTGTTCTGTCTTGTATCTGTTTTTCGTTGATTCTCTTGTGTCTCTGATTTCTTTGAGTGAATTCTGAGAAAGGATCCATCTTTGCTTATTTTTTCTTTATTTTCTGAACCTGTGGTTCGCTTATATCACAAGTTCAGTGTGTTTGTATCCTGTTTGCAGTTTGGATGATTTGTATTTGGTGTCAAAGCTTTCCAATCATGCACGGCAATCTCTCTTATGATTTTCTCACATCCATGCAATTAAAACCAAACAAAAGTACTGGAAAATCATTGTTTTTAGCTCATTTTTGTTATTTGTTATATTCAGTTCTATTCTGTCTTTTTCAGTAAATATTATCAAGATAACGGAAAACTGTTGCTTGATGTTGGACCTTACATGAAAGCTTTGGAAGTAAGTGATCACTGTATGTTTATCAGAATCTAAGAAATCTCATAATCTCTATATTAATAAAATTATGTTACCACTTCTCGTATGTCTATACATGTGTTTCTCACCTCTACGTCACTTATACATTATTTTTTTTAATATTAAGTGGTTATTTGTTGAAATCAAATTGCCATAGTGTAACATACTAAAACGAACATTCTAAAAATCCTATTTAAAAAAAAATAATTTAATTATAAAATTAAACCCACTGGAATACATTTTGGTTTCTCCAGTCATTTCATGACCCTTTTAAATTTAAAAGGAATTTGTAAGCATTTAAACTGTTGAATAGAAAGTAATTTTTTACTTTAAATTCTCATCAAATCCTCAAGTATTAAAAGGTTGAAAATTTTGGAAGCTATTTACATTCAATAATTTTATATAAAAAAAATTATAATTCGAAAAGTTAGTAAAAAAAATCAGTAATAAAAATGTTTGTTACTGATTTTTTTATTATTTTAAACTAAAAAATTAATAAAATTTTCAAATAATATATTTTCATACTTGACTTTATATTCTGGCATATATAAAACTATTTATTATTATTATTATTACTATTATTTTTATTTTTCGTCTTGTCTCATGCTGAGGTTAGACGTTTCGTGAATGACTTCCTACTTCTTGTGTCTGTTGCCATTCTGCTTCAATACTAACAGGGCTAATTGGCGTTGCCCAGGACTCTGAAAAAGAAAATAGAATAGTAATAAAAATGTAACATCTTATAAGAAAGTAATGCACAAAACAAAAGGAAAAATCTAACAATCAACCGCCGTTCCTGCCACTTTCCAGTTCATGCTGTTTTCTATATTCAAATCCTTTCTTTTTATCAATTCACCTAGACGCAATGCAAATTTCATGCATGGCGCAGGCTATTTTTTATTGTTTATTTCGGGGAGATTGGCTCAGTCTATTACATTCTCTCCTGCTCTCATTATCGCACAATTAGCAGCTGAGAGGCAGTCTCCTTCGTCTGTGGCTCCTTCTGAGATGTGGCACAGCTAATTCAGTTGCTTCTTGAGGTAGTTCTACCGAGACATGTTGATTTTTGCTATCATCACTGTCACTGTCGTCACTGTTGCTCAACCGATTACAACCATCATCGACCTAGCTATCAGCCTCATCATTCATCACCGGCACACACAATTGATGCTGCTCTTTCACTGTCTTCAGAATTGTTCACCATCTGAGGATTTGGGCGAAGATCTCTTACATGGTGAGGCACTCCATCCACACACACCATTTGAGGTCTCACCACCTTCATCACATTCACTCGTGCACCTGTTTGGCCAGGCTCCCACCAGCACAACGTCCCCCTGTTCATAAGTTTCATTCTTGTGTTGTGTTCTGGTAGCAACGGAAACGCTTCATCGATGCCTTTCACGTGGACTTCATATTTGTACAGTGTTTTCACCGGAATTTTCGCACTATGGCTATTGTCTTTTGGTGTGATATTGTATCAATAAATCGCCTCTTCAGCAGTGCATCTCTTCCTAGCAGCAATCCGTTTTATAGATCTATGGGACCTCTTGACAATACCATTTCCTGACGGTGCATATGCACAATAAAAACACAATCAGACACCTCAGCTTTCAGCAAACATTCTGAACTTATTGTGACTAAAAGCTGTATCATTGTCGATCAAAATTTCTGCGGGTGGAAAAAAAAAACAGAGCTGAGACACTGTATTACAGCGACAGAATCCTCTCGCTGCAAGAGTCGCCATATGGCAAATCGGATAGGCCCGCAATTGATGAAGGTTAGATAGTGAACACCCCCATAGTGAGTGACATCCATACCTAAACTTTGCTATATGCTTGATGATTCAAGCTTCCCATGTTGCCATTATATTGGTGCAGGATCAATAGACATTCACGACAGGATGCAATTGCAGATTTCACAGCCCTCTTTGTGATACCAGGGGCGATCCTCCTGACGAAGTAGGTTGTTCGTTTCACTCCAAGATGACCACTCTTCAAATGGTTCTGTCGTATTTGGCTCGGCTCCATGCTGTTATCGGCGGCAGCACACATCTGTGACACAGGCTCTGTTTCCTTCCTCATTGCATCCAGACACCTCTGTGGGACTCTAGTGATTTTATCGGCTTTATTTTGACTTGATCTGATGAACACAACGTCTACCACCAGCAAAAAAGGTTTGCAATCGTCTTCTGATAAGCATTTCACTAGAAGCCTTGTTAGTCAACGTGTCTAAGCCATCGGTGAACACATAAGGAGTCGGTCTTCAGGTGTAAGAATTTGGCCTCCTAGTGTATAGCCAGATTTACTCCTTTTAGAATGGCATCCAACTCTGCGAGGTTTATGTGTCCAGTTTTGGTTGCATCCGACACGCATCTTCAATCGCAGTTCCATGTGATTCGAGCAGGACCCCTGTGGCTGAAGAACTTCATCAACCCACACATCAAGCTCCCTGCCATTAATGCACCATTTACCTTTGCATGGGTCGACCTGACTCACTCTTTTAACAGTCTCGGTTAGTATATATGTCTTCATGGGACATCCTCGATTTGATTGTTTCATCCTTCTGTCTCCGCGCTTGCCCTTCGCATGATGACACTAGTCGCTACTCGCAGCCAGCCGCATACTGCAACAAGCTTTCTGCAGAGAGAGAACGCTTTTCTTCTGGTAATAGTGTCTGGGACGTCCGGCAGCTCATTTCCATGATTCCAAAACAGGGCACTGTCTACTCCCCAGACAAGCAAGCACCCAAGCACCATCCTTCGGTCGCTCCGGGGTTTTGCTGACCAGTCCAAAGCACGACAAATGTTCAGCAACACTGATTGTAGATGCGACACTTTCATCCACATACGCATCATCGATGTAAGTTGAGGTTGCCTTCTTGATGTTATTGTTTTGCGATAAGACTGCATTCACAATGGACCTCATTATTTGCGGAGCCACATTTAGACCAAATCCCAACCTCGTTAAACAGTACCTTCTACCTTGGAAAACAACAGTCTGGTAGGACCAAAGTGACTCACCAATGCACACTTGAAGATAAGCAGATTGGAGATCCAGCAACGCTACATTTGATCCTCACCGTCTCCATTCCCTCAGTTTGCTGGCGCAAACATCAGCATCTGCAGTATATGCATCCACATGGAGGTTTAGTTCCCGGTAGTTCATTACAAGGCACACTTTAGATTTATTCTGCTGGACAATAGCCATTAACGGAAGCAGCTCTCTTGAGGGTCCCAACTTTTGTTCGTCATAGGAAGCATGTCAGCCTTTCTCAATACATCGCTGTACTTCTTCCTCAAATAGTTCCCTGACTGTTGCCAGCATTGAACACTCAGTGACATGGTTTTAGGAGCCTTGCCTTCTGCCTATTCCACGTCACAGTCCATTCATTTCGTTGTTGGTCAAACTCTGCTCGAAAATCGGGTTCTTCAATGTTAAGGGCTGACGCAGCCGCGCAAACAGAAACTGGCTCATCAAAAAATTGGACCTCCTGTGATTTCAAGATGGATATTCCGTCTAGAGCTTTTATCACCTCTATCCCCATCAAGAGGTTGAATCTAAGTTGGTCCCCCACCATTACCAGAACCTCAATTACTACTTCATGTCCACTCTCCAGTCGGAGGCTAACAGACCCTGGACCCAACTCCACATGTCTGCGTTCTCCCGCTAATAGTAATAACCTCGATGGTCTGCTTTCGCTACATCTAGCACACTTTTTTGCTCATTATGGCGAAGAATCACCCAGAATCAACTCGTGCAATGCACTCTATTCCGTTCACAGCTACTCCTACAGTTGACAGCGCCGAGTTCACATCTTGTCTGAGGAAGAAGCCGGCACATAGCTGTCGTCCCCTAAACCTTTTCCCGGGCAATCCAGAGAAGTGTAGCCTATTCCTTCACATCGGCATCAACATGTACCACTTTTCCACTTCTAATTCGAAACACCTTATCCTGGTGTTCTTCGTCTGGCTTTCCTTGGTTTGCATTTGCCCGACAGCTGTCATAATTAATGCGGGTCTAGGTGGATCATCTTTCAATATAGCTCTCGCTCAAGCCAGAAGCTTGAAATGCTCATTTCCTCCATTCAAGAAGAAGCTCATAGGAGTTGTCGGACATGGACAAAGGCTGCTTTGAGGCCTCGATCCGTCATACCATCGAGTGGTACAGAAAGCTTCTGCAGGTCCGCCAGATAAACATCTATGGTTTCACCCAAGTGCATACGGGTGCCACAAACTGCACATATGCCGCATAGGAGTCCAAGTAAAACGTTGTAAATATAGCTTCCTTTATGGAGGCATAATCCCACTTTTTTCTTCACTCAAATGTTGGTACATGATGTCGAAATAGCTTGTAAGAAAGCAACACACAAAACAAAATGAAAAATCCGGGACAATCGTCTAACAATCAACTGCCGTTCCTGCCGTTCATTCTGTTTTCATTTTCAAATCCTTTCTTTTTATCCATTCACTTGGACGCTATGTAAATTTCATGCATGGCACAGACTATTTTTTGTCATTTATTTCGGGGAGGATTGGCTCAGTCCATTATACATCTTTCTTTTAAAACCTCTCTCTCTCTCTCTCTCTCCCTCTCTCTCTCTTAGTTATGTTATTTTTTTAACACATCTCTCCCTTCAATTGCTTCTCTAATTCATGCACAAATTTTTGCAGCTGCTTAAATATAACAAAGTTAAGTATTTTCAAACATTTACCAAGAAGAATTACCCCCCCCCCCCGCACTATGGTGCCCCCCCTGAGCAAATGAATATTAGAGTATTTTTATTTTTATTTTTATTTTTTTTACCATAACCAACACAAAAGTTGAATGAAGAACACTATGTCCCTCTGTTCCCGGTTACCTTTTTTATCCTTACTTTTTACGTTTTATGTTGACCCCACAACAATGTTGTACCTCCTTTGATCAAAATGAAACATACTCAGCTCAATACTCTAGGTAATTTCATTTTAGAATATCGTTATGGGGGTCAATCTCCAAAATCGTTGGAGGACTTTTTATGGACATCCTCTATGAATGCAGACCCCCACAATTTTACTGTGGAACAAAACATACTTATCTAAGTATTCTGGTTAATGTAGTTTCAGTATATATATGGTTAGGGAGATCTATCTCCAAAACTGTAGGAGGATATTGTGACATATTTCCTTTTTATGCATGAATGCAGGTCTCACAATATTAGTGTACCCCATATGGTATTACCTCCTCCTTTCTTTTGTGAGAGATTGCCGACAGGACGATACAGATAAAAAGCTTTGAATATTTTTTATTCTAACGTTTATGTTTTAGCGATGCACATGATCAGGTATATCTTATTCGCACAGATTGCCACTGTCTTGTGTTTTATAATAAATAACGCATGCACGTGTCAGAAGAAAGTAAAAAAGTAATAATAGTGAAGAAACTGTTGGATTTATTCACAAAAAACAGTTTGTTGAAAATGAACAAAAAGGGGGGTTACGAAACATATAATGTAGTACACAATATAATATGCAAAGGAAAAGCAACAGACGTGAGTACTAAGCAAAGAATATATTAAGATTTCATTAAAGTATTATACACTTAAAATTGTTTAAACTGATTAAAAGTTTAATGTTTTTATCCAAATATTTAAAAAAAATTGAATAGGATTTTAAAAAAATTGAATAGGATTTTAAAAAAATTGAATAGGATTTTAAAAAATATATAGATGTCTTTGTACTCTCACTCTCTTGCCACTGTTTCAGTATCATAAAAAAAAAGAAAGAGACACTTCACTAACCGACGAATTTGACCTAAATAAAATGTTCTTTTCAATTAAGTGAAAGAAAATGACTTTTTATTGCAATAGAAATTTTGGTACAAATGCAGAATAATCATCATCGGAAAGTCTTCAAAATCTGAAGTTTGGCGAGATATGCAGATGATAAATTGTAGAGACAACTATTTCGAAAACCAGACCCTTTCACAAATTTTTGATTTGTACCTGTTTTTGGATAAAGAACATTGCCCACCTTCTTCTATTTTGGCAAAATCGCTTCCTACAATAATGCCTTCTGCTTCTAACGTTTTGTAAATATGCCTAATTCCAATTTATCGACCTCCATCCTCCAGTTGCTGTGTTTCTTCTCTCATAAAAAAAGAACTGGAACTCTACCACTAATCCTAAACTAACCCTAAGTTCAGGTGGCAACCCTACCCTACCAATAACCCAAATTAAAAAGAAAAAAGACCAAAAAAATAATAAATTAAAAAAAATACAAAATCAATTTATCAGTCTCCATCCTACATTTTCAGTTTTCCTTCCTCCACAAAAAACACGCACTGGAACCCTACCACTAACCCGATATAAATAAAAAAGAGCAAAAGAATAATAAGTTAATAAAAAATTTTAAAAGCATTTTATCGGACGATGCCCTCCATTTGCACTCTTTCTTCCCAAAATAAAACGAAAACAAACAAAAAAACAATTATAAACATTGCCCTCTTCTGGACAATAAAAAGAAAGACAATAAATTGTTTACAAAAAATGTTCTGTTCGCCGAATGTTCGAGTAGCTACATACGGTACTACTCGGAAATCTTTGTAAGTACTGAAATTCTTAGGTGACTATTCTGCACAAGCACCAACATTTCACCCCCCCCCCCCATCCACTAATTACTAATTTGGTTGGTGACCCCCAACATATGAATATTACAGTATTTTTTTTACCCTAATCTGCATCCTATGATGTAAGGTTTGTAAGAGTATTCTCTGTAGTTACTGACTTTTAGCTGGACACATGCGACCAGACAGAAAATGCAAGTTTCCTTTATATAACAGACGATTAAAAAAAAAAATAATAATAAAAAAACAATCAAACAAAACAAACGTTATTATTTTAATGATTCCTCAGTTGTTAATGTTGTTAGAATGTTTGTTTTTTTAATATTCCATTTGAGGAGACACTTTCGAGTGAATTTTGCTACAGAAGGCAGGAATCCCAGGGTGCATTGAACATGCTTATGCAATATAGGAAAGTATACAGAATGCAAAAAAAAAGAGAACAGAGATGTGGTTATTGTATGGTTAGATCTTGCCAATGCATACGGCTCAGTACCGCACATGATTATACAGAAAGCTATGAATTTATTTGGGATTCCTAAAGCAGTGCAAAGGATGATAATGAAATATTATGACCAATTTTTTTTTTTAAATGTATGATGGACCATCACTCAAATTTGAACTCAGACCATTAACATAACGAACTATACAAGATAAAAGTTCAATACTTTTTAGTCACTAATAATAGTACACTCACTGCTATTACTTCTTCTAAAAAAAAAAAAGAAAACATTTTTATTTTGTTTGTGTGGAGTTCTGAGTATTTTCAATATGGAACAATTAGTCGAAATGATTAAAATGCTGTGTACAAGCATACAACAACAGAAAAGTTTCGAAAAATTCTGAAACAGATCATCGGTGAAAGTAAAAACAGTTTTTTTTCTGCCGAAGGAATTGTAAATTCTTTATCTCACTTTGTCATCTAACCTGATTTCAGACGATTTGAAACGATATTTACTATAAGGTTCCTAGATTGGTTGGATGAAGAACGGGTAACCCTGTTATTACAGAAACTGGGAACAGAAGAGAATACCAAATATACGAACTTGATATTGCCCAGAAAATCTGAAGAAGTTTCATTCGATGAAACTATAAATATACTGTCGAAGATATTCGACGAAAGAAATAGTCTATTTCACACGCAATACAAATGTCTAAACATTGTGAAAACGGATAACGAGGATTTTTTGGCATACGCAGGAACAGTAAACTCTTTGGTTGAGCAATTCAAGATAGATGAAATCTCCAAAGATTTATTCAAATGCCTAATCTTTGTTCAAGGACCATAAGTACAAAGAAATAAGGTAATATTAACAATGGTGGAGCAAGACACAAAAATCACGGACAAAGAGTGACAGAAGAATGTCAGTGGAAATAATAAACATACTAAAAATGTATGTTGGTATAAGAACAAATTCTGTGAATCTTGTGGAATTAAGAATCATAAGTGGTCCGTTTGCCGCAAGAACAAAAAAAATAATTTTGAAAAAGTAAACGTTGTGTTGTCAAAAAAAGAAATCCAGAACAGTGAAAATCGAAAATACGTAGATGTACATATAAATGTTCATGCAACCACTTTTTTACTTGGTTCTGGCTCAGACATAAGTATTATTGACTAACTAACATGGAGAAAAATTGGAAAACCCGAATTATCTGAAACCAAGAAAATTGCCAGAGGGATTTCAGGAGAAAAATATTCTTTAAAGGAGAATTAAAATGCGATATTTCTTTCTCCGGCAAAACTGCAAAAAACAAAAGTATATGTGATTCAAGGGGTTAATTCATGTCCCTTCGGAATAGACTGGATAGTACTGTTCAATTTATTTGAACTCCCAATGAACTCTTTTTGCAACGAAATAAACAGTGCAGAAAAGAAAAATATATTAAAAATGAAAAATTCATGAATGAATTGAAAGAAGAATATCCCAGAGTTTTCTGAGGGTTTGGGTTTATGTACAAAGACAGAAGTCAAGTTTGAACTTAAGGAAAATGTCACTTCAATTTTTAAACCAAAGAGAAACGTCCCTTTTTCCTCCTTAGACACAATTAACAAGGAACTGGAAAGATTAGAAAAAATGGGAGTTATATCTAAGGTAGACCATGCGGACTGGGCGTCGCCCACTGTCTACATCAAAAACAAAAAATAAAAAATAAGAGTGTCCGCCAATTTCTCAACAGGTTTAAACGATTGCCTTAAGGATCATAATTATCCACTTCCTTCGCCAGAAAACAGTTTATCAAAGTTTAATGGAGGGAAGATTTTTTCAAAAATAGATCTATCTGACGCATACTTGCAGGTTAAAGTGAACGAGGAATGCTCAAAATATTTGTGCATAAATACACATAAGGGAATTTTCAAGCTAAATAGGCTCCCTAGTAGATTATGGACACTATGTTGGCATGTTTTGAGTTTGCTATTGCCTATTTAGAGTCAAACACAAAATATTCACAAAAAACACATCAGAGCTATGTTTAAATAGTCATTTAAACATAGCTCTGATGTGTTTTTTGTATGGTTTCACCCAAGTGCATACGGGTGCCACAAACTGCACATATGCCGCATAGGAGTCCAAGTAAAAAGTTGTAAATATTTCAAATTAAGTCCCGAGAAATGTCAATTCTTCATGGAAAGAATTAAATACCTCGAACAAGTGATAAACAGTGAAGGCAGAAAACCGGCCCAAAATTATGCAATCTACATTTCAAAAAGTTACTGGGGTGCTTAACGAAGTCCCAATGGAGATTCTATGTGATGCTTTTTACATGCCACTACTCAATATTGTACACGAACCTATTGGACCAGCCTTACGAGCTGAACAAAATTTGTCTTCGCTCCAAACTGGAAAGGATCCAATTTGATTAGTTCGGAATAAAAGAAAGAGCACACATGAAAGAAAACCAGTCGAGTGCTTCAGCCCGGATGCTAAAAGGAAGAAATATTGGAAGCAGAAATCTCAAGGGAGATTTTCAGCTTCGGGGTGTTGTGATGGGATACCGGACTCCCCTCAGTCATTAAATAAGTGAACTAGTCTGGACAATAAATACACTACGAACAGTAGTATGGGGGATTCAATTGTATTCTGTTAAATCCTATTGGATTACCCGTAGTTACTATTGTTTGTACAATGTACGTTGGAATAAACCGACTATTTTAAGACCTTTACACTCTGGGTTATTTTGTTATTTATAACCACTTACCAAGTTATATCAGATTTACAACCGGAAGTTTTACAACAAATTGGCAAAGTTTAGAAGTGGAAATTGCTGCAAGTTGCACAATTTCTGTCATCTTATTTGTACTTGGTATGGAAATGATATTAAGAGCAACAGATTGCAGAAATACACTAATCGATACACCACTTAGAGCATTTATGGATGATGTGTCAGTTAGATCGGAAAGTGTTGAAGGAATGGAAGAAGTTCTTCGATTGGATGAATTGATTTTGTGGTCAAGAATGAAATTCAAAGTGAAGAAATCCAGATGTATTACATAAGTAAAAGGCAAACAGAAAAAAGTTCGGTATAATATAGGAGGTGATATGATACCAACTGTTAAAGAAGAACCAGTGAAGAGTTTAGGAAGATGGTACAAGGGTGCATTAAATGACAGAAGTAAGGGAGCGGAAATACAGCAGCAAGCGGAAGAATGAATACAAACAATAGAAAAGACTGATCTACCTGGGAAATTTAAATGTTGGTGCTTACAGTATGCATTGTATCTCAAGTATGAGGTACCATTGATCCGAGTTGAAAGAATAGAACAGTGATGCAGCATGTATATAAGAAAATGGCTGGGATTGCCAAAGATGCTCAATAATACTGCAATATTTGGCAGAAATAATCAACTACAACTGTCGGTCGCGTCTATTGTAGAAGAATATAAGGCTGCTAAAGTGCATACAGTGATGATGCTTCGCTTTTCCAGTGACAAGAATCAAAGATAATCCACCTGAAGTAAGAACTGGGACGAAATGGAGTGCAGAAACTGCAGTCGATCATGCAAAAGCAAAGTTGGAATATGCAGATGTTGTTGAAGCAGTGCAAGATGGTACAAATGTATTTTGAAACTTTAAACCATTTTCCAGGAGTAATGTAAGGGAAAAGAGGGATGCTGCAGTGAAAGAAATTAGGAAAGAAGTTCAAGAGAACCGATATTTACATTTTGTTAAATGTGATCAACAAGGACAGTGCTTATGATGGGAGGAGTGTGTTGTTGAGTGAAAAATTGGATGGAAAGAAATATGGGCCTGTGAACGGGCAGGGACATCGTTCTTGATTAGATCAACATATGATGCAATGCCTGGCAATCTTGTTCGTTGGAGGATATGTGATGATGATAGATGTCAATGTGGGAAAAAGGGAATGCTAAAACTGTGAGCTGGCAACAGAAAGGTATACATGGCATCACAATCAGGTGCTTGCAATAATTGAAGAACAAATCAAGCAAAAAATAAAGCAATTTCATGATGGAGAATTACCCAGGATTAAACAAATAATGAGGATGGAATTCCACAAAGCAGGCACAAAAAGTAATCTGAGTAGTCGTCCAACGACTATAAAAATAGATGACAGATGGACTGAAAACTGGAAGTTAAGTGTAGATCTGGAAAATATTTTTTGGTGTTCCCGTTGGTATCATCTGGACAACGACCAGATATTGTTGCGTGGTGTAAAGAAAAGAAAGAAGGAATAATACTGGAATTAACAGTACTTTACTGCTGCAGAAAATAGGAAAGAGATCAGATATGAAGAGTTGGTACAGGAGTGTCAAGATAAAGGATGGAAGATCGAATTCCATCATTTGGCCATTGGGGCAAGAGGAAATGTAGAGCGAATGGTTGTAAACCTATTTCAACGTCACTTTTATTGTAACAACTCAGAATTGAGAAAATTGATTAAAGATCTTCTGGAAACAGCAGAGAAAACACCTTATTGGATATGGTTGAAGAGGGATGATATGAACTGGAAGGAGAGGTGAATTTTGGACGGTGAAAGAAGAAAGATGAAGGAGATAGTGCTAACGCCATATGCAGGGTAGTTTATGACGTCACATTGCAATCAAAATCAATTGTTGATGATGGCTGAAAGGTGTATCTGGCTTGATGGCATTTATGGGCAGATGACATCAGTGCTACATAACCACTTCCTGACAGAGGGGCCCCACCACTTCAGAAAAGCAGTCGAAGAATAGGGTCCGAAACTGCGAAGTGGTTCCTCCTGATGATGATGTAGTGCTGGATCCAGTAGTGGAGCTGTCAGCTGCAAAACACAGAAAGACTGTGTCATTCAAATCCATTCAATCATATTTTCTAAGGAAAACGATTTATTTGCATCTATGTTAAAGTAAATCTGCATTTCATTAATATTGAATTTAAAGGCTAACATTTGTTCTCATTATTTTGATGTGTCAAAACTATTTTATATATAAGACATAATCGGCATTGTCATAATTTGTTTATTTTATTTTAATTATTCTGTAGAGTTATAATATTTACATTTTTGGTGTAGAAAATATTCTTGCTTACATGATTTTTAAGAATCTATTCATTCACATATCGGAAACAAACAGTAAATTAATGAAAAAACATACATTTTAAATATGAATAGAAGAATTTAACTGAAGGTTTGAATATTAGGGGAGGGGGAGGGTCTCGTCTCAATTTGTTATTCTTGACACAAATTATTTAACATCATTTGAAGAACTTCAGAAAAGCATTTGTTCAGTTTTGTTAATCGATTCTTGTTTAAAATTTTATTTCTTGCCCTGAAATAAAATTTTAATTTACCTTTTAACAGTAACTTTAATTCAATTTTTTTTCTTGTACCAAAGGTATTTTTACTATTTTAAATATTACATGCAAAATGCAACCTTTTTGATAAAAACAAACATTCTTTTTACCCCCAAAACGAGTTTTACGGTTATTTAATATCATTTTATTATGTATAGCCTATTTTTCATTGCAGTATGCTTGTGATATTACCGCTGAGGTTGTAGGTAAACCGTCAACAGATTTTTTCCAAGCAGCTTTCAATGATCTTGGTGTTTTGCCCAATGAGGTAATATCCTGTTTTTATTTTATAAGGTTTTAAGTGATTTTTCTTTTCCTGCAATATTATTTGATGCAAGATTGCTTCTGTTAAATGATTACATTTTGATGGAAAATACTTTGACATTTGTATATTTAAAAAATGTAATTAAAAATATCAGTAATGAGTATTGATGTTATTTTACAGAGATTTGCAGATTGGTATTTGGGGGAAGTATTTCTAAAAATATTTCACTTTCTATTTTGTTGCCTTAATTATTTAAAACTAGCTGGCTTGGCCTACCCACTATCGCTTTGCAATTTAATTCCTATTCACTACTTGAAATCAATGAAATGAAACTAATCGATAAGAAAAAGATGACAAAACTGCTGCTTTTGCTACCTCTCTCTCATTCACTCAAGCGCCCCCCCTCTCTCTCTCTCTCTTTCGTGTGCTCTCTTTTTCTCTCATTCACTCACATAGACACAAATATACACTACTAAAGAAATGTTACATTTTTTAGCATTGAAAAAAATTAGTATTCTAAGAACTAAATAAAATCTTTAACTTTTAAAGGTAAATAAAATATTAATTCGTTTTGCTATTGCTTTTTCAAACTTTAGTACTCCTCCCCTCTCTCTCTCTCAAACATACATAACTTTCAATAAATTAAACAGAAGACAAATTGGTTAAGCATGAGTGTACACCACATTTATAAGTCTTAGTTTTTGTTAGAGTAAAACAAAGTATTTAAATGTTATTGAAATTTATTAGAGATCGTTATTTCATTGTAAATTATAGAAAAAGTAAAACTAAACAATTTTTTTAATATTGTCATTTGAAATGAACTTAAACAAATGTGTGTAGCTTGTAGTAAAGAAGCTATGGATCACAGAGATATAGACGGGGTTGTTTTTATTTCCTTGATTTCAAATTGGATGTAAAAGTTACATCTATTATATAAAATTAAGTTGGTTGAACTTTCAAAGTTAAACCTAAATAACAATGCATTTGACAAATCAATACTTGAGTTGGACTAGCCTTTTTAAAAATGTTGTCTCTATACCAATAACATAATGATGTTATTGGCATGGTGATGATTTGGTTTGCTTAAGTTTCTTTCTGATAATAATTTGGCTGACTAGGAAATTTGTTAGACTGGGGCCATTTTTCGTTTATTACCTAGAAAGAACCAACTGCTTGCAAAATTGATTAAAGGAATTCCCTAGGTTTCTCTATCTGTGTCTATTTTCAGATATCAGATGAAGAATTATGTTTTAAAATTAGATATTAACCTATATAATTCTTAAATTTAATTATATACCATTTTTTCTTCAAAAACGTACTTACTATGATAGCTGTATTTTTAAAGGTACAAGAGGCCGTTCAGTATTCATGAATAATGGATCACCATCGCCATTTTGCATTAGATAGTTATTAGTTTTGTTTCTTTTTTTACAACAAATATACAACTTAAGTTTCGGGCAGTAGGTAGCAACCCGAAATAAAAATAAATTCCTCTTTCTCTCCTTCTTCTTCTTCCCTTCGTTCTCTCTCTTCTTCCTTCTATCACTTTAGACGACGGCACTACGTGTTTCTCAGGCAACTGCCCCGCCGCTCTTACCCAAACATTGATTGCTCTTATAGTGCAGCCTCCTTCCCACAATCCGTCTCCGCCGGAAGCACTTCCGTTTCCGCCGGAAGTACTTCCTTTCCATAAAAACGCATTGCTCCTTCTCATTCTTTTCTTTCGTTGTGCCCGGCTCCCCACACGAGGTAAGTTGTACGTTTGTCGTCATCTCATTCAAATATACAACATCACCCCCTGATCTCTGATCACATTACATAGTCTGAAGTCCACACTGGAGGTCGCCGGCTTCGCTGTGATCTCCGTGGTGACCCTTCACGCACACCTCCATTCAGATCGGTCGCTGTTGGCCTCTCTCGCAACTCCGTCTCATGCCTCTCCACAGGTCTTAGGTCCAGAATGTGTCTCGGCACGCCATCGACAGACACATTACTGTCCGAATTCCTGGCTGTAACTGTTCCTCGCGCCCATTGTGTTGTACATCGCGCACCAGGTGGCTTTACCCACACTTCATCTTCTAGTCGCACTGTGCTCCTGGTTGCTCGACTCTGTTCCGGTGGCGGAACGCTTGGATGCCGCCAGACATATCGATATATCTGTTCTTGTGGCACCGTCTCCCTCACCTGCCCTGATCTGGGAGTCATGTTGTGCCAGAACAGGGCCTCTCCTGGTGCGGTTCCCCCTCTCTCAGCCAACACTTTGATGGTCCTGTGGTTCCTTTCCACTATGCCATTTCCTTCCGGCCTATACGCGGCTCTGAAGTATTGTCTGATGTTCCATCTCTCTGACTGTTCCTGATCGGAAAGCCACCCCATTGTCCATCAAGACTTCGTCTACAGGGCCACATTCCAGAAACACTGTATTCATTGTGCTTGCCACTTCACTAGCTGTCTCTCTCCTCAACTCCCTCCAAATCGCGAACCTACTTGGTCCGCAGTCAATCATGGTTAGATATTGAGCCCCTCGATAGTGGGTGACATCAACGGCGAGTCACTTCCAATTTTCACCCACCTGGAGCTCTCCCTGATGATGTGACGCCGGTGCCGGATCTATCGATTGACACCGCACGCATTGCTGAACTACTTTCTGCACGACCTCCCTCGCAACACTGGGATCTACCTTGCAGACTAGATGCAAAGTCCTATCAACTCCCATGTGGTGCATAGAGTGCTGGTCCTTGACTTCCTCATGGGTCATGCAGCATGTTTCATCAGCACTCTCTGTCGTTTCGTCCAAGGCTTCCATCCACCCTCTTCTCACCCTCGTTAGGCTGTCTGCCCTATTCTTGGTGGAAGGTATGAACGAAACACTGACTTTCAATCCAAATTCGGCGATTAACTCTCGTAGGATCCCGACTCTACGCATGATGATCATTTCCGAAGCACCTTTTGTCTTTACTCTCCGCTGTTCTGTCACAGCCGCCTGCACCCAGTTCAGCACGGTCGCTGAATCTGTACGTAGCTCCACCTCTTTCAGTCCCCACCTTAATGCCAGGTTTATGCCCTTGATAGTCGCGTCCAACTCGGCTACGTTGATGTGGGAGAAGTCTGTCGCTTTCCTAAGCCAGGCCGCGTCCTCCACCACCTCACCTCCAATCTCAACTGCGACGCCAGTGGCAATGCTACTTGCATCACACCATACGACCCCTTTTTTTGTCTTAGGGACTCTCCACCTTCCTCTCACTGGGTCCTCCTTATCCACCTCCTTTAGGACATCTCGCATCACAGCCACCACATTTTCGCCAACGCTGTCCTCCCATTTCACTCCTCCTGCTTTTCTCTTCACATAGCTGCAGGTTGCTCTGAGCCACCCAGCTACAGGGTAATGGCCCACCAACTTCCCGCAAACCAGGAACAATTGTCGCCTGCTCATTCTGTCCGTGACCTCTGGAATAGCGTTCCCTCTCGTGAACCGCAGCTCTCCCATTGCATCTTCCTCTAAGTGGAGTCCCAAAGCCGCACCGCCATTTAACAGCTCAGGGGCCTTTGCTGTTAGACCAAACCTCCTGAGCTGTTCCACTACTCTTGGTGCTGGCACCACTGTCTCATCCAGCAGTATGTCATCTACATAGGAGTCGGTTGCTTCATTTACGTCCTCCTCCTCTTTCAACACCCGTTTTAGTATTGCAGTCATGATTTTGAGCGCGACATTCAACCCAAAACCCAAACGTGTCAAGCAGTACGTCTTCTCCTTGAATTGTACCAGCTGATATTTCCAGAGATCTTGTTCGACATGGATTTGCAGATACGCCGACTTCAGATCAACAATTGTGGACGCCCCAACCTTCTGTCTCCATCTCCGCATGGTTTCTGCACAAACGTCCATGACGTCACCCCCTGTGTGGCAAGACACATGTTTGTTCAGTTCCCGGTAATCCAACATGGGGCGGACCTTATCCTTGGTCGGCTGGATCACCGCCATGAGAGGTAACAGACCTCCTTTAAGTTCCTCTTTCCATGGCACGAGAATCCCCTCCTTGATCCACCTCTCCACTTCGTCCTCAAAGGACGCCTCCTGTGACTCCGTTAATTTGGTGTCATACCTCCCGACTCGATTCTGCAGGCACGGAGGCCCCGGTCGTCCACTTCCATCTGGCAGTCCACCTACCATCGCCGAAATGTTGCAATGAAGTCTTGATCGCTGATCTCGCACTCAGCCACTTCACCTCCATCACATGGCGAGGCTTCCGGGTTCGCACCCGCCGCACAGTGGTCGTCACCGAACTCAACGCGTCCATTTGTGTCAACAGTGACGCCCCCCATCCGGCAGAGTACGTCCATGCCGAGGATTGCCTCTACCCCAGGCACCAGACAATCGACTACCAGTAGTCAGTCGTCGTCCTCTTATGTCGATGCGAACAGTGCTGGTCCCACGACATTTCACCTCCGTGCCGTCGAATGCCTTGATGCTGCTACCCCCACTCCATCTGTTCACCAGGCCTTTTCGAACCATGGTAGTTGAGCAGCCAGTGTCAACCAGTGCCTCGATCTCTCTCCTCTCCACTGCGACCACGATCCGTGGGGCTATCCCTGCCATCTTTGCGCCGGGGTATCGGCCGGCATGATGATACCCCATTAAGCGTTTCCCGGACAGTCCCTGGCTAGGTGGCCACTCTGCTGGCACCGGTAACATATGATCTGCGTCAGATACTTCTGACAGTCTTTCCGGAGGTGCGGCCCACCACATTCAAAACATTTGATTGCCACCTTCACTTGGCCTCGTGCACCGCTCTGTGCAACTGCCGATTCGTCCTTCACCCGCGAGGATCGCCTGCACGTCAGCACCTTTGCCCTGGGGATTAATGTGTGGACATCAGCATTGTCAAATCCGGACACCTGTTGCAATTCCTTTGCAACATCTTCTGGGAATCCAGTGGTGAAGAATAGCTTGACCGTTGTCTCAAACCCTCGCCCCACATATCCTGCCAGTTCGGCCAATCGCTTCACCTTATTGGCGTAAACATCGACGGACCCACCTGCCCACCGTAGATTTTTCAGCATCTCTGTCGCTTCACATGGGCTTTCTGTGAACGTTCTTTTCAAACGGATTTTTATAATTTCCGCATTCTGTTGTTCGTCTTCGCTAAGCTCGAGATATAGGGCAAGGGCGTCTCCTTCCAAAAATAATGGCAAGAAAGATGCAAGGTCCGTAACGTTTTTCAGTTTCGCGACCAGCTCAACCTTCCTTATCCACTGACAAATGTCGGTACTTCCGTCGAATGACTTCACCATCGTGGTTACACCCGCGTCTGTCATTTTTCCGTGCTGAAGAAGGAAAAGAAAGAGAAGCCGGGGATATAGCTTGTTCTTAAGTTTTGGGCAGTAGGTAGCAACCCGAAATAAAAATAAATTCCTCTTTCTCTCCTTCTTCTTCCCTTTGTTCTCTCTCTTCTTCCTTCTATCACTTTAGACGATGGCACTACATGTTTCTCAGGCAACTGCCCCGCCGCTCTTACCCAAACATTGATTGCTCTTATAGTGCAGCCTTCTTCCCACAATCCGTCTCCGCCGGAAGCACTTCCGTTTCCGCCGGAAGTACTTCCTTTCCATAAAAACGCATTGCTCCTTCTCTTTCTTTTCTTTCGTTGTGCCCGGCTCCCCACACGAGGTAAGTTGTACGTTTGTCGTCGTCTCATTCAAATATACAACTATATAACTTGGTTAGAAGTTATAATAACAAAAATAACCAGAGTGTAAGGTCTTTAAAAGAGGATGGTTTATTACAACGTATATCTTGTACAAAACAATAGCACTACCGATAATCTAATAGGATTAACCTAATACACTCGAATACCAGTGAATACAGTCCACCATACATACTACTGTTCATAGTATATATATATATACTACAGACTAGTACACTTATCAGCCTTGAAGGGAGTCAGGTATTCCATCACAACAACAACAAAATCTTCACTAATTTAAAACAGATTAATTTCTTTTTATGATGTCAGCAATTAACTAAAACAGATGGAAGAAAGATAAGGGAAGAGAATATATTTCTTCATTATTTCTTTCTCTTGCTTTCTTTTTGTTTTATTGTTTTACATAATTTTGCGAAGTCGGAGTTAAGAAATACATAATATTCTTAACTAAGATTCAACTTTATTTTCTTGCAAAATGCTTAAAGTGTATGCATTTTCATAATGGCTTTTTTTTTTTCAATAATTTTTTCAGATATCTTATTTTCAGCGTACACATTTATTCCACTTCAATTGTTTATCATCTCCACATTAATTATACATCATTATTTTTTTTATTATTAATCGATTATTTTCAAAATTTACTAATGCAATAGCATTATATTACTTAAGAATGTTTTTAGATTTTAGATAATAGGAAAAAGAAAATAATAAATAATTTTTTCTGGAAAAAATCTATAAAATAAATCTGGAATTTTAGAACCAAATGCTACTGGATTGCTAAGTTTTTGAAACTTTGTTTATAACATGTTGTGGAGAGTTTAAAAAGTAGCTTCCTTAGTAACAAACCAAACATTGTTAGTTTGCTCCAGCAGCCTTTCAGCTTGAACAAAACTGGATATTAATTCATTTTTGCTCCATCGATATTGTTAACCTGTTAAAGAGGAATTCAGCAGTCAGGCCGGCTACTTGACACTGATCATCAAGATCAAAGTGTAGTATATGGATACTACACATACTATGCTGCTTTCAGGAACTCTTTCGATCGTTATACAGATATCAGCTTGTATCTGATCCCCTGCCCCAGGACCATATTAAATTGCTGGCCTGATTTATTTGTTTCTGTCTGGTAACGGGACACTTGCTGCAGTTTGACTAAACTAGTTCACATGATAAGCCACTATGATCATAACTCCTGTGACATCATCCAGCTGTTTGACTAACTACACTAGTCCAGCTTTAGACTCAATCAACCCAGACACCATGTTGGTCACCACACAGAACTGAACCCATTAACCAACGTCCTTTTCCTGACCAGTTTCTTGTGATCAATCTGTCCTTGGGACAAACTCTTCATTTCCAGTCTGCCAAACTGTTCTTTGACCACAGTGCAAAATAACAAATAAACCATGATCATTGAAGAAGCAAGCAGACCAAACCTCAACATCAACATTCCTGTTACACTGGTAACTTACCCTAGTCATACTCAATTGTACCTATTTATATCCAAATAAACTGATTATTTTTATATTTAACTAAATTCCTGTGTTTGTGTTTCATCTTTGCCCATTACTGTATTGTCTTTATGTGAAAAAGTTGTAAGACCCAATCTCTATACAAACTGAAACGACAATTGGCTAGTTGAAAATGAGTGTCTGGCTTATTTCCGTATAAATATTGATTTTGGGATGAACTTGCCAAATTGGCAATAGACGTCAAAGCTGGCTGCATCTTCATCAAAGATAATGATGCAAATCACTTCATAAAAGTCGAGTTTATAAAACTTCAGAAAAGAAGTCAAGTTCGAGTTCAGAAAGCAGAAAACACAGTTTGTCTTCAAAAGGTCTAAATAATCACCTTCTCTGAAAGAAGAAAAAAAGGTGGTGTTAAATGCTTTAAAAAAAAGTCATTTTGTCAGACTGACTTTAAAGTGAGTAAGGTCGAAATCTAAAAAAAATGTGTAAGAGACAAAGAAATATTTTTCATTTTCGTCTAAAAACCATAAAAGGGCTAGTTGGACATTTTGTCAGTGTTAAAATCTTTGAAAAGAAAACACAGACAAAAGCTGGACTAGTTAATTGTGTATGATCGAAGGGAAGTAAGTCTAATTCTCTTTATTTCATGATGAACTGAGAAGATTTTTTTCTTTAGCATGGCACTTCATGAAAATCTTATCCGACTGAAACTCTGTTAATTTAATGTTTATTGGGATTTGGCCATTCGTGCCATCGTTCATTTTATTTTGTTCCAATTAAATTTACCTGCTCTTTCCCTTTGATTTAAGACTTTTTTATTTTTTGTTTATATGTTTTTTTATTGCCTCATTCCCATCATGCTCCATATCAAGCCTCTATAGCAATAAAACCAGCACATATCTGCATGTGTGCTGGTTTTATTGATATAGAGGCTTGATATGGAGCAACAGTAATGTATTCAGCACTGGATTAACTATATGTGATCCGACAATATTCATGGACTACACATGGAAGATGCACGATGAGACATGTGGGAGTGATCACTTTCCAATTATTCTGGAAAGTGCAGGTCCTCAACTCGAGGAAAGAGTACCACAATGGAATTTACAGAAAGCCAATTGAGAGAGATTCCAAGAGAAATGTCAAGAAAAACTGAGAGCCAATGTCAATGGAAAAGATCACCTCACCTACTTTACAGAGACTCAGTGTCTCTGTAAAGTAGGTGAGGTGATCTTTTCCAAAGTGTGTATCAAAGTCATGTTATTCTGCCCTGAGAAGATTTAATTTGAACCCCACTTGGGAGAATTTGTTTGAACTCAAGAGAGCCAGAGCTCGGCAAACGATTAAAGAGTCTAAAAGAAATTCATAGAACGGCTATATATCCAAAATAAATTCAAACACAAAGTCTAAGACGATATGAAGCATGATGAGAAAGATAGCTGGCAATCATGGCAGCATCCCAATAAAGCATTTTATCACAAACAATACAAAGATTACGAACAGAAAAGATATTTCTAATGCCTTAGCAGACAGCTTTTCTCAAAATTCTGGCTCCAAAGGTAAAACTGAAACCTTTTTTAAATAAAAAACTGAAGAAAAAGAGAAAACTAAATTTCAGTTCCAAAAATAGTGAAAGCTATAATTATCTCTTTACAAGATCTAAGCTCCATGAATCCCTTGCAAAAAACATAATATGGCAGTCGGTCTAGATGATATATACTACGAATTTCTAAAACAATTGCCACAGGTATCCTCCAAATACCTTCTAGAGATCTATAACAAAATATATATTAGCGGAAAAATTCCAAATCTCTAGAGGCAAGCAACAGTAATACCCATACCCAAGCTGGGAAAAGACTCCGATAATCCTTCAAACCATAGACTGATAGCATTAACTAGTTGTCTCTGTAAAGTAATTGAAAGAATGATAAATGGCAGGTTAACATGGTACCTGGAGTCAAACAATCGATGTCAGACCTGCAGTCTGGTTTCAGGAATAAAGAAGTACTACTGAACATTTGATCAGATTTAGACATTCATGAAAAAGGAGCACCTGGTTGCAATCTCATATAAGGTATCTCCAACAAAAATGCAACAAGACAATTAATCTACTCCGAGTAGTAGCTCACACTGATTTGGGAGCTGATAAGAAATCCCTACTCAAGCTGTATCAAACAATTGTGAGATCGAAACTTGATTATGGAAGTTTCATCTACGGTGCAACAAGACTCTCATACCTGAAGCAATTTGAAACTATTCATCACCAGGGACTAAGACTAGCATTGGGGGCTTTTCCTACGTCTCCAGTGAAGAGCTTATATATTGAAGCGAATGAAGGTCATTTACATCTAAGAAGAGAAAAATTGGCACTTCAGTATGTGACAAAGTTGTTATCATGTCCACTAAATCCTGCCTATGGCTGCGTGTTTAATATAAACTCTATTTGAGAAAAAATCAGTACCATTAGGCCTTTTAGTTAGCATATCTAGAAACTCACCAACAAACTGTAATTTGACTCTAGTTTCATACACCAATCAATAATTTCCAAAATTCCACCATGGGAATTCAAACAATCATCTTGTATCTTTGATTTGAAAATAACTTTAAAGAACAAAACCAACCCAATTATATTTCAGGATGAATTTAAAAACAAAAAACATCATTTCAACTATAAGTACATCTACTGAAGAATCAGATAGAGTTGGATGTGCTGCTATCGTAAATAAGACAAAAATGCAATATAGACGACCTGACAAAGCATTAATTTTCAGTGCAGAAGCTGCAGCTATATACTTGGTTCTAAAAATAATAGAAAATAGTAGGACCAATAAATTCATCATTATTTCCGACTCCCTATCAGTGCTCACAGCACTGAAGAACAAAAATATAGATAACACCTTAATCACAAAAATCTTTAACAAAATCACCTATCTACAACAAGAAGCAGATTAAAATGAAATTATGCTGAATACCGAGTCATATCGGCATTCATGGAAATGAAAAAGCAGATAGAGCAGCAAAAGAATCGCTGAACATGATACCTTCCATATACTAAGATTCCATACACTGATCTTCGACCTTCTATAAACAGGTTAATCAAAGAAAATGGTAAGAATCTTGAGATGAATGCCAAAGTAATAAATTACACAAGATTTAGCCAACTATTGATGAATAGTTGGCCAAATCTTGTAGGCTACAGAAAGGCAAAAAGAGAAAGAGGTTGTAGTAGCCAAACTCTGTATAAGACATACACATATTACTCACAAACATTTATTTGAAAAGGTGAAGAGTTTCCAATGTGTGTATCATGTCAAGAATCGTATACACTCAAACATATATTAATAGACTGTCAGACTCTGCAACAAAGCCAAAGGAAATGCTACAACTCAAAAAATCTAAAGGACTTATTTAATGGCACAAATCCCACCAAAATCTTAGATTTCATCAAAGAAGTAGGACTTTTCAAAAAAAATTCATTTCAAATTTAAAAAAAACAAAAACAATATAAAATAGTTATCCTACAACTTTATTCTGCATTAAATAACCCATCGATAGTTTATATGCTGTAAAACAAATCAAACCAAGAGAAAAATGCTTATAAGTGGTGCTCAGGCTACAGCCAGAGTTTTAACAAGTTAAATGATATTTTAGTACTATATTTAAATGATTAAAGTAGAATTTTAACATTTTTGTTTTTATTTTAAGGTTGTGATGATTGGTGATGACATAGTAAATGATATTGGAGGTGCTCAGGCTGTTGGAATGAAGGGTGTTCTAGTATCTACTGGAAAATATAGGTATGTTTCAAATGAACAAAATGTCTTTCAATATATCATATGATAGATTTTTGAAGAACAAGATAATTTTATTGCATTTTTGGATAACTTGTTTAAATGAAATGCTTTGTTAACATGTATAACAGTTCAGGTACACATTTTTACTATAAAAACAAAATATTAACGTATATTTCTGAGTAAATTCCTTTTATCTTTAAAATAATTTCTTTATATGTTTTATATGTTAGGTACTAATTTTCAAAAGATAGGGATACACTGGGCTTAGTTTATGAACTGACCTAAAAAAAATTATCAGCCTATAAGTCTCCTCCCACTCTTCGCTAAAATCTTTGAAACATTAATCAATCTAGCGATAGTCCATTATCTCGAATATACTAAACATGACCAACAGTATGGATTTAGACAATCGTGTTCTACCGTGAATATCCTAACTCTGAATGCATATAACATATACTGGATAAGGCAGGTGAAGCTAGGACAGTAGCGCTTGATATATACAAGGCCTTTGACAATGTCTGACATGAAGGTTTTCTCACAAAAATTAATTTTTACCCTATTACTGGAAGAATATTTGATATAATCAGATCCTTCATAGCTAAAAGAAAAATCTAGGTTGTTCTTGATGGCCGTATATCCAAACAACATCGCATGTTCCCCAGGAGTCGATACTTGGACCGTTATTATTCCTGATCTTCATAAACGCCCTCCATGATGCAATTGTGTCCGAGATGGGTATATTTGCTGATAACGACATGAAGGCAAATAAAACACACACATATCCATCCAAGGCAATAGCTGAATATTTGGAAAATTACCCCCAGTGTGTAGTAGAATGGGCAAAAAATGGATGGTTACATTCAATGCTACCAAGACAAAGCTCCTTTCCTTTAACAATTATAAGAAACCTTTACAAACACTGATTGCCATGGCTGATAGAATCTTTCCTGAGAGCCTGACATTTAAACTCTGTTTCCTAACATTCGCAAGCAACATGAATTGGAATAAATACATAGAAGATACTGCCAAGTCTGTTGGAAAGAAGGTAGGCTTCCTCTACCAGGCTAGAAAACTTCTCACACCTGCCAGTATCCTCATCATCATCATCTAGTTGTGGTGGTCTCACGGACCATCATGACTCTCTCACGCCATCTTGCTCTATCCTCCATCACACCCGATAGATCTTCATAGGTGTAAAGTCGAACAGAATGAAGGAAGAAAGCGACCACGTGTTTGCGCGTGTTGTCTTACCTGCCGGGATGATCACGGGGAGGGCGGAAATTAGATTAATGGCGGCTGTGGTTTTTTGTACGATTATTGAGCAATGACATCAGGCCTCACGTGACTGTTTTTCTGACCACCGATTGGCTGATGATGAACACTTGGACAATAAAAGGAGTATGTTCAGAAGATCAAGAGAGTGTGTATCAACTGCATCAGTGTGATTAGACGTCCGACGTGTGTGTGTTAATCAACTGCCATAGTTGCGAAACGAATACAAGCTATTTCGGCGAAATGGGGGAAAAAATTGACCTCAATACCTTAATACCAGAGTTTGATGGATCGAACCCGGTAATTGACTGGGTGGAAAAGGTGGAATTACATTGCCTTTTGTCTGGCGTAAAAAACCTCGAACATGTTGTTCCTCTGCGCTTGTCCGGCGGCGCCTTTGCGGTGTATCAACAGCTCAGCCATGAGGGCAAACAGGACTACGAGAAAATCAAGGTGGCACTGTTCAAGGCGTTTGCGATTGACCCCACCACTGCTTGGGAGCAACTTGAGGTAAGGACCTTACGTCCGGGCGAAACGGTCGACGTATACTTGGCAGAGCTGACGAAGTTGACAGTGTTGTTTGGTGGACTGCCTGAGCGGGCCTTAGCATGCAAATTCCTAGCGGGACTCCCGACAGGAACGAAGCAACTACTACGAGCTAGCTCAAGTGCAGATTCGCTGATCCTTAATGACCTAGTAGATCGGGCCAGGACTGTAATGAAGAATTACTCCGAAATGAGGGAACCAGTAAGTGCTGCTGCTCAGTCCACACCGAATGATAAGAAACCGTATCAAGGACCCGGTCCACGTGGTGGAATCGTATGCTACAGATGCAATGGACAGGGCCACATCGCAAGGAACTGCCGGCAACAAGCAATGGCTGTTCGCTGCTACCGGTGTAGGGAAGCTGGCCATATAGCTCAAGACTGTCCGGGAAACGGAACCGGGGACAAGGTGTCAGCGTCGACCTCTTCCCCGCGCAGAAATTAAATGAGACGCTGCCGATCATCCCGATATATATCAACGAAACACTGTGCTCAGCACTCCTCGATTCCGGGTGCTCCCGCACTATCGTATGTGCAGATCTCTGCCACATTTGGAGAAAGAAGAACGTCAGAGTGACTACCATCAGTGGAGAGACGCGCACATGTTGCGGCGTGGGCAATGTAACTATACGGACGAAAAATGGAAGCTCCGCTAACCTAGAGGCGCTGGTAGTGCTCGAAAAAACCCTGAGTTTTGACCTGCTCCTAGGATATGATGCCATCAGAGCCCTTGGTGGTGTCCATATAACGGTGACAGGGGCGGTACATTTTCAGGAGAAAGCCCCAGTGTGTGCTGCGCTAAGGATCGACCAACCAGACTTCAGCGTCGAATTTGACAAGCAAAAGAGGGTTTGGACTGCCTCATGGAAGTGGTCGAAAAACAGTGAACCAGCCAAACTGCAGAATGGAATAACTGAATACCATGTGCCCGACCACATGAGGCCCACGTACGAAGAGGAACTTCGCAAATGGATCGAGGATGGCTGGCTGATTCCCTACCCATACAAAAAACTTGGACCTCCTAAGGGTCTGATCCCATTAATGGCGGTCGCTCAGCACAACAAAGCCAAAGTCAGGCCGGTAATGGACTACCGAGAACTGAACTCGCATGTCGATGCGTTTACAGCTGATGCTGACGTGTGTGCTAGCAAACTACGAGAGTGGCGCCAGCTGGGTTCTAATGTGTCCCTGTTGGATCTGAGAAGGGCATATCTGCAGGTCCGAGTTAATGAGACAATGTGGCCGTTTCAGACGGTAGTGTTTGCCGGTAGGAGGTATCGCCTCACAAGACTGGGCTTTGGGCTGAACGTTGCGCCCCAAATAATGAAGACGATTGTCAATGCTGCATTGTCACAGGATAAGACCGTAAAAGAAGGGACATCAGCATACCTTGACGACATATACGTGGATGAAGACATTGTGCCGTCATCACGTGTGAGGGCCAAGCTAGCCGAACTTGGACTGATGTGTAAGGATCCAGAACGCTTGGAGGATGGTGCTCGTGTCTTAGGGTTGAGCGTTCAACAGGAGCAAGGGACCTTGAAGTGGGGGCGTGGAACTGCATTTCCTGAAGTGCCCCATGTCCTTACGAGGCGGGCTATATTTTCCCTGTGTGGAAAACTGGTGGGACACCTACCAGTAGGTGGATGGACTCGGGCCGCGACAGCCATCATGAAGAGGAGGGCGAGTGCAGTTACCAAAGGTTGGGATGACGAAACGGTGGACAATTTGTTGCGGCGCATGGTGAAGGAGACCATCACAAGAGTCGAGCAGGAGGACCCCGCTAAAGGAGATTGGTGCGTCCAGGGAGACAGGCTAAATGTGTGGGTGGATGCGAGCTCCCTCGCGATCGGGGCGCTATTGGAGATGAACGGGTCCGTGATTGAGGACGCCTGCTGGTTGCGACCAATGGATGATGCTGCTCACATCAACCTGGCGGAGTTGGATGCGGTAACAAAAGGAATTAACTTGGCACTCCAGTGGAAAGTCAAAGAATTATGCATACACACAGATTCGCTGTGCGTATACCACTGGATACTTGACACACTAACAGGCAAAGCGAGAGTGCGCACCAAGGCGGCTACCGAAATGCTAATCAGACGAAGGTTGGAGACAATAAGGAAGTTGGTGGAAGAGTACGACCTATCGGTGAATGCGGTGCTTGTCACTTCAACCTGCAATCTTGCCGATAGACTTACCCGTGTGCCCCAGAGATGGTTCGACGCAATGAAGAAAGAAGCCGAACCAGGGTCTTTATGTGCTGCCTCTGTTGAGGAGACGGATAAAATCAAGAAGGTACACCATGACAGTGGACACCCCGGAGTGAGACGGACGTATTATTTCGTACGCTTAACCAACCCGTCAGTGTCCAAAAGCAAAGTAGAAGCAGTGGTCAAGGAATGCCAAATATGCCAGTCAATCGACCCTGCTCCCACCAAATGGCAGAAAGGTCGGCTGGAAGTCGACGAGAATTGGAGCCGACTGGGCATGGACATAACCCATTATGGTGGTCAGCACTTCCTCACACTGATCGATTGCGGACCAACGAGGTTTGCGATCTGGCGATTATTAACAAGACAGGACTCGGCTAGTGTCATCCGTCAATTAGAGTCCATATTTTACGAGCGGGGTCCACCTGAAGAGATTCTCACTGACAACGACACGGCCTTTTGCGGCGGAGAATTCAGGCGTTTCGTAGACGAGTGGGGGATCCGGCTTAGACACAAGTGTGCATATGTACCGAGTGGCAACGGTATAGCGGAGCGGTGCCACCGAAGTGTGAAGAGGATAGCAGCAAGGAAGCAATGTACGATTGCAGAGGCAGTATATAGGTACAATACGACACCGAAGGATGACGCGACTGCTGAAAGTGCACCTGCTAATGCGATACATTGCTATCGAGTGCGTGTTAAGGGCATTGACGCCTGCCTGCCTAATCAGAAGAGGACGCAAGGACGGTACAAGTTGGGGGACACCGTTTGGGTAAGGCCTCCCAGTAACCGATGTACGACCAGTTTCAGAAGAGGACGGATCACCGGCATAATTAGTGAGCAGGCTGTGCTGGTTGATGGTACTCCACGGCATGTGAAGGATGTCCGGCCCGCCCTTGATACAAATCTAATATCGAACAGCGAAAGTGATGAATCATCCAATGATGAAATGTGGATCCGACCTATGCCCCATTGCCGTGATGACATGGCTGAGACCCTCAGCAGAGATGGCGATAGTTCCAGCGCCACTTCTGAAAGCCCCAATGACGATGGAGCCCAGCTTGATGGAAGGACTGCTGGCAACGTTAATGGCGACAGATCTGTTACCCCTCCTGAGAGCTCTGATGAAGATGAAGAAGTCCAGCTAATCCCCCTCTGTAGGAGTGCCCGTAACAAACGACCGCGGCCGCAATGCCGCATGTGTGATCTTGAGACCAGAGGGGAGTGTAAAGTCGAACAGAATGAAGGAAGAAAGCGACCACGTGTTTGCGCGTGTTGTCTTACCTGCCGGGATGATCACGGGGAGGGCGGAAATTAGATTAATGGCGGCTGTGGTTTTTTGTACGATTATTGAGCAATGACGTCAGGCCTCACGTGACTGTTTTTCTGACCACCGATTGGCTGATGATGAACACTTGGACAATAAAAGGAGTATGTTCAGAAGATCAAGAGAGTGTGTATCAACTGCATCAGTGTGATTAGACGTCCGACGTGTGTGTGTTAATCAACTGCCGTAGTTGCGTAGTTGCGAAACGAATACAATAGGTCTTCTGTTAGTTGTTTGATGTGGGTTCTGTGCAGTCTACCTACTGAACCACATCCCTGTTTAGGCATCCACATCGCTTTCATCTTCCAGATCGCGTTCATCTTGTCCACTCCTGCCTAGGCCTTGCTGATTTGCACCTTTAGTTCACACTCTGTGGAATTTTTATTGGCAACTTCACTACTAAGATAGGTAAACTCATCGACATTTTTTAGACGTTCCACTTAGGGAAGAGATATTTCCATGTTGGTTCAGGAGAATATGATGTTTTGCTTGTGTTGACGAAAAACCCAATGCAATTTGCCGTTTCTTCAATACAGTGTAGTAGGGCTTCTGCCTGTCTAGTTGTCAGCAAAAATTGCAATGTCATCAGCATAGCCTGCATCTGTGATTTTTGCTGCTGGATACCTTCTGCTTCTTGCAGGTACCAATGTTAAGCCATTTTCTTTTAACTTGCCAACTGACATGCAGAGGATGTAGTCAAGGCAAATTATAAATAGATAGGGAGTTATAGTATCACCTTGAAGAACATCCGCAGTGACTTAAAAAAATTTAGTGTCTCCATCAGGCGATTGAACCATAGACTGAGTTCTGCTGTACAAGATCATTATTGCATCAACAGTCTCATCTGGAATACCATATGCCAAAAGAATTTTCTTTATCTCGCTTCTGTGTATCGACTCGAAAGCCTTCGAAAAATCCACGAACAACAAGACTGCCTTCAGATTTATTACTCGTACACCCTCCATAATCCTCTGAACCATTAAGATTTGTGCAGATGTTGATCTATTTTTCTTAAAGCCATTTTGACTTCGTTTAGGGACTTTCTCAATTTCAGGTCAGATTCAGTTCAACCACATGGTATTGTATATTTTGGCAGAAATGGTTGTTAGTTATTCCTCGGTAGTTTGAGACAATACCCAAGTCTCCTTTAAGTATCCTATATCTCTATGAAGCCACCTGCATGGCATATCGTTGCCACATCTGGGCTGGTGCTCCAACCACTAGTCTTTCCCTTTTAGACAGGGTGCAAAAAAGAGTCGCTAACCTAATAGATCCAGCACTGTCCACTATTCATGTGACGATTCCAATATTTTTCCCCATTTCGATACAATTACTGATTCTGTTCTAAATTCCCGATTTCGATACTATTTCCGAATCCAATTCCAATAACGAAAGCGCCCAAAAGAACACAGCCACAACTGTGCAACTATAGATTCCCTATCGAAAGAGTTCATTAAATGGCGTCAATTTAACATTATTTATATAGAAATTTTTAGATATTTGGAACTTTATTTCTAAAAAGAACAACACTGAATGTTAAAATGTAAATATACCAAAGTTATATTAAAAATATACACTAACAATTTGTTTATGTCAGTTTTTTAGTATAATATTGCACTGGAACAAAATATATAAAAACGGATATATTCATTGTTAATATCTCACCAATAAGTTATAAAAAAACAATACATATTTGTAAACTCGTAGATAAATCAATTTCCTTTCATGTGATACCATTTTAATGATTTATCGCGATTTTATAAGGGTCTTTCCGACGAATCTGCTGCCGGAGAGTAATTTCACCCCAAAGATATTGACCCACTCGATATTTTTTTCTTAACCCTGATTCTATTTTAGCCAGATATTTTTGTATGAACTTGTAGGACATTAATTAGATATCTGACACTGAATAAGTTTATTATTGACAAATAGTTTATTGATAATTTTCGGTCATCTTATGGAATATTTTTTCTGGATTAAAATAAACTCATTAATTAATAATTAATTAATTTCATTTTAATGAATCAAACATTTCTTCGTAAATGTATTTAATTAACTATTTTCAAAGGAAGAAGAAGCAAGATTATAATGCTTAAATTTAAAGATATTGATTTGAAAAGAAATTAAAACTTTTAGTTAACTAAACATTATGAAAAACGTGTTTGATTTTGTTTACCGTTTTGTTTTAACTATATATTTATGTATTATTTAACAATTATAGAAGAAAAAATTACAGAGAAATCTAGAAAAAGATGAAGCCAATAAAATACAAATTTTACTTATCAGACACATTTAAGGTTTAATTATAATTAAAAGGACGGGAAAACATGTTCTCAATTAAATAACAGAACCTTTCCTTTCATTTCTGTTATTGGGGAGGATTTCCTTTGTACACAAAATTTTAACAAAAACATCCTTGTTAGGCATTTGTCAAAATATATGTTATATTTTTTATCAAATAAATAATTCAAAGTGTAGTATGTGTTCTGATTTTTCTACCCTCGGTCAGTGAAGAAGAAATCCTCCTAGACTGAGACAATTTTAGTTTTTGTCCCAATCCAGAGTGCTCCTTTTCAGAGAGCTGGATTCCACACATTAAAAACAGACTCCACACATTAAAAACTCTGCCCTTGTGGGGAGACAAGTAAATGTGATCATAGGTAATTAATAGCACCCTCAACTAAATCACTCCCCTCCAAAATGAGATTCTACTTCTTTAGGCAATTACGTGTGGACACCCTGAAAAACCTGTCAGAAAGACGAAAAAAATAAACCAAAAATTATTATTTTAGAATTTAGAGTGGGGGATCAGTTTTGTATACAAATTTAATGTAAAATGATCCTCGTTTTGAGGGTCATTCTAAATTTTGCGGGCAGTTCATTAATTTTTTTTTACCATTAACCCTAAGTCCGACTGGTAAGGTCATAAAACCACACGTAATCGCTTAAAAAAGTAGCCCCCTCCCCAAAAAAACAAATGCACAGAAAATATTTTGGGGTTAATTGTCCTAAAACGCTAGAATTGTCTGGAAATGGGGGCTCATTTTACGTTAAATTTACATGTGAAACTGATTTTCGACTCTAAATTCTAAAATAATTGATTGTTCTGATTCCAATTAATTATCCCAATACTACTGTCCCCTGTCCCATCTCCACAATGTTGCATCCCTGTGCTTGTTTTACAAGTACTTCCATGGAATGTTCTTCGACAAACTTACTGCACTTATATCTCATCAATTTAAATAGCCCCGATCAACTCGAATAGCAGCAATATACCACACCCATTCACTGATGCTTGAAAAATTTCTACTTGAATAGCTTCTTTCCTCTGACCACTTCTCTTTGGAATTCTCTCCCTGCTTCCTGTTTCCCTGACTGTACCAATATGCAGAAATTTAAATGTAATGTGAACAAATATCTTGCTGCACAACTCCCCACTTAGGATGCCCACAATAAATATGGATCTTAATCACAGAAGCCTCTTGCGTTTCAGTGATAATATGTCTTGTTTGAGTGAATTAAAGGTAAAAAAAAATAATTTGAAGACAGAAATAAACCAAAAATTATATTTTTTTCATCTCTATTCAGTAAGCACTGAAAATTAAAATGAATGAGTCATCAAAATATTACTTTGATTCTGTTTATATCTTTTCAATGTAAAATCATTTTGTTATTCTGTTTTTGCTCCTTTTAATTTGACAGACCAGAAGACAAATACCATCCGACTGTGAAGGCTGACGGCTATTCCAAGAATTTGTCTGAAGCTGTTGATTTAATCTTGTCGCATTATTGATTCTTTCCAAATCAAATTCAATTGAGTTTCAACTCAAACATTCAAAGATTAATTGATTTAATTTGACAATTTAATTTCTTAATAAATTGTTTTTATTAGTTTTCATTGTGTTATTTTCTTTGTTTCTTTGATGAATTAGAAATATTCTCTATTTTGAAAATGTATTTAATTTATTTTTTAAGATACAAAAATCTTTTTCAAATTTGTTTATTTGAGGCTATAAACAAGGAAGATTAAAAACAAATTCTCAGAATTGAACAGTGAAAACAAAAGTTTATTTATGACAAATACATATATGTGTATATAGCAGTGGCGTGTAGCAATCTAGTGATTCCCGGTGTCAACACCTTGATTGAAGTATAAGTCCTAGTACTGAGAAATATGAGAATGAGAGATAGTTTGAATACGATTGGATGCCTGGAGCCTTCTCTGCATATCACTGGTATATAGTACATATATGTGTAACATTACCGTACTAATAAGCGACTTTGTGCACAGAGTTCTTCAATCTCAACTAGATGTCCTGTAATCTTTTCGTTGACAGAAACCAGCTGATTCTCTCATTGACATGTAAGTAATTGGCTCATTGGATAGTCATGTCTCAGCAGTCGTAAAGATGCTGTTTTTTTTTCCTCCTTGTAGCTAGAATTAGTGTGGTGATACTGGCTAATTGATATGCATAATTAGCATAAGTAAAAATAGATTACCATATAAAAAGTTAAAAGACAAGGAAACGGGAGGAGAAAATGAAATAACAGATTTATTTTTGGCTACAGCTGGATGCAAGGCCATCATGAAAGTCTTAACCATGGTGTATCCCATGAACCTAGAAGACCTGACTTTCGGAAGAATAAGTCAGATCATAAAAATAAATATGAGACCTAAGAAAAGGTTAGTCGTGGCAGAAAGAACAAAGTTTATGTCAATGAAGCAAGACAAGAAATTGACAAACCGATCATCAAATATCTACACCGTCTACGGAATACGAGTAGATATTGTGAGTTTGAAAAACTCAAACAACACGAACAACATATCGAAGAAGATTTAATTCAATTAAGATTAATTAAAGTATGTGCAATGCGTCACACAGGAATAAAATAATGGAACAGCTACAAATAAGGAACATGTTTTTAAATAATTGCAAAAGAAAATGTTACCCCCTCTTATTATGAAGCACGAAAATTACCAGTACATTTGTTGCCATTAGTGGTAGCAAAACTACGAAAATTAATTGAACATGACCTTATTGAACATAGGAGCAAATAATGAAATTGAATTTTAAAAAAAAAACGACATCGTCTTGAAAAAATTAAGAAATGCAAGAATGATTATAAATGAAAAAAAAATGTGTAAACAATAGTAGTAATATATTGTTTTCAGAGTATTCCATTTGAAAAAAAGTATATCACCAGTCAAACCTTAATAGAAAATTATTAAAAATATCTATACCTACAAACAAAAAATAACTTGAATCTTTTTGGGGATCGGTCAATTTCTACAGGCGATATTTACCAAAATATACAGACCTGACTGAACCGTTTGCAAATTTAAGAAAAAAGAATGTTGAATTTATTTGGTCAGGAAAACAAGAAAAAGCTTTTGAGAGATTGAAATTAGTTATGGCAAAGAAACCAGTAGTAAAATTTTTTGATCCCAAAAAAGGACATTACGTTAACCATAGCTGCAAGTGAACATTCGATATCTGGAATATTATCACAAGAAGGACATCCGATAATGTATTTATCAAGAAGATTAACAAACACTTAATTTAATTATTCAAATATAGAGAAAGAAGCTTTGGCCAGTGTATGGTGCACCACCAAGGCTAGACAATTTCTAATTGTAAAAAAAATTATCTTGAAAAGTGATCATAGACCATTGGAATTTATATTCAATTCAAGAAAAGAATTACTGAAAGTTATGACATCGAGAATATTAAATCTCTACCCAATGTAAGGATGTATCTTCAAATTCTTCTTCTGTTTTATCTTTTGACTCCTTGTAAAATCGCAACCTTGATAGTGCATCTACGTGTGGAATTGAATTTTCTTTTGACATATTCTATATCAAGTCAATGCCATTAACTTTATTGTTAATGGCATTTGACTTTGATATAGAATATGTTAACGGAAATTCAATTCCACATGTAGATGCACTGTGACAAAGTATCTGGGGACTCATGGGAATCGAGTACCCTGGTGACGCGCTAGTATGCATCTTGGTGGTGATGCTATGCCGACTGAGGGCCCTGCGTCGAGACGAAGTGGAGATATAAAACTAGTATATATTTGACGTAGAAACGAACTTATTCAAACAACGGAAAGGGGCGCCAGCTAGTCTTGCGGGGTCATGTCGGATATTCAAAATCGATTACAACCAGAGGCGAGGAAACGGTTGTCAGATGGAAGGTAGAGATTGGAGAATTCCATATCGCAAATTTAATTCCAAAATATCAATAAAGCGATATTATTGTTTGGGGTGAATGGCGCATTTTGGAATCACGGTTCTCTGACGGCTGTTTAGAGGACCTGGGAAAGACGAGTCCACTTGAGAGATTTATTTGGGCCTGTCATTGTTAATTACGAGTCGGGTCAATGGATCGCCTCCAGCTGTGTGACAGAATGAGAAAGCGTTTGTTTTGGCGATAACGATGGGGGGGAAAAAAGAAAATTCCATTTATTTTAAGGAGGGGGGAGGGGTGAGGCGCCCGTTCCCACCCTCCTTGAGAGAGGAAGACACGCAGGAATTAGGATAGTGGAGAAGGGGTGTGTACGACCAATAGACATCTTCAATAAAAGAATGTGTTTTTCACGCACGACCAGTAGAGAGAGCAGTGAGAGTTGAATTGTCGGCAGACAGAGTTGGACGGTCACCTGGCGCGCGCCAAGATGGCGTGCGCTGAAGAAAACAAACCGGACGAAATTCTCACCACCGTCTTCGCCTGTTGATTTGTGACTTAAACAACGACTTGTGTAAAGAATTCGCACACACAGAGAACCAGCGAAATAACTTTACAAAAACAACAACCTTTGCTAAAGTAAAGACATTTACAAGTATGGTAGACATTAATCCAATGTAAAATCAATTCTTTTATTTTATTAATAATTACTCTTCTATACAAAAAACCCGACCGAGTTGTTGAACATTGTTCTTTTCCTTTTGTTTTGCTTTGAATGATCTTTCGCCCCCACAGAGCCAACCGGTTGCTGTTCGCCCAGTGATCACTCGCTGATATAAACAGTTTCAATGTGGGAGTGTGTTTGTAGCTGGACGAGACGACAAGATCGGCGACGCCATCATCATCATCGTCGCCATCCCGGCCTAAAGGAATTTGGATCTATATTTTTTTAATTGCCACTATGACCATCGATACATGTGGGGTTCATACACTATTATGGTTGCGATTTTACAAGTAGTCAAAAGATAAAACAGAAGAAGAATTACATTCTTGCATTGAGTAGAGACTGATGTTTTATCTTTAGATAGAATAGCTATGAAAACTAGACATGATCCAGTACTAAATAGGATAACATTCAGAATAAGAAAAAATATATGAGGAAATTGTTCCAAGGCAGAGAAACCTTACAAAGAAATAAGGCATAAAGTAACGATAGAAAATGGAGTGATTTGTAATGGAGATCTGGTAATTCCCCCAGAAACACAATGATATACACTGTGGAGTGGCGGCCACACAAAAAAGAATAAAACTAGAAGCATGGTGGCCTGGATATTCATGAGATATGAATATATAAAAAGATGCAAGAAATGTTGAGAATTAAACATTTTTACACAGAATACTTTACATTCATGGCCCAGAGAAGTAGCGCCATGGAGTCGTGTGCATATGGATCATGCATACATTTCTGGAGTGGGATTCTTATTGATATTAGTAAACTCTTTTTCAGCCTGGCCTGAAATAGTCCATGTGCCAGAAAAGAAAATTTCTACCATAAAACATATTCTAAGGGTCATATTCTCTAGAATGGGTATCCCAAAAACCCTAGTATCTGACAATGCTCCAGACTTTTGTGATGAAGGTCTTAATTTATGGTTGGAAAAAATAGGATGTAAGCCATATAAGACACCACCATATCCCCCTCAATTGAATGGGTTGGTGGAAAGAATGGTGCAGACCATAAAAACGGGACTAAAAGCATGTTCTCAGCAAAAAGAAAAAATAGAAGTTTTTCTACCAAGGCTGCTTTTAAGCTATGGAACAGTACCACACGTGGGAAGATTAGAAAGCCCATCAGCTTTAATGGGAAGAAATTAGAGCTCCGTTAACTATGTTGTATTCTACAAATGAAAAAATCTGGTACAAAAAGAACAAAGAATCAAATCCAGAAAGGACAGAATTTATCGTGCAAAAAGGCCACAATACAGCTATAATGAATAGAGAAAACAGAAACAGTTGTTGGCCCATGCAGACCAAATAAGGTCCCAGGGTGAATACGAAGAGCAAAGTGAACAAATCGCTACAACTCCTTCCGTTATTGAGTTATTAGAACAACCTGTACAGAACGAAACGTCAGAAGATGAAACAATGCAAGATCAAGCAGGTCAAAAGTCGGATTCAGATCAAAGTATGAAAGGGGACTACCCTGGTTATAGTTTTGTGCGATATAGGTTGAAATCGACCCGAGAAAGAAATAAGGGAGAGAGAAAAGAGTAAAGTAATATAGAAAAAAAAGATGCACTAGAGGCATAAAGCCTATACGTTTCAGGGAGATGTGGTGATACTGACTAATTGATATGCATAATTAGCATAAGTAAAAATAGATTACTATATAAGTCTCTCCTTAATTATAGCTAGCAGTGAAAGTACACTAGCAACTGACTAGGTAAATTTACAACTTCACACCATAAATTAAAAAAATCTTTATCTAATCTAGCTATGCCAGCTTTCGGATAAACACTTACATTTGTTTTACAAGTACTTTAATGGAATGTGCTCTGATGAACATCCTGAACTTATGCCATTTCAACATAAATACCCTTGACTAACCCGACAATCAACTGTAGATGTCCCCAGATGCCAGAAAGCTTTCTACTCTAATAGCTTGTTTCCTTAGACTGCTTGCCTTCAGAATTCCCTCCCGGTTCCCTGTTTCCACGACTGTACCAATATGCAGAAATTTAAATGTAATGTGAAAAAACGTCTTGTAACACAACTCCCCATTTAGAATGCCTCTATGAGTCTGGCCCCTAATTCACAGTAGCCCCTTACATCTCAGTTGCAATAGGCCTTGTTTGGGGTGAATATAAATTTAAAAAATACCTACTTAATTATTTAATTCTTATATGTACTTGTGACAATAAAGCTGAAAAGAGAATACGATGCTTTACATTTAAACATTTCGGTTAATGTAGCACTAATCTGACCAGAATCGAGCAGACTCACTGACAAAAGTTCCACAGTGTAAAGAGAGAGATTGAACCTACACAGCCACTATGTGCCTTTGCCATGGTGAACCTGAACCCAACAGAGATGAACAAAGTGGGCATTCTGGAGTCAGGCCAACATCATATTTTGTGCATAGAATCGACTCGGTAATGTCTAAAGCGTAAAAGCAGTTGTTTGGAATTGTGAAGAATATCAGACGATAGACTCAGCTCCAGTGCGATAGAAAAAGGGCGGGCCCAGTGTGCATGAAGTATGGAACCAATTAGGCATGGAAATCATGCACTACAACGGTTGTTATTTTTTGGATACTGATTGATTGTGGCCCTATGTGGTTTTCAATTTGGCAGTTGCTACAACGGCAAGACATTTCATATGTGTTCCGGAAATTAAAATCATGTTTTTGAACATGCCTCCCCACAGCCGATATCCTGGCTTACAATGGCATTGCCTTCTTTAGTCAACTTCTGACAACGCTGCATCAAGAAATGGTATCATAGAAAGGTGTCATAGGACAGTAAAGTGGATTGTTGCATGACAGAGCTGCCCTATTATGGAGGCTGTGTATTGGTACAACGTTACCCCCAAGGATGATGTTACCACCTCATCAGCACTTGTAAATTTTCTGTACTTATACCAGATCAAAGTCAAATGGGGTCAATGTTGTGCCCCATCCGGATCATCAAAAGATCTCTATACATTATTATAATTAGTAACGAATTCAGAAGTCTATGACTAGACTTCAAACGTTTAACAAACAAACAAAAAAAACTCAGTTCGGTTCAATTCCTGTAAAAGCACAAAAACCCTCTGTGTAACTTCGAGCTCCAATGAACGAAAACAATTCTGCTCACCGCAGAATTTCACTCGACACTCACGTTTCTCGTTCCCCCCTTTCTTCTGATTTTCTTGTCTTTTTATTAGCAGATTTTCCGTCAGTTAATTCCGCTTAACCAATCAGAAAAAACATAATCTGCTGGCTCACTATTTGTCATGATAATTAAATCTATTATTATTGTGCAGCAACCAGTAGATTTGTTACTACGAGGTTGTGAGTTCAATCCTCACTAGAAAACTAGTAAGCCAAAACTTATTTCCCTTTCCATCTGCAAGCTAGGCAAAGGCGGACCCTCTTACTGCGGGGAAGAACTAAGTCCGGGCCATCTCCACCGCTCGATTCTGGCTCAAGATCATCAATTCCGCCACAGTTTAGGTGAAATATCCACAAGGATGTTGCACATTGAAATTCCGACCCGGTCGTGATAAGTCCACAGTTGGTGGTCGTTAATGGCACACTCTGACATGTGGGAGATGTGCACCCACGTCTTAGTTCAGCACCGGTAATGGACAAAAATGGTAACACATCATCAGGGAGTGCTGAATGGAGAGAACCAGATTCCAATGCAAGTAGTAGTGGTTCCATGTCTTAGAGTGAGGGAGAGGCCGGACCGATTTTGGTTGAGCTGCCTTATTCCACTACCAATTAAGGTCCTAGTACATCTGATGCTTCGGTCAGAGAGGAAGAAATAACTGTCTCAATATGGAAGTGTACTAGGATAAAACGACGAGCCACCTACTGTCACTTGTGTGATCATGTGACAATAAAGAAGAACACTTACCAACTGAAAAGAGGATGAGATGCTTCGCATGTTGTGTATGCCCATCTGTCAAAGTAAAAAAGGGCTTCTCTTCACAATTGTAGACTTTTATAGTTGGGACTGATCTGCATATGTGAGTAACTAATGCGCATATGTGGAGACCAACTGACATAAATGAAAGGATGGATGGAAAGCAGTGAGTCAATTTTTTTACGGTTATATTACACTTGTATATCATAAGATTAGATAACACTGAATGAACTATTTACATTGTTGTTTTCATTCATTGATATAAGCAACTTTGTTTTTGTGATGACATGTGATTTGCTCGATTACGTAATTGGGGTAATATAAACATTGCGTCTATACAAACAATGTCTTTAACTATTTTCCATGGCAAATAATCTGTAGAAAAAACATTGGATGAGACATTCTGTTTTTAATTCTGTATTTCTAAATACTGATTACAAAATGGTCATTGAACAATTCACAACTTAAAATAAATTAACTTGCAGCTAGCCGACCAAGTTACATGACAACACCACAACAAAACGAAGTCGATTCCTTCCTGTTCATACACGTTGTGTGTTACTATGGTTTCGTCTCTCTCTCTCTCTTTCTCTCTCTCTCTCTAATGCTGCTGCTGATTTATTTATTTTCTAAAATGGGTACTGGTACAGCTTTTGAACCAGACAAAACCGACTTTTGCCGACACAGAATTATGTAACCAGCCGGAAGAAGTCGAATCAAAACGAACTGGCATCAAAATCAAAACGAGACTGCTTTTTAACATGAAAAAAAAAATAATGAAAGAAAAAGACTCATTTTTTGACAAAGAAAATCAATGAATTTTTAAAATATTCTACAGGAAAGTTAAAAAGTAATTTTTTTTTAACGATAAATTGTGTTTTTTTTAACATAATCAATGCAACAATAATTTTTACATATTGTTTTGCATTTCACTTTTTGGCTACTGGTTTAGGAGGTTAGTTTAGGGATAGGTTAGGGTTTAGAGTTAGGGTTTAAAAATAGTGAATTTATTGTCCGGTTCATTTAGCAGATTTTCTTTTGGAGTTAGCACAGACGACCGATAAAAAGAAGAAAAAGTGGTAAAGGAAGAGAAAAGAAGTTGGTTGACAGGGTACAATTCCACTATCTGCGATAATATGGAGATGAAGGGGTTGGTTTGAAATTTTTGCCTCCACATAAATTTGAGCAGATAGCTGTGAAGAAGATCCAATCACCTTTCTTCAATTATCACCTGTCTGTCAAGAATTTTAAGATTTAATCAGTTTACAGGTAAAGTAGTTTGCTTCTTGGGCCTTCTGATTGGCTAAGCGCTTCGACATCTTCCAGCCGTTTACATAAACTGAACAAATAGTCGTTTTTTTCTGGTTCAAAAGTTGTGCCAGTACCATAAAATGTTGTGTTGATTTCAGTGAGCGTAATTTGTTCTCTGATGCTACGCTTAGTAATTGTTTCTCTGCTAAGCATAGTACATTTGTGCCCTTAATACTAAAGGTAAACACTATTTCTTGGAGGAGCCACTATTCTAGAAAAGAACCAATATATTTCATTTGTATAATAATAAAGACAAAAAATATTCTTGTAGTTATTTTTCTTAAAGAAATTCTTAGTGTGTTGCTTCTTGCCTTTCAGTGAGATAAATCTAACTACAACTCATCTGTGTATTAATGAAATTACAACTTCACGTGTGTTTTTCGTTTTTATGTGATTTACACATTATTATTATTTTTTTTACTATTAATCGAATTTACATTTAAATTGCAATAGCTTAATCATCATATCCTCATATTTGGTTTGACATCTGTTTTACATGCTGGCATGTGTTGGATGATTTTTAGAAATTGGCTTCCAAACTAACCTATCTCTAACCAGATCTTTTCTTCAAATCCATCCTTATGACTTCTTCCCATGTTTTCCTGGCCTTCCTCTGCCAAATGACCATGCTACCTCAACTGTTCTCCATCTGCTAACCCAAGAACTCTCATCCATTGTTTCAATGTGACGAAATCAGTGAAGTCTCCTGTTATTCACACGTCTCCTTATACTGTCCAGATTTAATCTTCCTCTTGTCATCAGATCTAAACCTTTCTTTAAGACTCACATTACACATCCGTCATATGATTCTCATATCATTTCTCTCCAAACAATACCCTCAACCCTCAGTTGCCAGGTTTCAGTTCCATACATCACACTGCATACACATGTCTGATACTCTTTCATTAACCGAAAGTGGTAATGCTTTGCTGGTTAGTAATTGCAGAACTTCTCTGAACTTACTCCATTTACTCCTAACTCTTGCAATCACACCAACGTCAGCTCCTCCCTGTTTTCCAATAGTATCATCATAATAACAACATTTCTGAACCACCATCCAAATATACTTTCTTTACATCTGAGTTCTTATCCATCTCCATTGTCTTACACTTCTTGCATGCAAACTGGTTATCATCTCTCAACCTACCTACTTATAATTCCACTACACTTCTTTTGTACGCAATATTTACAAGTACTACAAAAATTGAGTTGTTCCAAACTCTCTTTCCACAAACTGAGCAGAGAAATTTTCCGCTTTCCAACACGACAAAACATCTAAAATCAAGCTTCTCTCCTTTCACCACCAATTCTCGGATCTTCACTTTGCCCCTATTAAAATGAATGGGTCTCTCCTTGAGGAAGCCCCTCCTTTGATAAGCTTCTAGAACTGATCTTAACTCCAGACTTGAAATGGAAGACTTACATCAAATTTGTTATTAAGGTTGGATCACTCTTCTGCTCCAGAAAATATCTCACAATTCAGACACAGTTTGGGTGAAAAATCCACAAGGATGTTGCATGTCGAAATTCAGACCAGGTTATGTTACCGGAGTGCACAGTCGGTGGTCATTAATGGCACGCCTTGACATGTAGAAGACGTGCGCCCACGTCTCAATTTAGCACCAGTAGTGGACGACAATGATGACACATCATCAGAGAGTACTGAATGGAGAGAACCAGATTCTGATACAAGTAGTAGTGGTTCTGCATCTAAAAGTGAGGAACAGGACAGACGTTCCTTGGTTGAGCTGCCTTATTCCATTGCCAATTCAGGTCCTGGTACATTTGCTGTAAGAGAGGAAGAAATAACTGTCCCACTACAGAGAAGTACTAGGATAAAGCGACCAGCCACCATCTGTCACTTGTGTGATCATACGATCAGGGAGGAGTGTGAAAATAAAGAGGAACACTCACCAGCAGGAAAAAGAATGAGGTGCTTCGTATGTCGTTTCTGCAGAGTAAAGAAGGGCTTCTCTTCATAAGTGCAGGTTTTTATAGTGGTGTCTGATTTGCATATATGGAAATCAGCTTATATAAATGAAGAGGACAGCTGGGAAGCAGGCAGAAGCGATTTGGATTGCAGAGAGAAAGTGGGTTGCACAAAAATCGGTTGAAAGTTGAATTACAGTCAAAACATTTTTTATTAATTGATTTTCTGGCACAGTTAGGTAACAAAAACTGACTTTGAAATCTAGTGGGGGTGTCCTCTTTTTCATAGAGGAGAGGTTGCTAATCTTTCTCTACTTTATCGTTATTTTCATGGTAGGTGCTCAAATGAGCTCCAATCTATGGTTCCCCTTTGTAAAACATTCACAACAAAAACTCATCTAGCTACAACCACTGTAAATAATTTTCCTTTCTTCACAGCTGACTACAACATAGTTGTTTTTAAGTCCAATGTTAACAAAATCTTAAATCATTAAATTCTGCCCAGTTTCAACTATCCTTGCCGGATACAGTCACCTGAATGATCGCTCTTACAACTAAGAAAAGAGACAAGAAAATATACGACAATGGCAAAGGAGAGAGGACAAATGCAGATGAAAAGTTGTAAAAAAATAGTTGTATTTATTGCACCATAGGTACAAGAGCGAATGAAGAACTGGAGAAAGAAGACTGATGATAGTGTCTCTGGAAGAAGGAAGGCTACAAGGACAGGAATGATGTACCTGGACAATAGTCGAGGTTGGATAGACAGGAGTAAGGAAGCTAGAACCTGGACAGCAGCAAGGACGTTTCCAGAACCTGGATAGCAGGAAAGGCTGGATTGACAGGAACAAGGGAACTGGAACCTGAACAGCATGATATGACGTCACATGGAGATTGCAGTGGACGTCCCTGCAGATCATTCCTGCAACCACTGCTCCAGCTCATGTTCCACACGGATTGGACCTAACTTAGGTATTTAGTTAGGTCCAATCCGTGTGGAACCTGAGCTGGAGCAGTGGTTGCAGGAATGATCTGCAGGAAAGGAGCTGGAGCAGGCGTTGCAGGAAGGAGCTTGTGCACGTGCTGCAAGAAGAAACAACTGGAAGGAGCTGGAGCAGGAGCTGCTGGAAGTAGCTGGAGCAGGTGCTGCTGGAAGGAGCTGGTGCAGGTGCTGAAGGAAGAAGCTGGAGAAGGAGCTGATGGAAGGAACTGAAGCAGGAACTGCTGGAAGGAGCTGAAGCAGAGACCGCTGGAAGTAGCTGGAGCAGGAGCTGCTGGAAGGAGCTGGTGCAGGTGCTGAAGAAAGGATTTGGAGCAGTAGCTGCTGGAAGTAGCTGGAGCAGGGGCTGCTGGAGTCGGAGTAGGAGAATGAACTGGAGAAGCAGGCTGGAGTTAGGTGGATGTCTCAGGGAACAAACAGCAGCAAAGAGTTAACGTTTATAGCATATATAACAGGTACCCCACACGCTCCTTCCTCTGGCGACGGCATCAAATGTAATGAGAACCGTCCTCGGCGCAGGAATCCTTCCAGACTGTGAACACCCTCTCTGGCTATGATCGTCTTAGTGGCCAAATAAAAAAAAGATGTGTCGAACTCCTCCGGTCGGATGAATAACGATTTCGTGATTCTGTGAAGGCAAGGTTACTCAACCAACAAACTGATAACAGGTATAAGTCAACAAACTCGGTTAGGTCTTTTCGTAAGCAATAATTATTTAACAAGAGAAACAATTGGTTTTAAACTTTAACTCAAAGTCTGTTTTTCGATAATGGCTTTGTTCACTAACCATCTCGTCTCTCTGTGTATCCTCTATTTACGATTTCCCAGTTGTTAATTAAGTTGTAACTTGTCTACTGAAAACGGTGTGTGTGTGGGGGGGACACTATCGTTAACACCACCCAGACAAGAAGCTGTTCGCACAGCCTCTCGTCCGGTGAATCTTTGTCCCCGAGCCCGGGTGGAGACGTCTGTTCAAAGCGAACCGCAATTTCTAACTGCTCGTAACGTCTTCTCGTTTCAACCAACAAAACGAAAAACGTACAACTCATACCCTTTCTTTCTTCAGCCCATTTCTCCATTCCCTCTCTCTCTCTCTCGGGGCCAGGGTGGGGCATACTGACTTGCTCTCCCTCTCTCTCTCCCCTCTCTCTTTCTCTCTCTCGTTGGGTGGTACGACAATCGAAATTCATCGCTTAGGTTTTTTTAGATCTTATCTACACTAAAGAAAACCATTATCCTCTCTCTCGGGGCCGGTGAGGCATACTGACCTACTCTCCCTCTCCCCTCTCTCTCTGGTTGGGTTGTTTTCCTTCCTGTCACCGCAAAAGACCTGTTCTCCTTCTCTCTTCCATGGGGGGAGGGGAGTGACCAAAAGACTCTTGACCAAAATTGTACGGCCGTTATCAACATTCCAGCTCCCTCTGGCTTTGCTCATCCATTGTATCTGGATGATTACATCTGACGGCTTACACACTTTCTCTCGCCAGCCTGGCGCCGATTCTGGCCAATGTTTGGACAGTCAGAATATGTACTAGTTCTTAGATCTCCACTTGTTTCTATGTAGGGCCTGATTTCCCTGATGCATATTGGTGCGCCCTAAAGGGGGCAGATTGCGTCGGCTACAATCACTGTTTCACACATATAGTAGTTTGAGTTTGCCCTGCAAAGGGCAGTGATTGCTTCTGCTGCCAACTTTTGCTTCTGGGCTCGATGACTGGTCCACATAGTGGGAGATGGGGAGCCTCCTGTCCCCCCACTAGAACCGCCAAATGAAATGAAGGAAAAGCTGCTGAATCTATTTCTCGGAAGGGATATTACATGCAATGATCCTACGTGACCGGAATTAATTCCTGACCGAATTTATTCTGTTTGGAAATAGTTGGGGTGTTAGTTGACAGTGTTTACATAAATCTCGGCCACTTTTTAGATGCTGGTATTTTAGCTTAGGGTGAGAAAAGAGTGTAGAAACCTGAAACATGTTGGCATTAGTGACTAGCAGGAAAACGACCAACTTGTATTTTTCCAGTAAAAGGACAGTATCAGCAGGAGCCAGGGTAATTTTCCAGAGTGTTTTGGGGGCGTGGCTTATGCCAATGCGTTTGATGGAGGTGTGTTTGAATTGGTAATGTTTGTAAACATGGGAGCGGTGAACAGATACTGCAACATTACCAATCCTCACAAAGTTATCTCACCATCCACTTGAAAAATTCAGTAACTTATCCTCGAGTGACCTTTGGGCTTGATAAACAGTGATTCGTTAATACATAAAAAACACTGATCATCAATTTGTTCTTAGTAACAGTCATTCTCAGACCTTTACTTTCTATAGCATTCCTTCAAGTCTTAAACTTAAAAAGTGAGTCTTCCATTGTTTCACAGGCAAACATTAAATGACCAGTATAAAGCATCTCTTCTGGACAACCCATACAAAACTCCCTGGACAATGCTTCTAAGACACAAATGAAAACAATAGACTCAGTACAGATCACTGATGTACTCCCACTTTAGCATTAAAGCTGTCAATAAATGTGTTGTTAATTCTAACACAGCTTTGAGCATTTCTGTACATTGCTTGAACAACCTTCACCAACCACTAGCTTGCCCTGAATAACTTTGTAGCAGTTTGCTACAAACCGGTGCACAGCTGCCATATTGTTTAAATATCAATGACTTCTTAGCTGCCCGCTGATTGGCTCAAGCAATCTACTTCCTCCTTGGCTTGGCCAATCAGTGGTCTTCTCTTATGCGAATCTTGGATGACTAGCATAACTATATAAACACTTGAGCGCAATACGCTCTCTCCCTTTTTCCTTCTTTGGCACTGCCAAACACACGTCCCCCTCTTTGGGGATGCAACAGACATCTTCCCTGGGTTCGACTTCGACAAGAAGACAAAATGGCTACTGCCGCATACACTTGAAATTAATATCTGCTCTCTCTTTTTCTTGCCTCTCTTGATATGTAGATGACTATTACACCTGGCCGGGCTACCTAGCCTTAGCCACTTCGACACAAAGTACCGAGAAGCCAAAATGGCTACTGCCACATACACGTGGACTTAATATAACACAGACACATAACTGCTTACATGTGAACTGACTTTCACACCGGTGTACAGACACACAAATATACATACACACATGGACACGTCCTGATACCATACCATTCTATATTATGAACTATTCTCTTTTCCCCACTGGGGAATTATTCTCATGGGAATTTCCATAATTTTGTATTCGTCAATATCTCATTTACACACTAATATTTCGTCTTCGTCACCCATCCTACATTTTGGTGACCCCTAGAGCATGCAGCCTTCGACGGCTTTGTTGGTCTTCTTCGTTCTTCTTAGCCATTTAAAGTACATGAACAAACTGTCAGGCCCATTAAAACGCAATATCGCCTGAATATTTTTTCTAAAAGAAAAACAAAAAAAAAAACACTTTTCACTGAAAAGCAAAACCTAAAACACATTTTCAACCAGACACATTTCATTGAAACAAAACACAAAAAAGAGTTTCAAATCGAAAAAGATAAAAAATAAATGCCAACTCTAAAAAAGTAAACGCGTTCTCGCATAAGAAAATACTGGACTGTCGTTTGTTTTGAAGCAACCTTTACTGACACAGACTCCAGGACCGTTAAAAGTCAATTTCGCCTTCATTTTTTTCACACAAAAAAAAAAAAATTCTGTTCAGCCAACTGAACGGACAGCATAAAAAACTTCTCAGCGGAAAAATAAAACATGGACATATTTCACCGAAAAACTAAAACATTCCTAACGGGACACTTGTCATGGAAAAACGAAACAAACAAACAAAAAAGTAAATGCATCTTCTCCTAAGCAAATACTTTAATTGAAAACGGTTATTTTTCTGCTACACTCTATCTGCGTTAGTGTGCACATGGAGAATTAAACAAAAAAATGGGTCCTCAGACACCATTAAAATGCACATGCGTAAATATTCTCAGCAACTTAAAACCTTTCCCTTGCCTCGGCAACTAGCCGACATAAAAAAAGAAAAAAAAGAAAATTAAATTTCTTTTAACGCAAAGCAACACTGTCGACCAGACAACATTTCTTACTGATGCCCAAAACGAATCGCATAAATTTAACGACCTTCAAATTTTAAAGAATAGTTTACAACTATTCTACGTAAAATAAATTTGAAAACAGTCACAACACTATGCCTCGTCATTCACTCTTAATTTACAGAACCACCGTTACTAACGGATATAATCAAGAAAAACTTGTCACAGACGAACGGTGACTAGCCAAACCTTCACTGAAGGTGACCCAAAGCAAACATTTTTCCACAAAAAAAAATAAAACACTTCACTGAAGATTCTAATCATCATTGTCGACAAGACAAACTGGTCATCGAAGATTACTGAAAGCAAACATTTTTTTCACGGAAGAAAATATAACCTGTTCACTGAAGAGTATATGAAGTAACATTGTCAACAAATCGATTCATCGCCGACGAATAGCAAGGAGCATCAACCTAACAACCTCAAATTTTAACGAAATTGTGTACAGCAATTTCATGCTAACAAATTTAAATTCGGTCACTCAACTCAACAATGAACATTTTACCAAATAACTGCCACTAGCAGATATAAAAAAATCCTTACCACTTCACATTTCGTCTACCAATGAAACGCAAATTCAGACTTGCAAAACTACCGTCACAGACGGACAATTTCAACAAGGTAAACCATTATTTTACTTTGATAAACTTTTTTTGATTTCCTACAGGAAATCAATCCAAGCAGGGAGGTATTGTAGCAGTTTGCTACAAACCAGTGCACAGCTGCCATATTGTTTAAATATCAATGACTTCTTAGCTGCCCGCTGATTGATTCAAGCAATCTACTTCCTCCTACATGTGGACTTAATATAACACACACACACACACACACACACATAACTGCTTACATGTGAACTGACTTTCACACCGGTGTACAGACACACAAATATACATACACACATGGACACGTCCTGATACCATAGCCGGTGTACAAACATTCTATATTATGAACTATTCTCTCCTCCCTACTCATGGGAAATTATAGTAATGGACTTCCTTTACTTTTGTTTATGTCTTTCCTTTTTGTTTACGTCTTTCCTTTTTGTTCACGTACTAACGAGAAAGACTCAATAATTTTTCTATAACTTTTCTCTTTACCTCATGGGTTTTCTTCAACTTAAAGTCACAAATAATTTGTTTACACTGTGTCAGAGTTTTTTTCACCAGGTATCACTTTCATATCACTGCAGAACTGTCTGTCCTTTTTCCTTACCAACAAATAATCTTACGTCTTTGCTGTTCTAGATTCATATTAAGTTCTTTTTCTTAAAAAAACGTATTTTCAACTAACATGTCTATGGCACGATAAAATTCTAAGATTCTTTATTCTTCTGTATTACTATCACCATTTCCTCAAATTTCCATTTCCTATTGTAATAAGCCTGCCATAAAACTCATCTTTCACATCTTCACTCAGGCCACATTGTGATGCATAAACAGATATAGCTGTAAAAATTTCCTGACCAACCATCAACTTCATCAGTATGATTCACTCTTCCAATCTAAAGCAGCTTATATCTTGCATTCACAATCATTCTGACAGATTCACCCCTCCATCTTGGATATAACTTAGGTCAATAAGTCTTCTCTCAACAATCACAACAATCTCTCCTGACTTTCCTTGCAAGCTTCCAACATTCAAACTGCACAGCCTGAAGTTTGATCAAATGGAAACGAAATTTAAAAAATCATATTTAACAAAATTATTAAAGAATTAAATACACCAGAATGCATATAAGTTTCTTCATTAACAAGCCAGTTATTTAAATCTTTTGCTAATAGTTATAAAATAAAATTAGTTACTTTGTGACACAAATAGAATTTGGAATCATTTAATCTTGCCCCCCCCCCCCCCCCCCATATAATTTGCTTACAAAACAACAACAAAAGCGCAACAAAAAATTACAGTAAAAAGACTTGCAGGCACCCGTAGATACAACTAATAAAGAATAATTTTTTTTTAGTTTGAATCCTGTTGATATAATTTTCGACTGCTGCTAGTATGTGATCCATTTTGTAGCACTATTTTGGATTCTAACAAAATTTATTAAAAAGTTTTGCTCTATAAATCCTTACTCATTTTGCTGCTCTGTTTATATAGTGTATATTTTTAGCCAAGAATTTCATTCATACATTTTTAGCCAATAATTTAATTCGTACATTTTTAGACAAGAATTTCATTTGTAAATCTTTAGACAAGAATTTCAATTTTCCTAAAGAAAAGCATCACTGAAAAATTAGTGATTGATTGATGCCTTTGAAAGGTACACATTGACCAGAGAAAGGATTTTCTCTGGTCAATGTGTACCACAAAAGTTAAAAAATGGACAAAAGCTCGCCACAATCAAAATGAATTAAAGTTATAAGCTAACGAATATGGGATATTCGACATATTCAAGCTTTAACGTTTTTAACGACAATAATTAAGAAACAGTTTGATTTACGTATAAACATTTATTCTCACAAAAGTTAAAGACAAACATAAAAGGGGCTGGTGACAAACATAAAAGGGGCAGGGGACAAACATGAAAAGTAATACTTAACATAATATACAACACGAAAGAAGAGCCATAAGTACTATAGATAGAAATACTGATAGTCTCGAACTCTTGACCCAAAAGTCAGGATTAATTTGGGTTGTTCGTGAGTGTCTGCATTTCGACTGACAAGGGTCCTTTGACGAGTTTTGATCCTTCCTTTGTGTGTGTCTGGGTTCTCGCTAATATAGAAATATTTGACAGGTGCTCGGCTCCCAAGGCGACTGTTTCTGATTGGTTGAATGGATCTTAATAACGAATCAAAATTTTAATATTTATCAATCAAAATTGAGTAGTACAGAAATCGTTTTTTCTGCTTCTGCTGTTTTTGTTTTTGTTGTTGCTCACTGCTGCTGCTGTTTTTGGTCGCTCGGAATAGGGTTTATCAATAAGGCGTTATCTATTAGTTAGGAGAAAACTTAACTCTGAATGAGATCTTTAGAATGGCGGTGGTGAGAGCGTGTGGATGAAGAAGGGGTCTGGAGTCGGCGCATGTGCGATTGCGGCTCCGACCTACTCATTTTTCTCACCTCTTGGGTGAGGCCTTCTATGGCAATCTTTTGTACTCACGTTTTTTGAGGAGGCAAAAAGAACTTTTACAAATATATTTTTAAAAAATTCCTTTGCAAAAAACGTGAGTACAAAAGAGTTCATTCCTTTACATAGACAAACACAAAAATACATTCCAGATAATATATATTATCTGTCTGCTAAATATATATATATATTTATTATTTATTCTTTTTTGGCTCTCAAAACATACATATTTTCAATTTCGTTATTTTTCTCTTTAGAATGTGTTTCCACAACAATGTTTTTCACACTTTTTTGACTGTAGATTTTATTTTGTTCCATATATATATATATGTATATAAATGGGTGCAATTACAGGAGAGCTAGCCTCGGTAACTACTATGTCACAGGTTGAAGTCTATCTGTCTCCCCTAATGGAGGCCACACAGCCGCTCATAGATATGGCTATATTGAACGCCATAGAAAAATGAGCAGGTCGAAACCGCAGTAGACTCCAGACTTCCTCATCCACATGCTTCCATCACTGCCATTCTAACAAGCGAGCTCTGTGATCAGTCGCTTTGGCACTCATGCGCAGAGGTGTAAAAACCCCTGTTCATTTTTGAAGTAGAGAAACTAATATCTGGAGACCTAAGCACGACACATTCTTCACTGAAGCTACACAATCGTGCACCCTTTCTTACAGACTCCATCTCCCATGCATGTTGCTTGGTTGACACGGGAGCCGCATGCAGTATTTGGCCCCTGAAACTCCTCACTAAGAAACCACCAGTGTCGCCCATTTCATTGCAAGCTGTAAATCACTCCCCTATTCCCATGTACGGTCAAATTTCTCGTTTTTTGGACTTGGAATTGAGCAGAGACTTTACGTGGGTCTTATTCAATTCTGGGCTCGGACTTTCTGCATACCTTCAACCTGCTAGTAGACATGTGCAGATATTGGCTGATAGATGCTAATACGGAACTTTCCGTCCCTGGTTTGAAATCAAACACCCCATCTATCAGCCCAGTATTTTTCATTGCCACTACTGATGACCCATACCAGACCCTACTACACTCCTACCCAGAGTTAACAAACTTGAATTTTGTTGTGAGCAAACCAACTCACTCAACAAAACACTACATTAAGACCACAGGTGCTCCTGTGTTCTCTCGTCACTTACCTGCAGAGAAATTAAAAGCGGTGAAGGCAGAGTTTAACCATATGCTGCAGCTGGGAATGATACACCCCTCATCCAGTCCATGGGCTTCCCTTTTGCATATGGTCCTGAAGCACTCCAGAGATTGGCGTCCGACTGGGGACTATCGACGACTCAATCCCATGATGGTACCTGATCGTTACCCAATCCCACATATACAGGACTTTGCTTCGTCTCTGCACAGTTGTAAGACCTTCTCCAAACTGGACTTAGTTAAGGCTTACCATCAGATTCCAGTGAATCCGGCTAATATACCCAAAACTGCGGTAACAACTCCATTTGGAGCATTTGAATTCCTTACTATGCCTTTCAGTTTGCGAAACGCATCTAGTACCTTCCAATGTTTCATGAACAGAGTAGTATGAGATCTTGGCTTTGTCTATAACTACATAGACGAAATTCTTGTGGCAAGTGTCTCACTCATCTCTGCCAACTGTTTGAACGGTTTCAGCAATACCAGATGAGGATTAACTCTGGTAAATGTGTTTTTGGTGCTTCGTCACTAATTTTCTTGGGTTACATTATCAGCCCTGAAGGCATATCTCCCTTGTCTGAAAAGGTTAACGCTCTACAAGACCTTCAACCACTTACTTCACTTCGCCAACAAAGGCATTTTCTCGGTCTGTTAAACTACAGATGCTTTATCCCACACTTTGCGGATCTACTGTCTCCTCTTTACCTAACAGGAAGAAGAAAAATGAGCAGATTTCACTGAATGATATTCAGTTAAAAACTTTCAATGAAGTGAAGGAAAAGCTAGCGACGAGATCCTTGCTTGCACATCTTGTGTCCAATGCTTAGTATTCACTGGTCGTTGATGCATCGGGCACAGCTGTAGGTGCCGTGTTGCAACAGCAGCACCAAGGTCAACTACAATCTCTTGCATACTTTACGAGACAACTGAAACCAACAGAACAATGTTATAGCACGTTTGGCCGTGAACTCTTGGTGATGTACCTAGCAGTGAAACACTTTCAGCATTCACTCGAGAGTCATCAATTTGTGATCTACACTGATCACCATCTGCTTACATATGCACTATGTTCTAAGCCAGAAAAATATTCTCCTCACGATATTCGCCACTTGGACTTTGTTTCAAAATTTACCAATGATATCCGACATATCTCTGGTGAACAGAATGCTGCGGCAGACGCTTTGTCCTGCCTTCCTATAAATTCTCTGTCCTCACCTTCGGATATCGACATACAACAGATGGCCTTAGACCATTCACGTCTGGACACTTCGGATCTGTTATCCTCTGAGTTTGCAACTTGCAAATTTACAAACCTGCCTGTGCCCACTTCGGACACACAGATCATCTGTGACACTTCAACAGATTCACCTCGCCCCTTTGTTCCACTGACTCATCTTAGGGTTGTCTTTGATACCCTTCACAACTTGGCACACCCCGGACTCAAAGCCACAGTGAAGCTGATTTCAGTTAGATTTTTCTGACCGAGTATGAGGCGCGACATCACTGCCTGGACACGTTCCTGCGTATCCTGCCAAAAGTTAAAGGTGCACAAGCATATCCGTGCACCCCTTGGCACATTCAGCACTCCAGACGCTTGGTTCAGCCATGTTCACATTGATCTGGTTGACCATGGGCGGTCACTCAGAGATTTACTTATCTCCTGACCTGTATTGACTGCTTCACACGGTGGCCTGAAGCCATTCCCCTAAATGACATTTCGGCTGAATCCATAGCGTGAACCCTTATATCAGGCTGGATATCGCTTTACAGAGTTCCCACTACTATTACCACCGACTGTGGTGGACAGTTTGAATCCCAACTATTCCAGGAACTTTTCAGGATTTTAAGGGATTAAACATATCTGTATAACCAGCTATCATCCAGCTTCCAACGGGATGATAGAACACTTCCATTGCCAATTAAAATTTGCGTTGCATGTATCCTGACAAACAGCAATGGAGCGAGTACGTACCAATAGTCTTTCTTGGCTGTCGCGCTGCGCTCAAAGAGGACCTCAGATACTCTCCAGCCAAACTTGTTTATGGAGTATCTTTATCGTTGCTGGGTCAGATGCTGACCCGATAGATTTAACGGCAACAGATCCAGCTCTGTACACAAACAGACTGCAAGCTTATTTTAATAACCTATGAACCCTATCTCACCTATGAACCCTAGGCAACAGACCATAAAATCTACAGTTCCGAAAGACATTTCGTCATGGACTCATGTTTTTCTTAGAAAATACTCTTTGAAAGCCCCTCTTACTCCACCTTATACTGGTTCTTATCGCGTGCTATCACGCACTGACAAATTATTCACACTAGACATCGGTGGCAAAAAAGAAACTGTATCAATAGACAGGGTAAAAAGAGCCTTTCTAGACTAAAAAATACAAGAGCCACATATTCCTCCTAGATGCATATTGCATCAACCCACTCTTACACCAGTAAAAGTGCATACACCTCCAAAAGACAATTATGTCACCACTACACACAGTGGTCGGTGAGTACATTGGCCCAAAAAACTGTGTAAGATTCTCTATATATATAGAATGAGCTTTTTTGAGTCCTTATACTCTATTGTACAATTACGTCTTTTCACAAAAGGAATACTTTTCACAGAAAAGACAAAAACATTTTTCCCTCCTCAAAAAATACTTTTCACAGAAAAGACAAACATTTTTCAAGAAAATACTTTTTGCAGAAACACTTCTTGTTTTGACCAAAGAAAACTTTCACTGAAAAATAAAAAACATTTTTTTTTTTAATTCTGTAAACTGAATTGACATATTTTGTATTTTTGTCTTTTATAACTGCTACTTTTAGCAAATAACTACCCTTTTCTCTGTCGGCTTTCCGCCTAAGCAGAAGATTATGTAGCAGCCCTAAACAGATGTATTTTCTGCTTCCGAAAATGCCCCCATTAAGTGATCTGATTACACACTGATCAATCAGCCTGCAGGGCGCATTGATTCCTTCTGTCCGCTGAAGAACTATATCAGCCCCTTTGGGAATCAAGGTCGGTCAGCAGAGAGACTCCTGCAAGCAACAAGGAAACACTTCTACTTTCTCTCTCTCCTGCTCTGTCCACTAGACGCTCACAGCAACTACTATCTTCGCCTGAAGATAACTGCTCAGACTTTCGGCAGCCCTAAGAACTTCTTATTTTCCTCTTCCTCACTCGGACACTGTCCAACTTTCTTCCACCTATAGGTACAGGTAACTTTATTGAATAAACCCTTTTCGTTGTTGTAAGCAGAGGTTTTGTTATTTCCTTTTGTGACTTAAACATAAGATAGGAACAATGTCCCTTCCTTATAATCTTGCCAATGATTGTGTAACAACTCCCCCAGATCTCATTCCGATTTTTGTGTAGGAGTATATGTGAAGATATATGTGTGTGGATGGGGGGAACCATTCCACAAGAGAATCCATAAATATCCACATATCGTCCTTTTAGGGGTTCTGCTTGGTTTTATATCTGGGTGATGATTGACATATCTCGTTAGGTCAAATCTAGTGTTACTCCTTCCGATGGCAGTGGCATCGGTTGTTTTTTAAACGGTTTGTGGGGGATGCTAACGCATTCTATTCCTCTTAAATATTGAAGAAAAACGAGCAAGAAACGTCAACATTCAACACAAATGAAGGGCAAATAAAATATCCAATACTCAAACATTTATATTAACAACAACAATTTATTTTGCATTTTTACACATAAAAATTATATTCCATATTTGACGAAAATCTTTTAGTGTCTTTTGGATAAATGTCTCTTTGACGGCTTGAAAGAAATAGTGTCTTTTTGTTATTTAAAGCAATGTCTCTTTAAATAAGTTTTGTAAGAAGAAAGACGCACGTGTGTGCGTGTGTACATGTGCGCGTGTGTAATTGAAAAAAGAGAAAGAAAGTGCCAAGCTTACTATGTGTGTCCAGCAGTCAGAAAAGGGGAGAAGGAATGATTTGACGCGACGGTAGTCGTCGCATCGTCTTGCGACTGGTCGATGGAGCGAAACAATTCTCCCTGCTGTGTCTGAAGAAATTCTGGAGGCAAGAGACTGCTTCCGTCGACGTTTATATATGTCCTAATCAGCAGGGGCAGTGATCGGAAACATATGATCCCTATTTTGGCGTTTTTTGCGGGGTGTTGAAAACGTCTGTCGACTGCTGTTGAAAGGTGAATTCCATAGGTTTATCGGTGAGATGTGCTGGAGGAGTTAGTGTTGATCTGAGATACGCGTTCTGGTTGAGTTTAAGGTGATGAATACGTGCACAGTGCATTGGATCAGTTCATCAGTACTGGATGGATTTCTTGTGAAAATTGAATTTATTTAATTTTTTATTTTATTTTGAATAAAAAAGAAAAACTGTATCACAAACATGCATTGCTCAGTAAAGGAGAAATCCCTCAAGATCGAGCCAATTTTAATTTTTCTTCTTTTTCCATTTTTTACTTTTTTTTTTCATCGTCAGCTGACAAAATGTATAAATATAGCATAAATATACGTTAGTCAGTGAAAGAGAAATCCTTCTAGATTGAGCCAATTTAAAAAATTTATTTATTTATTATTTTTAAAAATTTCTTTTTATCCTTGGCTGACGAAATGTGAATTGTTTTGAGCTGAAGGTATGTGAACTTCAATGATGTTGTAGTTACTTGGCAGTAAATAATATTTTGAAAATTTAATTTTCTCCATAAAAAAAGCATTCGCTGATTGATGGAACTGGAATCTGGAATTTCATTAATTTTTTATAATCATGGGTCGATTGATGGATTTTTGAAATCCGAATTTTTTTTGTTTTAACAAAACGAAAAAACCATGTATCATTTCTTATAAATATGCGTCTGTTGACATATATCTAAAATTAACTTTTTTTTTCATTGGCAGACAAAATGTGAATTGTTGTGAGTTGACGACCCGTATATGAAATTCAATTTTGTTGTTTGTCGGTAAACAATATTTGGAGATTTGATTTTTTTTCTTTGCTTAAAAGAAACATTCGTCCATTGACTGGAATTCGGATCATTTTTTTTGTTATTTTTGTCTGGTGGACAAATGTTGGAATTTGGAGTGAAATTTTTCGTCACCCGCTTCTGACACTAGTTTTTATAATACTAATAAGCATATGGTGATGAGAAAGAAACAGACAAACACAGGATGGACTTTTAAATGATTGTAATATTTAATAATTATTTTTGAATAAAAACAAATTATCAGAATTACATCACCAATCGACAGAGAATCGGGAAAAACATGACAGGTCAAGACTTACGGTTGAAGTGAGCAGATGTTCCACATTTTCTCTCTCCAGCTGGAGGCTGGGGAGTTAACTTCATCTGTAAGGCCGGAGTGTATCAAGAGAATGTCGATATTCTACTACAAATGAATTGTAAGTTAAAACAACAAATTTTCTTGTTTTTATTCTTCATTTGTGCTGCAACATCTTTCGCATTTGGGAACCAATAAAAATGTAAAAATTAGTGTTTCATATGTAACCAAATCCTGGCCTACTTCATGGTGTGACCTGACACCTGACATGCGCAGACATACATCCATATCGACAGGTGCCATTAAAAAGAAATAAAACAGTTGTTATCCTGTTATCAGAGAGAGTTGACCTTTTTAAAATTTATTGTGACAAACTCAGTTATCCTTTCTGAAGATGGTTTATGTAGCAGTAACAAACTATTTTGCGATTGTTTCTTTGTGCTATGCTGAGCTGATTTTGGTGATGTGTCGATCAATCAGAAGACTCTGGCGAAAAGAAAAACACAGATCCCCAGTTGACAGCAGCGAGACAACACCTTCGTTCTTCCACTTCCTGTCATCGGCAGCCTGAAGGGATGGTATCAGCATAGTGTCACACAAGGAAACTGCTATCATACCATCTCATGTACACACTTTCTCACAGAGAAACTAACTTTCCTCCTTTTCACAAAAGGACACTTTACACCTAGAACATTTATGTATGTAACACAAATTGTCAAATATTTATTAATACATATTTTAAAAATTTAATTATCCACAGACACGTGTTTCGTCGTTTACTGCTGATCAGAGTGGGTGAACCTAGCAAGATTCCAAACCAGGACCACAGAGTCTGAAGCCTGAAGCTCTACAACTGAACCAATCCCCACTAGTGTTGGAATATATTACTGTTTTATAGATGTCATTTATTTGTTTATTTTGTTTGCGATACTTTTTAACGAATTCAACGTGGCTGAATCTAGTGAGATTCGAAACCAGGACCTCAGAGTCTGAAGTGACATATAAATTATTTTAATTTAATTATCCACGGACATATGTTCCGTCATTTACGACCCATTAGCATGGCTGAACCTAACAAGATTAAAAACCAGAACCCCAGAGTCTGAAGCCTGAAACTCTACCACTGAGCCACTTGTGCTAAAATGTATTGCTTTTTATAGATGTCATTTATTTTTTATTTTGTTTGCGATACTTTTGAACGAATTCAATTATTTATATGGAAGAGCATTTGACCTTAATGCTAGTTGGAAATAATTTTCCCTTCACCATGGATGGATGGATGGAGAGCAACGTATATATTTTTTAAATTTAATTATACTCAGACAGGTGTTTCATCGTTTACGACTCATCAGCATGGCTGAACCTAGCGAGATTCGAGTTTTAATCGACATATATATTTTTTAAATTTGTTGTTTACGACTCACAGCAGAAGTTTTATTTCATTTCTATCAATATTTTATTATTACCAAGATTCGTTCCTATATAACATGTATCATATTGTGAATGTCGGTAATTTTACTGACTATTCTTTCTCTCTCTCTCTCTCTCTCTCTCTCTCTCTCTCTCTCTCTATCGGATATTATATATTGTTGTTTGTCTCTTCGCTCCATCTTTGCTCCTATTATTTCTCATCGTAACCCTGTCTTGTTATCACAACTTCGGTAGAAACCTTTTTCTTGTCTTGTAGATTATGAGTTATTCCCCTTATATTATTTGGAGTCTGAATCAGGTTTTGCTGTGGCATAAAGTGGAATTCTTCAATCTCTAAAACTATAGAGATTGTGTTGTTGTAGTGTTGATAGATGAGTGAACATGCAAAAGTGAACATGTTTGGTCTTCCCATCAGATCACTGAAATGATTGATTTTTTGCGCAAACAAAGTGAAGTCATAGAAACTCTTCCATAGAAGATGGATCAACTACTTTTTACTAACCCAGTTGGGGCGCAGACCTAGAGCAATACAGGTGGCAATGATCAAGAACTGTCTGGGTGATGATACAAAGAACACATACCAAGGCATGCATTTTGAGACCGAGTGCACCATCCAAGAAATATTAGATGCCTTTGAGGAATATGAAATAGGAATCACTAATGAAACATACAGACGTTTTATGTTTTGACAAAAAATAGGATGAGGCTGTACAACAGAAGGAGTTTTACTTTTTGTAGGAAAAAAGGATTGTAGAGTAGATATCCATCTTTTAGGCTTAGTTTGGTAAGAAGAAAAATGGGTTATCATTAGCTTTGTTATAAGGACAAACTTCTCCATTACAATTTAAATCAATTTTATTCATACAGTTTCATCAACAAACAGGGCTTGAAAGAGTTAAAGTAGGCAAAAATATACGAAAACATGTTGAGTTGGTGGACGTGAGTAGGCTTGAAACATGGGTTGAGTCTGGGTCACTCGTCTCACGCTAGCCCAGTCTTGGCTTCAGGATGAGACAGGAACATGTTGCCTCATCACCTCGATGTGAAATTTCCAACTATCAAAAGTGCGGGAAAATGGAATGGAAAAGTTCAGCGAAGTGCCTCCTACACAACAGTGTTCTGATTGGATAATGTGGATCACACACATGGATCACTCCATGTGTAAGGATAAACTAACGCAAAAGAAAATACATGATAATCATATAACTGCTACATTATCCCCTGCTTAGCCTTATAGTTGATAAAAACAAGATATGCTTTATTGACAGTAGTAGCACAAAAGACTAAATTTAAACAAACATGCAAATTGCAACAAGAAGGAAAATAAATGTTTAGTTCGATCAAAAATATCTGTTCATTTGCTGACATTTTTTCAGTTCTTTTACTGGGAACAAATGCAAAAAGAGGTAGGTAACATTTAACCAAGTAGCAAATTCAAAAGACCCCATTGAAAATGGAAAATGTGATAATTCAAATATAGTCAGTCATGCATGATTTTTTTGGCCAGTGGACATGTCTATCAGAACATGGAGTGGTAATGTGTAAAAAAAGCCTGTTTAAACCTATTGACCGATACAGTCTCTTTTGTACTCCCAATATTCAGAGTAAAATTTTTTTTCCGGTGTGCAAGAACATGATAAAGACCGGTGTAAGGTAGTGTGAGTGGAAGTTTAATAGAGTCTTTCTGTATAAACACATGAGTTCATGAGGCAATGTCTTTAAGAACTGCTGATTTAATACTTTGTTTCCAAGGATTAATTCGCGAAATAGCATCTGAGTCCGTCTATGTATTGATCCGTATCAATCACAGGGGAATCCGAGGGATCAGGTAATTCAAATAGAATTCAGTAAACCAGCTCTGCTAAGAAATATACCAAATCCTCCTTGATAGCAGCACAGCCACCAAGGAGAACAAGTACATACTCAATCCATCGTTGAGGATCAGGGGCTGCAGGTAAAGCGTCTTTCAATTGATAATGAAAGTGCTCAATTAGAAGCTGGATGATAACTAGTGGTCCTTAGGAAAATTTATGAGGATTTGAATCGCCTACTTTGATCAGTGGTAATTGTTGTGTTGCATGGCCCACTCCTCCTGGACCGCGGCAGTACGCGTTTCGTACACTCTTCCCGATACGGGCCGTGGCTTTAATCATTTCGTATACTCGTCCCCAAAAGGACCGTAGCAGTTCACATTTAATACTCGTCATTTTTTAAACATCATAAATCACATAGTTCATATATTGTTTGCATACCTTTAATTTCTCCCTCGCCGTGTAGAGGGTCGTGTCGTCTAGTGGATGAATTCTTTCTTCTTTCCTTCCTGCCGTGAACCACGCCGTCCGTTGTCTGCAACAAAACTCCACGATCGACTCACCAAACACAATCTTTTTACTTTCAATTCCTTTTTATTACAAGCGTTGGTCATTTAATCAGCTGGGGGTCATTCACTACGTCGAGAGAGAGAAAGCAATCACTACTTTATCGTAGTTAGTTAACAATTATTTTCTTAACCATTCATAGAGAGGGGGGAAAGGATATCTCTCGCTTGTATTTTCTTAGGGAAATATTTCCCTTATCTGTTGTAAATTACATTTTAACAATCACGTCTCATCGGTTTGCTTCCAAAACCCAGACTAACGAAACTCGCTTCTCACGAAGAACGAGTGACGTCACGGATCCCTCTGTTTCCCACGCAAGGCCTGTGTCGTCACAGAGCCTCTCGCAGGTGCACACCGACCCTTGATCCGGGGTCTCGTCACACGGCGACCCTGTCACGTCTGTGATCGCTGACTGTGAGAACAGGCCCCATTCTGCACGTGTTAATTCGCGCAAGTCAAACCAACGATTTCCAACAGATACGTCCATTCCCATAGGGCCATTATCCAACAATTGCAGAGATACTATAATGTGAAATCCAACCTGTGATTTCAGCAAAAATATCACTCAATGGTATGGAATCAGATCAACAAGAAAAACAATCAATACAGGTTAACAGGTAGGAGTAGCCGTGGCTGACCGGCCATGGTCCAACTCGGTTAATGTGGATATGGTTAAATTGTGCATCGGGAGTATTGAAAGTTCCAAAGTATTGAAAGTTCCAAAGTATTGAAAGTTCCAAAGTAAGCTTGTATATGCTTGTGCACTTTAGATTTCTAGCAGGATAAACAGTAATGGGTCCAGGCAGTGATTTCACATCTCATATTCGGCCAGAAGAATCGAGCTGAAATAAGCTTCATTGTGGTAGAAATGCCAGACCGTGCAAAGAAGAAAAGACAGTTTTGCGATGAGCTTCAGGAACGAAGAGGCAAGGTGAATTCTGTTGTATCAGTATGTCATCGCTCGTTTGTTAACCTTTTAAACTTCTGGTAATTATCTGCCCATAGACTGTCCTCACTTCCTGTCCCCACTTGTAATGGCGTTCTATGTAAATAAAGTTTGTGTCTCTGTTTGTTTTTAATCCAAGCAATCCTCGACTGGTGACAACACAACAAATTCATGGAAGTCTCGCACAAGATTTGTTCATCCGCTGTAGGGATGAGAATATACTGAAATTTGTAAGTAGCAAATTCTGGTTCTGAAAGATCTAAAATATCCACAGATGGTTGGTTCAAAGCCATTTGACGAACATTGATGTCCTCAGATGAAGAAATAGCACTGATCGGAAGACGAGACCGTGCATCTGCAGCAGTCCCTACAGTGGATGAACAAATCTTATGTGAGATTTCAATGAATTCACCTCATCTCTTCGTTCCTGAAGATTCTGCGAACCAGATATGTGCCGTATGTCGCTGGAGAACTGAAAAATGAAATCTAAATGTCTAGCTTCCCGAAGAGAATATTTGTCCGGCTTAGCACGTACAGCAAATATAAGTGAACGATGGCCCATATAAATGTCAAACTCACGACCCTCCAATATGTGGCGAGAATATTTAATTGCTAAGTAAATAGCTAAAAGTTCACGTCCAAAAGAACTATATAGAGTTTCTGCAGGCGTCAATTGACAAGAAAAGTAAGACAATTGTTGAATTTGCTGCACCATCTGCAAAACTAGATGCATCCATGACGAAAGCAAATTGAGCATCAGGTATGAGATTTGACAGCAAAGATGTGTCTACAAGCTTTTTCTTCACCTCGTTAAAGACTTTCAGCTGACAGTCATTTGATGCAGTAACTTTATTCTTCTTTTTTCTATTTTTCAAAAGGTTGGTTAAAGGAGCAAGGATATCTGCACAGTGCGGGATGAAACGTTTGTAATAATGTAATAGTCCCCAAAAATCCTGTAGAGCTATAACTTTTTCAGGAAGAATGAAATTTCTTTTGAGCTAATGACATAACCCAAAAAGACAAGACTTGTAGCACTGAAAATACATTTAACAGGGTTTATTCTGACATGGTCCCACTGTAAACGTTCAAAGAGAAGACAGAGATGTACCAAATGTTCCTCAGACAAGGAACTAGCTACTAAGATATCGTCAATATAGTGACAAACTATTTCATCCATTAAACGCTGAAAAGTAGTAGTTGTCAGCTAAATGGCATGGTTAAAAATTTGAATGCAGTCTTTAAAATATCAGCCAGATTAACCGGAATTTGGTGGTAAGCCTTTACCAGATCTTATTTGGAAATTTTTTTTACAAGACGAAGCGAAATCATGGATATGAGGGATAGGATAGCGATTGGGAACAGTAATTGTGTTCCGACAACGGAAATCTCCGGTGAGATGCCAATCCCTGGAACTCTTTGGAACCACGTGCAACGGGGATGCTCAAGGGCTAGATAAGGGACGGATCATTCCTAGCCAAAGCATGTGATTAAATTCCGCCTTCAACGCCTTTAACTTCTCAGGAGAAAGGTAACGAGGGCATGAAAAATAGGAGCAGCCGTAGTTTCGATGAAATGCAGGCTTATTCATTTGGAAATTCCAATTGGTCAAATCCGGAGAGGAATTTAGTAAAGACTGATAAGGGTTTTCAGTAGAGGCACTTAAAAATGCAGGACTAGTGAGTCCTCTAAAGGCTTTCATACCAGGTATTTGTAATTTAGTATTTGTATCTATGCATGCCCACCAGTTAAAATGGTAGAGAAAGTTAGCATCTAAGATAGGGTAGAGTATGTCTGCAACAATGAAGATCCACGTGAAGTCTCTTACATAGTTGCAGATCTAACAACTGAGAAACTTGACCAAACACTGTCTGGAGCACAACAAGAGAGACTGGTGATTTCTCTTTAAAGAACTTAAAAGGCCAAATACTACATGCGGTACCCATATCAACCAGTAAGTGATATTGGGATACAAATTCATTTACATAGAAAGAATGATAACTAGATAAATTCGGGGGGGGGGGGGAGATGACGTGTTCACATCTTTCGATTTTCATTTCTTCTGCCTCTGTGAAATGAAAGTACAGAGTTTATTGCAACAGTAGGCCCTTTCACCGAAGCGCCTGTGGTAAAACATAGTTTGTAAGGGCTAGCATTATAATGAACCAGTTAAACCGAACGACGAAGATGCCATCAAGAAGGTGACGATGCCTAGTTTGGTACATGCCAAATAATGTCATGTCAAAATAAAACAGTGCCCCCACGTTACCACTGTTAAGTAATTCCATGATAAAATTGTAAGAAAATATGAGATGCAACTATTCAAAGAAGGCCTAAAGTTCGAAGTTGGAGTACCCATTCTGTAGAGAAGAAGTGTCACTTTTTGTAGGATGAAAGGGTTGTTGAGTAGATATCTATCGTGTACACCTCGTTTGGTAGGAAGAAAAATGGGTTACTTTTAGCTTAGTTATAAGGATAAACTTATCCATTACAATTTAAATCAATTTTATTCATACAGTTTCATAATCAAACATGCATGGGCTTGAAAGAGTTACATTGACAAAAATATACAAAAACATGTTGAGTTGGTGGATGTATGTATACTTGAAAGATGGATTGAGTCTAGGTCACCCGTCTCGCGCTAGTCCAGTCTTGGTTTTGGTACGAAACAGGAACATGGTCGTCTTGACGTGAAATTACTGACTGTCAAAAGTGTGGGAAAACAGGATGAAAAAGTTCAGTAGAAGTGCCTCCCACGCAAGAGTGTTCTGATTGGATAATGTGTCAATCACTCTGTGCGTAAGGATAATCTCACGCAAAAAAATAGATCATAATCATATTATGAACATGCATGTGTGCGTCCACTACACAAGCCGTGATTGTTAGCTTGCTGCATCGGTCCAAGGTTGTTGTTCGATTCAGTCAGTGCTGCAACAGAAGAATTATCCCTCCAAATAAAACATTTTTTTCCTTCTATGATGAGTTGGGCGGGGAATGTTATCAGTCGGGTTGGCGAAGATGTACTAAAAATGTGAGGTCAGGGTCGTCCCTTATTCGACCAAACTCTGCTATTGATGCCTTTTTTCAAATTAGTACCAACTCGTTCATAGAGAAAGAACACGTCCTTTTTTGGTGGTCCGTTGATGGAATTTTCTCCAAGCCCCTTTTATGTAAAGAGCAAACGGCTCTAAAAAGGGGATATAAACATATTTTTTATTCTTCCCTTTTACGTACAGAGAAAATAACTTTCTAAAAAGGGTCGATAGAAATTTGGAAGTTTCTGAAGACCTGCTGCTGGATCCCGTCGCTGGCAGAGCGATGAAATTATCCTTTGAGAAGAAATTTAAGAATCAGAGGTTCTTGGAAAAAAGAATCTTTGAAGAAAAAGGAGAGAAAAGGGGACAATTATGAAACAAAGATTTCAGAGATAAACAGGGGTAAAGGCCCTTGGAGAGCAGACTTCGCTAACCTGCTGTTCTAAAAGATCCTATATATATCAGTTTTTTATTTTTATTGTATACCCCTTTTTCGACTCCTTTGTCAGATTTCTGAAAAGGCCTCTTCGGCCATTCTTGTATATATTTGTAAAAATAAAAAGGAATAATTACTTTTATCTTTATCGTTGTGTCCAACGAATTTGCCTTTTGTGACTTTTTGTTTTTTTTCTTATTATTACTCAGGTTGACGTGGTTAACCTAGCTTTGGAACATAAAAGCAGCTAGTCCCTTTTTATGTTAAAACTCAATTGAATCACTACCGAACCTCTCTTATTTTCTCATTTTAGCCCTTGTTATTTTTTATTTATTTTGTTTCTTTCCCCCCTTTCTTACTCTAAAGTCGGATTTTGTTAACAACCACAAAATTTCGACAACACACACACATAACTGACTTCCACACCTGTGTACTGTACAAACATTCTTCATATATGAACTTTCTCTTTTATTACAAACAGGACATTGCCTGACTTCCACACCTGTGTACGGACACATACTTCATATATGAACTCTTTTCTCTTCCCTACTAATGAGACATTTATTTAACATCATGTGGACTTTCTACCCTTTACACTTTGTCCATACTCATGAGCGTATTCATTCACTTTCGTTTCTCCTTTTATTCACTGTTAATGAAGATGACTAATACAGTTGTTTTAAATATTAGAATGAGACTTTTTCTAATTTCTATAAAGGTACATTCTGACCACCTCAAGATAAACACGTTTTCAAAGGGCAAGAGACTAGATCTTCTGGCCAGATATGTCCAAACAAATTTGACATTTAAAAGTCGGTGGCACCTGCGCAACTTATATCGCCAGCCAACAGAACCTCAGATTATTGCACTTGTGCTAGAAGTGGTGAGAAAAGAATTATATGATTACAGTTGATAGACACAGCAATTTCTTTGAGATTGACACACATGACTCACCTGTCAGAGCCACTGATTGAATGTATGAAGGCAGACTGCATGCTATGGAATGCAAGAAATACTTACTTTTGACAATGGACTGCTGTTTTCTAAAAGTTTGCTAAGAAATGCCAATTTAAACCTGAGAATATCTCACTGGAAAACCAAGCTAATGGGCACTGCGGAATTGACAGTAAAAATTGTGCAAGCACAGAGCTTCAGAAGATTCATTTCTAGGGCTGTTGAATTTCTGTAACGCACCACCTGAAGGGCTCAACACCAGACGAACAAGATCGACAGTACCAGCGTTAGAATCAAAACGAAAACCTCATTACTCATACTCTGCTAAAAAACATTGAAGAAACAAGAAGGTTTAAACAACATAACACAGGCAAAGGTCGGTTTTTAATGTGTGAAAAATCCAGCTCCCCAAAAAGAGATACTCATGTCGCGAGAGAATTCCGGGGTTTTTGGAAAGAAATTAAAAAAAAAAATGAGATTTTAAGACGTAAAAAGTTGTGAAAAACGAACTATGGTAAAAGACGAACAAGACTGATCCCCCGTCTTAAAATCTCAATTTTTTGAAATTTCTTTCCAAAAACGCCGGAATTCTCTCGTGACATGATAGGTAATTGTAAGCAGAAGAAGAATTTTTAAAATTTGAGATGGTTAAAAAGAGGCGGATCAGTCCACGTTAAATTTACATTGAAAACTGATCCCCCGTCTTAAAATCACAATTTAAAAAAATTTATTTCCAAAACCCCCGGAATTCTCTATTGACATGATAGGTAATCGTACACCGAAAAAGATTTAAAAAAAAAATGAGATGGTCAAAAAGAGGGGGATCAGTCTACGTTGAATTAACATTGGAAACTGATCCCCCCTCCTAAAATGTAAAAAATTTGGAAAAAAAATCCAAAAACGCCGGAATTCTCTAGCAGCCTGATAGATAAGTGTACACCGAAAAAAGAAAAGACAAATGGTCAGTAAAAAGTTGTGAAAAACGGACAGTGGTTAAAGACGAACATGTGCCGCCAGTTTAAATAACTTTCGATTCGGCAGTTTAAATGCTTCTAAATTCCTTTCAACTTAATTCATTCTTTTTCAAGTATTAAAAGATTAAAATGGCTGACTTGTTTACGAAGAAATAGAAATGCATTCTGGTAGATTTAATTTCGTAATTAAATGATTTCTTTAAACTAAGATTGTTTTTTTTTTTTTTTTTAGTTTGTTTGGTGCTTCTGGAAATAACACTCCTCGGTAAATACGCTAAATAAAATTCTAATTTTTATAAATACATACTTGTTATGGTGATAAAAACCCGGTGACGAAATTTATAAAGTGAAAAACTTTATAAAATCCTATTTCCTGAAACCGCGTGAATAGTGACTAGTTTCTAGTGTTAGTAGTGTTTACGCGCTACTAATTATTTGCAATCTTGTCGAAATACCAAAACCAATTAGAATAATTATCGAACAATAATTGTTAGGTAAGAAAAACAAAAAGAAAGAAAGAATAAAATTGTATTTGGACATTTTTGCTCCGGTTTAATCGTGAATGAATTCTGTTTACAACTAAAATAGTTGAGAAGTTCAAGTTTCAACCTTTTTTTCGTTCACACTTCAGTTTTTACACTTGACTTTGCAAAAAAAGAAAAGAACTCATTCGTCGTCTTCTTTCTTCAACTCGAAAAATGTCCAGTAAGGTGTGGGTGTAAATCTAGAAGTATTAAAAGTGAATGGTAATTCAAAGATATTTTGACATTAAAAGAAGGCGTTGGAATCGAAATCAGCCGATGTGAAGACAAGAAAGAGAATTTGTTGAGTGCAAAAAAAACAACAACAACTTTTTATATTATTTAAATTAAAATGGATACAATTTATTAAAACTGTGAACAACATTAAACAATTAAACTCCACCGATAAAAAGTGTTAATTATAAATTAATTACAAGTATTAATTTAAAATGAAATAGAAAGCAACATAACTTCTTTAAGTTGGTTTTATTTTCTAAATTCATTGTTTTTCGTTTATAACGAAATTCAACAAATTACTTAAACTTTTTTTTTTACTAATAGAAAGAAATGAAGAGAAGAAAGAATATTTAAACATGTGAAAAATAAACATTAATTATTAATTTCAATATGAAGCACAATGATCAAGAATGAAATGTAATAAAAAAGTAATGTAAAATGAATAAGAGGGAAAAGAAAGAACAGAGACAGGGAGAGAGAGGGGAGAAAGAGCACGTATAGAGAGAGAGAGAGAAAGGGGGAGCATGTAGAGAGAGATAGGGCAGAGGGGGGGAGAAAAGGCATGTAGAGAAAGTGAGAGAAAGAAAGAACATGTAGAGAGAGAGGAGAAAGAAGGAGATGGAGAAAGGGCACGTAGAGTAAGAGTGAGAATGTAGAGAGAGAGAGAGAGAGAGAGAGAGAGAGAGAGAGGGGTTAAAGAGAGAAAGAGAATGCAGAAAGTGATAAATGGAGAGATGAAGAAAAAGAAAATGTAGAGAGAGAGACGGGGAAAGAAAGAATATGTTGAGAGAGGGGGATAAAGAAAAGCATGTAGAGAAATATGAAGAAAGAAAGCGCATGTAGGAAGAAAGGGAGAGCGATAAAATGCACGTAGAGAGAGAGAGAGAGATAAGGAGAGAGAGAGAGAGAGAGGGGGGGGGGATGAAAAAGAAGTAACATGTAGAGAGAGCGCATGGGAGAGGGAGAAGAGTGAAAGCAGGGTTAGTAATTGCAGCCATATTGTTTCCGTGTTATGTGCAAGATTTTTGAGTGATCTTGTTTGTATCCTCGTCTGTTTTCGAAAACAGAACTGCCAGTCGCGACCGTCTGGAGATTATATCCGGAGGCCCTTAAGAAGGACCTCCGCTGATCCCTTATCTTACTAAATGGAACTAGAAAATATAGTTGCGAATACCGTCTATATCAAAGCTCGAGAAGGTGAGTTGAATGTCCCTCCTCTCTTAACTTTTTGAAAGTCCCTTAAGACCAACTTTAACTCATGTATTCTTGGCCAACAAAGTTTCCATCTATAAGGAAAGTCAGACTCTCGGGGCTTTCGAATGGGTTTCCCATTCGACTTTCTCTTTTAACAATTAATCATGATTATTTAAAGCAATCTTTTCTCTGAAGTATCTGCAAAATTACACATTTGCTTTGAGTGTCAGCTTATTTTTTAGGCATATGAAAATTATTAATGTTGCTTTTCGCAGCAGCCATTGGCCCCTCCTTCCTCTCCATTTATCCAAATCACATCATGGAAATGTCTTCTTCTTCAACATCTAAATTATGATTTCGTGTTTATTTGCTGATGTTCTCAGTAATTGCAATGGTTTTGCACATGGAACGTCGATGTGCGCTGCCATCTTTAAATACCATGGCTAGCTTTTCTCTGCCCCTTTCTTTTTTAGGAAGACATTTTCAGGTTTGATTTCGTATATGAATGGTATCAGACCAAAATGCTGGATTCTATCTCCACCAAACAACAATCATAGAAATGATAAGAAAAAAACTGACAACTTTTGTATATTTTTCCCCCTTCGAGCATGTGTTATTTTGTTTTCTCAATTCTTCATCATCCACGCTAACCTGTTCCGATTAACACTTTATTCTAAGCATAAAATACTTAAATAAAACCCACAAAAGCACTCGAAATGTTGGTTTATTTTCATTTTGTAAAACATTTCAAATATCTAATCGAAAATTACAATCGTCGATCTAAATTTATGTCTGGTGTAAATATGACATTTAGATTTAAATTTAAAATGTTTATTTCATTCTGAATTGACAGAACAAGAAATGTGTACCAAATCATTTTAATTTCTATTAAGTTCTGACCCGTAAGATTTTATTACGTAATTATCATCAAACCCAAAAGCAGTTTATTTTAATTGGCACAGATATTTGAAAAATGTCTTTTTTTTTCATAAATGTTGAATTTGTTTCTTTAGGTTAAAAAAATCTTGTTCGTTTTGTGTTCTGTTAATACTTGTAGATCGTTTTGTAAAAAAAACTACCAAATAACGACTTCATTAAACATATGATGTTAATTGTGGAAGTAAAGGGAATCAAATTATGTTAAAAAAATCAACGAAAAAAATGTCCTTAATATGTTTATGCCACCTTTTTAAAAGCAAGGCGAGAGAGCAATCGGTGTCGTCTTCGTCTTCGCTGTTTATAGCAGTTGTCATTTGTCAACCGCTGCAAAACACACGCGTCGTCATTGAACAACTTTACCTAAAACAGTCAAGCAATTCTTTCCCTCGAACAGATCGTTTTCTTCCCTCGATGCCACATATTATTAATAGGATTTTTGTCCATCATTGCAAAAAAACCCCAAAAAACAACAACAAAACAAACTTGTTTATAGTAATCCTAATACAATTTGCTAATAGTAATATTGCCAATTGTCGGCCATAATTCGCCTTTTAGCAACTCGTGTGTGTACGAAATTTGGTTCACCATAGACAATTTAATCTTCTACCGTCAACCAAATAAATTAAATATAGATTCTGTCGGTTTTTGTTTGATCATCTTGGAGGATCTCATTTATTTCATGAAACAAACGTTGTTTGTGTACGACGTTTTCACCATCCCAAATTCTCTTTTTAAAAGCATTACGATTATTGGTTTGATTTGTGGTTTTAAAAATTACATTTCAATTTAAAATGTAATAAAATTAATTTAGAACGTGTTTTTTTGTTTGTTTTGCATATTACTAAATTTTCAATTTGTCTCGATCGCCCTTCCCTGTATCTGACTTGAGTTCTTTTTTTTTTTAGCAAAACAAAATACTAAGTTCTTTTAAAAAATAATCTTATGAATGTTTTATTTATTATTTAAATTTGAATGTAATTCTAAAACGACAAATCGAATAATCGCATAGAATGATGTCTTTTGAAGAAAGGGGAATTTTGGACGCTGAAATCGTACACAAACCAAACGTAACGAAATCCAGCAACTTAATAACGTAAACTCCTTTTGACAGTTTGCAAATCTTCATCATAAAAATTTATCTTTTTAACGTAAATGTAATATTTCCGTGAATGACACGTCGATTGTATTTTTAATTCTATTGATTAATCCGTAACCAATTTTAACACCAAGAAAAAAAATAAATAAAAAAATGCTTAACATAAAACTCCTAAAATATCGGCAACTTGTTTGTAAAAAAATCTTTTTCAATTATTTTTTCTCCCATTCTATCGAATAAAAATGTCGTTTATAATAATTTCTTGATACACATTTCTACTTCGTTAATGATAAACACATGAAAAACTTTGATACACTTGTCATGGGCAGTTTGCTCCAACTCGCCACTCCTTGTTAACAAACCGGATATGTTCAGTCGGCGTGACCTTCACCTTTAATTCCAAATTCGGGCCTTCTCACAGATCACGGCTCTTATCTGATGCCCTGCCCCAGGATCACTTAAATAAATGGCACGATTTATTTATTTGTTGTTCTAGCAACAGGACGCTTGTTTACCAGCCCACATGTCAGGTTGTTGGCTAGTGAGTCTGAACACTAGTGACACTTAAAAAAAATATTAAAAATGTGTTTTTTTCTGGCTCTTTTAGTTAGTCACAAGGGAGGGGGGCCATAAGGACCACCAAACAAAGTCGTCCAGGAGGTGAGAGCAAGCCATCCAACTTGCTCATACATGTGGACTGGCCCTCCATTCTGGAAACATAGATTAGCCTAAAAAGACATTGCAGTCAGCATGGGCGAAAAGCAGCAACACTGCAGACTCGGTTCTGGCTGAACAGCAACAGAAGCCAGTGACAGCAGAGGGAGCAACGTGGAAAACCCAATCGAAAATGTCACCAGACCAATACAGTGAACTTTTCTGTACCACATGGAGGGCAACATCATAAAGCTCATGCCAATACATGGGAAAGGCTCCAGCAAAAGACAATTTTACTGGTGACAACTTACAGCAATCCCAAAGAACTGACTGGGGTAAACATTTAAAAAAAAAATCATGGTGGAGCTCCTCTGGGAGTTGAAGATTTACTGCTGGAGTTTTGTCATATGGGATGTGCTGCTCTCCACCAAGGAAGGAACGGATAGGCTGTCCAGATTAGACGTAAGCTAGAAACAGCTTATGTCCGATCTAGCCGGCTGAGGCTGAAACTTGAGTTCTTTGACAGATGTACAACCATTCTCTGTGTTCCCTTTTCTACATAGGAACATGATAGCTGGATGCTGTCATGAGCTGAGGATTTCAAAGTGATCATTCCTGTTTATGGGCCTAGGGATGTGATAATGGGGGACTGCACTATCAGGATGAGGTTTGACCATACCGGATTCTACTCAATTCTAGTCCTGCTCAGGTATGAGTCCTGGAACCCCTCCAGAATTGTGGTAGGATTACAGTGGCGTTGTTGATGCTGCCAGCAGTAGGGGTATATAACCAACCTCTGTCCAAAGAGGATCGCAGCTGTCCTTATCTGGGGGGAAAAGCAATTCCCTCAGTTTCAACAGCAGAGAGGATGGAAATACCAAAGAGGGCAAGAGTACAGTTGTTTAAAAGAACAAGAAAACAACCAGTTTCATGCAGTCCTGTTTCTTAAAAATGGGAGCCCCGGCTAAGCAGCCCCTGAAAAGAGCCAACAGTCTCACAAAAAGTTATCAAGTCTACTTTTAGTTCAAATAAAAGAGGTAGCCAAAGAGAAGCTGCAAGTGTAGCCGTCAGCATCAAAGACAACGATGGCTGCAATAAAAAAAACTCATTTGGTCCTCTCTTCAGAATTCGAAGGGAGTACAGAAGTGAAGTGAATAGGGTACTCATAACTATAGAAGACTTTAGCTTGTTCGAAAAAGAGGAAAGCGAGGCAGATGTCACAATGACAGAAAACTCTGCCTAGCTCCTTGAACCACAAACCTCAACGGTCAACCTGACCCCAGCTGAGCACCCTCCTCCTTATAACAACTTACCCAGCTTGCCTTGCTAACAATATTCAAACAAAGGAGTTGAGATAGCCATAGCATGTAAGATGCTAATCAACATCCCCTCCGACCACAAAAGAAACCAAGACTAGAAAACTCATCTTCTTACCTGAAGACCAGATTTGTGAGGCAAAGGAAAACCACCAATCTGCTGCAGCATTTAAGTCGGTCGGGATTTGGAAGTGGACAATTCTAAAAACTTTCCTAATGCTTTTTTATTGACAACCTTCATCCGACCCCCAAAATGCTACCGCACAAAGTGTATGTGGAAGATGGTGACGACCAGAAAAGGGGCGACCCCGGATCTACACTAGTGGAGAAGAAACATCCTTCTTTTAAAAAAAATTGAAGTGATGTGCGAAGAGAGGGTCCCCTTATAAAACTCACTTTTTCTGTGGATGTCTAAGATGTCACCCAAGGCAGAAGGATTACGTCCAAACTCTTGGACAGGCTTGTGTCATTCTCATATGAGAGGACTTCTGGCCTGTATGTGACATGGCCGTGTATCTAGCTAGCTTCAATGCAAGGAGCATGACGTGTAAAACGTGCTGATCCCTCTCTGAGAGTTTTTTTTCTCCTTTGGGGTAGATGTAACTGAGACCCACTACGGTTTGCCTGGAGATTGTCTTATGCTGACTGAGGACTTTGATTTTATTTTTCACAGCATATGAGAATCCTTGGAGTAGAAGTGTCTTCTTGCTTGTGAAATGCATTCTGCCTGCAACGGTGAATGTTGTCCATACAGATGTGGAAGGCAGACTGGTTATGGCCGATCTTGTCATTAGAAAGTTTTGGCTGATCGCAGTTCATGTGCCTTCCTTTTTTTTGGAGGTTGGAGATGTTTCTCAAAGATCTAGAATGATTAGTACTAATGAGTTGACAGATTTTGTTTCAATCACCCAGGGCAGGGGATGTTGACCTGAAACAGTAAGAGGCCTTCTTGTTCAAATATTTATTTGGACAAGATGTTAGAAGAGACTATGTAAATTTTATATTGCATCCTATGTTCAGCTGGTTAGGGCAATCAGGCCATTAATTGGATATGTCCTATTTGCATTGTTTAATGAATATTCTACGCCTATTGTTTAAACAGGCCTAGAATATCCATTTATTAGAAGTTCAATACCTACTTGTTCAAGGTACGTGACTTCTGGAAAAAGGTAAAAACCCTTATTCAGCAGGTTCAATCTGGTTAACGGGAGTATGTGGTAGGTTAGTTTAAAAACTAAGATTAGAAGTTTCTCTGTCAAATATGGCCAGCATCTCACACATGATAGTACCAAGACAAAGAAGTCATTAGAAGACTAACGTGCCAGGATGTTGGCTGGGGAGGGGGATTCCCTAACCATAGAACTAGCTAAGAGGGACCTGCAAACACGAGGTTAGTGAGCATTATCAGGGCTAAAGAGGGTATCTAACAAAGCTCTGAAGTTTGATGCTGGTGAGCTCCATCGCAATTTGGATAAATACATTCCAAAAGTCAAAAACCCGGATGCATCCTCATATCCTCTCAAGAGACTGGCAATTGTTTAGTCCTGCCTCAACATGGCTGGAGCAGCTAGTTGCAAAGACAGCTACAACAAATTGCTTGGTCTGCCTTATGGATTGTTCCTGAGGCTGTAGCACATGTTTGTAGCACTTCTGAAGGATCTATCTCTGGTCAGATGACCAAGTATGTGATCACATTGCTGAACGAAGCAGACCGATACAGTGGAGAGGAACTAAATGATTAAAGGCTTATAACTGTGCTAAACACAGATTTAAAGATTTGGGCCTAGATCCTATCAAACTGGTTGCAGGTAGTCGTTGGAAAGTGTTCAAGCGTGAGGAGACTTTATTGTGGAGTGGAGATCGATTCAGAATAATTTGCATCTGATTTTGGATCCCTCCAAAAATTTCGACACACCTCTTGTTATCTGTTTTAGAGACATTTGGTTTTAAACTGGACTTCTGCAAATGGATTTCCAAGGACAATGGTACAAGTGAATAGAAAACATTTGAGTCGTTTGCTGTCTCTTGGTTGGTACGTCAGGGTTGTCTGCTATCACCTCTATTTTATGTTATTGCATTGTAGCTGCTACTTTGAAAGCTAAAATATGGGCTGAGTTCGGTCCTATGCAAAATTGACTTACCTGGTAGGGTGTGAGCCAGGATTTCCAAATTCGCTGATGATATCACTGTCTTTGTGTCATGCTTTTGGAGATATTGAGGCCGTCACTTGCATGTTACAAAACAATTACGGGACCAAAATCCATCACAGCGAGTCTATCAGCACGTGATTGGTTTCCTGGAGTGGTAATATTTTGCTTCTGGGTCCTTTCTGCTGGATAGATGGACGGTCCAGTTCCAATCCTTGGCATGTGACTTTCCAACTTGACAGGTATTTTTCTGAAGTACAGTCAAAGGTTGAAGTGTCAGTTCAGACGGCTTCAAAGGTATCTTTCCTAAAAGCTAAAGCTGAGACGCCTTTCCTCTTATTCTTTATCAACTGGTTGTACTAATCCTTGGCCTGTGACCTGTTTAGTGATCTTCCAATGCCTTTTTTTCTTGCATCTTTTGAGGGGAGGAAGACCAGTGGTTCGCAGACAGGTCTATACTCAACGTCTATGTAAGGGGACTTGGAGATGTCTGTCTTAGCAAGTCATTGACATGTGAGAGACTGACTTTCTTTAGTCGAACTATAACAGAAGAGTCTGCGTTGGGCTTTGCCATTGAGAGCACCTTTCCCAATCTCTTCAGTTGAGAGCCGTCATAGACTGAGGGGTAGATCAGAGTTAGGTGCCAGATTGGGATATCTCACCAACTCTAAGTACTCTCAAAGCTAGTGATTGGTCTGAAAAGTGTTACCCCTCAATGGCATACTGTTCAGTTCAAGCATGGCAGAAATACCTGATTGTCCGTGCTGTGACAGTGTGAAGACAGAAACAGCTGAGCACACTTTCCACTGTAGCAAGCTTAGGCTGTTCTTGAAGTTTGTCAATGAGATGACGGCTCGTATTGATGCCAAGTAGTTGGTACTTCCGGATGTTGCATATGTAAGTAACAATGTTGACCTGCTGTGGGTGAATGAGAAACCAATGAAAGGATTATATGGGGCTAAATCTTTGTCTCATCAGAATCAGATTTTATTCTTCACGCATCATGGGTTAAGGTTAGATGTAATAGGGAAAGATTTAGAATTTAACAAAAGATAGATACAAATTGAGAGCCTGTGCATATGAAAAGGAGCCAGCTATGAATACATGGGCATGGCATACACGTCTTTTGGCCATTTTGAACCTCAGCCTGTTTAAGGTAGATCATTGTTTCTTAGCATGTTGAGTGGGTGTGTCCTGCCCCCCTTTATTTTTTTGGTAATAGAAATCCTCAAAGATGCCTACTCTCGACTTTATTTTGTCCTTAGTCTTCCCAGGGACAACATCCACTTCCAAAAATTCACCTGTATTTAATTTCTTCCCACTCCAATTTAGAAATTGACCTGCTTGTTTTCAGTCCTAAACAAACTGAAAACGATGTGTGCTTACACTTAAAAAGGGTTGTGAGAGTTTTACTAATCCACCCTGATTTTATTTAGTTTTTTTTTTGTTGTTGTTGTTGTCGTCCCACTTTCTAACATCTTGTATATAAAGTAAAGTCAGTATTTCTCACAAACTTTCATGATCAATGATTTTGTTTAAACTTCACCTGGGGCATAATTATAAAATGAATTTAGGCATTTTAAATTACAATATAAGTAGATTGTATAGTTTTACTTTCATTTTTTTCTGTAGTCTACGAAAATTAGGATTCCAAGTGACGCCGGTTAGCTCCGCTCGTTTTTCATAAATTGTAAATATTTTTGTAAATAAAATTTTTTGAAATCATTTTAAGATATTTTAAATAAGATAATAGTCCCTAGAGTAAATATAAAAGTAATGGACGACAAATGATGAAATTATAAAAGGAACATTGTACAATATTTGTTCCTGTCTATGTTCTTTGCCTCCTCAGGAACTCTGTCACTTACTCTTCAGAGATCTACTCGTATCTGATACTCTGTTCCGGCCGGGACTGTTTTAAATAACGAACTGCATTTATTTTTTCATTTGGCACCAGGACGCTTGTAGTTTAGACAAACTTCACTAGCTTCACATATGTTTCGCTTTTGACTAGTGATGCTTGGCCAACGATTGCTTAGTCATCTGCTAATGTTCTGACTACTTCGTCCTGCTGTTAACTAACTCACTAGTTTAGCTGTTGACTTGCCCAGCACAGACACCCTTTTAACTCTACTCATCATACTTGACCAGCTCTGAATGGAGCTCAATGACCGACGTTCCTATTTCCTGACTAAACACTTCCAATTTATCTGTCCTTTTCAGGACAAGCTACAAACAAAAATATTGTGTTGTATCTGTCCACCAGGAGAAACTGTTAGTTTTTTTCGACAATCTACAAAACTTGCATTCTACATATCACTCGTAGAACAAACCCTTTCGACAATCTACAAAACTTGCATTCTACATATCACTCGTAGAACAAACCCTTTCGACAATCTACAAAACTTGCATTCTACATATCACTCCTAGAACAAACCCTTTCGACAATCTACAAAACTTGCATTCTACATATCACTCCTAGAACAAACCCTTTCGACAATCTACAAAACTTGCATTCTACATATCACTCGTAGAACAAACCCTTTCGACAATCTACAAAACTTGCATTCTACATATCACTCCTAGAACAAACCCTTTCGACAATCTACAAAACTTGCATTCTACATATCACTCGTAGAACAAACCCTTTCGACAATCTACAAAACTTGCATTCTACATATCACTCGTAGAACAAACCCTGTCCTTTTTAGGACAGTCCCTCTTTCAGTCTGCCGAACAGTTATTTAACTTTAGTGCAATGTTCACACTTTCGACCCTCAATGTTAGAAAAGCAAGCCCGACCAGGCACTCAACATCAACGATGCGGCCACTGATCCTAACAATTTTATAATTGTAACTTTCTAGCTAAATAAAAATAGCTATTTTTATATACAACTGTAATTCCTGTGTTTTTCATCCGTGTGTGTTTTTCACTTCTACATGGCTTACCTATTAATTTTTTTATTTACTATTTATTGAAATTAAAAATACAATAGCGTAAACTACTAAAACAAACTAAAAAAAACATTTTTTTAAATTTAATTAGAAAATGAAATTAACCACAATGCATTTTGGTTGCTTCGTAAACATTGGAAATGTGTCAAAAGTTTACTTTAGAGGGTGAAATTTAATCATAAAAATTATTGCTTTAAAATAAAAACATTTTTAGTTTTGTTTGAAACAATATTTTTTATTCCTATCCATCAAAATCCGTTGCTCTTTAATACAAAAATGTCCATTAAAAAGAGTTAAGTAACGAATATACACTCTAATTTGAATTAAGTTTAAACATGTAAATTGAAGCTAACGCTTCTTTACATATACCTATTTTTTTATAAAGATTTTAATTGAGCTATAGCATTACTGGCCAGCGCATAATTTTTTTTTTGGGGGGGGGGTCAAAATAATGTTATTGAAACATATTTAGTGTCATACATATTTTAGCATAGAAATATAAGCTCATATAAATGTCACAATTTAAAGAATCTATTGATGTAAAACCAAGAAACATAAAAAAGAAACATTTAATTGTCAAATAGTAAACTTTCAATCATTTAAATGAATGCTTAAACACATTTCAAAGAAGTAAAATATCTTTCTTATTCTAACATCAGCTGGCATGAATTTCAATGATTTGTTCAAATATTTAAAAAAAAAATGCTTTTATGTCAATGAAGACTTTAGAAGGATGTGTGTTTGCAAAGATGAGGAACTTTATATTGAAGTAAAAAAAGAAATGAAAATATTTTATGCATAAGTATAATATTTTGACAATTTGGTATATTTTTTGCTAAGAATGAAATGATAGTGAGAAATAGATTAATTTGATTTTTACCTGACATTTGTCAGGCTATATTTTTGCAAGAGAATCATCCTATGAAATGAAGGTTGCATTGTACATGGTTAATTAAACCTTTTACCTACAAAATAGAAAATTTTGAATAAAACATTGTTGGCATCCTTCAGTCTCAGAAGTCTATGGAGTTACACTCACAGGGCAAATCCTAGCTAAGTATGTTCCCCATGTAGTAGATCTCTCTCCTTTCACATTGCTGTAATGGTCCATTGGAAAGGCAAGCATTGATACACATGGTTTCAGTGATGTTGAAGGAATACCCAGAATGTTGCTGTATATAGCCTCAGAGTCCAGACTGACTTGGAGACTCCAGCTCCAGATTTTTCCTGAGTTGACTCCCGAAGCCTTTCCTAAGAGTGGGTATGGCTGTAAAATAGCAAAGGTTTGAGATCAGAGCTTTTTTTTTCTCTTAGATGAGTTGTCTTTCCAAACTTATGTGCACCATCTACACAAAGCACTGGCTTTCAGGTGCCAGGTAACCTGCTGTTGTGGTGAACTAAGACGCGATCCAAACGAACGCTAAAAAGCAAATGGCGTGAATTGCTACTCTCTTTCTTTCTCTGCTTCGTGGGGATACGCTGTCCTTTTCATGCGCCAAAACAAACAAAGGATTTCTCGTAGAAATATGTTAGCTCAGTATGATCCAACCAATCAGAAACTGGCACGTCTAAGCCAAAAGTTATAAACCAACACGAACTTCGTAACCCTTATAAAAGAACGAGAGAATAGGCAGAGCTCCCTCTTTTTCCAGACAGACCACGAAGGAACACACAAGAAGGATGTTCTTCCTCCACCTTGGCCTTGTGGCCAGAGGCAAGAAGAAAAGGGACACTTCAGAAGCACGTACAAGCTATCCTACTTACACACACAGTAGCAGAATAAGGTAACCTACATGCATATACAATATCACATTACCCCTCAAACAAATAGACATACACATCTTTAGCCCCCTCGTGTTTGCCTAATTACAATGAACATTTCTAACAAAGAACACAAGTTGAATAAACTTTACAAAGAACATTTTTACTCATTAAAACTAATCTTCATATTCCATGTAAACTTATAGCTTTACAAATGCCTTATCTAAAATAAATTGTTTGTTAATTAATGTTTTCTTTCATTTTTAATTCACTAAACGCTATTCCTGTTTGTAGTCTTTTTCTTCCTTCGTTCATTCATAAAACGCCATACATGTAGAGTGAGCACTTACTCACTGGTGACCCTAGTAAACATCCATATCCTTCCTTCGCCATTTCATTTCCAGTTTTATTTACCATGCATGTATTAGATTTTACAACATAGGGGCCACACCGTCTCCCTTTCATTAGTAGTAGCAGCAGTTTTATCGGTTTATATCTTAGTCACATGAGCAGACTAGGAGCTGGACTTAGTTGTCAGAGATTGTTTGAGGTGCACACTGTGAGGGGCATTTTATAGACAATGGAAGTTTGTCTCCATTGCTACCCCTCGGCTAAGACAACCTTGGTAAAACACATTGCAACTATGGAAACATAAACGGAAAATAAAATCTTGTGATCATGATTTCACACTTTCAATTTTTAAATGGATGAAGTAAACATTCTTGCAGTTAATTATTCATTAGCAAACAAAATAAATTGTCTTGATAATTAGAACAACATGTTTATATTAGCCTTAGTGACATTTTCTTATTTATGGCATATACAGAGTGCGGACGATATTTGTTTTCAAGATTACTGTCTAGAAAAAAAAAACACAGTAGTTTCATTTTTTTAGATTTATTCATCAAACTTGGGGTTTCAGTTTTTTTTTTTGCCTTGTTCTGTCGATTTCATTCTATGAACCAGCCTTGAGGCAGTCACAGACTTCAGGCCTTTGTCATTGTCTCCCGATTTAGACCCCCAAAAACTTTGGTGATCCTGACTTTTAGCTTGTCGTCGTCCTTTATGCTGTTTCCGCTGGATCACACACACATACAAAGAAGTCGAGGGGGAGATTGTAGTCAGATTAATTGTGGTCGACAAACTTCTCTAACGGCTAGATGTGGGTCTTCTGGCTGGTATGGTACAGGACGCTGAGTCTTACTTTCACATGTATGAGCTACCTGCAGTTACATGGTCGATCCAAGGTTTCTCTACCTGGCTCAAAATGCAGGTGTAGCCATTGGTGTTCAGCCTAATGACCTCGGGAAGAAATTGTGTAGCATGACGTCACCTTTAGCAACGAATAATTAGCAGTTGAAAATTGCTAACACTTGTTTAAAGAAGAAAATCTAAAATTTGTGAAAGCACAAAAATTAATATTGTTCCTGAATTTTTTAGATAAGGATGGATTATTTAGACAACTATTATGAAGAAGGGCAGAGTTTACAATGAAGAAGGTCGTAGTTTACATTGTTCGAAACTAACCAATGTGAGAATAGGTAGGTATCACAAACAGGGTTAGTTTTGAGTGGGGGGGGGAAGGCTAATACAGTGAAATTACTCCTAATTTCAACTTGTGATATTTCATTTATTTTTAGGGGGTTATTTGGATAAAATTCGAATGTAAACAAAATCTAACCCTTTCTCTTTATAAATGTATAATTCTTCTTTTTTTTTTGTGCCATTAATAGTTTGTTTTTTTAGGCGACTTCAAATTACGTCACTATTTTTGGTGACGCGATTTATTTTTTATGCAAGAAAAATGTTTTTCAAATTAGCTAGACAATACGTTGCATGTATCTATACATATAAAAATAGTCCTAATGTTGTAATTTTCTACCAACAATTATGTAACCCACTATATATTCTGTATTATATTTATATATTTTGTATCCTATTTTATATTTACATATTTTGTATCCTGTATCATATTTTGATATTCTTTATTTTATACTTTCTATTGATTTTCTTTCGTACTTTTGATTTTGTACAAAATTCTATGTAATTTACATAAAGTTTAAGGCCAGCTCTTTGAGACGACGTCAGGGATTCTGGCGCCAAATGTTTTCTTTTGGAATTCAGACAGCTTTGAGAGTGGACGTGGTTCTCCAGTTCATTGATAGAGCGCATTCTTTAAGCGCTTCCTTTCTTCAAGAACACTGAGACTGACTGTGAGATTCAACACAGAAGTTTGTTGCCGCACGGAGGGTTGAATATAAATTCAACGCGTCCATAAGTTTCGAGAATTTTGACAAGATTGTTCACGCAGCGTTGACATTGGAAGGTGAAGCTGTCAAGTTTGACATGTTTTATTCACACAGCGTTGGCGTTGGAAAAACATTTATTCACAGAGTATTAAAGCCTTTAAACTAGTGAAGGCTGTGTCTTTTGAGAATTGTAAGTACTCTGTTATATTCATTATTTTTTTAAACCTTAGAAATACTTACTCTCCTCATTTGTATAATATCATTTGTGGTTGGTTGAACCAAAATAAACTGCTTTTCAAACAGACAATTGTCTGTTTGAAAAGCAGTTTATTTTGGTTCATAGTAAGGCAGCTTGTACGCTGTTCTTCCTATTTTATTTTGTTACAAGGTGTTTTGTCCTTACAGGTTGAATGCCTGCAAGGGAAATATTTGCAAGTGTTTTACTCCCCTCGGGGACTTTTTTGTAAAATCAAATCTCTTCCTTTTGATTTCAAACAAGATCACTTTTAATCTTATTTTTTTCCTCATTCTATCCTTTCCTTTATTCTATCCTTTTGTTTTTTGCGGGTTATTTTTACTAAGTCGTATTTGTCTGAAAATGGATAAATTTGCAACACTATCTTACAGAAAAAGGGTCACTCGTCAATATGGTTTGAGTTGTTTTTCTAAAAGAAAATCCAAGTTGAAAACTTCAACGAATGAAATACTAAAGAAATTGAATTTCAAAAGTTTCGAAAATGGCACCTTTTTATAGAAAAATATCCCATCTTTAATAATCTGTTAGCGTCATATTATTATGCAAATAAATCATGTTGCCCTCTCACATGGAAGTTGAGGTCCCCCATATTTAAGATTTACGATTCATCACATAACTAGAAAGGAAGTTACAGAGCAAAGAAAAGTTACCGAGCAAAGGTAACAAAGAATATTTCGGTATATTGACATATATCATTAAGTTTCTTATAGAATTATTTTTATGTAAAATATGTAAATATTTGATTATTTTTAATTGTGTGTATTTTTCTTTAAAATGTTGAATTCTGAATAAAAAATATAATGTAAACATGCTGTAGCAAGCACAGCGACATTTTAGCATCGCTATGTTTGTTTTCTGCCTGCCTGCCTGTCTGTCTGTCTGTCTGTCTGTCTCTCTCTCTCTCTCTCTCTCTCTCTCTCTCTCTCTCTCTCTCTCTTTCTCTCTCTTTCCCCTTTTCTCTCTTTTTCTTTCCCCCTTTTTCTTTCTGCTTTTCTCTCTCTCTTTCCGCTTTTCTCTCTCTTTCCCCTTTTCTCTCTCTCTTTCCCCTTTTCTCTCTCTATTTCCCCTTTTCTCTCTCTCTTTTCTCTTTTCTCTCTCTCTTTTCTCTCTCTCCTTTTTGAATAAATATTAAGTATATTCTGAAAACTAAAAATCTTGGTTCTAATGTGGAAAATTCAAATGATGTAGAATTTAATTTTTTTGATTAAATTATTTAACAAATAAAAATGTTTATTCTCTTAAAAAAATCATGTTTAAAAGAATTTGTCTCACTTTTATTTGGAAAAATATTTCTTTAAATGAGATTTGTGTTCTATATCTGACAACCAGTGATCCTTCGGGTCATGAGTTGTCAAATATGGAACAGGAACTTTCAGATCACGGGTCGTCTATGAGCTATTTTAATGGATAAGATCATCCCTTATGACATCATAAAAGATCTTCCAGATGTCTTCAACCAAGTTAATTGATAAGGTCAAGAATAGACTGACAATCTACACGGACGAAAGTTAATAACGGAAAAAGTAGGGAAAGAAACAAATATACAAGAACTAACCAAACGATAAAAAATGTGATATTTTATTGACCTGCACAGTTTTGAACTTTTGGAAACTATTTGTAAGTTTTGTTATTTTAAAATTTGTTTTGTTATTTTCACTTAACCGATTTTGTCAAACAAAATGGCGGTCAAATTTTTCTTTTTAGGATGGTCGTTTATTTCAGGCATAAAATATATATTGTAAAAAATTGGCTCAAAAAGGGGGTGGTATCCAGTAAGCCATTTAAAAAAAAAATCTTTTAAGCCTGAAATTAGCAACAAGCTTCCAAAAAAAAATTGAGCGCTATCTTGGAAGATGACTAATAATAGATTAAGTGACAATAGCAAATTCATAGATAATAAATGTTACAATCAGTCTTGATACTTGAAACAGGTAGATAGAAAAGTAAATTAAATGTTTGCATAATCTACTCAGCAAGGTTCTTATTGTCACTAAGCACCAGTTGCATGACGTTTTTGGAAGAGATGTTTTTGGAAGAAATGTGGATCAGGTGACAAAAGCTGCTTTGAACAGCTGCCTTCTAACAAGTCTGTCAGGTGAACATGCCTTTGGAGATTTAGATTTTAATATGCAAACAAAATGACATGCTACACATTTGATCAACCTCAAATATGCTCAGACGCAATAAGACAGCAGCTTTGTTGGAAGGAATATCATCAACTGAGCGCCAGTCCATTCTTAGCATCTAAAGAAAACATGCAAAACATCTTCGGCAAGAAGTTCTTGTGAAACTCTGCATCCAAGAAAGGAGTATACAAAATGAAAGGCTTAAGAAGGAAAAAGATTGTCAAGCTGCTGCTGATAAACAGAATCATCAACTCTGTTATCACAATGGTGGTCCTGTAAAGTCCGCTAAACGACCAATTGAGATATCTCAAGGTTGTCTTAGGTATCAAGATCAACACCAATGGAAATAAAGTTCAGTGGAGAAGTCAATTCATCTCCACCTCTATAACAATGAAAGAAGGAAGAAAAGTCATTTGGTGAATCTGCTGAACATTTAAATAATTCCAGTAATTCTGATGAAGAACCATCTCAGGATATTTTTACTTACCTTTTACCAAGGACAATGGGTTGCTGTCAAGGCGATCCATGATACAGGCCTTGCAAACATGTTATATCTCCATCCAGTGCAGTAATCAAATTTTTAACTCAAATCAAAAGCAGAAAGGATTATTTCTGATGGCCTTTGTCAGGTGATATTGCACAGGTGGAGTCACCATTGGTATATAGATGGGATTTTTTAATTTTTTATTTTTTATCAGAGTTCACCCTAAACAAGACAGGCCGCCATTGTAGACATAAGAGGCTACTGAGAATTAGGGTGTAAGTCTTGGGGGTCATCCTAAGTTGGGAGCTGTGCAGCGAGATGTCTGTTTACATTAGTTTTAAATTTCTGCATGTCAGTACAGTCGGGGAAACAGGAAGCAGGGAGGGAGGGAGGGAGGGAGTGCATGAGGAAAGAAGCTATTAGAGTAGAAGGCTCTCCGGCATCTGGGGACCTCCACAGTAAATGGATGGGACTTAGCTGATTGTCGAGTTGGTCTAGTGTATTTATGTCGAGGGGGCAGTAGACCAGCAAGTTCATTGGAGCACAATCCATTGAAGTACTTGTAAAACAGGCACAAACATGCAACATTGCGGCGATGGGACAGGGGGTGGAGCTTGGTGAATAGTGAGGGATCTATTAAGTTAACGACTCTTTTTTTGGACCTTGTTTAAGAGGGAGAGACTAGCAGATGATGCCCCAGCCCAGATGTGACAACAATACTCCATGCATGGGCGGATTGTGGCTTTGTAGAGATATAGGATAATGTCAGGTGTGAGAAATTTATTAGCACGGTAGAGGGAACCCACCTTTTTTGCAGCATCCTTAGTAATGTCTTCAATGTATTTGTTCCAATTCATGTTACCTGTGAATGTTAGGCCGACGAGTTTGAACGTTGGACTTTCAGATAGGGTGTTATTTGCCATTGCAATCGGTGGTTGAAGATGTTTGTTGTAGTTATTGATGGAAACGAGCTTTGTCTTTGCAGCATTAAATTTTATCATCTATTTATGACCCCATTCCACCACAGACTGGAGGTCACTTTCTAAGGATTCAGCTATTGCCTCGGATATGTGCGTGTCCGTTTTGTCAGCATGGTGTTGTCAGCAAATATACCCATCTCAGACACAATTTCATCAGGGAGGTCGTTTACGAAAATCAGGAACAGTAGAAGTCCAAGGATGGATCCCTGGGGTACACCAGCATTTATGCCATGTTGCTTGGATGAACGGCCATCGAGGACAACCTGGATCTGTTTTTGGTTAGGAAGGATCTAATTATATTAAATATTCATCCAGTAATACCATATGTGTGCATTTTTATGAGAAGACCTTCCTGCCAGAACTTGTCAAAGGCTTTGGATATATCAAGCGCTACCACCCTAGCTTCACCTGCCTTGTCCAGTCTATGATATATGCGTTCAAAGATGACCGTTAGGATATCTGTAGTAGATTGTGAATGCCTAAATCCATACTGACGGTCAAAAAGAAGTTTAGCATTAACGAGGTGCCAGACGATTGCTAGATTCATTAAGGATTCAAAGATTTTAGCAAAGATCTGGAGTAGACTGATGGTGCGATAATTCTGAGGATCAGTTCTATCACCAGAATTCTTGAAGACTGGTATCACAGAGGCAATTTTCCAGCAATCAGCGAAGCAAGATTCAGCAAGGCATTTGTTGTAGAATTTGGAGAGGACAGGGGCCAGTTCTGCAGAACATTTCTTTATTAATATTACTGGATTAGACCCTCACGCAATGGGAATTTAGGGAGGGGATGATTTGCTGAGTCCAAAGTGGAGTTTAAGGCGAAACGCTGGGCAAGTAGTGCAAACGACATCATTATGGTTTGATAGCGGAAGAATTGTTGATTGTCCATTGTTCATTACACTATTGTAGACTTTCTAGAAATCGCGTACCTAAAGCTGCTTCCTAATAATATGTATAGTTGCTAATTACTGGACATTACTAAGAAATTTCTTACTAAAACTTTTCTCTGTAATTATTATTTAGTAGCAATTTTGGTCTTCACATATTCGCCCCCAGTCGTGGACCCCAGTCGCGAGTACCTAGTTTCTGTGACTGAATGCGTTTTTTGGTTATCTCTGTATACCTTCTCTTTGCTTCACCTATCACTAATTTACAATTATTTCTTGACTCTATAAATTTCTGTCTATTCGCAGTTGACTTATGGCGGCCGAATTGTTGGAATGCTTGCTGCCTAAGTGTAATAGCAGCTACACATTTCGAGGTGAACCATTGAGGAAGTTGGGGTTTGCTGAAGAATTTTCGCCTACTTTAACCCATTTGGTTAACTCATCAGCCTGCTCGTAGTATCTCGTCGTTTTGAGCAACGGCTCATCAGTTTTGGGGCAAGTTTTTAGGGTGATATCAATCATTACCACAATGTGATCGGATCAAGAATAGGTTGAGAAGTTAGGCTTGCTGGTCCATGCGATCAAGGAGGTGGGTTTGGAAAGTGACAGTCTGTGAGAGGGAAAAATTATACGTAGAGTTACCAGCTTCGTCATAAAGTTGGAGAATCCCAGCCAGTCATGGTGGTGTGCATTAAAATCCCCAAATACATGTATTTGGTCATACGAGTCAAGTAATGCCCATTTCAGGTGATGGTAGGATTTAGAATGTTTCAGATTTGTTTATTATAGCAAAAGTTTATAAAAAACTTCTCACTTCAAATCACTAAGCAAAAGAACTGTAGAGGGGCAATTAAATCTGTCTAGATATTCCATAAAAATATTTCTACTCATTTCAAATTTTTGAAGTTTAAAGCTTTACAATAAGTATTTGCCTGAAAGACTTCTGATTCTTTTTGTATAACAAATTTCTAGATTTTGTTATCGGCTTCTTTTTTTTAGTTCAAAACTGAATGAATCACCCAAATTATAAAATATATATGATAAAAACTTTTGAATTCCTCATCCAAATTAGTAAAGTGGCAAAGTTTCAAGCTTGTATCTCCAATGGATACTGTTTTACAGCAATTCCAGTAACTTTTGACTTGTTTTTAAAAATTCATTTTTGCCCTATTATAAAATTGTGTTTACATTGGTCCAAATCAAAGTATTTTTTATTGATTTACTATTAAAAGAAAAATCTAGCCTGATTTCTGATGTGCTATGAATCATATTAAGAAGACTTAATACATTAGGTGTTGAAATGAAACTTATATGAACAGTCAAAGTTGTGTTTCTGTATGATTTTTGCATGTTTTATTTTTTTTTTGGGGGGGGGGATAATGAGATTTTTGTCCAATATTTATACTGGTTTTATTTAATAATTATTGCTTCCATTATAATTTTTATTTACTACAAGATGACATTACATTTGTAAGGATTTTTCATTTGTTTGAAGCCTGCATTTTTAGTTATACACTGAAAATTGGCTTCTAGACCAATATCACACAAGATGGCAAATTTTCTAATTTCCAACAAACTTTGAACGATCATAATTCTGTGACTAATTGAGCTACCAAATTAACTTTGGTACCATTGTTTATGTTTTGCAAAGATCTATATGTCCATATGTCTTGACCAACTTGAACCTCCCTCAGGGGGTTGACCCCTAAGGGAGGTTCTGGTGGGTCAGGACAAGTTGAAGGTAGTTGACTCTTTCTATTACCTGGGAGATATGCTTTCAGCAGATAGTGGCTGCAGCCTTGCAATTACGATGTGTGTGAAGACTGCTTGGAAGAAGTTCAGGGAGCTGCTACCAGTTGTCACATCACGCCATCTGTCATACAGGACCCGTTGTCAAGTGTATAGCACTTGTGTGCGGAGCGCTATGCAACCTGGGCACTGACAAGGCCAGACCTCCAACGTCTGCAGTGCAATGACAGGGCAATGGTTGGACAGATTTGTAACATTAGACCAAGAGATGCTTCCACCATGTGGACAAGTGAGTTGCTGGTGAAACTTGGTCTTGCAGACCTCGATCCCATCTTGAGGGAGAAAAGACTCCACGGGTATGGCCAAGTGGACAGATTCAGCAGTGCAATCAACTGTGCACTAAACTTACAAGTCTTTGATAGGCGCAGAGTTGGCCAGTCAAAGTTGTCTTGGAGGGAGCTGACAGAGAGACCACAGAGACTGGAGGCTCTTAAATGCTGACCCTCAGCCAGCTGTCTGGAGGGGGGGAGGCACTGGTGTTGACATTGCCCCCAATCGTGTATGATAATCAAAAGACTGATGATGAATTCTTTTTAGATATAATGAAAATAAAATTTTGGTTTGGGATACCTAATAGTCGTCTGAATAATCCAAATATTTAATTAATAAATTTAATTATAAAGTAGAAAAATATTTTACATATGCATCTTGTTTTATTTAAGAAATCAGTTAATAACAGTATTTTTCAGTCACGGTTAACTAAAATTAAATTTAAAAAAAAATAGTTTTTATTTTCGCTTAATTATAATATACTTTTAATAAAATAGTTTAGTTAAATTAACTGAACTGTAATAAAAAAAACTAAAAAGCTTTTTAGCTTGAAATATAATGAATAATTATTTTTTACAGAGCATTGAACAAATGTTTACATTCATACTTGTTTTTGTTTTGTTAGATTTAAATAGGTAAGAAACGTCAAAAATGATGGGGAAAATATCACCATAAATGAACAATACACCTGAATAATTGGTGGAAATGTAGTAGGAATATATCAACATTGATGTGTACAAAGAAAGTCAATGTAATGGTTGAGCTGAAGAAAATTACCTTATGTAATGAATTGGGCATATTTGAAATTTGGGGAAAAATTAATACATATTTCCTGTTCTTCAATTTACAGAATTCATTCATTCACTCTCTCGCACTCACCCACTCACACTCTCTCTTTCACACACACACACTGTTCATTAACTGTGACATACCTTGCATAACTAAAAATAATAAGTCTGTTTAGTTAAAGCCAACTGAAATATAACAAAAAAACTTACTTTTTATAATATAATTATTTTTCTACAGAGCATTGAACAAATTATCCTTATTATTCTTTATTATTTTTTATATAGATTTAAAGAGACTTATTATTTGACCATTTACAATACATACATGTTTGTTGTATGTACAGACACAAGTAAGTAAATTAGATAACGTTTAAAAAAGAGTCACTCTTTTTCTAAATGCTCAGAGGCATTAAGAAATATTAGTGAGTGGTTGAGTCAACGTAGTGAGAGGGGGCAAGAGAAATACATTGATAGTTAAAAGAGAGGTGGGTGACTTGTTCAGGCAACTATAAATTATGATTAATTAGCACAATTAAAACAATTTATTTCAAACATTACTTAATCCCAGAATTAAGGTATATTTTACGATGTATATAGGAAAAAAGTCTTAGGGAAATAAACGTTGATTAGCACACATTTAGTATAATAATAATAATAATAATAATAATAATAATATATTTTGAAACATTGTTTTGTATCCGAATGATATTTAAGAAATTTGAAAACCAAAATAAACAATGTTAATTTTTTTAAAATAAATTAATAAATTTATTTATTCTTAAAACCTGAGCTTTCAGTGAAATTCTCCCTTTTCAAAGCCAGACATTAAAAAAAAAATTCTTGTCTTTCCCGTTTGAAGCATATCTGCTTCTTGGAAGCAGTAGTCCGTTTGTCTGCTGGAAATGACAGTTAGTTTGAAAATAAGTCTGAATGTGAGCACGTGGTTTTGTGTTTTGAATAATGAAGAGATAGTCACATTATATATATATATATATGTATATATATATATATATCAGGGATGTGAGACCTACGCTTTTCAGCGGAATTCCGCTTTTTGTAATTCAGAAACATACATTTAAAAAAAAAAAAGAAGCAAAGTCTGATTTCTCTTGAATCACTACAGCTTTACGTCCTATTTTTAATCATTTTATTTCTCTTTGTTTCTTCCTCTCTCGCTTTAACTTTCTCTTTTCCTGTTTTTTCTCTCTTTCTCTTGATTTGTTTTGTTTTGTCAAAGAATTATTATTATTTCATTTTTTGTCTTGTTTCAAGCTTGAGGTTAGACGTTTCGTGAATGACTTCCAACTTTTCTTGTCTGTCGCTTGTGCCGCCAGCCAGGATCAGGTCGTCATCAACTCATCCCCTCCATGTCTTAAGCCGCCTACCACATGGCTTTGGGCCTTCAACGTCAATGTGGGACACACTTTGGAGCATTTCGGATGACTGACAGCATGCGACGTGGCCAAACCAGTTGAGACGTTATTGTACAACATACTTTCTCATGGAGGCCGGTAGAGTGAGATCGGCAATTTTCTCCATCCAATTACGACCATGTATTTTTCTTTTAGCATTCGTTTTACACAAAAAGTTAATGTTAATGGAATTTAATAAATTTAGAAGCAATAATGAAGTTAAAATATATCAGTTGATACTTTCAGTATGAAAAAAAAAGGTATTATAGATTAACACCCGTTGCTACTCATCCGCCCCCATGAGATTCTACTTTGTTTAGGTGATTATGTGAGAACACCCTGAAAAATTTGACAGAAAGAAGAAAAAAAACAATTATTTTAGAATGTAGAGTGGGGGATGAGTTTCGCATATGAATTTCATATAAAATAATAAGGGCATTAACCATTTTTTATTTTATTTTTTGTGCCATGGAAGATAAATTCTGCATATTTTTGGGGGAATCTACTTTTTTTAAGCAATTACATGTGGTTTTACAAGCTTTTGTTTGGGGAGGAGTTGCCACTTGAACTTGAGGTTAATGGTAGGGTTAGGGAAGTTTTTTTTAAAGGGGGCTTTCCACTCGGACCTAGGGTTAGTGGTAGAGTAAGTAATTATTATTTTTTATTAGCCTTCACCATGAAAAAATTACCCCCCCCCCCTCCAAAAAAACACAGAATTTATCTCCCATAGCAAAATATTTTGGTTAATGCCCTAAAGAACTAGAATGGCCCAGAAATAGATCATTTTACATTAAATTCCAGTAGGTTTTTTAAGGAGCTACATTCATCATCATTAGGGTTTTTTTTTTTATCACTCTTGGTGGAGGAACCCCTCCCAGGTTTCTTTCCACCTTGTTTTATCCCTGGCTAGGCATGGCCAAGTAGGACCTAGTTGAGGTCATCTCTCCACCGGGTTTTTGGCCTTCTTCTATATCTTTTCCATTGCCTCTGGGTCTATTCTGTCACTCTATATGTCCACCTGTTGTCTGTACATCTCAAAAAGTGACCTGCCCATCTATGTTTTGCCATCGCATGATGGTGATGGTCATTTAATCCAGTTTGCTGTCTGATCCAGGTGTTTATTTTTCTATCAACTATAAACTGATGCCACTCTTAGCTTTTTTATTGCTGAATTATTAAGTGCTCATATTTCACTACCATTACATTAAGAGGGCATATTATGGGGGGGAACTATTATGTCTTATTATAATGAAGATTGTGTCTGTAACCGAAACTATGTCACAATAGGTCTTTTTTGTAACTGTCTATTAAACATGATTTTATTTCAAAATTTGATCTAATCGATCTCCTTTTCATACCCCATTCAATTTATATATAACAAAATAATTGTTCAAAGTAATACTTAATTTATATATTAATTCTTAAAAACTCATTTTACTAGTTTCTGAGTATTATTAATTTCTAATTCTTTGATTTAATTTTTAGACATATTCAAACTAATTTTGTGGGTAAATCTTAAAAGAAAGCAATAAAGAAAATAGAGAAATAACTCATTTTAAAATAAATTTTACAATGCTAATCTATTATGTGGTCACGCTCCCTGTGCATTAAATTTTAAGTTTACGGTAATATGCTATGAATTATTTTAAATATTAAAAATATTTACACAAAAAACAAAAATTAATAAGTCATTAAAGAAATAACAAGCTTAACTTCTTTCCCATGAATAGTTGTAGTCATTTCAACAAAAGCTGAAATGATGTAGTTGTAGTTGCATGATACATCTATTTTGTTTGTATGTATGTGCAATATCTTGCGTTATGTTGAGTTGTGGTTCGGCATGGCGCATGTGTGGTTATGCCCAGACTTATGTAACAGCGTAGGCGAGAGAACACTTCTGCACAGACTCAACTTCTGATTCGCGCTCTTCATCCTGACATTCTTCCAAACCCATCATCCCACAAAAGCAAAATATTCTTTTTTTACACTTTCACTTCAAAATAAGGTTACATTTTTAATAATTTAACATTTTATTTTTCTGTTGCTTCAATTAATATCTGCATTATTAAAAAAAATATTTACACACAAAGACAATATGTTACCCTATATATATGACTAGCAGGGGTACCCGGCATTGCCCGGGACTCTTCCTCCCCTCTCTGCAGGCAAAAGTGTAAGTATCTCTCTCTTCCCCGGTCGACCCCTCCCCACTATCCCCCCCCCCCCCATTGCAGGCAGAAGTGTGTCTTCCCGCTCGCCCCCCTTCCCTACCCCCTAAAAAATTATGGTAGTCGGTGGGGATTGAATCATCAACCTCTTGTTCTTGGTCCTTCGTCGTTACCAACTTCGCCACAAGAAAAGTGTATAAAAAGTAACCAAAAAATAGGTCACGTCAACACTGTTTTAATCAGGGCTCGGTGCGCATGCATACAATGTACAGACGAGGGGAAAATGATGAAATTAGCTCTTTTGTTGCGCTGCAGTCTCTTAAGAGTGATCGCTGATGCAACCCATGTCTTGGAGCCATAAAGCATGACACTCATATGTCATATCTATATTTATAAAATCATATTTATAAAATTCTCCGGGGAAGACTATGTAAGTGGTCCCAAATCTCTACATTACCCTCTGTATCGAATATCCACGTGTCCCCACCCTTTAAAACTTCAAATATGTATATCCGATTTTCTTTATGAGTGTTATTTTAAAAGTTGACTAAATTAATGTCTGAATTGTTTAGTTAAACATTGACTGTAGTTTCGATTATTTAAAAAAATAATTGGGGTAAAATTATATATATAAAATTGTATGAAATCAAAGAATATATTTTTTTCCTTTTTATAAAATGTAAGTGAAGAATTTTGGTATATTTAGTATGCAATGCCTCTCCGTCTGTCTTTATCGCTCTCTATATACCTAGATCTCTCTCTCTCTCTCTCTCTCTCTCTCTCTCTCTCTCTCTCTCTCTTTCTCTCTCTCTTTCTCTCTCTCTCTGTCTGTCCCTAAAAACTAAGGAGTGTATCTTAAATATAAGTGTATTCACATGTACAATTTGCGTGTGAATATAATGGAAGTAGTTCTGCGTCGTTAGCTGCCCCTTAAAGAAACTAATGATGCTTTTCTAACATGTTACACAATGAAATGAATTTATTTATAAGCATTAGGTTAAGAGTATTAATATATCAGAATAGCTCTCAGATAAGATATGTAACTGATAACATCAAAGTTGTTGTTAAAAAAAACTCTGTTTCATATGATGTTGCATATGATGCTATCCCACACTGTAACCCTGCTAGTTAATAAAAATGACTGACTGAATTAAAAAAAACATGTAAAGATTTTCGGAATACAATCAATATTTTGTACTGAATGACACAATATACCCCATTCTATATAAGTTAAGTTTTAGAACTGAATGGAAGAGCCAGTTACAATTTTCTTAAGAATACAATTGGTAAATATGTTTAATTTTATTGTTATCAATCTTTTCTTGGTTAATATTTAATTTGATTCATCATCATTGGTTCCTTCTTTATTAACATGCAATAGATTTATTAAAACAAAATATATTGACACTAATTTTATAAATTTTTCGGAATTTTGTGACATCAGGTTTGTTGAGTTTTCTCATTTTATTAAATGGATAGCGTTTTGGTTACATTGTCTTCTGAAACAAGGATTTTGATAAAATAACCTTCAGTTAACAACTTTGTACGATGAATGAACAAATTATAATTTAATATTTTTTAAAACCACCCACAATCAGTAAAGTGTATTTTATCATTTTAATGCAAATTAAACAGAAAAACTTTAATTTACTGAGAAACCCATTTGAAGAAAAAGTTCCTTTTCTTTCAGCTAAGAACATACGGACCATACAGGGAATAAGGACCCCAAAACAATGGCCAAATGAAAGGGACACTTTTCTGTCTTCACCGGTGTCTTCCAGTTAACTTGGCCACGCACACGTGCACTCTATTTACAACTTTTTTTTAATAAACATACAGTACATCGAAGCATCCAAAATACTTTTGTTCTTTTAAAATATGTTAATATTTATATTTAGAGGGGGGAGGATATATATGATATATTTATTATTTAATGTAGGATGCATTTATCCTTTTATTTACAAAACTTTTTGAATTCTCGTTCTAAAATGTTTTCATGTCACTATTTACAATTTACGATTTCTTCTCTTTTTATCCTTGCACCATGTTCTTTGCACAAATATTATGTATTTCACTTCAGTCTCTTTGAAAAAAACCCAACTTATTCTGGTTTGGAGGCATGATAAAATAAAGACATTTTTCGATATGCCCTAAAAAGAAAAATCGGCTTACGTCATTAATAAAGAAAAATGATTAATCGTTGCTATATCTATTTTAGCTCTCAGATAAACAATTAGATTTCTTTCGATAAATATTAGCCTACTTATTTCTTAGAATAATAGTATGTAAAAAAATTTTTTAAAGAAAAACGACATGTGACTACAACAAAACGTTAGCAATCCTTCTTTCAATGTTGTTTAATTATTTCGATGTGTTGTTTAATTATTTCGATGTGTCTTCAATCTCGAACAGTAATCCATTATTTACTTTTATGGGGGGGGGGGGTATGCCATATTGTTTGAGATTCGGTAGAGGAACCAACATCCGTCAGTCACTAATTTACTACAATTATAATTTACTAGCAAAAAATTCCTGCCCTCCGGTCAGCAATTAATCGGGGGTGGGGCGTATAGTTAAAATATATAGTCATGTTTACATTTTTAAATATTAATTTTAAAGTTTTTTTTTTCATTGTTAAAAAATACTGGATTTTAAAAAGAAGAGTATGTTAATTAGGGGTACAGAAATATGTTTGAAGCAATATTTAAAACCAAATGAAGAAATACATAATTTTTAGTTGAAAAAAAAAAAAAAAAATGAAGGTTTCCAATTCGCCCCCACTCATTTCAAATACAGATTGTGTGTGCATGTTTTTTAAAATATATTTTGTGAGGGAACAATGTGATTTTTAAAAATAAAACTACGCTAAAAGATGGCAAAACGTTTTAAATTAAATCAACTTTAATTTCCCTTTGAAAACTATATTGTGATAATTCAATAAAAATATAACAAGTATTTAGAACAAAGTGTAGTATCTGTTCTTATGTTACACTTTGTCTATTCTGTCCTCGGTCAGTGAAGGAGCAGACCTTCTAGACTGAGGCAATTTGAATTTTTGTTCCAATCTAGAGTGCTCCTTTTGGGGGAGCTGGATTATCTCACATTAAAAAAAAACTTCTGTCTACCTTTGCCCTCGTGGGGAGGCAAGTAAATAGGAATATCTGTTTAGAGTGGTTTTTTTTTACATTGTATACGTTTTCAGCGTCCAAAATTCTCTTTTCAAAAAGCCGACATTCGATACGATTATTCAATTTGTAGTTTGAATTTAATATCGATTTCCTTTTCTAACTTTAATATTACGGAAAAACACTTTTAAATTACATGCAGGAAAGGAAGATAAAATATCTCTTTAAAAAAGAATCGATATCAAATCTGTATGGATATTTTTACTTTGTTACTACATCTTAAATTGCAATGTAATTTTAAAACTATAAATTGAATAATCGTATAGAATGATGGTATTCTGAAAATAATTTAGGACGCTGAAAACGTACACAAATTTAAAACATAAATAAAAAAAAATTTAATTCACAAATTAGTCGACAAATTGTAATTTTACAATTAAAACTATGAAATCTTTCTAGACCGAGGTAATTGAAACTGTCGTTCCAATGCTAAGTGCCCCTTTGGGGGGAGCTGGATTTCCCCCACGTTAAATATTGACATTGTGCCTAACATTGCTCTCGTGGGTGGAAGTAAATGAAAACAGCAACAAGAATTAAAAAAAATTTATTTAAAAAATAATAAATGCATGTATTTAATTATTAACAGAAACCCTTTGGTAATTATTGCGTTTAATGCAAACTTTATTTTAAAAAAGTGATAATTCGAAAGTTATCGAGGTTGTTGTTATGTGTAAATATATGCGCGCGAAAACATTAAAAAATACAACAGATAATGAAACCATTGAATCGCGTAAAATAATATTGCTATTGATAATAATTAAGAAATTAATATCAAGAAAAGTTTTCCGTATATATAAGAAAATAGCAGAATCGAATTATAAGTGAATCGTACTGAATATTACTTTATTAGACAATGTTTAAAAAATAAATATGCAAATAATTTATAGCGTTGAGAGTATTTAGTTAAGTTTTGTGTGAGTATGTGAAAATATTTTAGTATATAATTGAATTAGGTAGAGCTGAGCTGTTTTAATGTGATTGTAGTTCGGATAAATAAAAAACACTTTCGCATTTATTCATTTAGATAGTTCAGAGTTGTGAATAAAATCTAATAATATTTTATTTTTTTTGTTTTGAAAGACTGCCTTCAAAATATACTAAAAATATCACTGCAATGAGTTGCTTCTTATTTGAGCCACAATTATTAATTTACAGTGAAATCGGTTTGGCCATGTTTTAGTAAGAAAAAAATCATTGAATACAATTTTGGATAACATCAAATGCTTCTGTTTGTCCACGGTCATATTATCTTTTAGAATTAAAAAGAAATTGCAAAATTTTCTTTCTTTTAGTAACTATATTAATCTATATATTAATAAAATTATATAACTACTTCTGTGTGTGCATGTGTGTTTCTCGCCTCTACATGACTTAAATATTTTTTAAAATTTATTATTGGATATTTATTGAAATCAAAAATGCAAAAATAAAGCGAAATTAAAACAAAAACAAATTATTAGAGAATGTATTTTGGTTTCTTTGTTTAATAGTTGAAAAAAGTCGGAATTGCCTTGTGACCCTTTAAAATATGAAAAGAATTTGGAAGCATTTAAACTGTCAAAAGAAAGTAATTTAAAGTAGCTTCAAAATTCTTAACAAATTTGCATGTATATATAGATTGAATATTTTGCAAGCTATTTACATCCAATAATTTTATAAATAGAAATTAAAATATTTGTCATAGTTTTATAACAATTTTGTTGAATTAATAATCTGATCTTAAATCCTATGCTCGATGAATGATTAAATCCATAATAACACATTGTTATTAGAAGAGTGGAATTTTCTGTGTTGTATGATTATGCAATGAGCATTGCAGAATATTTACTGTATTTGCATATTTCACTTTAAACTTTATTAAAAACATTAGAGCAAAAATGGCTGTTAAAAAATCAGATTGAAAATAAATATTTGATAGTCTTTGAAAAGAAATAAATTTAAAAAATTTGTAATAAGATTTTACTGTCAAATAGAGACATCATTTCCATTACTTCTTTAATTATTCTCTCTCAATCTAAAATGACATTTATTCTGGTTTTTGTAAGCCAATGCCAGGTTAATGTTTACAAATGAAATGTCCTCTTTATCTCTGTCTGCCATAAAATCAGAAATTATTAGTTGGAATTCAAACAAACGACATGCAGATCGACCCTGATCAAGGCTATGTTAAGTTGATCTAGACCCTGATCAAGGCTATGTTAAGTTGATCTAGACCCTGATCAAGGCTATGTTAAGTTGATCTAGACCCTGATCAAGGCTATGTTAAGTTGATCTAGACCCTGATCAAGGCTATGTTAAGTTGATCTAGACCCTGATCAAGGCTATGTTAAGTTGATCTAGACCCTGATCAAGGCTATGTTAAGTTGATCTAGACCCTGATCAAGGCTATGTTAAGTTGATCTAGACCCTGATCAAGGCTATGTTAAGTTGATCTAGACCCTGATCAAGGCTATGTTAAGTTGATCTAGACCCTGATCAGGGCTATGTTAAGTTGATCTAGACCCTGATCAGGGCTATGTTAAGTTGATCTAGGCCATGAAAAGTAACTAAAAAAAACATTTCTCATGGAAATCACAAAGTTTTTAAAAAAATGTTTAGTGATCCTAAACATAGATGAGAATTTATCTCAGCTTGAGCTGAGCTGAACCACAGCTATCGTAAAGGAAGTTACGATGGCTGTGGCTGAACACTAATTTAGCAAAGATGATATCTGTCTCTCTCACACGCCATAACTTTGATAATATATAATTATCCATTTTATTTACTATTAATCGAATATTTATTGAAATAAAAAATAAACTAAAATGAATGTTTAAAAATCCTATAAAAAAGAAATGTAAACATGACTATATTTTGAATTATTTATTTCCTAAGCTGTCCACCTGGCAATGTTTCCACCCAAGTCTATATAATAAAATTGTCAGACAACCTATCATCTGTCTGTGGCAATTCATGTTTAAACATAACGTTTTAGTTTTTAAATTAACTTTTTAAAAATGTTATAATTTTAATCAATTTTTAATTCATTTAATGACCAAACGATCCTGTAATTCAATTAAATTTGACAAAAATCCGATTTACAAAAGACGGGTGGTATGTTGTTTTAAAAACATATTATTTCGTACCATGTCTATTTCGTTGTTAAAAGAAAAAGAAACTAAAGTATTTATGGGATGTAAATCTCAACATTTCATAAAATGTCCTATCGATTTTATTGCAAAAACTGATTATTTTAATGAGATAGTTATTCTTTCATTCATCTTTCCAAAAATGTAAATATCCTCCACTCTATCATAAAGAGCAATATATATATATTGTGTGTATTTAGGCAGCATTTTCTCATTTATGCAAACATTGTTAAAAATAAAAGAATTTGTCTGTTTAATTATACTTTTTTATTTTTTCAATTTTTCTGATGGTCTTTTTTGTATTAAAAAAAAAAAATAAATAAATAAATGTTCCATAGATTTCACATGTTTCACAAACGTTTTCGATTCTTCGTCAGGTGTCAAAATCAAATGAACAAAAAAGCTGGAGAAAGAAGAGAATTTTAAAAAGACGGTAGAGAAACGATCATAGAACGTTTTTCGTATTGTTCCATGAAGTTGTTAACGATTTAAATTCAGCAACGCTGGATGGCATCAAAGAACAAAATCGCATTACGTTAAGCATTTTAAAATGTTACCACTGGTTTTATATGTGATGTTGTTAATTTTAGGTGGTTGTGTTTATATGTAGTTTCCAGTATTTTAATTTTTTTTAATTGGTTTCGGAATGTATAATTTTAGTGTTATTAACTAGGATTTGTCTTAAATCCAAGGGAGGGCAGTTATGTTTTTGTAGATGTTGGTAAATTGAGCTAGAGTTTACAAGATGCATGGTGAGGTAGCGGGATAGGATAGTGCTTGTAACAATTGACAATAACAATAAAATTATACTCATTATAGTAAACTATAAGAAATTTAAAACCCAAAATCTAGTAGTAAAAAACAACTCCTCCCCAACTCAAAAACCACTTAAAAGAACCAATGTTATTTATACGTTTAAATGCCCTTTGGGAGAATGTAACTCCCATAATAATAATAAAGCTAATAGCTACATTGTTTTACAAAAAAATTCTAGTTAATAACACTAAAATTATACATGATTCGACAAAGAATCGAAAACGTTTGTGAAACCTATGGAACATTTATTAATTTTTTTGATTTTAATACAAAAAGACCATCAGAAAAATTGAAAAAATAAAAAAAGGTATAATTAAACAGACGAATTCTGTTATTTTTAACAATGTTTACATATATATATATATATATATATATCCGTCCCGTCACACTAAAGTTATAAATTGTCCAACAAATAAGGGAAGGGAATTCAGCCTAACCCCTTTTTCACTCTATTTCCATGAAACGTTTTCTTTATTTTTTCTTTCCTTTCTGCTTTCCTTACTGAATTATGTTTTTTCTTTCTTTTCTCTTTTTTATATCGTCTTTATTATCTTCCGCAAACATCTTAGATGTTTTTTAACATCTGGCGTCATTTTTTTAATGTCTAGCCACCAATTCAAATGCTTATATATATTTAGTATAAAACTTTTTATTTATACAAACATTTTTAGCTACACATTTGCAGACATATTTTAGTTCTAGTTGGAAACTAGCTGAACTACCTCAGGTTACCATTTAATATGGATGCAAAAATTGAAATATATATTAGAGATAAAGAATACAAAATTATACTTATGGCAAGTAAGTTGCACAGAAACGTTTGTTTCACTCCTGGGGGGAAAACTCATCAGGCTAATTGCTCTACTCATGTAGTTTGAAACGTTTTCTTTCTTTCTTGTTTTTTCCCCAGCATTTTTGACTTGGGGTATACATTAGTTCTCTTATAAAAAATTAAGTGAAAAGGCAAATCAATGAGGAGCTGAAACAAAATGAAAATTAACAAACCTTTCGGTAAATGCTGGGTAGATACCGCTAATGGGGAATGGAATCTCCTCTAGACCAAGTTTGGATTTGATTTCGTTTATTACACTTTTTTTTTGAAATGAAGAAATTTCTGAGACAGGATCATTTCAGTGCAGACCCCAAGTCTATAAAATAATGCAGATTTGGATTTCCTTTAGCTATAGTGTCTTTGAGTATACACTGCACTAATGTCACTGAAACCCTAGAAAAGGAAGGCAAAACTCAAAATAAGATTTTTTACCAATTAGCAAAATGCTAATCACCTGTCATCAACAATCAGCTGAATCCCATGACTGAAGATTCTTAAGCTCCTTATAAAAGATTTCAATTGCTTTTGTCGGCTGATTTTAAAGATCACTTCATAAACGGTTTATCACTCCTTAAACTTTGATTGTCTTTAGGAGAATAAAATATTAGATCTGTAATCGACTTATGAACAGGTGTATCCTTGAGATACACCAGAAACACTTAATGTCTTCAACATTCTGATAATCTTGCCCCTTTCTGAATACCAGTCAGAACAGCTGACGTCTAATATATCTGAAGATGTGTTCGGATGTTGCTGCTTCTGTAGATTTAAGTTGTATCTTGATGTGTAGTTCTGTTTGAAATGCCATATGCAATAATTGTAAAATAAAGGGACATTGGTCTCAAGTGTGTGAGTCTGCCAAATTTATAAATGTTTTATCAAATAGCAGTTACTCAGCACTATGATAGAGCTAGTGGCTGGTGCCTCTCTTATTTGTCTAACAAAATCTATCAATACATCTACAATCAATGGTTTACAAATAAACATAGGGAGTTCAAACAAGTTTGTGAGAAAAGGTGTACACTTGTTCTATGTAAAGGTGTGATCTTTATGGCTGACTTTTCTTTCCGCCAACATCATTGCTCTGTGATACCATAATTTCAAGGCTGCTAAGTCTACCCAAATATCAGATAATTTTTTTTTATGGAAATCACTCCAGACAAGGCATGAAGCCACTTGATATAAGGAGCTAAAAACATACAACTTCAAGGTCAAAAACTAGCCAACGATAAGTGTTAGATTGATAGCTTCCGACCCAGAAAACAGCAATTATTCCTCCTTTGTCAGAAACATCACTAATGGAATGTATAAAATAAAGGAAACGAGAGTTACGAGGCTGCCGAAAGTAAACTCAAGGTCCACTTTCTATTCTCCTTAAATAATACTGTAAATCCTCCTTAGTCAGTTTATATGTGAATGTGGCGAATGTGATGAGCCTGAACTTGGATCGAGCAGTGAAAGTGGCTCTGACTTGCCTTATCTCCACTATAAAAAGGTTCGTCTTTGCCTGGTATGTAGTTTGAAAATTAAGGAAATGCCAAAACCATAGATTGCTAGTGAAGACCGAACTCACAACCTAGGAAAAACAGAATAACTGGTTATTACACTGTAATAAGCAAATCCACCTCAATAAAAAAAAGGTGAACCCATGAATTATCTGCATTCTCATTGGTTACAAAGAATCAACTAAGAATATTTAATTTGTGAAATCTGCTGACTTGGAACTGGAGGCGAAAAAAGGAGAGAAGTGAGAGAAACCGTCCAGTGATTGTGAGCCACATTATTTTATTGACTGTGGCAACAAGTCCATTATTATGTTCATATTTATCTGGTTAAATTGAGCTTTAAGGGGTCCGTTAACGTCCGAGTGTAAACGATGCCCTGATCGAGTTTTAACCCTTTTACAGTGTAATTGTTTTATTTTGTTGTTTTTTTTTACTTCCCATAATGTCCGGGGACGTCCTCGGAGAGTCAGGCAGATACTCTATCTGTCCTAACTTTTCTGTGGGCATGGTAAAACCTGGTAGTGCCCATATCCTTTCATGCCTCCTCTGCAACTTGTCTTGTATATACTGCACCACTCTTTAACATAGCCAACAGTTTCCAACATGGCCACCATCATTTCCTGATGGTACGAAATAGCAACTAAGGACAAAAACAAAAACATTAACACTACCCCTTTTTATTCAGATGCATGCAGTCTGCAATAACATGGGTAACAAATATAGTTTTTGAACATCTTTAAATAAAGCATTGTGTTCTTTCATCTAAAATTCTTGGACATATTATGGATATGTCCAAGAATTTTAGATGAGAGAACACCTTACTTGGTAAGCGAGTCAGCTATTTAGTGACTTTTAAGGTTCGAGACAAAGTCTTTTCAATCTGCGTTCACTCTGCCATCTTGCATGGCAGTGAGGAATGGGACCCAAACACTTTTGCTCTGCAACAGCTTTGGCGTAATGATCAGGTGGATATGCTACAGCAAACTGGAGGAAAGGATCCCTTTAACCATTCTTCATGAGAAACTTGGTATTGGTGGGATTTTGGATGCCTTGCATGCTTGGCATTTTTGGTGGTTTGGTCAGGTACTGCCTGCCACCTATTGCATCAACTTCATAACATGCCTGGACATCCCAGGCACTAGGGAGCGTGGTAGACCAAGAGAAACCTCGCTTGAGTGCATAAAAAATGATTTGACTACATGCAACATGATTGAACCATGAACATGACTTTGGATAGAACCATATGTAGAGCAAGCATGAGACATTGCCTGGTATTTCCCACCTCAAAGAGTGGGAGACTTGCAACAACTTAAATACACAAACAGATGATGATGAGAAATGAGCAAGAGTCAGATATGTCAAAGCAAAAATCTGGTCTGCATGGCCAACCAGTTTAATTTGAAAGTTTCTCTTCGTTTTCGAGGGGAGGGTTGTGGTGGATTTTGGTGACATAGTTATCTTCACTAATTTCTCATCATTTATTATTTTGAGATATTTTGCTTCTACAAACTTATTTTGGATCCAATCAATAACTCTGAAAATGTCTTTTCCCAGTACAGGAATAAAAATAATGAATAGCAAGTAATCATTGCTTGTCCTCTTTCAAGTACGCAATCAGCCTGAATCAAGAAGTGCTGAGCAAGACATTTGGTTGACATGAACTCGGATGATTGGTTGTGCCTCATTTACATCTTGTCTGGGAAGCAGAGCGGAGCGGCGCTGACATCTTATTCCCTGAATCGTTTCCCAGACAGCTTGATCTTGATGTCTGATCCCGCCACACTGGAAGCACCGTATTATGTGTCAGTCTTCTATCTATGCAATCCTTTGTAATGTGACCATTTCACCCACTATGGAAGAAATTCACTTTGGCGTGTGGATCCGGCTTCTGGATTTCTATGGCCACTCTAAGTCGATGTGCAGCCATTACAACATGCTCCCCAAGTTTTGCTTCATCCAGGATGATGGCTCGGCGCGCTCAAGCAACTGTTCAATAGGCGTCACCTCTATACTTCAGTCGGACTGTGAGTCCGGCCACAAATGCATATACGAAAGTCTGTTCATCAAAACGGCAAGCTTCTTCAATGCCACAAAGAAAACATCCACTGTCTCGCCTGCCAATAGTTTTCGGGTGGTAAAACATTCATATGCTCTGCAAAAGCTCTGTACAATGCAGGCTTTGTCAGCTCAACATTGGCCTTATCATTTTCGCTTAGCTGCTGGTAGACATCCAGAGTGCTTCGTGTTAGTCACAGGGGAATGCCCAGCTTGGCCTGCTTGACTTGACACAAGCAACAGATTAGTTCCACTCTCTCAATCTAATCCACTACAAACGTGGATCCGTCAAACTCAGGGACAAATTTCAGGTCGAACTTTGCATCTGTCATTATGTCACAAATCAACAGTACGGAAAAATGCCGAAATAGCTTGTAGTAGTAGTAAAAGTTGAAAATGCGCATGCAAAAAAAATCAAGTCTGACTCTCGAATTGTATTAACAATTCTCCAAAATATGAATCTTGTCTATCAAGTAACCTGACACAAACGATGCCAACTCAATCTTTTCTCTTTTTCTCTTGCTGAACACTCGGGTGTGGTTCCAACTAGTCACGTCAACTTTACTCTCTCCCCCAGGAGGAAAATTCCTTCTCTTTTTATCTCGACAAGAATTCGCCCATGCAAAAGAATGCTCATTTGCATAAGTGAACTCTTGTCATTGCACAAAAATAACAAGATTCTGTCTTATAAGCCAAACACTCTGGGTTCAATCCCCAATGGACTACACATGGTGCGACCCTCACTTTTTTCTGTGTGGGTCTGCATGGTGGCTGCTACATTGTGATATTTTTTCCTAATTATTCGCTTGTGCCATTTTTATCGTGCACCATTACTCATATAAGAAAAAAAGAATTAAAAGTCCAAAATGAGCATTTTTTTCCAATTGACAAGTTTTTTTGTGTTTTTTTTCACACAATAATAAAAAATGCAATGCTTTGTTATTTTTGTTAACGTTTGGCCTTTTAGCTAGGATCAAAGTCTAATATCTGTTCTGATACTACACTTCATCTTTTCTGTTCTCGGTCAGTGAAGAAATCCTTTAAATAAAAATTTTATCCTAATCCAGAGTGCATCTTTTTGGGAATCTGGATTTTCCCACATTAAAACCCGACCTTGTATCTAACTCTGCCCTCGTGGGGAGGCAAATAACTAGGGACTGAGAATTAGAAGTATAATAAAAAAAATTATTTCAATTTTATCGGACTTTTAATTCATAGTCTCCCATTTTGCTAATAATAATTAACTTTGTAAACAAAATAAAAATAAAACGATATTGCGTAGATAAGCAAACTGATAGATATTAAAAAAAATGATAAATATTAATTAAAAGTACAAATAGTTTTGTTTTTATTTTATTTTTAAGTAAAATATGTAGGGTATGTAAACAAAAAAGTTGTTCTCTTTAAATATCGGGAAAAAGTTTTCTGATATTAAAAAAAAAAAAGGTGAAGAAATGTCTTGTTTTTTTATATATCTCCAGTTTCATTAAAAAAATACAACTATCTTTAATTCATAATTCATCAGTTTATTTATGTAAATTCTAACAAGTGAGAAATTATAAATAGCGTGATAACAGAAACGTCACTAAAATTTATCATGCATGTCCGACACGTGTAGTACGCATTAAAAAAAAAAAACAACCGAATCCTTATTTACTTGCCTCTCCAGGGCAGAGTTAGACACAAAGTAGTTTTATTGTGGGGAAATTCAGTTCCCCAAAAAGGGGCACTCTGGATTGAGACAAAAGTTTAAAGTGCCTCAGTCGAGAAGGATTGTGTAAAAAAACAAAAATAAAAACAAAGTCAGTCCATTGTATTTTCACAATAAATGCTCTTATTAAAACCTGAAGATGTCAAAATGTTCCTAGTCCGGCACTGATCAGCAAAGTTGGTACCACTGAGCCCCCCCCCCCCCCCCCCCAAGTGACACATATGAACTCTGACAGATGTACCCCCATGATGAATTAATACTCACTCTTCCCCATGCCATTTCCTCTCGTAGAATACTTGATTTCTATTTTGTAAATCGTTCATATAGCATTCTTTTATTATTACTCCTTAGTACTCTTATTCTTTTATTGGATTCAAGTTTTACAAAATCCTGTTTAGCCAACTGCAATGCATCCAAGGTTTTTTTCTCACACCAGCAGATACGGTTAAAGGTTCCATTGCAGGAGGTTTATTATGGAAGATATCTGTAACAGCTGGATTCAAACCCAAAACCAACTGATGTGGGGTAAAAACAAAATTGTTGGCAAGGGCATTGTGAGTAGAATTACAGCACACCAGATCAACTTCCAAATCACACTGAGTATCTGCAATAATCTTATTTATTAATAACAGAATTAAGTCTCTTGCATATGCAATTGCTCCAAGGACTTCCTGCTGCTGTTTTCATGTTTGTCAGGCTTCACTTACCTCCTCAATTTCACGGTTATTGAATTCTCATTGTACAATACTATTTTAGGATAGAACTAAAATGATTATCCAACAAAAGAACCCTTTAATAAAAGTGGAAGTCATTTTGGAATAACTTTTGCTACATAAAAATGATCACAAGAAAGTAACATTTACCACATA